>CP139502.1:354559718-355189818 GCA_021014915.2 Artemisia tridentata subsp. tridentata | reverse complement strand
TCGATATCGAAATCAAAGATAAGAAAGGAGCAGAAAATCTAGCCGCTGATCATCTATCTCGTTTAGAAAATCCAAATCTGGAGGAGTTAAAAGAAGATGAGATTGACGATTATTTTCCGGATGAAACACTCATGACTGTTGATACAGATGATGAGAACGAAATTCCATGGTTTGCCAATTATGCAAATTATCTCGTTGGAGGAATTCTAAAGAAAGGATTAACTCATGCCCAACGAAGTAAATTATTTTCGGATCTTAAACATTATTATTGGGAAGAACCTTATCTTTTCAAAATGTGTCCCGATGGGATGATTAGAAGATGTGTTTATGGTTCTGAAACAAGAAGAATTCTCGATGAATGTCATCATGGCCCAACTGGGGGACATTATGGTCCTTCCACCACCGCTAAAAAAGTCTTTGATGCTGGATTCTATTGGCCGACTATTTTTAAAGAAGCTCATACTCTTGTTAAGAATTGTGATGCTTGCCAAAAATCCGGTAGTCTTTCTCGAAGAGATGAAATGCCTCAGAAGAGCATTCAAGTCTGTGAATTATTCGATATTTGGGGAATTGATTTCATGGGACCGTTTCCTAAATCACACAAATACGAATACATTCTCGTTGCTATTGACTACGTTTCCAAATGGGCTGAAGCAGAAGCTCTACCCACAAATGATGCACGAGTAGTTGTTAATTTTCTCAAAAAGCTTTTCGCTCGTTATGGAATTCCTAAAGCTTTGATAAGTGATCGTGGAACCCATTTCTGTAACAAACAAATGGAGAAAATTATGAAGCGATATGGAGTTCATCATCGTTTCGCTACTGCTTATCACCCACAGACCAGTGGTCAAGTCGAAAATACCAACAGAGCCTTAAAAAGGATACTCGAAAAAACGGTTAAAGACAATCCCGCCGTTTGGTCGAGAAAACTAGATGATGCTCTGTGGGCATTTCGCACGGCTTACAAAACACCAATTGGTACAACACCATACAGATTGCTGTATGGAAAAACTTGTCATTTACCGTTCGAAATCAAACATCGCGCTTACTGGGCATTGAGAAACTGTAACCCAGACCTCAAAGTAGCTGGAGAAAAGAGATTTTTGCAATTGCATGAACTCGATGAGCTTAGACTACAAGCTTATGAGAACTCCAAACTTTACAAAGCAAGAACAAAAGCTTATCATGACAGAAAGCTAAGAATCAGAAAAGAATTCAAGGCTGGAGACAAAGTTCTGCTTTTTAACACGAAGTATAAGTTCAAAGCTCCCAAGCTGAAACCGAAATGGTTCGGACCGTATACAGTGAAACATGGATTTCCATCCGGATATGTTGAATTGCATGACAAACATGGTGGAAGTTTCATTGTTAATGGGCACCGAATTAAGTTATACTATGACAAGGAACAAATGAATGAAGTTTCTATTCAAGAGACTCCTCCTGAATCAGAATATGAAGCTATAACCTTTATGTCACCCTTTCCGGCCGATTTCAAGAAAAACACTCCATGGGCCGAAGATTCTGGTTATATCTATGATGTTCTACCAAGACCGTGGGAGAAAATTAAGTTGGAATACATAGATGAAACTGGGGAAGGAATAGTGATTGGAAATGTGCTGTACGTTCCAAAATTTCCAAAGAAGAAGTCAGCACCAACATAAAGAAAGAAAAGTTCGAGTCCGGCTGATGACTCGTTAATAAAACAAGCGCTTCTCGGGAGGCAACCCGTGTGTTTGCTATGTTTATTTTTCATTTTTATTTTCTAGTGATTAAACCCCAAAGTTTTTTCTAAATTGCTTAGTTGAACTTAAGTGTGGGGGTGTATCACTGCCTTTTGAATAAAGCGAAGAAATATTTCGTATGTGTGTTTTTAGATTACTGCAGATAATGATTTCGAAGCTTGGACGCTAGGATCAAGACTCCTCTTGAGAAGAAAATACGGTTTATTCTCTTATTTCCCTATTTCATTCTTTGTCGTTTATCACATTGAGGACAATGCTTAACTTAATTGTGGGGGGGTGAATAGGAAAATAAGAATAGATTGTAGTTTTGAGCTGAATTTTAAAATTTTGTTTGCCCTTGTAATCTAGTCTTTTGTCATTTTAAAGATCATATTCTAGAATAACTGGATTTATCCACTGGTGAAATCTGTAATTTTGAAAATTCGAGATGTGTCCCGATTAATATTGCAATCCATTCTGGGATCGATAACATTTGCTAGCACAAATTATAGCCCTTTCCACTAAAGTGTGAGAATTTGAGCCTGTTCTATATATACAGCATACATCTTTTATGCTTAGATCTTTTGCTATGAGTGTGCCGGTGATTTTATTTATTCTAGAACTTGTACTTGTAAATCATTACGAGACCGTTGTGAGATCACATTTCGTTTGTGATATAAGTGTATATGCGTGATAAGAGGCAATCTTAGGTTTTATCCCAAATGGTCTTCCATTTTCATATAATGCTATATTAGCTAGCTACATTGGCTAGTTAACCACTCATATGGACCCATTTGTTAGAATTTATCTTTAATGCTAGATACCCCTAGTTACACCCGCTGAGCCTATCTTTTCTTTTGATACAATCCAGAAAAATTCAAAAAGATTTTACACCTTTTTAAGCCTAGCCTTATTTTTAGTCAAGTCTTGGTTGGTTGCTAGCTATTTGGAAAGATGGATGTTATGTGGAAATCATGAAAGTTCTAAGAAAGCGTAAACTCCAAAAGTTGTTATCCGAGAAAAGTCATTGCAACTATAAGATGACATATAAAAAATAAAAAAAATAAAAAAAAAAAAAAAAGAAGAAAAAAAAAAAGAGAAAAAGAAGAAAAGTCATTGCAACTATAAGGTGACAAGAATAAGCCAACGGGCTAAGTGAATCAAGTATGAATAAAGGAAGTATGGAGTTTTTCGAACAAAATGGCATGATATTGGTTTGTAATAGCTAGTAACATTTGGTTCGTAGACTTTGACTATTTTTTTTGTTTTTATGTTCAACCAATTTCATAAATATATCCCATGCCTTATCCTACCCTTTTTGACTTTGTGAAATTATTAAGTGTATGGACATGTAGTAACCATCCGATTTCTTGAGGAATTGACTAACGTTGTTAGCGATCTAGGGAGTATTTTGGCGACCATCCGTTATGCAAGTAACGTCGTTAGCGAACCAAGGTACAATCTAGTGACCATCCGTTATTTGGTGATGCAAGAATTCGTTGTTAGGGAGCTATTATGTTTTGAATGAGATAGTGGCACATTAGTCTTTTATATTCCTTTAAGCCTCAAACCCGAATAAAAGCCCTCTTTGATATGTATACTTGGCGCTCACACCATTTCGGTGTAGTTTTGTTTCTTGTACAAGCCTATGGTAATATTTAGATCATGACTGAGCAAATGAGTGTCATTCCGCTTATATACTCCACATACAAATGAGTGTTTGAGTGAATTATATTTCATTTCCCTTTCGTAAGGTGTTTAGTAATGTGTTTCATGCAAGAAAATCATTTGGGTATTGTCAAACATCTCGATGATTCAACCATAAAAGCTTAAAACGATGAGTCTAGCTTGTACTAGTGCTTGATAGATTTGCATCACATTTTCCTAATCATTTGTGTATACCATGTGGATAATTGTTTTTATTTCTAGATTTGCTTGAGGGCAAGCAAAGTTCAAGTGTGGGGGATTTGATAACGCCTAAATCTAACATGTTTTTGATAGCGTTATTGGTAGTTTTATATATGTTTTGTGGTTATATTTATATGCTTTTGTTACTAAATCGTATCAAAGTGTGTTTGCAAAGCATTTGTAGCCAAAGACAGGAAAATGGATGGAAAAGATACAAAAATGAGGAAAAAGGAAGTATTTGAGATTTCATGTGAATCTTGTGTCAAGTTCCGCTCCGTAAGGTACTTCAATGAGTTAAAGTCCAAGTAGTCAAGTTCATAAGCTTTAGGATAAAGAGAAAGATCAAAGAATCAAGAACTACGACCGAGAAACAAGTCATACGCAAAAGCCCAAGAAAAAGGTTCAGCAGCCATCGCCATCCGATCGGTCGCCGCCCGCAACCGATTCGGATGGAGTGAATGTGGATTTACCGAGAAGACCAACCGATCGGTAGACCATTCCATCCGATCGGTTGGAAGTCGTTGTTTGACCCAAGACTTCTTTATTAAGGATTGTGACTTTATAACTCCGGTTCTAGGTCCTTCTTGTCATTATTCTAACCATTCAATACTACTTGGAGAGCAAGAGAAGCATTTATGCACTTAGACCCTTGGTGAGAGCAACTTATGGAACCATTTGTTGAGTATTTATATACCAATCAATCTAGAGAGAAAGAGAGAGATACACAAGTGCTAGAAGAGAACCATTCACAGAAATATACTCAGAAATTCGTCCATAAGTCCAGGAGAAGGGAGAAAGTCGAATATACCATTTTCATTGCTTGTGGAATCATTGTCTTTCACTTGTAATCTTATTTCCAAATCATTGTAAGACTTTCAATCATGGTTTCTAATGTTCAAATTATGGAGTTTACATTTATGTGTGCTATGAGTGGCTAGTGCCTTTGTGCACTTGCTTAGATGATGTGTATTATTCATTGATTTGCATATGATTGTGATAACATGTTTTAATTCAATTTCAAGTCAATTCTAAGAACCAATTGTGATAAAGTTTTATAGTGACATTTGGGTAATTAAGTTTAACTAGTGCTAGTAATCTTGAGGGTTGAAAGAACTATTGTTATTCCACTAGTTATAATCATTTGTCTATGAATGATTGTTGTCTTCCACTATTCTTGATTAACCAAAGGAACTTAATTGTGATTGTAATGAAAAAGCTTTTGTCTATCAAAACGGATTGATTGTAAACCACTTTAAAGGTCGAGAGATTAATAGTTTGCTTTCAATTGTGACCTTTTGTCTATAATTGGTTACCTTTTGTATTGACCATTTCCTAAGCTTGTTTGATTAGACAAAAGAATGTTTTTGTGTTTGAGGAACACCAACTCATGAACCTTGAATTGATCTTGAATTGATTGGTTAAACGTAATGCTTGTTTTTATAAACCAAAATCTTGACGAAGGTTTAATTTGTAGAAACAATAGATTAGTGTCAAAACTAATTATCACAACCAACATGTTTTCTAAAAGTTATCACAATCATATTAGTCAATTGTAGTACACTAGTCTAAGCAAGTGTAGTTTTTAATCATTTGAATTTTCATTATATCATTACTACTTATTTGAGATAGTTGCTTTTAACTTACAATTCGATTCACTACACAAATCCCTGCGAACGATCCCGACTTACCATCAAAATCTTGCTACAACGGACGAGTATACTTGCTCGTATGTGTTGTTATTAGATTCGGTAATTCACCCCCTTATAAATTTAAAACTTGCACCGAACCGGGCACATCATGATGGAATACAGGTAGATGAGTCTAAGGTAGCAGCTGTTCAGGGGTGGCCAACTCCAACTACCATCACTGAAGTTCGTAGTTTTCATGGGCTTGCTTCTTTTTATAGGCGGTTCATCCCGCATTTTAGTTCTATTATGGCTCCATTGACAGATTGCATGAAGGGAAAGTCATTTGTGTGGACGGAGGAGGCAGAATCGGCTTTTCAGGTTATCAAAGAAAAGCTTACTACAGCACCAATTCTGGTATTGCCTGACTTTTCTCAAGTTTTTGAGCTTCATACTGATGCCTCAAAGGTTGCAATTGGCGGGGTTCTCAGTCAAGGTGGTCGACCTGTTGCCTATTTTAGTGAGAAATTGACAGAACCGAAGTCTAGGTACACTACTTATGACTTGGAGTTTTATGCCATTGTCCAAGCTATAAAGCATTGGCGCCATTATCTGTTTCATAAGGAGTTTGTTTTGTTCACTGATCATGATTCTTTAAGGCATATTCGTACTCAAGATAAGGTGTCACATAAGCATGGGCGTTGGTTGGCATTTCTTGAGAAATTTACTTTTGTTGTCAAACACAAGACTGGTGTCTCAAATCGGGTTGCTGATGCCTTAAGTAGGAGAAGTAATCTGCTTGTAACTATGAGAGTTGATGTGCCAGGGCTGGATCTCATTCGCGAGCAGTTAGCCATTGACCCATATTTTTCTGTTGTTATGCAGGGTGTGCAATCTGGCCAAAAACCAGATTTCCTACTACATGATGGTTTTCTTTTCAAAGGGAATCAACTATGTATTCTTGAATCTAGTCTTCGCTTGAAAATCATTAAGGAGTTACATGGGGAGGGGCATGTTGGTCGTGATCGTACTTTACAGTTGGTGCAAGCTTCTTATTTCTGGCCCACTATGAGGAAAGAAGTGGAGCATTATTTCAAGCGGTGTCGTATTTGCCAAGTTTCAAAGGGTACGGCTACTAATGCGGGACTCTATATGCCTTTACCTGTTCCTTTGCAGCCATGGGTTGATATCAGCATGGATTTTGTGTTGGGGTTACCTCGTACTCAAAGGGGTAATGACTCAATATTTGTTGTTGTTGATCGTTTCTCTAAGATGGTACACTTTATTGCTTGCAAGAAGACAACAGATGCAGTTAATGTGGCCCAACTTTTTTTTCGAGATGTGTACCGTTTACATGGTTTGCCTTCATCTATTGTTTCTGATCGGGACACCCGGTTTCTGAGTCATTTTTGGCGTAGTTTGTGGAAGATGGTGAATACTCAACTCAATTTTAGTAGTGCTTATCATCCCCAAACTGATGGGCAAACTGAAGTTGTGAATCGATCTCTTGGTAATTTGCTGAGGTGTTTAGTAGGTGATCACGTGAAGGCATGGGATCAGAAGTTATGTCCATTCCAGGTGGTTTATTCTGCTCAACCACGTGGACCTCTTGATTTAATGTCTCTTCCTGTTTCTGGTTCTGTTCCAAAGAAAGTGCAGGATTTTGTTGAAGGGTTACATGAAGTTCATAAAGCTGTTCATGACAACTTGGTTCGAGCCAACTCAAAGTACAAGCAAGATGCTGATCAAAAGCGGAGGCATGTGGATTTCGAAGTAGGTGAATTTGTGTGGGCTGTTTTAACTAAGGATCGTTTTTCGGTTGGTGAGTATAATAAGTTGTCCGCTAAGAAGATTGGCCCATTGGAAATTATAGACAAAATTAACTCCAATGCTTACCGTTTGAAGTTACCAAGCCATATTCGATGTTCTGATGTGTTTAATGTGAAACACTTATTGCCTTATCATGGTGATTCTGATGATGACCTTGATGTAAATTCGAGGGCGAATTTTGTCTACCCAGGAGGGAATGATGCGGGCCCAAGTGTTGAGGAACGGGCCATCATGTTTCTGGAGGCCCAAGATCGCGTGACTAAAGGGGCTTCACTAAAATGGGCATAACTTGGGCTACGGGGCTCCGTTTCAGGCCTATGACCAGTCGATTCGAAGCTTGGAACGAGGAGCACGTTGTGGTAAACTGACTTTGTCGTTTTACAGAACTTTAGAGGCCCAAAACACTATATTTATGAGTTATTTGCATTTTTATGTTTTTTCGGGTTTTTTAGACTTTTGTTTTTGTAATAGCTTTCGGCCCGTTTGTTCTTTAGGGCCCATTTCGACTTTGTTTCTCTATTTAATAAGTGTATTGCCTTTGTGGCTAATCAGTTCATGAAAATACGAAAAGTCTATTTTTGGCAGTTTTCTTGCTAAGAACCTAATAGTCGGTATTCAATTGAATCAACGATTGTTGGAAGAATCGATCCTGGTATTCGTGTGAATCAACAGGCTTGATTTGTGTTATCTCGTTATTTAGTCTACATCACTCTCTTATCAAAAAATTGTCTGATACATCAAGGCTATTTCCCATTCCTCCTAAACTTCTTAGCATCAGAAGTAAGTTGTTGGGATTTCATTTTTATGGACTTGATTAACATTGAAGTCTCATGATCTTTCTTTGAATTATTTTTTTTCGGTTCTGCAGCCTGAGCTTCTACAGGTGAATCATTAGGTTGCCCCCCTTTTTCGGCCACATCATCTTTGTTATGCTTGTGTGCCACCTGTCGCACATAAGCCGCGCTCCTATAGCACAAAAACGCACACAGAGAAACATCATATGAGGCAGGTCAAGAAAGTCAAATGAAAAATAGGTTTTAAAATACGTCCACGGTCATATTTGCACAAGTGTAACAAAGTATGATTCCACACGCTATGCTATTTTCACATTCTCCACATTGTGGGTCCCATCCCATTATAAACTTTGTAAAGTAAACTTATAATCCTGAAAGCTTTTCCTACCACATATATGGGACCAACAAACTAAACATGTCAGATGATCACAAATATAAGCTAATTAAAGGTGGCATTTCTGACCTATTTATTAATCCTCGATTCGGGCAACAATTAATGTCGACATAAATCATAACTCGACGAAAGTGTACTTCTAATGCATAAATACTCATAAACCAATTTATTTAAATTTCAGGTCGTTAGTTGAGCACCAATCATTTTTAAGTCTTGCAATCCGACAAAGGAACTTTCACTTAGTACCACATAAAATAAAGGACAAAAGAATGTACCTTTTAAATTGAGGATCTGTTGGGTTCAACGCATATTCAGGTCTGCTATAGAGAGATGTAAACCGGGGATCCTCATAGTCAACAGTTGGTATCTTCTCTTCATCAATATCATCTTGTTTTCCCTTATTTCCTTTAGCCTTTTCACGTTTCATATTATATCCTTATACATTAGCATCTCCACCATCATCATCAGCAAGTAGTAATTCAAGCTCTGCTCTACTTGCTTCAGCTTCTTCTTTTGATAATCCCGTTTGACCTTTTTGAGCTTTTTTTTATCACGAGACGCCTTTTTCTTTTGAGTCGTATCTCCAGAAAAGAAGTCACTAGCTTCTTCAATCGTATCACCATCAGAATTAGTACTCTCGTCATTTGAAGAATCTTTAGATTCATTTTTCCAAGCTTTCTTTTTCTCTTTCTTCTTACGAAGGTATGCATCCCAAACTGTTTCTGAATTTTTGTCTTTCTTCTTCTCTAGAATTTTATTGCTTAGATCCTCTAAACTAGTATTAAATGTTACCTCCATGTCCATTCCTTCATCGTCTTCATTGTCATCTGAACCATCTCCAGACTGGAGTAGAGCTCGGTATTTATCAGTTTTTTGTCGTTTCCCAGGCTTATTGCCATCACTGTCATCTTCATCACTTTCACTATCATTTGAAGCTATGAAATCCTTTAATTCATTTTCATACTTGACATACTCAGATTCCTTCAAAGAAATGAAAACGATATCAGAAAAGAGGGAGAGTTTTAGCTCATTTTAAAACGATCGAGTTTGGGTGACCCGAAAACTTTTTGTCCAAAGTATATAACTTATCTATTCATATTAGAGTCACATATACTCAAAAAAGTTACATGAGTTCAATATAAATCTATGTTTTAAATATGATTCAAAAGTTCTATATGATTTGAGCCACTTATGTACCTTTCACTGTTCAATCCGCTGTACACATTTCCTTTTAATCTCTATTGTATTGGTTTTACACATTTGATGCATCACATCTCAAACGATAACCATATCGACCCATTCATAAGCAAATAAGTTAAAGCTGTCACCTCTCATTAATTCCAGAAAAGTTCCTCGGCCTCTAAACAAAAATTGTTACCATGTTTTAATTGGCTAGCAGAGGAACATCCATAACTTAATAATTACATTTACAACAATGATTTACACGGAATAAAACAACTTTTTGTCTTCACGATTCCCATAACAGATAAAGACATAGAACACCTTTACGTGCCTCATATGCATTAATCTTGTCTAGCTTCTTCGAACGTTGGGGCTCATTCTCATCCCAAGTAAGATCAATCTTACTTTGTTGCAATGCCCGAGTCTGAAAATCTATACCTTCAAACTCAATAATCACAGCTTTTGTAAAGATAATCAGCTGTGGCAACTGAATCACATAGCACCACTGCAAAATAGTACCTGATACGGTAAAACAGCCACCGGAAATAGATTAAGAAACTAAGATTTAAAAAGCACTAACCAGGTTGTAAAACCTTTTGAAAAAAAGATTCAGTTTACCTTAATCTACTTAGCTCATAAGCCCGCAACTTCTCATTGTCAATTTCATCGTCATCATCGCTTTCATCACTATCATCTTTGGTGTTTTTTCCATTTTCATCATCAAATAAACCAACTGGACCCTTCACTGCCTCCTCTTCCATACGCTTGAGTCCAAACTCGGATGGATATACAGACACTGACAAAATCTGGCCTGTTTTTGGCAGAAATGAGTTTAAGACAACCATATCGTTACCATTTCTTTAAATACGAAACCAACTGATCATATTACCTCTGTGCACAGTAACTTCATCAGCTTTTTTCTTTGTAGATCGGTCATCAATATTTGCTGACTGATCTAAGCTTTGAAGCCGCTGCACAAGTGCACATACACTGAAACCAAACAACATTAAATATATTTGATCACGAAAGCGTCATATATTGTGTATGAAAAAGCTACCTAATGTTGAATGCCAAGAAACTTCAATAATATCAACACTTTCAACTCACGTATCAGTCGGAGTCGTATCTGCCATTGAAAAAAATAAAAAACAAAAGATTCCGTGTTAAGGCTTTAATGTCATTGACTATTCATCAAACATTCAAACAGGAGTTGAGGAACTTACTGTCATCCTGAACTGTCTAAGAAATGGAGAATATAATCCGTACTAAAAAGGAGCATCAAGTGCAACAGATTCAATCATGGGTACAAACATGAGCCTTCAAACCAACACGCTCACCATACCTGAAAAAAGCTTTAAACGTTAATGCCTCACTTATTAGATTAAACACTCGCAAAAAATATTAAATTGGTCATTATAGTTTACCACACATTTTATCAAAAAAATATTACAGGCCTAACAAATAAATTAATTTTTTCGTGTGTTCACAACAATCACATAATCGATTGCAAAACTCCCTTGATCATATCAAAATAAATAAGTAAAAGTTACAGGCTAATTCAAACACCCCCATTTCAAACTTTTTCAATTTAGTTTATAACTCCTACCAGATATTTAACAATTAATTTTGCATACATAAATCAAAATGGAACAACATACATCTAATCATGAATTTGGCCATTTTATCACACATTTGTTAAAAATATATGATTTGTTCTTATAAAATTGTTTAAAAAAAGATAAAGATACTTACTTTTTTGAATTGAGAAAACTACATCCTTTCTGTCAATAGAATCCGGAAGAATCGTTGATCCAAGTGCTGCATTTTTCTGATGATGATTCTGCGCTTTGGTTCGTGATGATTCTGAGTTAGGGTTTGTAATTTATATTTGGTTGGGGTTTCCTGAATCATAGGTGGTGCGAGGTGTTTGAATCATAGCATCCTGAATCATGTTTTCGATTTTACCAATAGCTGATTTTCGGATGAAGATAGGTGGCTATGTCTGATGAATGGTGGTTTAGGGTTCATCGTTTAGAAGATCCGATTACTTGAATTGTTTGATGAATATGGTCCGAAAATATTGCTTCTTCCTTTCAAAGCTTTGACATTTTCAATTTTAAGTTTATATGGACCGAAAATTTAGAGGCTTCCCTCTAAAGCTTTTGACTAAAATATATAGTTTCCTTAATTATTGGTATAATTAAAATTATTAGATGAAATGACAAATGTAGACATCTTAGAATTTGAGTATTGCTTTTTTAGAGGGGTATTTAACGTCTTTTTCAACTGCTGTATATTAGAATATATAGATAGATAAGAAGTATTTACTTCACAATACTAAACAATCTGAAATTTTTATAAGTGTTACAGATTAATTATTTAGCTAGAAAGAATGACCACAGATATATTGAGGACCACATTCCTGAGATGGATTTGTTAAAGAACGAGGGGTAGGAACCCGCCGCGTTGCGGCGGGGGTGTTTGAAGTTTTTTTAGATCATAGGCACTTACATTACGGCTGTTATCGTTTATAAAAAATGGCATGCTTTAAGCCTATTGGCGGGGAACATGCTAACTGATTGCCTAGTAGACAGACACTACAGGTATCATAGATATCACATTACATGTCCTAACGTTTACTGTACATATAAGAGGAGCAAGCCTTTATGAGCGATATCGTTATTGCAGAAACAACTTTTGTCGGCGAGGATTAGAGAAGAGAAAAAATCATGTGCCATCTTCTGGTCCCGCGGATCTGCCTGTGGGTACCTGTTATACATAAAACAAATATTTCTAATGTTTATATGTTGTTTTCTGGCAATCAAGTACCGCTAGAAAAAAAGGATAGGTAAATAAATTCCATCATAGCTAAAAAATTAATTATAAACGATATGAAGACCATTAACCTTTATACCTATAAGTCTATAACTTTGTACAAATAAGCAGCTTTAGTTTACTAAGCTTTATTAGTTTACTAAACCAAATCATGCCAGTGATAATTTGGAAGGATATAGGTCAGATTTGGGTAACAGGTCAAATGAGGTTTGGGGTTAAAATAGTCGCTTTTTGTAAATAGGGTCATATGCTTCCTGGTTCAAACGGGTACACACACTTTTCCCTGTTTAAGCAAACATATCACACGAGTTTTTCATGAAATGTTGTCAAAGATTGAGACCACCTGCCTATCTTTCGTACATTAATCTCACAGATTTTTGGTACTTTGGCCTGAAATGCTGTCAAAGAAGGCTTTAGGTACAAATAAAACACATATAATGGTCACTTTAGTTAAGCCTCATTTCATTATATCTAGGACAACATCACATTACACACCTATGCCCAATATACTATAAACAGAAAAGAAAAACAGATACTAAACCCTTAAAAAAAACAACATTTTTGGCCAAACAATGGTTGAGAAACATCTCAAAATATAAGCTCACAAAATGAAGCAATATACCATTTATTGTAAGCAAAAGGGAGTCAACATCGAACACTAACTACATCTATGTAATAAACTGAAATCCTTACCCTATTGACCCTATTGGTGACAACTTTTAGTTTTGACCCACGCCCTTTCTTCTTTGCCTCCCTTACTTCATCGACGTCTTCAGCCACCACTTTCTGCAATAACAATTCAAAAAACGTCACCAATTGAAAAGTTACGTGGTAAAGTTTAACTACAAATGCAAATAAAGGAAGATACATTACCGACCTCATCCATCTTCGCGAGTAAAAACTCAAGAGTAAAGTAGAGTGAGAGATAGAGGCTCATCCAGTTTGCAGAACTGAGCATCATTTAGAATATGTGCTTCCTTTGCCACGTTCTCTTCTACTTGAAACTATGCACATGAATAGAACCAACACACTATAATCACTAATAGAAGTTACCATTTGTAAGGTGAGTCACTATGAAGTCACATTTGGAACATTTATTCCATAAATCAGAGAGTTAAATGTATGTATATAACTATCAGGGAGTCGAGCTATAAAGTTGTATATGCATGATGATCATCTTTGTATGTTTTAGTCATTTGTATATCAAGTAATCTATAAATGTTTTAACTGTTGCGTTTTTTTTCTTTTCAAATAATGTAGTTAAAAACTACCAATACTATCTTTATACTTATTTTGTTAACTATTTACAGAATACCAAAACGAAAACTCAACTTGGTCAAACCGGGAAGTTTCAGCCACTAAAGAAATCAACGGCTGCTGGAAAAAAGGCACTCAGTTACATATAATTAAACGCTGAGATACTAAAACTCGACAACATATATTTTGTATGGTTATTCCAAATTATAAACAGCAATGGTTAGTCCAATTTTTTTTACCATTTATGGTCAGCCACTCGTTAAGATCTTCTCCAGTAGTTAGGCGCACGGATCCTTTCAAATTTATACTACCCACAGTTCACCTATTATAGACAAACACAGGCCGTGAACAAAGTTAAAAAGCTGAAGCCCAAGATGCGTAGGCTCAGAAGCAAATAAGATATTAATAATGGAAGCACAATGCATATTTGTGTAAAGTTCGTCTCCAGTGAGCAATTACCACATGACAACCCCTAAAGAATAAACATCAATCTAATTTTGGGTAGAGAATATCAACAAATAAAGATGTTACTTTGGGAGTTCGCATACCATGATAATAGGATATCTTCAGCTGGTTGACAACCCAAAATCACCACTATCATTCTCCCCACTTGATCTCCTCACTTCCGTCGAAACCGTCATCCTCCGTCACAAACTTCCTCTGCGCCTGTGAAAGTTTGATCAACTTCTTCATGAAATTGCATCCGCTATACCACTCACTGCCCGAGCTTACTCCAAACTGTACTACTTTTCCCTTTCCTATTTGAGGCCTGCAAAAATAAAAATCAATCCGTTACAAAATCAAAAGAGATCAGGCCACGATTCCAAAACATGTAAAAACCAAACTCGGAAAGTCTGCATACAAAATTTCATACCATGTATCCGCATAAGCAGCTGCACGCGCGAGAAAGTAGGCTTTAAATTCATTTCCTTTTGCGGCCGCCAAAATCCTACAATAACATAAATAAAAGGAAATTCAATTTGAATTCCCAAAAAAAACTCAAATTCACTGAATTTAAGCCAAGGATGTATCCACAATCATCTACGCATATATGAGCCACCAAACACCCTTAAACAGACACAGAACATAAACATATTACACTGATACAAAATAACCTTCGGCTAATACGTTTCGCAGGCAACAAAAAAAATCCAACCCCAGACTACTCGTTGGTGGAGGCACACACCCTTTTCAGACCTGCAAATATAGAAAAGGCACCAAACATCCGCCATGACTGCAACGACAAAACCATTTGAACATAAGGTATGAGATTGAGCGTAATGTTACCTGTGGGTTGACTTCAACGATTTGCAGCGTTCGTTTGATGATGACAGCAATGCTGCAATAGAACCCAGACCGTCAGGAGCTTCATGTCTAACAATTGGCAGCTCGTTCACATCTTTAAGTAATGTATCCGAGACATTTTTGTTTTGCAACTGTACCAATACTTAAGCAACCTGAAATCCAGGATATTTAAATCAGCCTACCAAACGAAGAAATTGATGTGGCAAACCCATCATAAACGGATAAGGCATAAGCAGAAAATATATGCAAGCCAAGTTCAAAAGTGCAAATATAGAATCAATACCAAATACCCGCCTTTTGTTGAGGTTCTAGCACTTCTTCCTCCGGCCCTCTATTTACATAAGGTATGTGAGATTTATGAAGATGTGTTGGATACATAGATGCAAAACACTTAACCCACGTGAAGTAAAAGATGCTTTACTTGGTCAATCTAGAGAGTTCTCCTTTTGTGTATACCACGAGCATCTGCTGAATCAGGACCACCACCAGCGCCGCAAGCTGATACACAAAACGACTATAAGTACTTAAAAATATAGCCAACAATCTTTCAATTATAGCGACAATGATTTGAGTCGGTCGGATTATTGGAAAGATTGATGCTTACCCTACCGTTGATCTTGTCAAAGGATAAATCTAAAAAAAACCTTGAAACCTGAACATCTGTTTCTCCTACCTCTAATAATCCTCACGTTGATCTTTTGCGGCTGGTATCTGAGTGGAGAAATTTTTTTTTCTGCATCTATGATTTGAGTCGGTGTATGTATGTGTGTGCTAAAGTCTATATTTTGAAGCGACAAATTACCGGGTGCAAATTACAGGATTGCTGTTTCCTGATTAACCTCGTGGTTAGCTGCAGTCACAGCTTTGTTAATCCTCTCATCCATGTCAGCTACACCAACTGCTTTATCCGCTATATGCCTTGCTTCCTAAAAAAACAAAACCATTCACATGTTTGGCTTTAATTAGTATCACTTGATACTGAAACCCGTAAACAATAACTAAATAAAAGGGTAAAGTAATTAAAACCCACACCTAAATAACGATGAGAATGAGCAAATACAGAACTTTAGCAGAGTATTTTTCGATCAGAATATATTAACACTGAACTTTATCAGATATACTATGTTAAAGTTCCATATTTGTTCATTCAAATGAGTGAGTACCTTTCATTTGGATAGTCGTTTCATACGGAACTTTAGCAGACTATATATGAGCAAGTAAAATCATCACAACCATATCTCACACAAACACACTATATCATCGTTTCTCATTTTCGATCTTAACATAATTCCTTCTTTCATGGCCAGTTCTTTGCCCATGTTTACAACATCTTCACTTGACACCTGTAACGATTTAATTCACAACGCTGACATAGGTTAACTGATATTGTTAGAAATTAACTACATGGAGACTAAGAAATTATTGTTGCAAAACTTACCATAAGATGAACTAATCGTATGAAGTACTCCCCGTATATGCCCGTATGCCCTGTTTCAATATAGAGATTTTGTTGTAAAACAATCAATAACACAAATTCCCAAACACACCCATATCCAAATCTGTATACCCAATTGACAGTCAAAATCACTATATGTGGTTCCTAAAATATTCAGCAAAATAGATTCCATAAACAAACTAAAATAGTCTGAAACAACATACCTGTCAACTCAAATCGTCTCCACTTTCTCAAAACATGCTCGACAACTTCAAGTCTCTACCAAAGATTTGAAATAAAGAAAATATGTATCAAAACGAATAAGGTGCATACTGACGTATTTCCATAGCAACTATTAGACAGAAAAATTAAAAGCGCACCGAAAAACATACCAGCGATTTCAAACCGTCTCTCGGCTCTTTTAATTGACTTTAACTCTCCAAAACACTAAAACTTCACACCTATGAACAAAAACAAAAACAAAAAGTTCCACTATTTAAGCAACAAAACCAAAATTAAACCCTCATAATTAACCAAAATCCAAATAGAATCAAAACCCGCCTCCAAAAACACAAATCAAACATAATGAAACTAAATCACATAAAAAGATACTCACATATATTTTAGTATCCACTTACCGGTCACTTTGGGGAAGAAAGATCGGTTACCAAAAGGAAACGGAAAAAACCTACCGACGAAGGAAAGTCGTTCACCGAGAACTTTAGAAACTGCATAAGCTTATCCGGTATGAAGAATTCAAACTTATCCGGTGTATAGGTATATTAAAGGCGGCAACATTTTGGGTTGCGCTAATGGTAAAGAAAATTGGGCCTGTCATGGGCTAAGTATACGGGCCAGCACTTTATTGTTTTTTAATGGAGCGTCAATTTTTTAATAGTCACCGACACTCTGTTTTAATATATACGAGTGGGACGACCCCCCGCGTTGCGGGGGAGGAGGGATGGGGGTGTTCCCCAACTTTTTTTGTTGTAAAAATTATTTCGTTAATAATTACGCAAGTTTTATAATATTTCGAGGCCGTTTGGTGCGAAAAATAATAAAAACAAAAACAAAGACAAATACATTGATTTCGAGAAAGTATTGCATATTTATACTCATTTTTTTTGGAAAAATTATTTGGTTAATAATGCCGCAAGTTTCATAATTTTTCGAGGCCGGTTGGTACGAAAAATAATTATTAAAAAAAAAAAAAAAAAAAAAAAAAAGGACTCGTTCTGCAAATAGGCCACGACTTCAGGGGTATTTTGTGTCATTTTCCTAAACTTTTGAAATAGATTTTTTGGAAAAGGACTCCTTTTGCAATGGGGCGTCGACTTCAGGGGTATTTTTTACCATTTTCCCATATTTTACTATTGGTTTTGGGCTTGTCTTATTGGGCTTACGTTTTGGGCTAAAAAAAAATTAGTTTTTTATTATATTGGGCCGCCGTGCTTTAATATATATATATATAATAGTTAATGAATATTACATTGACAGTTACAATCCTTTAACTCACTATTATCCCTTTGTAGACTATTAACCGTACCTTTTTGTTTAAAAAATATGCTTCTTTGTCTAATCAAAATTACAACAACAAACTCTACATGCATACTAAGATGTTTGAAGTAAACTTTTATGTTGAGCACAAAGTACATCAATTTAATACTGACTCCTATGTCATTTTACTAGAAGTATTATAAGTATATATTATAGAGCAATTAAAACGCGGTCGTTTTGCTCCGGGCTTTTCCCGCCAAAATTACTGGGCTCCTTGTGTTTGGGCTCTTTAACATAGACATAATCCTTACATAAACATAATCCTTATCTCTCTCAACTCGTCTAGACAGTCACACATACATGCTGTGATAATTTTTCGTTTGTTTATAGGGTTTTCAGTTACGCAACAGTTAGGGTTTCAATTTTGGGGGTATTTGATACCTGCCTTTATACTCGATCCAAGGCTTAATTTTGATCATTGTTATTTGATATAAAGGTATGCTTTTGTTCATATTGGGGTTTTTTTTATTGAATATAGTGATTCGTTTGAAGTTGCATAGGTGGTTGAATTGTTGAAAATTGTTAAATAAGATATGTCAGTGATTGTAAGAGGCAGTGATGAGCCTTGCCAGGTTTGATTAAAGCCGAGATTGTCCACATCTTGGCGGGGAAAACACTACGTTTGTAGCCATGGCGGATGTCCATGTCCGATTTTCATAATACTATAAATCGGGTAAAACGAAGTAGTTTTGGTGCTGGCTTTTCCCGACAAAATTGCTGGGCTCCTATGGTCCGTTCCGTTTGGGCTCTTTATATGTGGAATAATGGTTTCGGAGCCTGATTCATCTCACTTTCATCGTTACATTTGTCTATTTGCCTGTTCGTATTGTCTAATTGTTGACAACATCCGCATGTTGGCAGGGTAACCTCCTAAGGTTGCAGCCATGGCGGGTGCAACGACATGCGTACAGGCCGTTTTTATGGCATTAAAAGGCAATGATGATAGTTAACGGGCTATGGCGATTGTTATAATTTGAGGGAAATTAAATGGGTCGTTGAATACTTTAGTGTCACCTGGTCGGGCAATGACCGGTGGCATGGTATAAACGGTTACTATGCAACCGAGTCTCTTTGCAGCCATGGTGAAATTCAGACGTTTCTATGACCCTATCCGCATTTACTAATCTGAGCCTAACTTTTTTTCTTTCAATGATCAACACGAGAGTTCCCTGTGCATAACTATTAAAACTAGCAGCATCACACGTATGTCAATAGGCCTGATCTGCATTTTCCTTTTGCACAAAATTAAGATTCGCTGTTAATTTTCGTTTCTATACTTCAGGTGTGTTTTATGGATATTTATTTACAAGTAGCTCTTGTAGCGTCATATTCAGCCACTCCCAGGAAAATGGGTGCATTTGCGGGCTGATACGGGGCCTGCAGTAGGTACAGTTGGGGCCTGGAATCAGTGGGTTTTGACGGTCAAACGGGGCAGAAATGGGTGTCTTTGGGGTCTAAGATGGACGGTAGAATGTGTCGGCTGGAGAACTGAAATGGGTATTGAATTGTGGGCTGAAATAGGTGCTGCCATGGGTGCGTACGCGTGCTGAAATAGGTGCGTAGTCCAGCTATGCTTTGATCCAGTCCATTGGCGAAGAAGACGCTAGAACAACACCGCCTCATATCTTCTGGAACAATCTCAACAAACACAAATTCATACCTAATTCACAAAGAAGATGCAGGGAAGATCAAAGCTAGAAAGAGGACATACAAGACGGCGCTCTCTCTCAATCGACCGCGTTCAGAATCTGTTGTTTGATCGTGGGGTTTTCGTTTTAGCCTGGTGAAAGAAGTAGCTTATGTGGGTATGCTTTACTTTTATTTGATTTGTTTGAATGAGGGGTATAATTAATTAATTAGTTTAACATTTTGCTTTTGTGCTGTTAATCTGTAACACCACTTTATTTTTTTCGTGCACAGATAAACAAACGCCGCATGGAAATGAAATTTGGTGTATCAGCTACCCCATCAACATAAACGATTAGAGAAGTGACGGGTCTCATTCCTAGATTCCCGGAAGTGTGTCCAGTTCCTGATAGCCACCTATGGGTTGTACTTGCAGCCATGGTACTTGTAGTTATGAACCTTATCTGTCCAAGTTTTTTCCTTGCAGCCTTGGTACTTGCAGTTAGGAGTTGACGTGAAGAAAAAATTTCCTTGCTGCATGCCAATTGGTTGGAGCAGAGTAAGGTGAGTATACATAAGCCAACCTCTGAAAGGTTAGTTTTTTTCCCCTCAAATACAATATAATAGTCATATAGGAAGTTATGAATCATGTTTTTATGTCAAGATTTTGGCTTATCTGCTAATGTACGAGTCGCCTCTTAGTTATGTTTTATATGGGAAAAATTCGTTAAATTGTTTAAAAGGAAATGGGTCAGATTGGTTTACTATGGTAATCAGGTAGTGAAATGATTGACATTGATTTTTGATTTCACTTTTGAAGTCATGTCTGTTACTATATTGGTTTTTAGACTTGGGGAACAAGTGTCCAGCTTTAGGCCAACATTTGTAAGAAGTATATAAAAAAACTCGAGATGCCGTTTAACAAAAGATCCCTTGCCTACTTGGCTACTCGCCAAAACTTGGACAACTGTGTTTGGAATTACTATCCATTTATATGAGAACTGACAGAACACTTATAGACAAACCGCAATAGTAAGAATCAAGTTGTCACATTTACAAGTCGAAAGGCATGTATTGGTCTTTTTTATCTAAGCTTAATGTGTTGTTTTGGATGTTAAGTAGGAAACTTGAATAAAAATTAGGCATCCCTATTTATTACTAGACAGTTGACTTTTTTAGGTTACATAAGGGTGAAATCAGATGAATGAATGGTATCATGAACTGGTGTTATAGTCATGTTATGAATAGTTTTGTGATGTAGATTAGTAAAAAGAGGAAGTTTATTAATTAATCAAGTTTATTGTAACAATTCATTTATTATTCCACTGTTTTTTTTTTATTAAATTTCAGTTCATTATAATGTTGTTGCATATAAAACAGGTTGAAGAAAATTATGCAAATTGAGCTTCCTTGGGTGCTAATTGTATAAGTTATAACTTCAGTGATATTTGATTAGTACAAAAAGCCATTTTTTGGGTACCGAATACAACGAAAAAAAAAACCCGCCAGGCTGCAATGCGGCCGGCCGCCGCCATCCTAGTTTATAGATAAATTATCATTTGGGCAAGAAGCCTTTTGGGTCAAACTGGCCTAACCCGTTTAGGCTAGCGTAAATTAAGATTTTGATCCGTTTACAACCCACCCACTCACATGACAATGTAAAATGAAATGGCATAGGAAAATAGTGATAAAAGTAAATACTACCTTTATTAGGAAAAGGTTATTTCAGCAAACTGTGTTAATGCTTAATTTCTTAGTATTATAGGCAACTTGTAGAGCTTAGAGAACAAAGAACATTACTTATGAAATGCATTAACTTGTTATAAGCATAGCAAGTTGTTAAAATGAGTAATCTCGTTATGAAAACATCTTATATTTCAGGGACTGTGTTATTGTGTTTTTTACAGTTTTGGTTGTTATTGTAACTAAGTTGGAAGACTTAGTTAAAACTGACCCAACCCATTTGGCTAGCTTAAAATAACCAGATTACCAATTATCCAACCGAGCTGTTTACATACCCAAAGTGAAAATTACATACCTTGGGAAAATAGTGATAAAACTAAATTCTCCTTTAATCACTAAAATGTTATCCCAATAAACTGTTAAAGAACAAATATATGGTGGGTAGAGGGTCCAAATGTATGTAATGAGAAAGAGGCCCAATAGTATACGTTGTGCATGATAATCAGAAACTGTGGAATTAATATCTGGGATATATTCTAACTTTAATTACGATGGTTTGGAATTTTATGTTGGTAGAAAAACTTGCTTCAATAATTTTCAAAAGTATTAATAACTGTTATTTCTAGAGAGAATTTCATTTCTCCCTCTCTTTTCATCATTAATAGCATTTTGTACAGTGCTTTTAAAGCATGATTTGATAAATATGAAATTTTCAAGTTTTTGTTGGGGAGATATAAAATTGCCCCTTTTAGATAATACGTTAATCAACTTGCCAAAACAAGATTATCGAATATACAAGTTGTAAGTGGTCCCCGTATTTGACAAACAATGCCGCTTTACGGCATCCCCAATTGCGGCCACAAGCTACATTCCGAGGGCCGACTTGGATTATATATAGATTGTTATTTGTGATACAACAATTTTTTTCATTTGTTAGAACCCACTTTTCATCTTAAAAGGTGACTGCGAGCACACTAATTACCAGGTAATATATTCCTATGCAACTTTTTCTATGTAGCAACCTGGACGCAACATCAAAGCTTAGCTTCTGGGACGGTGAATCTTGCGGTATCAAGCTTGCGATTTCATGGTCAGTGTCTAACAATATTAAAAACTTAGGTGATATTGATGGACTTCATCACAATAGCCACCTAAGTTTTCTATACTCCTAGGCATCCACCATGATACGGAAAGATTCCCTTAAACGGAGTATTTGCTAGTACTAGAGCTGGCAATTTCTGACACGGACCTGTTAACACGACACGACACGACCTGGTTTTAACAGGTTTCGTGTTTGACCTTAACAGGTTTCGTGTCTTAACAGGTCTGGATCTGTTAAGACACGAATGAAATTCGTGTCTTAACAGGTCCGGACCTGTTAAGACACGATAAAACACGATAGTCCAGACCTGTTAAGAAACGATAAGACACGAATATACATATGTACTAAATGAAACCTGCTAAGAAACCTGTTAAGGAACCTGTTAAGACACGATAAGACCTGTTAACAGGTCTCTTACCAGGTTTCTTATCGTGTCTTAACAGGTTTCGTGTCTTTAACATGTTCCTTAGCAGGTTTCTTAGTAGGTTCCTTAACAGGTTCGCTGGTTTAAATTTATGATTTTTGTTAACAGGTCTCTTACCAGGTTTCTTATCATGTAACCTATTAAATTTCGTGTCGTGTTCGTGTTTGGAAAAATTGACACGATTAGTTATCATGTCGTGTTTGTGTTTGGCCTTAACAGGTTCGTGTCTTATCGTGTTCGTGTCGTGTCGAACCTGTTATGCAAGCTCTAGCTAGTACCCCTTTTGTAACAAGCAACTTTTTTTCGGAAAAATAAATATATTCCCTTGACTAACATACATGTTATATTCCATGGTTTTGCTTGAAGGCCCCCAAAAATTCCAACAAACGTAATTGGCTTGTTAGGGTGATGATATTTAACTAGTTTGCGCTGAAATACCTGAAACTATGGTGGCAGAAGCAGAAGTACAGCTGAATCCTATTCCCACTGTTTGATGCAGGAACAGCCTTCATGGGGGTACTATTGTTCTTTGCTTAAAAACAAGCGTGTTGATATGACTGGTGGTTTGCCCACCACCAATTCAAACTGATGACGTATAATACGGACAGCACATTTGGGCTCCGACCCAACAAAACAGACAAGCAAATGTACCGTGCCGCCACTAAGCCCAACGATGAACGAGTTGTGGTCCGGATGCACAAAGGCGCACGCAGATCACCTAAAGGATACTTCCGCAGTATTCTAGCGGGCTGGCCAATGGCTGCGGATGACGATCTGTGTCCGCAATCACGATTAGCTACAGATCTTTGAACGACAAGGGTCCCACTCTGGCCACTAACAATGATAAGCGAAATACTAGGAAACCCTAGTATTGGACTCGCCTATAAAAAAAGATCCTCACACATTTACGAGGTATGACTTTCTTACACATATCAATACACACACTATTAACATTCTCTGACAACGTGATTACTTACTTTCACGACGGAGCTTAATCGTGGGGTCCGTCCCCATGGTATGGCTAACAGTTTACTTTCAATTGTGCAGTGAATCATCTCATTACTTGGTTTAGTGCAAGCATAATCCACAAGCAGCTCATTGACCCAGCCCAATACGCAATACAAACCTAAATCCATACCTATCACATATTTTACATTAACAAGTTGGCGCCATCCGTGGGACCAGCACATAACTACGTTCTTGAAAATACTCGCCATGAGCACTCATTCAGGCCCCACTCCTTCCGTACCCACGTCCGCCGTGCAGAATACGGTGGGAAGGGAAAAAGAAAAAACACTGGAAGATCACGGTAGATCCGCGTCTGACGCAACTCTCCGAGAGTACTGTGACAAGCACTACCACCAGTTGTTTTCAATCATAGCTCAGAAAGTTCATCAAGAGAAGATGCACCAGGAGAAGCTTAAAGAAATAAAGGCTCGTCTTAACTTGAATCTAAGCGACTCCGAAGTGTATCCGAAAGTCCTAACCTAAGGGGCGGCCGATCAAGGTCACCAAGGAAGAAAGATCCGGAAAGAGAGACGGTGTTCAAAAGATTGGAAAAAGGAGTATTTAATAGATTGGGAGACAAGGAAAGGAGTACATCCGCATACTCACGGGATTTCAAGTACCAGTCCTACCGTAGCGGCCACGAAAGAGAAGAAAGCTGCTACCAAAGTTCTCGCTCAAGAGGAGCAGAGCTCACCTCCGGAAGGCATTACAGCAAGAGAGCATCCTCGCGAAGGACGGATGAGCTGTCTGAAAGCGAAGATAGTGGGGTGGACATTGGAAGTTAAGGTCGAAAAGGCAGAGGTCGAGCGTTGAGGATGACAATTTAGCACGACCATGGGTATGCAAGGAAACTGATCCGTTCACTCCTCGCATCCGCTATTTTGACATGCCAAAAAGAACTCGTATGCCAAGCCATGTCAAGACATACGACGGAAGCGAACATTCGGAAGACCATCTTAAGATCTTTTAGTCAGCAGCCAAAGTGGAGCGTTCAGCCATGCCAACCTGGTGCCACATGTTCAACTCCATGCTCACTGGATCCGCTAGAGTCTGGTTGGACGATCTCCCTCCAGAATCTGTAGATAGCTATGACGATCTGAAAGAAGCGTTCTTAGCAAATTTCCTTCAGCAGAAGAAATGTATCAAGGATCCCATGGAACTTCATCACATCAAACAGAGGGAGGGGGAGTCCACGAAAGATTTTGTGCGAAGATTTAAAATGGAGAGCAGAGACATGAAAGGAGCACCGGAGGTCATGAAAATTTTAAGGTTCATGCATGGAATAACCAACCCAGAGTTGATTAGACGTTTGCATGACAAAATCCCAAAATCAGTAGACGAAATGATGAAGGTAACCACATCTTTCCTCAGGGGGGAAGTGGCGGCCGGAAATCAGGAGCGGAAGAAATCACTTCCGTCATGGAAGCAGCAGGAGGTCGGACAAAAACAGAATTTTAAGAAAGGAGGATTTAAGAGTCAGCATAGAATGGAAAGAAAACCAAATAGATTTACTCTTCTTTCGAAATCCCCAAAAGAGATTTTGGCTCTAGAAAAGGCAAAGTTCAAAGCCCCACCTCCAATGACAACTCCGGTTGAAAAAAGGAATAGCAACAAGTTTTGTGAATTCCACGGAGAGGAAGGACACAACACAGATGAATGCATGCACTTGAAAAGGAAAATAGAAGAGTTGCTTAAAAATGGAAAATTGTCACATGTAATCAAGGAGTTGAAGCAAAACAATGGGAAGGATCAGTCAAAGACAACCAAGAAAGGGGAGACATCCAGAAAGGACAAGACGCTAGCAATTATAATGGTGCGAACCTAGCAGAAAGTAGCTAGACAAAGAATCACCCAAAGCTTCTCTCCTAACCCGGAAAACTCATTCCCGCCTTTAGGAATCAAGGAAGGAACTGAAGGCCCAATGATTATTGAGGCAGAAATCGGAGGCCAATTCATACACCTTATGTATGTGGATGGAGGGTCGGCCTCTGAAATACCATATGAGCACTGCTTTAAAAGGCTCCGGCCGGAGATTAGAAAACCAAATGGTTCTGGCCACAGTACCTCTTATCGGATTTAGTGGTGAAGTCATATGGCCAAGGGGACAAATATCACTGCTAGTGAAAATCGGAGATGAAGAGCACTCAACTTCTACATGGATGAAGTTCGTAGTGGTAAGGTCACAATCACCATATAACGGAATTATAGGAAGGCCGGGGTCCGAAAGATACAAGCAGTCGCATCAACGGCTCACGGCATGTTGAAGTTTCCAGTGGAAGGAGGAATACTTACACTACGAAGCAATAGGATTATCCCGCTTGAATGCACAATGGTCTCCGGACCAGAAGGACAACCTCCCATCATTAACCAACCAGCGAAGGAACGAATCAAAGTGGCAATCCACCCTGAACATCCGGAACAAACGGTGGCTATAGGGTCTACTTTAACGGAAGAAGGCCGGAAGAAACAATGTGATTTGCTCAGGAACAATTTGGATGTGTTTGCTTGGTGTCCTGCAGATATGACAGGTGTTCCACGAC
Source organism: Artemisia tridentata subsp. tridentata (assembly GCA_021014915.2). Lineage (NCBI taxonomy): Eukaryota > Viridiplantae > Streptophyta > Magnoliopsida > Asterales > Asteraceae > Artemisia > Artemisia tridentata. The sequence continues at coordinate 355,163,592 of CP139502.1, read as the reverse complement.
ACATAGCAGAACATCATCTAAATGTGCGCGAAGGATGCACTCCGGTCAGACAAAAGAAACGAGGTCAGGCACTGGAAAGAAACAAGGCAATACAAGAAGAAGTAGAGAATCTTGTTGACGCCGGTATCATGAAAGAAGTACACTACCAAATTGGCTAGCTAATCCGGTGATGGTGAGAAAACACGATGGCAGCTCGAGAATGTGCATAGATTTTAAGGATCTAAACAAGGCATGCCCTAAAGACTGTTATCCGTTACCAAAAATAGATTGGAAGGTGCAATCCCTCTGCGGGTACCATTTCAAATGCTTTCTAGATGCGTATAAGGGTTATTACCATATTCAAATGGCAAAAGATGATGAAGAGAAGACTGCGTTCATCACAAGCCAGGAGATATTTTGTTACTCAAAAATGCCGTTCGGACTCAAAAATGCTGGAGCAACGTACCAACGGCTGGTGGATAAGGCATTTCATAAACAAATCAGCAGGAATCTAGAGGTGTATGTGGACGACTTGGTGATAAAAAGCCGTACGGAAGATGAAATAATAAGAGATGTCGAGGAAACGTTCAAAACCCTGAGAAAAATAAACATGAAATTGAATCCTAAAAAATGCACTTTTGGAGTGGAAGAAGGAACATTTATTTGATACACAATAAACACCAACGGAATAAAAGCCTGTCCGGATAAAACGAAAGCTGTTCTAAGCCTTCAGTCTCCGAAATGCCTAAAAGATGTACAAAAACTAAATGGAAAGCTAGCAAGCTTAAACAGGTTCCTTGCCAAATGCGCAGAAAAATCATTACCATTCTTCAAAACTCTCAAAAAATGTACGAAAAAGAGTGATTTCATTTGGACGGCGGAAGCGGAGGAGGCATTAAAACAGATGAAAAAGCTAATTGCAGAACTTCCGACATTAACAGCACCAATGGAAAAAGAAGACCTCATTATCCACCTTGCGGCATGATGAAGCGAAAAGTGTACCGCTTTTAGGGGGTCATTTAAGCCCTAAATCGTATTTATTTGATCAAATATTGCCCTAAATCGTTCCTTTTGTCATTTTAGGTACTTTGGAGAAGAAATCTGGAAAAGGAAGCATTTTGGACGTTTTTGGAGCATAAAAGTGAAGAAAACGACAAAGTCTAAAAACCGGCTTGAAAAGTACCTTTGACGGCGTCAGGGATTGTTCCAGACGGCGTCATGGCTTGGCAAAAGTGGTGGATATGAAAATTACTCATGATAAGCCAAATAATTTCACAAGGGAAAGTCTGACGGCGTCACCCTTTGAAGTGATCAAGGCCATCACGGTTTAAATTAAAGAGGGACGGCGTCAAGCCTTATTCTGACGGCGTCAAGCTTTGATAAGCCAGAGCGGATTTTGGAGGTCTAAAGAGGGATGGCGTCAGGAAGGCCATCCGGGAACCCTAGACACGGCGAGGTGACGGCGTCAAGGTCTATAACGTGACGCCGTCAGCCCTTAAACTCTATATATAGTTTTGCAAGTTTTTGTCATTAGTGTGCAACTTTGTGAGGAGAAACCCTAAAGACGAATTTCTGCCATTTTTAAGGGTTTTCATACCCTTGGATCTCCCATGTTTAATTGAAGATACGTAATCGTTTAATCATTCAATATGTCTATGTGTTGTTTGATTATATCTTGTTCTTGTCCTTTGATTAACATGCTAGGCTAGATTTATCTTGTGTTTGCTTAGATCTAATGAAACCTAGCTATTGATTATTGGTTATTAGTGTGTTATTAAGTGTATTGGATGATTGTTTATTGATGTTAGGCTTAAGAAAACTGGCTAACCTCCTATTCGGTAACTTGCTTGAATGTCTTAAGAAACATGAACCAATGCGTACTAAGGTTTTTATGGTTGTATTTAATGCATGAGCGAATTCTAGTGATCCCATGTTAGGAGCTTCCTAGCCGGCTCGACATAGGAGTGAAGTAGGAGCTCATAGAGTTGGGGAAGTACGTACGCCACCCCACGATTGGTATTAAGGAATACACCCGTCATCCACGCAATTAATACACACTAATCAACCGGTAAAAGATAGTTAGGGAGTAAGGAAATCTAAGTAAACACATTTCTCTCCACATAAGTTTCACAACCTTTTCATTTTCAGTTATTTTATTTTATTTGCATTCGTAGTAACTTGGGTTAGTTGACTAGCAACTAATTCCGCCCACTCTTTCAAACCCGAGATTTTACTTGCTTTCATAAAATTATAAAAACACAAAAAGAATCTTCTCTCACCCTTAGACCTATTAGAATAGTTTTTCAATCCTAACGACACTATTCCCTGTGGAGAACGATCAATCCCCCGTACTTACCACTACACTATACTACATCGGTCAGGTACACTGCCTGGTGGGGTTGTAAGCCTCTTGAGATCCCTCGAGAGGTAAAACCTGTTGTAAGGTCGCAAAACCACGCATCAAGTTTTTGGCGCCGCTGCCGGGGAATAGTTATTGTTTAGGTTGAAATTTTATTTTATAGGTCTACTCACTAGATTCCTTTCTAGTGAGATTTTTATTTTATTTTTCTAGGTTTTCTTTAGTCTATCTTTTTTTTCGTTTCTGTGTTCGTAACCATTACCATTCGACATCATGGAAGATGGTAATATCCTTGATCTCAACAACCCACCACCACAACAACCACCACAACCTCCTAGAGCCCGTACCTTAGGAGACTACTCCCGTCCTAGCCACCATGGCTATCGAAACACCATTGAGCTCACTCAAGGAGCCAATGTCACTCCTTTGCGATCCGACACCATCCGGTTGGTGCAAAGCGGATGCGCATTCCATGGACTTCGTTCCGAAGATCCTAATCAACATCTCAAGGACTTTCTCAAGATCGTTGATTCCATAGACCTTGATGTTGCCACTCGAGAGACGACCCGACTGCATCTCTTTCAATTCTCTCTGCGGGACCAAGCTAGTCAATGGCTAGAGCGTCTACCCGCAAGATCCATCACCTTTTGGGATGATCTCACCACTCGTTTCCTTGCTCAGTTTTTCCCACCGGGAAGAACTACCAAGCTAAGGAATGATATCTTGATGTTCCAACAACGTCAAGGCGAAACCCTCTACGAGGCATGGACTCGATTCAAGGACTTACTCTAAAAAGTCCCTCACCATGGCTTAGAACTTTGGCTCCAAGTCCAAATCTTCTATGACCATGTCAATCTCTCCACGAGGCAAATCATTGACCAAGCGGCCGGTGGTAAGCTACGTGATCTAAGTGCGGAACAATCATGGGCTCTCCTGGAAGATCTTGCTCTTTATGACAACGAAAGTTGGAGTGATCCCCGTGATTTGAATAAAACGGTCAAGGCAATATCTTTGCCTTCGAACAATTCAAGCACTTCCGACCGTAGGATCATAGAACTTGAAGACCAAGTCAAGTTTCTGATGAAATCCTACGAGGCTCCTAAACCTTCAAGCCAAGTAAACAAAATCACTTCTTCATGTGAATTATGTAGTGGTCCCCACGACACTCGTGATTGCATGGAACTCCCCGAACTAGCTTTTGCGGACTACGCATCCTCGCGTACCGATGGAGCGGGAGACAAGTGGTACACTTTCAAACCCGAGCCAAACCCCTATGGTGATTCATACAACCCCTCATGGAAAAATCACCCAAACCTTAGGTGGAAACAAAACCAAAACGCACAACAAACCAATTCTTCCAACCCACCTAATCGTTTCCAATCAAGCGGTTCCAACTCGAACCGTACTTTCAATAACAATCCTTCCCACAATTATGGTAGTACCAATAATCTTGAAGGATTGATGTCCAATTTTATGGCATCTCAAGAAGCTCGGATAGCCAGATTCGAATCTGAATTCAATCAACAACAAACGGAGATGACCAGTAAAATTGACAACTTATTGAAAGCCCTCAATAACCAAGTGCTATCACCTCCACATAAGGACGCTAGGAACACAAATAGCGGACCCCAAGTAAAAGACCCCTCTTCATCCAAACATGTCCACTTCGTCAACATTGTCACTATCAAACCGATTGATAGAAATGAAGATAATAGTGAACCTATGGATGAGGTTAAGAAAGTCGAGGTTGATAAAGAAGTTAGGGAAAGTGAGATTGAAGAAGTAGATGATGATGAGGACTACTTCAATAGGCTACCCACTAAGGAAGAGCGCGCATATCATACAGACTTATTCGATGACCCCGAGACACCATACTTCCTAGGTAGACCAATCATAGAAATGGGCGACCCTTCTAATCTCAACATACCATGCAACATCGGACATTTGCATGTGTGGAAAGCTTACATCGACCTTAGATCGCCCATAAACATCATGACTAGAGCCCACTACAACTTGATAATGAAAAATCAACTTGGGTATAGGATGTTCCCTGATAAGGGTTGGATGAGTAACTTCACGGGAAGAGTTAAGGGATTACCGGTTTATGTAGGAAACTTCACCTATATCACCGAATTTGTAATTGTAGAAGATATCCGCCCAATAGTCGATGCATCCTTAACTCAAGTAGTTTTTGGAAAACCATTTGTTGAGGTTTCTAGAATGACTTATGAACCTTCCTTAGGGATAGTTAGATTTAAGGATGAGACCGATGAGGTAAACTACCAAATGCCATACAAGATAGAGCAATTCCAACACTTGTCAAATGTTGAGAAGGAGCTTAAGCAAGCGGTCTACTATAGGAATGATGGAGATAGAAGTAAGGGAGTAGACTATGTTATGGGAAGGATATTCGGTTTCTACAAGGACTGTTTGAAATTAGGACCGGAATATAGAACCGAACATGAGGATGACCTAGAAACCGTGACCAATGATGGAATCACGTAATGTACGTGACTTTGAGTCTAGCTACAAGACTCGTTAATAAAGAAAAGCGCTTCTTGGGAGGCAACCCAAGCTTTATTTGTTTTGTGTGTTTATTTATTTGTTTGTTTGATTTTATCTGTTTCCGTGTGTATGTTTAAATTTTATTATTATTGATTCATGTTCAAAACTAATTTGTGAAAATGCTTTATTTTGTTTTTAACTTCGTCTTAACTACATATAAAGGTATTTTGCAAAAGTTAAGTGTAAGGGATATCCAAATCGGTTTATTAGAACAAATGAACATGAATCGTAATAATAATAAATTAACATACATATTAGTATTTGTTTGAGTCAAATGCTTGTATCGAGTCATAATGATATTTTGCAGAAATTCCAGGAAGTAAGGTATAGGTTTTTCCAAAATTTTTCCGGAAACTTAACATGAGAATTCTGTCAGATTATTTCTGACGGCGTCAGGCTTTACAACCTGACGGCGTCAGGTTTAATTTTCTGAAATTTTTTTGAAAGTTTTGTTTTCACAAAAAGTTTTTATTAAATCTCTAACTTATAATCTCCAGGAATCTGCAAAATAATCATTCCACAAGCATTATATCCTTATATATAGAATTTATCCCGCCGATGTTATGCAGGTTTTCGTGTTTGTTTTCTCAGGTTTAACAGGTTATTTTGGACAAGGAGATGTATGTGGAATCAAGCTTATGGCAATGCATTAGTCTTGGAGCTTTTACATTACCTTGGAAGAAGATCTAACCATGTTACTTCTTTATCCACCAAACGAATCAGGGGAGTATTTGACTTCATTCGTTTACCTTATTACTTTTACATCTTGTTATTTGAACATTGGGGACAATGTTTATCTTAAGTGTAAGGGGGGGTAAAAGTACGATACTTTAGAGAATACAATTGCACTTGATTTTTGTTTGTTTAATGGTAGATGTGTAATAAAACTGAGATAAATACCTGTTAAGGCAATTTTAGTGCCAAATTTAAAATTTTTTACAACATTTAGGAGTGAAACTTTGATCTTAATGAGCGTCTCATGGATAGGAGTTATATGACTAGCACAAAAACCGTACCACTAAAAAATTTTCCACCCCCAAATATGTGAGGTTCGCCCCTAGAATTGGTAGGAAAAGCATTTATGCTATGATGTGTGTACCGGTAGCACTTAGATTCTAAAACTTGCGTTAGGACCATTCCGAGGCCACAAGTGAGACTACATTCGTGTAGTTAGATTTACTACATGATAAGAGGCATTAGGATAAACCCATTGTTTTACACCTGTATTTTTGTTATAATTACTTTGGCTACATTGGTCAAGTAATTCTCCCACACCCTTTGCGTTGTACTCATTTTTAGTACACGATACCCCTAGTACACCCCTCAGAGCCTATCTTTTCGTTTCGACCTTTAAGCATTTTACTTAAAGGAAGAATTTGTTACACCCCACTTAAATGTACACCCAAATCGCCTTAGCCTACCTTGTATGCACTCATTTTTAGTGCATTATTGTGACAACATTTGTTTAAACCCCAAGTTAATTATCTAATTGATTACATGGTTGCTAAGTCGAGTCATATCCTTGTACATATTGTTTTGGGACGATTGGGACTCATGGGTAAAGTACTAGTGTAATGGAGTAATGGGGAAGAACAACATTATTACCCCCATATGTGCTAAATATTTTAAAAGTACTCCAAGTGTTTTGATTATCTTAATTCGAGTCATTAGAATAGTATTTGTAAAGTTATGTAAAAGTTCAAGTGTAAGGGGAATGCAACGCCCCTATGATGTATTATTTTGGATGGTAGGGCAAGAATGTATGCAAAAAAAAAAAAAAAAAAAAAAAAAAAAAAAAAAAAAAAAAAGTAGAAAAAAACATACGGACTACCATCCCGTTTCATTTTATGTTTGTTTTATGTTTTTGTTATTTTGTTTTTAGCTTAAGATTGAGTCGAGTCTTGGCTTAGCAACATTGTATAGTACATGTAATTAATCAGATCTTTAACTCGCCACCAGTAAAATATCCCTTATCCAACAAAACCGTGTTTATCATATCCCTACACCTAACGTTATAACCCATGTAAAAGCCCTCTTTGATAGTTTATCTTAGGTGCTTACGCCTAGTGGAGGAGGTTTTTGATCCTTGCCCAAGCCTATGGTAATCTATTTGCTATGACAGGTAGTGAGAGATATTATCCGTTTTCATTTATGAGATTTATTTTGATGACACTTGAGAGATGTGAGTATCTAAACACTACTTGTGAGGTGCTAGTTTGTAATCTCCGTGCTTATTATGATTAAAGTGGAACGACTAATTGTTACAATTACTTTTATATTAGCATTAAATGACCCCTAACTTGTATTTTGATTAGAATAAAAGCGCATTTGCTTGAGGACAAGCAAATCTCAAGTGTAAGGGTATTTGATGAAGCGAAAAGTGTTCCGCTTTTAGGGGGTCATTTAAGCCCTAAATCGTATTTATTTGATCAAATATTGCCCTAAATCGTTCCTTTTGTCATTTTAGGTACTTTGGAGAAGAAATCTGGAAAAGGAAGCATTTTGGATGTTTTTGGAGCATAAAAGTGAAGAAAACGACAAAGTCTAAAAACCGGCTTGAAAAGTACCTTTGACGGCGTCAGGGATTGTTCCAGACGGCGTCATGGCTTGGCAAAAGTGGTGGATATGAAAATTACTCATGATAAGCCAGAGAATTTCACAAGGGAAAGTCTGACGGCGTCACCCTTTGAAGTGATCAAGGCCATCACGGTTTAACTTAAAGAGGGACGGCGTCAAGCCTTATTCTGACGGCGTCAAGCTTTGATAAGCCAGAGCGGATTTTGGAGGTCTAAAGAGGGACGGCGTCAGGAAGGCCATCCGGGAACCCTAGACACGGCGAGGTGACGGCGTCAAGGTCTATAACGTGACGCCGTCAGCCCTTAAACTCTATATATAGTTTTGCAAGTTTTTGTCATTAGTGTGCAACTTTGTGAGGAGAAACCCTAAAGACGAATTTGTGCCATTTTTAAGGGTTTTCATACCCTTGGATCTCCCATGTTTAATTGAAGATACATAATCGTTTAATCATTCAATATGTCTATGTGTTGTTTGATTATATCTTGTTCTTGTCCTTTGATTAACATGCTAGGCTAGATTTATCTTGTGTTTGCTTAGATCTAATGAAACCTAGCTATTGATTATTGGTTATTAGTGTGTTATTAAGTGTATTGGATGATTGTTTATCGATGTTAGGCTTAAGAAAACTGGCTAACCTCCTATTCGGTAACTTGCTTGAACGTCTTAAGAAACATGAACCAATGCGTACTAAGGTTTTTATTGTTGTATTTAATGCATGAGCGAATTCTAGTGATCCCATGTTAGGAGCTTCCTAGCCGGCTCGACATAGGAGTGAAGTAGGAGCTCATAGAGTTGGGGAAGTACGTACGCCACCCCACGATTGGTATTAAGGAATACACCCGTCATCCATGCAATTAATACACACTAATCAACCGGTAAAAGATAGTTAGGGAGTAAGGAAATCTAAGTAAACACATTTCTCTCCACATAAGTTTCACAACCTTTTCATTTTCAGTTATTTTATTTTACTTGCATTCGTAGTAACTTGGGTTAGTTGACTAGCAACTAATTCCGCCCACTCTTTCAAACCCGAGATTTTACTTGCTTTCATAAAATTATAAAAACACAAAAAGAATCTTCTCTCACCCTTAGACCTATTAGAATAGTTTTTCAATCCTAACGACACTATTCCCTGTGGAGAACGATCAATCCCCCGTACTTACCACTACACTATACTACATCGGTCAGGTACACTGCCTGGTGGGGTTGTAAGCCTCTTGAGATCCCTCGATAGGTAAAACCTGTTGTAAGGTCGCAAAACCACGCATCACGGCAACAAAAGAGGTGGTAAGTGCGGTACTCATGAAGGAAAGAGAAGCTAAACAAACGCCAATCTATTTTGTCATCGTGCTTCAAGAGGTCCGGAGGTAAATTACACTCCCATGGAAAAGTTGGTACTCGTCCTGGTACACGCAAGTAGGCGGCTAAAGAGATATTTCCAAGCACACACCATAATTGTAATTACGGACCAACCAATCAAGTAGATACTAACAAAAACAGAAGTAGTAGGGGGGCTACAAAAATGGAGTATAGAGCTGGGAGAGTATGATATACAGTACAGACCAAGGATATCGGTCAAAAGCCAAATTTTAGCAGATTTCATAGTGGAACGTCCAGAGGAAGAATCCGCAAGTGACCCAATGGAAGTCGAAGAAAAACTTCCGGAACCATGGATCCTGTTTACAGACGGGTCATCTTGCATAGACGGTTCCGGAGCCGGATTGATACTTACAAATTTGGAAGGGATATAGTTCACTTATGCCTTGAGATTCAGGTTCGAAGCAACCAACAATGAGGCAGAATACGAAGCTTTAATAGCAGGACACAGAATAGCGGAGCAAATGGGTGTCAAAAACCTCCAAGCAAATGTAGATTCACGACTTGTAGCTAATCAAGTCAATGGATCGTACTTAACAAAGGAGGCAGGCATAAGAATGCTTGCTAGCGGCTTCGGAATGTTCTCGATCAAACAAATTCACATGAGTGAAAACAAAAAGGCCAATGCGCTGACAAAATAGCATCCACCAGTTTTGCACACTTAAGCAAACAAGTGTTGGTTGAAGAACTCACGCGAAAATCAATAGAGGAAATATCGGTGTTGGCAGTAGTAGTAGAAGAAGGAAATACCTGGATGACCCCAATTTATGAGTAACTCACGAAAGAAACGCTGCCCGCAGAACCAAAGAAAGCAAGGGTGTTCAAACACAAGTCGCAACGGTTCGCCGTCATCAATGGGATTCTCTACAAGAAATCTTTTCTCAGACCATGGTTGCGGTGTGTCGTAACACTTCAAGCAAACTACGTGCTAAGGGAAATTCATGAGGAGGCCTGTAGCATGCATGTAGGCACAAGATCCGTGGTAGCCAGAGCCTTATGGACAGGATACTACTGGCCCACCATGCACAGGGACACAAGAAAATTGATAATGGCATGTCAAGATTGTCAAGTACATAAACCTATCCCAAGAAATCCGCAAGATAAATTAACTCCAATCACATCCCCATGGCCGTTCTACAAGTGGGGCATTGACATAGCCGGACCTTTCCCGGAAGGCCCTGGCAAGGTCAAATTCCTAATAGTAGCCATAGATTATTTTACCAAGTGGATTGAAGCAAGCCAGTTGCAACCATCACAGGTAACCAAATCAAAAAATTTGTATGGGAAAACATAGTCTGCAGGTTCGGACTCCCAGGCGAAATCATATCTGACAATGGAAAACAGTTCCGAGATAACCCATTCAAGGATTGGTGCGAACAGTTATGTATCCGTCAACATTTCGCTTCCGCCAAACACCCACAAACCAAAGGTTTGGTAGAAAGGACAAATCGAAGCCTAGGGGAAGGAATTAAAGCTCGATTGGAAGAAAGAAGTAAGAATTGGATGGAGGAAATATCACATTTCCTATGGTCACATCGCACAATGATTAAGTCTAGCAATGGTGATACCCCGTTTGCACTAACATACGGAACGGAAGCTGTTGTCCCAGCTGAGATTGGTATGACCACCTGGAGGATAGCGGAAGTAGATACGGCATAAAATGATGAAGCTTTGGAGATTAACTTGGACCTCTTGGAAGAAAGAAGAGAACATGCGGCAATCTGTGAAGCAAAAAGCAAAGCAAAAATGGGAAAATATTACAACTCTAAAGTCCGTAACACAAGTTTCAAACATGGGGACCTTGTATACTGTAACAATGATGCAAGCCATGCCGAAGAAGGGGGAAAGCTGAGTCCCAAGTGGGAAGGACCGTATGAGGTCACAGAAGCATTAGGAAAAGGCGCGTACAAGTTAAGAGACCAAAAAGGAAATCAACTTCCACAAACATGGAATGTTTGTACCCTCAAGAAGTGTTATATTTCATAAAATGTAAGCAACCCACTCATGCGGACTCCGCAATGGATATTTTCATTTCAAATTATCTTATCTATTGTATTGTTTTCTTTTAACGATTTTAATTAAAAAGTGAAGATTAGCTACCTTCACCAGTTTACTTTAACAAGTCTTTATTTTTTACTTTGCAAAGTCATTTACATATGTGAATAAGACGCGCACGCATCAGGGCATGACCCAAGAACGTTATTCCGTATAACAAAGGAATGAATAACAAAATAATTCGTTCAAAGTACATAAGAGGTATTGCAAGCCCAGTACTGGGAGAATAGCCCACAAATATGCAAACAAGACTATTAAAATAAGCGTACCAGTATGGCTTTAGAACAATAGCAAAACATAAATCATAATAAATACACAAGTATAAAAAGCCGTAAGGTCATAAATGTTCACGGCACATAAAGAAAAGATGTTTATACAGAGCATAAGTATTGTTTGTTAGCGCAAGATACATAACTTGCAGGATCATGTTCAATTACAATCAACCGCTATAAAAAGACCACACGCAATCACGGCACAAACAAATCTAACTTACAGGCCCATGTTCCAGAATGGACTCAATTCCTTCCTTTTCAAACTCAACTGAAGAGAAGAAAGAAGCATCACCTCCGCCATTACCTTAATCACCTGTATTAGGTATCTCATAATCATCTGTCGAGATAGGCGGCACAAGGGCAGTAGAAGCAAAAGTTGCTGACAGAGCAGTGGTGGTTGCGGTAGCGGCTGGCAAGCTACCCGAAGTACCCGGCGTACTTGTTAAGGCTTCGACAGATAGGGGATAAGCAAATGGAGCCCAAACATCAACAAGGGCCGACTGTTCCGCATCAATGTTCTCCCTAATCTTTTCAACTCTTTTATGCGCAACACTTAAGGAAAAAGATAGGGAGGATTCACCAAGGATCATTTAATCTTCCGCACGGTGAATAGGAACAGTAAGCTGCTCAAGATCAGGCTGCAGATCAACCATTCCAAGAGAATTGGCAATGGAATCATCAAGGCGGAGCAAACCCATGACATCCTCAATGCTCGCATCCTTGTAGGCTTTGAGATCGGCCAGCAAGGGAAGTCCAGATTGCGGAGCTTCTGCAATGCAGAATTGTAGTCCGCTTCCGCTTCAGGGTTATAGGCAGCTACGTCCAAAAGACTCCTGCCTTCCTTCCCATGGTCAATACCAGCGGCAAATACATCTTGCATTCCCTTCTCAATAGCACGACTGATGGCCGCTCCCAAGGCCCCAAGGTAGTCCGGTGAGTTCAAACACTTAGCAATAGCAAGCTGAATACCCTAAGTTAGAAGCCATCTTCGGCCGGATATGACTGTAAGCAGATGAGGATAAAATGCTTCCTCAAGATGCAAAGCCATCTCTATTAAATCAGTCTCCAACTTGGCCACTTTGCCGACAACATCGTTCATCTGAGCATCCTGGATCTTCTCAAATTGGTCTCTTAAGTTCTCAAAACCCGAGACTCGATCACGGAGATCAAAACATATAGCCTCCAATGTATGCACCTACGGCAAAGAAAGACATGCAACAGATAAGTATATATAATAATAAAAAAAAAGAAAAAAAAAAGAAAGAAAGAGAAAGAGTGTGGAAAACGTCCAAATTCCAAGATGCGTACCTGATCTACAAGGTTGTCATTCTGAGACTTAACAAAAGTGACTGCAGCATTCAAATCCGCAAGCTCACGCTCCTTGCCCTCAACGGAAGATTGAAGTTCCGTTACCCTGGCATTAATAGAGTCCCGTTCTTTCTCAAGCATGGAGTTCTGCTCTGATGTGTGCCTAAACACACATCATTTTTATACCGAAAAACACGCTAAAAAGGACTAATAACCATAAAATTTGTGAAATTATATTGCAAATATGTTGGGAATGTGTTATTATGTCTTGCAGGTACAAGGGTTTGAAAACAAAGCAAAAACTGTGATTTTCGGATGAGTTTCGACGACGTTTTCACGTTTTACGAGGTACATACGAAGTCGAAAGAATTCCCCGATCACGCCATTGGAAAGAGCACGAAAAAGCGAGTCCAACGGACCCGACCCGACCCCAAGAACCAGTCCGGTTCACCTTGAACCGGCTGGTCCAATATCTACAATATTTTGGTCTAACAAGAAGCCCAGCCCAACTAGTATATTAAAGTCCATATGCAGAATATTACCACAAGATTAGCTAGCTCAGTTGGGAGGGGCGCTCATTTTTGGAGCTGGAGGTCTAGTGTTCGAATCCTATGCCTGGCATAAGAAATTTTTATTGTTGTTCTGGCCGAGCGAAATTACTAAAACGCCCTTGGTCCCACTTTGCTTGGGGGATACGCTGATTGTTGGCTATATAAGACGCACCGGATCCAATTCTTAGGAGAGTTGTAGGCAACGTTTTTTTTCATTCTTTGTTTCTTTTTCTTTTTCTTTTTTAGTTTTTATTAGTTAATGTTTTTATTAAACTTTGATATTTTAAAGTATTAATCATATTTATGTTTCTTATATCTCCTAGATCTTATCTCAACTCTTTAATCAATTTTTTTACCCACTTAATCTTTAGTTTTACATTCTTAATCAACCCTTTTATAAACTTTTCTTTTAAAAAATCTCTTAGTCTTATGTTTTTATTTTATAAAGTTTGAATCTTTTTCTTTTAAAAGTTATTTTAATCTTATCTTTTAATTAAAGTTTTAATTTTTTTTCCCCACATTTTTAGTGTTAATTTAGTTTTAAAAATCAAGTTTTTATTATTTTTAAGGTTTTTAGTTATAAAAGTTGCAAACTTTATTATCTACACCCACTTAAACTTACGTAAAGTTTCAAGCTTTCGAAGATTAGAAGATGATTATGGGTAAATAAAGAGTATTTTGGGTTAATTATGAGCTTTGGAGGGGTTTGTAGTTTAGTATGTTTATCGTCATCATTCTTAATTCATTCCCGGTGCTCTCTCTTCCTTTTCTTTACTTTCTTTTTATTATGTTTATTGTCATATTTAGCTTTTTAAATGCTTTAGTTTAGATTATTAGTTTAGATAATTATGATTATGTTTGTTGGAGTTATTGTTGATTATAGCTTAGTTATTATGATTAGTGAGTAGATATATTATATGCTTGTTAAGTGTTGGTGGATTGTGAATAAAAGTGTGGAAACTTAGAAATTATTGACTTTTAACCTTTTGTTTACTTAGATTCATTTTTAGTAATTTTAACGGGCAAAAGCCGTTAAGGTAACTAATTATCAAACCGAGTAATTAAGAAGGTTGAAAATTAGTAATTTCCGAATTATTTGTAGATTTGACTAGTTGGTTATTTTAACTGGCAAAAGCCGTTGGGATAATTAATTATTTAAATCTACTAATTTTTACCTAGAAAAAGAATTGTTTTCAATATAAGCCAACGTTGAGAGAAAATAATTTATTTTGACGAGTATTAATTAAAAAGGGCTTAAAATGAATATTCACAATTAATGAGCTTTTCACCACTCTTGACGAGCATATCTTTTAATATCATTTTCCTAGCTTAACTTTCTCGTCATTAGTTGTAGTCTACTTTTGAAATAGTTTAAAATAGTTGTTCTAAAATAGTTTTTAATTTTTCTCTTAAAACCAAACCAAAAACAAGCGACAATCAAGCATATTAAAACGATAAACACAAACGTAATTTTCAATTCAAATCTCGTCGAGGAATATGACTCCGGAAGATCGAATTATCATTTGTTCTCAAGTGATTATTTTATCTAACGGGAATACAAATATTAAAACTGCCCCGTGCTACAAACGAATCAGTTTTTGGCGCCGTTGCCGGGGAGATTTGTTAAGATTTTTGCGTTGTGTTTGCCGTCCGTGCCTTGAAGATCCTTTCTTCTGAAAGTTTATTTTCTTAAATTTCAAAAAATCCAAAAAAATTTAAAAATTCATAAAAAAGCCAAAAATATTTTCCTTTTCTAAACATTTTAAAAATCCAAAAATATCGTTTTTAATTTTTTTTTAAATATAAAACCCAAAAACATTTTCTTTTTCAAAATTGGGTTTAAATTTTGTTTTTCTTCTATCTTAGTTTGTTTTTCCATTATAAAAAACCAAAAATAATATTCTTTGTCTTCTCAACCAATTAATTATATCTTCTTATCCCTCATATTGTTTAATTCTTCAAAATGTTCGATTATTTGTCCTATGATCCTCGAACTATGGAAGATTTTTATCGTCCGACGCTTATCAGTAGAGGAGGACCGATCGCTCCGACAACAGATTTTGTATTGAAAGATCATATGGTTGAGCTTATTAGTCAAATATGCCAATTCCATGGATTTGAAGATGAAGATGCTAACTGTCATTTGGACAAATTTCTATCGATCACTCAATTCTTCAAACAAAACGAAGTTTCTCAAGACAGCATCCGTTTGAATCTTTTTCCCTTCTCGTTAACCCATGAAGCTGAATCTTGGTTTTACACTCTTAAAACCCATTCAATTCATACTTGGGAAGAGATGTGCCTCAAGTTTCTTTCAAAATACTTTCCATACTAAAAAACGATGTAGTTTAGAAGAGACATTCTAAATTTCCGACAATTGCATAAGGAATCAATATTTGAAGCCTGGGAGAGATTCAAATATTTGCTGCAGAGATGTCCGGATCATAGAATTTTGCTCCTTGATCAAATCTTAACCTTCTATCATGGAATAAATATGATTGATCGAGAAAAAATCATGTTGGCTGCCGGAGGCAATCTCATGCGGAAGACTCCTCAAGAAGCTTATGATTTGATCGAGAATATGACACAACATCACTATCAGTGGGATACTAGAGCCCTTTATGACTCTACCACTGTTTTAAGTGATCATTATTCCGATTACATTCCCGCTGAGATTGCACAAATTGGGGTCCTTGGTAATCACAAAAGTTATATAAATCAATATTGCCAGCAAGGACCAGGTCATCCTAACACTATTCACTTTACATACTCCGATGAAAGTGATGAGGATGAACCTTTTGAAGAGGAGATTCTTGAGATTAGTCCACTCATTAAGGATCCTTCAGATACCTTTTTAATGGGGGACAAGGAAGTTGAAATCAATCCTCTTAAGGAAATTGATGACCTTGTTCCAATCCCAAGGGTATCCGAAGAACCCTTCGATCTTCCTGATTCTACTTCACACACTTTCGATATGACTATCACTAATCCTTTGTTTGATTTCGATTCTGAATTTAACATCAATTCAGATAATCCAATCTTTGATTTTGAAAATGAGGAGAGTGGTGAGTCAAATTTGGAGACTACAATGGACGAGGTGCATATTCCTAGCCCACAAAGTACCGCACATGCCCCACCTCCATCATCAACATACATTCTACCACTTCCCTCTTTCCAAACAAATATATGTTTGGGGAAGTGGAAAGATTTGACCCCTTTTTCTCCCTGACACAGTCGGGTGAGACTAAATGGGTGATGGTTCAATTTTCTCATCGATATATTAAAATACCATCATCCCTTCCTGTGGCATACATACTTTCGGTAAGTGTGTATCGCTATTTCCACCCGAACTTAATTCTAAGTGTTGGGTCAGAATTCATGAATAAACCTAAATAACACTTGAGTCAAGCTAGAGACTCGAACAAAAACAAGCGCTTCTCGGGAGGCAACCGTGTTATCTATATCTATCTATCTATCTATCTATCTTTATTTTATTTTATTTTTCTTTTTATTTTGAATAAGTGTGATGTGGTATTCGTATTAGTATGGGGGAGTGCTTCTCTCCATGTTGTGTTTTGTGGTTTTCTGTTTTTGCTTGCAGGATTTCCTATGATCGTGAAGATCTCCGTGCTTGTTTTCAAACCCTCCAGCACTCAGTCTCTGATCATATTCGGTGATATATTTAGGGATATCCTTTATTATATGTGCTTATCTAAAATAGTTTTCCCCTTTCACACTTGGAATTTTAAGCATTTGCCTTTTTCGTTCCTAAGTGTAGGGGTAATACCCAACATTTTTAGCTTATTTTAAGGTACTTTCAATTTTGTTTAGCTTATTTTGTTTCCAGCATTGTAATTTAACTCTTGTTTTTATATAATTTCAGTTTTTAGTTTAAATCTTCAAAAAAATCCAAAAATACAAAAATAGTGCCTATTACTTATTAGCTTATTGTACTGCTTTTTATTGATTCATTCATGCTTGTTTAGTCATTAATTAGCTTAATATTCATTTACCTTTCGAAGTCTTAGCTTAAAATATAGCTTTCCTAGTTCAATACTTCATCAGCAACCCTTTAAGGGGGTGTTAGGCACAAGGCCATTTTTACCTTAAAAGTTGTTTCCTGCCCAAATCTGAATTTAGATTAGTGTTAAAATAGTTTAGCCAGTGGATTAATATTAAAATTCAGTAGTTCCATTTAGTTTTAAAAGCTTTTCCACAAACTTAGTTTAAAACTGCTATGATAATTAGCTTAGGTAGAAACTAGGATTAGGCCTCATTTAGTTGTAGTATATGCTTTCATTTAGTTCACTTTAGGTAGTAGTAATGGTTTAAAATCTGGTACCTTAGCTCTATTAGTCAAAGCTCACTTTCCTACCCATTTTAAACCCATTGCATCTGTCATCATATTGTCCTAATCAGCTTAAGCTTTTGATTTTTAGATTGCTCATTTTAACCCTTTATGTTCTATAAATTGGTATTCTAGTTGTTTTGTTGTTACTTAGGTGGATTCATATTTTTATGAATTTTTTCTATCAGCTTATAGCAGCTTTTAAATGCCTTGAAAAAGCTATTTCCTGCCCTGCATCAGCCTTCGTCCCAACTAGCCCTATTTATCTGCTTATTATTAAGCAGTTAGTAAGTTCTAGTTGGCCCGGTTGTTTTTCCTAGTTGCTTAATGGTATATGAAGTTTAATATTTTCAGCTTTTTGTTGTGGTTAAGTTTTATCTTAGAGCTTATATTTAAGTTCAAATCACACCCCAGTGGACTGCACAGGTCTGCAATGTACAGCCCTGCAGACTGCTTATCTGATCTAGATTCATACCTATCTGTTTTTAATAGTAGCTTTTTCTGAGGTGTTCAGTTCATCTAAATTAAACTTAGTATGACCTAGCTTATTTAAGTTTTAATTCAGCTTATATAGCTTTAACAGTCTTTACCTTTTTTTTTTTCCTACTTGGCTTGTTCTTGTTTCCTTGCATAACCCACTGATCAGCCCTTCATAAGCTTCATCTGAGCTTATTTTTAGTTTTTGAAAATAGGTATAGTTATAATTAATGCTTATTCACTTGTGCTTAATTAGTTTTAAAAAGAAAAATCCAAAAAAAAGTTTTTGCAAAAAGCTGAGGCTGGGGTTCGAACCCCATTCTCTCAGCTCACACACAACACACCTTTCCAGTTGCCCTTGGGACATTTTCATTACATGTTTGCAAAATTTAATATTTAACTTACTTTGTTCTTTTTAGCTTATAAGCTGTTTTCTGCTTATTACAGCTTAATCCGATAAGCTAGCACCACCATTTTAATTTTTCTAGGATTAGAATATCACCAAGTATTTTCCAGCAAAGTTTTAGATTTTTTTCTAAATAGGTTTAGTATTTTTAATTCATTTTTCTTTTAAATTCAGTTTTTAATTCATATTTAATTATTTATTAATCAGAAAAATATAATTCTTTTTTCTAAAATTTTCTTTTATCATTTAGTGAAATAATAATCCTAGGGGTGCCAAATTAATTTTCCTAACTCCTATTTAATAAAAGAAAATTTTAGGAAAAAGAATTATATTTTTTTTATTTTAATTTTAATTTATATGAATTAAAAACTAAATAAAAGAAATTAAATCAATAAAAATAGCAAAACTATTTAGAAAATTATGAAATTTTTCTGGTAAATACTTTAAACTATTTAGAATATAAGAAAATTAAAAACTTTGAAAAAGCTAATATGAATAAGCCGAAGATAAGCAAAACAACTTTAATAAGCAAATAATGGAAAAGAAGGTTAAATAAAAATTGATGTAAGGTTCTAATGAAGAAAGTTCCTAGGGCAGTTGGATGAGGTGTGTGTGTGGTGTGCTGGGTGGCCAGGGTTCGAATACCAGCTATGCACTTTTTTGAAAACTTATTATTATTTTTTTTTTCTTTTTGAAACTGAATTAGTGCTTAATTATAAGCACTTTTTGTAAAGCAATTTTTTTTTTTTTTTTTTTTTTGTAACTTGGAATAAGCTCAGACAAGGGCTTATCTACTGAGCAGTGGGTAATAAGAATGAAAATAAGCAAATTCAAAAGAACTCAATTAGAATAAGCTTAGAAAAGCTAAAAGGGGCTAGGATTAAGCTAAGGCAAACAATTTCTACTCTGAGCTACCAACTTAATCACATATCAATCATGAGTACAACAGATAGGCACAAGGATAATTCAAAAAGCTAAAAACATAAAATAGTGCAGGCCTAAAAATGGCTTCCGAGGTGCTAATAAGGCACCTAAAAAGCTATTGAGAAGCTCTCATAAAAATTCACAAAAATAAGCACTTACTAGAATGGCCTCCAAAGATTATCTGTACCAAAATTAAGCTTAATAGGGCTTATATCTAAGGAATTAAAAATCAAAAAGAAAGATGAAAAACTCCAAAAAAACTGCATATGCTACTGATGTAGCAGCTGAGCTTATTTGGCCTTAATCCCTTCAATTCTTAATGAAATACTATAAATCTTTAAACCTACACTTTGCCCACTCACTTACACCTAAAAATGCCAAAAGTGATTGCCAAATAAGCTCAGGCTTATTGCTAGCTTATGTGAGCAGTACCTATTCTATATTTTACCCTACTTATGCAAAAACCTCAAGACAATACAAATTTGCTTAAAACCTTCTGAGAACTGCTTATCTAACCCACAAAAAGCTCAATCTAAACTCACATGAGGGCAAATGAACAGTGGTATGCTTTTTTTTTGTCCAAGAATAAGCATGATCCAAACACCCCTTTAGAGGGCAGTTTTGGAAATTTTCACTAGAAACCACCAAATTAAACCACAAATCAGATTCAATTTTGATTGTCTATCTTAATTATTAGCTAATAAGCAATTTTCAATTTGAAAATAAGCACTAAAAAGCTATAAGCTAATTTGACTATTTTTAACCTTTTTTACTTTTTGAGAGCAATATGACATCTACCCACTAACAACTATTAAATAAGCAAAAATATGATAAAATAAGCTACTAGAATTCAGAATAAGCACTATTTAGACATAAATAAGCACTTGAATAGTAGAATCATAAAAACTAGGATTAAAAATGAGACTTACAAAGGACCTATGCTTGAAAACAGAAGTGAACCATTAATCTAACAACCCAGGCTTGTAAACACAAGCCAAAATATACCAACCAAGCTTATCCAGAACAGCTTTTTCCATCATCAGCTTATTTGAGTGGAGTTTGACTTTTGATGACTTTTTGTAAATTTGAGACAAAATCAGTTTTAAACCTATTCTTTAACTCACAATAAGCTAAAGAGCTTAAATGAGCTTAATCTAATATAGAAATAGCTTATTGAAGCTGAGATTGAGTAATTTTTTATTTTATTTATTTATTTTGAAGTATTTTATATTTTTTTTTGGATTTTTGGTTTAAAAACAGAAGCTATGAAAATATTTTAAGGAAAACTTGAAAAGAGCTTAATGAGAGCTTAATAAAACAGAAAACAAGCTAAGATTAGCTTATAACCACACACATAAAAACAGAACAGCTGGATTGATCATAAGACAAAATCAAACTAAAATTTCATTAAACTTTAAAATTCTGAGTACAAATATTCCTTACAACTCTTAAGCAGACTTAATTAAAATTTTACTACTAAAAACATAAAAACGACACAATAAAAGACCTAAATTTGACTCTAAAATTTTAAAACAAGAGTTAAATATTCAAAAGAGATTAACAAATCAAAAGTTCTAAAAACTTCTCGTTTTTCCATTTTATTCACTCTTATTCTATTTTTATATTTTTATCATTTTAAGGTGACGGCTTGTTGACTTTCATTATTTTTCAATAATTTTTAGGATCATAGAGTAGGAAACACGACTCATAAAGAAGTGACCATACGGATAAAATTCGTCGTCCCTGATTTTTCACAAGTCCCCAAACTAAGCTTAAAAACGAAATCATTGTTGTTTACAAGTTAGATTGCCAACACTACCCATAAAAGCTAATTGTGTATTACTTCTTGTTCCCAAATTCCTATTTTCCTCTATTTATTTTATTTTTTCTGAGAAATGAATTTCTTCAAATTCTCGTTTCGATAATTTTTAGTCCGATAAAGATACCTAGTTTAGACGCTAAGTAGTTTCTAATCCTTCCCTCGAAAACCGTTGCCCACAAAAATGAGGTCCACATCAAGGTCTCTGATTTAACACGATTTTGAGGATATCCCTTTTATATTCGACCGAAACAACTCATCTACGAGTCCAGAGGCAGAAGCTTTTATTAGGATACCTCCGGAGTCGAAATTTGGCATTTTTAACATTTTTAAGCACATATTATTAATCCTTGGCCTTTTAAGCAACCTAGACAACGGGAGCGAACCGTCAAGAATCGGGAGCCTTATTTTAACCTTGGATAATTTTCCTCTGCCTTTTTGAAGTCTGAGTCAACGGGAGCGAACCGTCAGGAAACAGAAAACTTTTATCGGCTTTGGATTATTATTATTATTCATTATTCATTATATATTTGCCAAATCCCGAGTCCTACGGCTTTTATAGCAATAGAGACAATAGCACGCACTATCAGGAATCAGTTGCCTATTACACTGTAACGCTGACAGTACCTTGATGTGTACCCAACTCTTATAAGCAAGGATTCTCTTAAGAAGGATTAAAAACTAATTATCGCCAAAACCGTGCACCTTTAATTATTCCTAGATTACTATTTTTTTGGTGAAACAAGCTTATGGGAACAAAAGGCCACAAATAACTTCGATGAGCTCTAAAGAGATCCAACTACTCCACGTTTAGCAATCTAACTTATAAACAACTCTATCATTTCTCGTTCTTCGCAAATTTAAAATCTTAAATAATAAGATCCGCGAATGCTTAGCCAAATAATCAAGCCATGCATATATAAAGTCAATTATGGGAACTTGCAAACTCTTAAAAAGAATTCGCATTTTATAGCTCCTTGTATAAAAGACTAGCAAAAGCTTATTGATTATAAAGGTTAAGGGGACAAGCTAGGGCTCAACACGCCCGGTCAAGTCAAAATTTTATTCCTATTCTCACCAACAGAAAGTCAACAATGTGTCAAAACACTTATAATATTTTTGAATTTTTTTTTTAAATTTACTCTTTTTTTTTTTTTTTTTTTTTTTTTTTTTTTTTTTTTTTTTAAGGAAAAACGGGGTTGCGTGGGACACAGACAATGCAAGGGTTTGAAAATTTTGATAGAAATCCCCCCCACACTTAGAACTGACCATTGGCCTCAATGTTCAAAAATGTTGTGTATTACCCCTACACTTAGGAACGAAAAAGGAAAATGCTTAAAATTCCAAGTGTGAAAGGGGAAAACTATTTCAGATAAGCACATATGATAAAGGATATCCCTAAATATATCACCGAATATGATCAGAGACTGAGTGCTGGAGGGTTTGAAAACAAGCACGGAGATCTTCACGATCATAGGAAATCCTGCAAGCAAAAACAGAAAACCACAAAACACAACATGGAGAGAAGCACTCCCCCATACTAATACGAATACCACATCACACTTATTCAAAATAAAAAGAAAAATAAAATAAAATAAAGATAGATAGATAGATAGATAGATAGATAGATAGATAGATAGATAGATAGATAGATAACACGGGTTGCCTCCCGAGAAGCACTTGTTTTTGTTCGAGTCTCTAGCTTGACTCAAGTGTTATTTAGGTTTATTCATAAAGTCAGACCCAACACTTAGAATTAAGTTCGGGTGGAAATAGCGATACACACTTACCGAAAGTATGTATGCCACAGGAAGGGATGATGGTATTTTAATATATCGATGAGAGAATTGAACCATCACCCATTTAGTCTCACCCGGCTGTGTCAGGGAGAAAAAGGGGTCAAATCTTTCCACTTCCCCCAAACATATATTTGTTTGGAAAGAGGGAAGTGGTAGAATGTATGTTGATGATGGAGGTGGGGCATGTGCGGTACTTTGTGGGCTAGAAATATGCACCTCTTCCATTAGTCTCCAAATTTGACTCACCACTCTCCTCATTTTCAAAATCAAAGATTGGATTATCTGAATTGATGTTAAATTCAGAATCGAAATCAAACAAATGATTAGTGATAGTCATATCGAAAGTGTGTGAAGTAGAATCAGGAAGATCGAAGGGTTCCTCGGATACCCTTGGGATTGGAACAAGGTCATCAATATCCTTAAGAGGATTGATTTCAACTTCCTTGTCCCCCATTAAAAAGGTATCTGAAGGATCCTTAATGAGTGGACTAATCTCAAGAATCTCCTCTTCAAAAGGTTCATCCTCATCACTTTCATTGGAGTATGTAAAGTGAATAGTGTTAGGATGACCTGGTCCTTGCTGGCAATATTGATTTATCTAACTTTTGTGATTACCAAGGACCCCAATTTGTGCAATCTCAGCGGGAATGTAATCGGAATAATGATCACTTAAAACAGTGGTAGAGTCATAAAGGGCTCTAGTATCCCACCGATAGTGATGTTGTGTCATATTCTCGATCAAATCATAAGCTTCTTGAGGAGTCTTCCACATGAGATTGCCTCCGGCAGCCAACATGATTTTTTCTCGATCAATCATATTTATGCCATGATAGAAGGTTAAGATTTGATCAAGGAGCAAAATTCTATGATCCGGACATCTCTGCAGCAAATATTTGAATCTCTCCCAAGCTTCAAATACTGATTCCTTGTGCAATTGTCGAAAATTTAGAATGTCTCTTCTAAACTGCATCGTTTTTTAGTATGAAAAGTATTTTGAAAGAAACTTGAGGCACATCTCTTCCCAAGTATGAATTGAATGGGTTTTAAGAGTGTAAAACCAAGATTCAGCTTCATGGGTTAACGAGAAGGGAAAAAGATTCAAACGGATGTTGTCTTGAGAAACTCCGTTTTGTTTGAAGAATTGAGTGATCGATAGAAATTTGTCCAAACGATAGTTAGCATCTTCATCTTCAAATCCATGGAATTGGCAGATTTGACTAATAAGCTCAACCGTATGATCTTTCAATACAAAATCTGTTGTCGGAGCGATCGGTCCTCCTCTACTGATAAGCGTTGGACGATAAAAATCTTCCATAGTCCGAGGATCATAGGACAAATAATCGAACATTTTGAAGAATTAAACAATATGAGGGATAAGAAGATATAATTAATTGGTTGAGAGGACAAAGAATATTATTTTTGGTTTTTTATAAAGGAAAAACAAACTAAGATAGAAGAAAAACAAAATTTAAAACCAATTTTGAAAAAGAAAATGTTTTTGGGTTTTATATTTAAGAAAAAAAAATTTAAAAACGATATTTTTGGATTTTTAAAATGTTTAGAAAAGAAAAATATTTTTGGCTTTTTTATGAATTTTTAAATTTTTTTGGATTTTTTGAAATTTAAGAAAATAAACTTTCAGAAGAAAGGATCTTCAAGGCACGAACGGCAAACACAACGCAAAAATCTTAACAAATCTCCCCGGCAGCGGCGCCAAAAACTGATTCGCTTGTAGCACGGGGCAGTTTTAATATTTGTATTCCCGTTAGACAAAAGGAAAAAGAAAAAGAAACAAAGAATGAAAGTTTAATACAAACATTAACTAATAAAAACTAAAAAATAAAAAGAAAAAGAAAAAGAAACAAAGAATGAAAAAAAAAACGTTGCCTACTACTCTCCTAAGAATTGGATCCGGTGCGTCTTATATAGCCAACAATCAGCGTATCCCCCAAGCAAAGTGGGAACAAGGGCGTTTTAGTAATTTCGCTCGGCCAGAACAACAATAAAAATTACTTATGCCAGGCATAAGATTCGAACACCAGACCTCCAGCTCCACAAATGAGCGCCCCTGCCAACTGAGATAGCTAATCTTGTGGTAACATTCTGCATATGGACTTTAATATACTAGTTGGGCTGGGCTTCTTGTTAGACCAAAATATTGTAGATATTGGACCAGCCGGTTCAAGGTGAACCGGACTGGTTCTTGGGGTCGGGTCGGGTCCGTTGGACTCGCTTTTTCGTGCTCTTTCCAATGGTGTGATCGGAGAATTCTTTCGACTTCGTCTGTACCTCGTAAAACGTGAAAACGTCGTCGAAACTCATCCAAAAATCACCGTTTTTGCTTTGTTTTCAAACCCTTGTACCTGCAAGACATAATAACACATTCCCAACATATTTGCAATATAATTTCACATATTTTATGGTTATTAGTCCTTTTTAGCGTGTTTTTCGGTATAAAAATGATGTGTGTTTAGGCACACATCAGAATTCCCCCACACTAATCCATTGCTGGTCCATCACGCAATGTTTATTACACACGCTTTTGAAACCAAAAATTTCAAACCTCTTTTTACTAACTTTGAAAAGTAGCATGCTCCTTCAAAGAACTCACCTCATCAGCACGGGAACTCTCGAAAGCTTCTAGAGCAGAGACTTGTTTACGAAGGCGAATTGCCTCCATAGCCTCAGCTTCCGCCAACGACAGTTGGGCCTTCAGTTCCGCTATCTCCCCATCCCTGGCCTTCAGCAAGTCAGCCTGTTGATCGCACTGAGCAGATAATCTCCTTTTCTCTTTAATATTGTACTCAGCACGCATCCTAACCTCCGCACTCAAAACTGTTTGGCGGGCAGCCCCCACATTAAACTCTGAGAACAACTGATCATTCTCCATACCACGAACTGAAGCAAAAAAACATGGAGGAGCAAACTCGTCGATCATTTCGCGACACTCAAGAGGATCATCGAGGCGGGAGCCATTAGTCACGCTCCACCTCAGAACATAGGTATTACGAAAATATCAGAGTCCACATCAGCTGCGGCACGGATACCCCCTCATAAGAAACTCACCACCAGATAAGTCTGAAAAACCACCAATGTCCGGGTTGGTACCGCTAGTTCACAAGGAAGTATCCAAAAATGGAGAAGGTTCAGCAACTTTTTCCTTCTCTTTGGAAGCAAAAGCAACCGAAGTAGTAACGGTAGCTGTCGTCATCACTGGAACGAAAGGCCTGATAAAAGAATCAACCTCATCATCATGAGTACTAGAGTGATGAGAATAATCTGAAGAGATGACAAACCTTCCAGAAGGATCAACGGAGCGGAGATTAGGTCCGGTAATGGAGTTAGCATGAATATTGACCTCGCGCTCCAGCGTGGTGGATATGGAGGAAGTGATAAAAGGCAGAGTGGCCACAACCTTAACATCAACCTCAGCGTTCAGAACGCTCTGAGCTAGCAGCCTCTTAATAACAGATGTTGATTTGCCGCCAGTGGCAGGCCTGCTAGAAGTTTCGTGATCATCCCTTAGTTTTTTTTGAGGATGGGTAGGCCTACCAGCACCATCACCTTTCCTCTTCCTTTGTTTAGGCCTCACAATAGTAGCATCTTCAACTGTCGTGGCCACCACCTCAACAACTGGCCGGACCTCAATATCATCACCACCAGCAGCGGAACCACCCTGTTCCGCACCAACACCGCCAGGCACGGAACCACCTTGTTCCGCACCATCACCACTAGCGGCGGAATTACCTTGTCCCACATCACCACCATCACCAAACAGCTCATTAAAACTAGCCTCCAATTCACTCTTCGTGTAGACAGGTGCAACGGGGAGGAGCGAAACCGTTCGCCCTACAGTAGAATCCAACAGTTTCGGTTCCCCTTCCACACGCTCCCTCTCAGCAACCTTCACCTTGGTAGGATCCGCAACATGAATGAAAGCGGACAAATCCATTGCTGCATAACCAAAAGAAACAGTTAGAAGAAAAGTCAAAAAATTGCATAATAAATGGCATATATATATATATATATATATATATATATATATATATATATATATATATATATATATATATAATATATATATATATATATATATATATATATATAGCAACAATTACCCACCCTCTCCATTGCTGTCTAGAAATACGGGATAAGTTTCCTCATCCAAGGTATAGTTACGGCTTAATCATACCCAACAAATAAAGGGTTCCGGATACTTCCGGAACGGAGCAGGATGGGCAACAAGGGTACCATAATGATCGGGGTTAAATTCGCGGGGCTTAGGAAAGGGGTCCTTAATGACACTCTTATCAGAATGCAACGGAAAGATAGCAGGACAAGCAAATGCATCAACCCAGAAGAAATGGTCGTTCCAACTCTTGAGAGAATCAAGAGGTTTCGTATAACAAACACTAGCGTTATCAGAACGTTTGCTAAATGACAACCACCCCTTGTTCTTTGACTTTACATAAAAACACCGGAACAACCCGACCGTAGGTACAATGTTGTGGACGGACACAAAATTTCAAAATGAGAAACTTTGGCCGCTCCAATGACGGAAAGTTGGGATATGTTAATACGATAGTATCTAAGGATATCAACAAGAAAGACGGATAAAGGCAACTGGAAATTGTCATACTCAAAAAATCTAGTATAAACACCAATCTTCCCAGTAGGACACTCGTCTATGGTTTGGTTTTGACTGGGTAATAACAAATGAACTTCTGGAGGGATATGAAACTTACCACAGAAGTCGGTAAGTGCTTTCTGAGAAAGAATGGATTTAACATGCATAATAGTACCCATGACGGAAGGGAAAGTACTGAAATCTAACCTAAAAACTCAAAAATCCCTCGGAGAAAAGTGCGACACAAGAAGAACAGTTAAAACCTTGAAGAAATTTCAACAATGGCGAAAAACAGTGGAAAAGAAGAAGTGGAATAGTAAAAACCAAATCGGGTATTTATACCCACGGTATATTTAATTCAAGTTAATCCCATATGATCGCACGTGTCAACGACGTTTGAGTTGACGATTGGGATTAAAAGTAAAAGATAAGGATGATAGTAAGATAAAGGGGCCACTCGGTCAAATCAGTCAGAAGGTGAAAGGCTAGGAAAGATCCATGTCACAAGCCTCACCTAACAAGTACAATGAAACGTCGCGGAAGTGCAACCGACCGCGAAGGAAGCGGAACCACCAATGGAACCTTAGTCTAGCAACATTTACTGCACGCAACCAACAAGGCTGCACGCAATAAACGAACTAGACTGGGGGGACTTGATGACGTATAATACGGACAACAGGCCTATTGGGCCTGGACCGTACTATACACATTTGGGCCCCGACCCAACAAAACAGACAAGCAAATGTACCGGGCCGCCACTAAGCCCAACGATGAACGATTTGCGGTCTGGATGCACAAAGACGTACGCGGATCACCTAAAGGATACTTCCGCAGTATTCCAGCGGACTGGCCAATTGCCGTGGAAGGCGATCTGTGTCCGCAATCACGATTAGCTACGGATCTTTGCTCGACAAGGGTCCCACTCTGGCCACTAGCAATGATAAGCGAAATACTAGGAAACCCTAGTATTGGACTCGCCTATAAAAGGAGATCCTCACACATTTACGAGGTATGACTTTCTCACACCTATCAATACACACACTCTTAACATTCTCTGACAACATGATTACTTACTCTCACGCCGGAGCTTAATCGTGGGGTCTGTTCTCACGGTAAGGCTAACGGTTTACTTTCAATTGTGCAGGGAATCATCTCATTACTTGGTTTAGTGCAAGCATAATCCACAAGCAGCTCATTGGCCCAGCCCAATACGCAATACAAACCCAAATCCATACCTATCACATATTTTGCACTAACACAAACTAGAACCTTCCTTCTGCAAAACAAAGAGGAATTAGTACCCCCATCAAGGCCGTTCCTGCATGTAGCGTGGCTAAAAGGATATCGTCATACTTCTTCGATCAACCAATGTTTTACGCACTTAAACACTAATAAGTAGTTAAAAGATCATTTCTATAACAAGCCGGCTATGTTTGTTGGCGATGCTGGGGGCATTCCAGCAAAACCGTAGGATATACCAGTTATGTTGATCAGGGGATAACTTGCTCCTTATCCATACGGGTCCGACAAGAAGCAGCTAGGCTATACATGTTTCTGTACAAACCTCCCATATATTCCAAAGTCATTGTGGTCAAATACGGCAAGTTAAACGTTAGATTGATCATTGATGTAACTATGTAAGTGTTAAAAAATCCCTTGAGTCTTTGACTTCGATTTTTAGTATTAAATAACTAGCCCAATAAAAAAATATCAAATCCAATAACTAAGCTTAATAATATCATTAATTTGTTTACCATTTTTAGTAAAATCAATAGTACCATTTTAGTTAATTTTAATTTATGCTATATTTCATCAGTCACATTGTACAAGTTACCAACAAACATATTACTACCTTCATGGTCATGAGAATGTGAAAAGAAACACTGTAACCATTTCCGATAAAAAGAAACTAACAAATTGGAAAACGCAAATAAAGAAGATGTTAGATGTATACATTCTAATCAGTCATATTACCTAAAAGTGATGAACAAGTAGCCTAGAAGCATACAAAGTTACTTGCCTGTCACAAACTACTATAATTATCCGATCATTGAAGACGATTTTGCAGATTTCCATGTGATGGGTACAAACAACATGGATATAGTTCAATGCATTTGCCATCATTAACCCATAGATAGGAAATGATTTAGAATCACTATACTATTCAAGCAACCTCATGAAGTCTCGAAACATATGTATGAATCACAGTTGTATAAGCAAGTTAGCTATATACCTAGGTCTGATCTAAGCTTTTGTTCAAGAAACTTGGTACATAAACTGATCAGAATCACATAAATGACTTAATTTGTGACCATTATGAAACTCACGCAGTATTTTCAAATGAAGAAAGTCTTTCATTTGATCAACCTTGACAATTTAAAGAGAAATGTGATCATATATAAAACCATAAACATGTAATTGTTATAACCCTTTTATCCATCATAACTTAGTACTATTGATGGATTTATGCGTGATTACACAAAGGTCTAATACTTACTCTGTAACTGAATGACAATAGAAGTTTACTTGTTAAACAACGAACCACTGGCTTATTTGTAGCATTGAGTAATGTTATCATCGGAAGTCAAGAATGTTAAACTTGAATCACCAGAGATTAGCACGGATAATGAATCCTCATAAATCATGGGTCTCATTTTGGTTTGAACATTAGGGGGAATGTGTGACATTAGTATTGTTTCTAACTCTGTAGCTAGCACTTTCATTGTTGGCCTATACCGTCCGTTGAGATTCAAGCATCGCATTGCAAGGTTAGCCCCTACCATTAGCCCATCCAAATTACCCTCGTGAATCACGATAGAATCAAATAGAGACATAACACGTCCTTCTTCCATAATGCATAGCCAAAAAAAACTGCATAGCCAAACTGTTCCCCAGATCCAGTTGACAAAATAGGCTTTTCTGCGGTTAATAGCTCAACTAAAACGACTCCAAAACTATAAATGTCACTCTTTTCAGTGAATTGGCTAGATCGGAAGTACTCGGGATCAAGATAACCAAAGGTACCTTTGACTACGGTAGTCAGGTGAGTTTGATCAACCCATACAAACCTTGAAGTTCCAAAGTCAGAAACCTTGGCTCGGTATTTATCATCCAATAGTATATTAGTGGTTTTGATGTCTCTGGTATATTGGAATGGAAGGCTAGTGCTCCTGAAATCTCTGTAGCTAGTTGTAATCTCATGTCCAAAGAGATTGAGAACTCGTTAGTCTCATTGTGAAGACGATCATACAGGTGCCATTCGAAATGAACTCAGAAACAAGTAGAGGAACGTCCGTCTCTAAGCAACATCCTAATAGTTTGACCACATTCCTATGATTAACTTGTGAAAGAATAACCACTTCATTAATGAACTGTTCTAATTGGCTTTCATCAACTATCTTTGATTTCTTGACTGCGAGAATCCTTCCATCAACTAACATACCTTTATAAACTGTACCTTGGCCTCCTCGACCAAGAATTCTGTTGTCATTGAAGTTGTCAGTCGCCTTCTCCAATTCACGTGATATGAAAAGTATGGTTTTATCAACTAATGATGGTCCCCATTTTCTTGTTGTTTTAGAAGTAAACCACCATTACGTTTAAAAAACCTCTTTCTTTGTCTCCTTTCTTTTGTTCTTTTGATAAATTTGTACAATGCATAACTGATTGCCACAAGAAAAAGAACGCACATGCTTATGCTAACACCTGAATGAAGGATATTACAAAATGAAATTTTAGTAACCAAGTAACCTAAAGGTGTAAATGTTGAGGATTCATGTCGATATTATATAAGAAAAACCCAAAAACAAAAACAAAAACAAAAGAAAAAAACAAAAAAAACAAAAAAAAAAAACAAAAACAAAAACATAAAAAAAAAAAAAAAAAAAAAAAAGAAAACAAAAAACAAAAAAACAAAAACAAAAACAAAAACAAAAAAAAACAAAAAAAAACAAAAAACAAAAAAAACAATAAAAAAAAAAAAAAACAAACAAACAAATTGAAACACATTACCTGATATAACACTCACAGAAGATTTGCTTTTAACACTAACAAATTGAAACACATTACCTGATATAACACTCACAGAAGATTTGCTTTTAACACTAACGCGCGTGATCTCCATCGTAACCGCAAGTGAAGCTCCTGTTGTAAACTAAGCCATCTATGTCATATATTGTCCCATCATAGCTACAGAAACCTCCTCTATTCCTGCACCTTATACACTCTTCCGTACATACATAAGGCGAAATGAAAGTTGATTCATAAATGTTAGATAAGCTCGAAAACAAGCCAAATAAACAAATTAGATAGAAATATAATGATAGAACTTCATACCCCTGCATCCATTTGCTAAATAAGGATTTTCTTGGAAAACCTTCCGAAAGGAACAACTCCATGTATCTACCACAGTACCATTGCCCACATCAACCAGCAAATTGTCGTTTCTAGTTACACAACAATTTACTTGATTTTTGTCAATGCCTGCTACAGTCCACAGAAGTGATGTCGGAATAGCAGAGTCAGCACCCCTGACAGCAAATGGCTCATATAAGTCCTTGTACACCAAGAAGGCAGACCCGCAAGCTCTATCTCCACCCATCTGACTTGCCAACCCCGTGAGATTCATACTGTATGATTTGAGATAATGAGGAATTGTGGTTTGACAACAACTGATGCCAACACATTTGTTGTTCGTATCACTAATAGTGTTATTGAGACAAGTAGTGGAACATCCGGTGAGCACACTACCATCATCATCCGTCATCAAAGCATTACCACACCCTTCAACAACAAACTTATTATGTGATTTGGAATACATGAAGGGAGTCTTACCAAGATCCAAGCTCTTAACAGTGACTGTTTGATTTTCCAAGTCAACACTCAACACTTCGAGGTGGTTGATTGCTAATAGATATGGGGTAGAAGAGTTGCAATCAACAACGTACCATTCATTGAGAGAACAGTTTGCTCCTATTCCAAAAGGGAATGGAATCCTCACATTCCCACACTTATCATTGCACCCTGGCTTACCGTAGTTTGGAAGTGCTACTGAGGTTGCTGCTGTTAATGAAAGGAAGATAACTGGCAAAATATGGTAAGGTTTATATAACTTCATTTCAACTTGTTAGCAACAACGATTAACAGCAGAAAGTAGAAGGTGGTGTTTATGTACTATGTTTATGCTGGTGTCATTCATCCATGTTTGATAGAGATGAATAAACTACGTATAATTTATATCCTTCGAGCTTACCGTATCATGAGATTTTGACCAAGGGTTTGTTGGTCCTTTAGTACATATTAGCTGGGTGTCACGATTTCAGGTGTAACACATATTTCTTCGAATTATTTGTTTGCCATCAAATTGGAAATTTGTGAAGTCAAGTTAGTTGGTTAGTAAAGCCCGCAAAATGGACCGTTACCCCAAATAAATGTAGATGTGTAAGCCTAGAATATATTTTCAACGGGTCCTATATGTTGATTGTTGATAAAGGAGAACGGGTCATATTCGAATATATAATTATACGATCACTGAGACGACGCTTATGCTGAAACTATGTCATCTGAAATTTGATCATGGAGACCTTTCTGTTTAGATAGACGGAAGGGTAGTTTTGTACATGTGCAAAGGTATTAGGCTCAGTTTTAAAGAACATTTCCATGTACTGGTTACTCACTGTAGGAAAAGATGTTATTGCATACATACAATAGTAATATTGGTATAGTTTAATACATATGCAATCAATCAACCCATGGATAGAAAATGGATTAGATTCACTCTACTATTTAAGCAACCTCGCGAGGTCTAATATAACTTGATATTTAATAACTTGAAACATATATATAAATCACAAATGTATAAACAATCTACTTTGAGGTTTGATCTAAGCTTTTGTTATTAAAAACTCAGGCACCTAAACTGCTCCGAATCAAGTAAATTAATGACTTAATTAGTGATATTTTGAAACTCACACAATAAATTCAAACAAAGAAATGCTTCATTTAATCAACCTTGACAAATTTAAAAGAAATGTGATTATGTATAAAAACATGAACATGAAAGTAAAGTTTACCCTATTTCACCTCATAAGAATTAACTATAACTGCTATTGCCTCGTCTCCCAGAATGAATATCGAGAAATCTGTGACATCAGAAATTCCCAACCCCTATGTGGACCCGTTTTACCACTTGAACCCCCTTCATTTCCCTCTATCTGAATATCAGGATCACGCCAAAATTTAATTACATGAAGAGTTTCCTCTTCTGTTGATCTCTGAACAAGTATCTTCGAGCCAAAACCTCTTTTATTCATTTGAAGACATATCTGTAACGGGTCATTTTCCGCAAGAAATAACATATACAACCACCCTTTTTCTGACAGCAGATTTAGCATGAAGGATCATGATCAGGCGAAGTGCAATGCTATCAAAGCTCAAATTGCTGCTAAGAAGGCTAGTGATAAAGCTGCTATAAAGGAAAGCAAGCAGAAGGCGAGGTTCGCCGCTAAGAAGGCGAAGTTGTCTAAAAAGAATGCTTGTGTAGTTACTTAGTTACTATTTCACTTTTTTTTTGTTCATCAATATAAAAGTATCGTTCATCAATAAGAAGTATCGTTCATCAATAAAAAGATTTATTCATTTGTTCATCAATATAAAAGTATTGTTCATCAATAAAAAGTGTTGTTCATTTGTCCGTCATTAAAGATAGTTCATTTTTTTTCATCAATATAAAAGTGATGTTCATCAGTAAAAAGAGTTGATGAACAACAAAAAATCATAATGTTAATCAGTTCATCAATTTTCTAACAAAAAATTATATTGTTCATCAGTTTATCAGTTTTCAAAAAAATCATAGTGTTCATCAGTTGTCTAAAAGAAATCACAATGTTCATCAGTTAAGGTCACAATGTTCATCAGTTGGTTGTTGTTCATAATTTAATCTTTGTTCATTAGTTAAAAAAAAGCTAAAAATAACAAAAGATGTATTGTAGTACACCAATTAGTGCATTTAAATGTACTTTTATAAGAAAAATCTCTTTTAGGCATTTTATCAAACACTTTGTGTGCGCTAAATATGACTAAGACGCCATCTTTAACGTGCGATATCTCACTCATATCATATCGGATTTGAGTGATTCAAATTTCTGGGTAAAGAATGGCCAAAAAGCAACAACTTTCGTGTTTTAAGTTTTGCATAATTCGGCCATTTAACTAGACAAAATTAGAGCCGAAAATGCCAAAAATTTCAAGAAAATCAACACCCACTTAAAAAGTTGAAAAAAAATTGCGATTCATATATGAAAATTCATATTAAATTAAAGAGAATTAAATTTTAAAAATTATGGTGAAATCGGTTTTTTGTAAAAGTTTGTCGTTTGAAAGTTATTTACGTTTGAAGTTTAGGGTGGAATTAAAAAAAAGGGGTCAAATGACCACAATGGCATTTGACCGAAAACTTAATAAAAAATGAGAGAGGAAAGGTGGTGGGACACGTGTAACAATTTGTATGGCTTTGTAGACTTTGTAAAGTTCACTTCTTTATAACCGGTCGAAACTCTTGGATTAAAAGGTTAAAAAATTATAAAGATTTAGAAATTTTGAATAACCACATTTTTCACTAATCAAATGTCATATTCACGTATTAAACTTTTTTTTGATTGGTTAAAATGAAAAATGGATATTTCTTTTGAGATATCCCAAAATAAAAATATGAACATTTATTTGAGGAGGCGCTTTATTTTATATACCTTCAAATTGCTGCATACCAATTGATGTGTTTTTTATAGTCTATAATTTTCTACCAAGTTTTAAGTTTATTTATTGCCGAACTAACCTATAGACTCTAAACACTAACGAGCAGTGTACCCGATCAATGTGTATAGTTTTTAGGTAAGCAAGGGTTGTTCAATAGGAGTGATGTTATCTAATCTAACTAGCTCACTAAATACTAACTAATCTAGAAAGCAAATAAGTAAGGGGGGGTTTTAGCCTGAGAGACTAGCACGATTTTTGTATGTTTTATCTAATCTAATGATAATGAAATAAATAACTAAATTAAACTAATGAAAACGAAGCTAGTAAAGATAAAGATCAATAGGAAGAACGAGTTATCCAAGTATAATCCATCTTATAGTTATATATGTTTATATCTACTTGTTTTACTTTATTCAATTATTGAACCGCTACTCCAATTATTAACCCTGTCACGATTAAATAACTTGCCATGGTGGCGGGTGTAAGGATTCGATTGTAGTGACCCATCTAGCATCAATTCTAACTTATCGCATTATCACCATCTAACCTAGTTCGGTATTACACGCTACTAGTCCTATTAGGTTGTAGACACGTTCAGATATGCCAAACAATTGATCCTAATAAAGATTCGAGTTAACACATATATGATTTAACTAAAGTAACAACGAATACAGTCGGTAAATTACAGAAATTAAATCATAAGGATCATAACCTAGTTACATAGACTTCTACTACTGATAAGCAATAAACTAGTTTTTATCGACAAGCACCCAATCCAATATTAAAGTAAATCAATTAAACACAAACATATAAACTAAAAAGACTTCATAAACTTGGCTAACACTAAAGGGTGTTAGCCCATAATCTCAAGAATCATACAAGAAGTTATAATCGAAAACATTAATGAAAACACAATGATACTCTAACCAAACGATTATACTTGAATATGCCTCTTCAGACTTTCTCCTTTTTGTTTTCTTTTTCTATCGTGCGTACAGGAGCAAACCACCAGAAACCGAACCTCTCAAATAATAAGGGATGAGTATATATAGATTATATAAACTTGGCGTACAAGTTTATAACAAAATTCGTCCCTTGTAAATTGCAAATCGTCCCTTGTGTTTCTATTGTGCACACCAAACCACAAACAAGGCCCAATATTCTTTTCTTATTTCTTTTTTGCAACTCTTGCTGCGTCAAGTAGTAATCCAACAAGGGCCCAAGTAATTCTTTTCTCATTAGTGAATAATTAGGCCCAATAATGTAGTAGTAGTAGTATAACAAAATCACGAGCTGGTCCTTTGAGCAGAAATACGCAGGAGGAATCTTCAGATTTTCTTGCATTTTTTATTTTTATTATGTAGACCTCTTTCTCCTCTTTTCGTGACCTTTTGAATCACTTAAAACGGAGCTCGGACGAAGAAGTTATGCCAAAAATAGTGTCGCGTCCAAATTTTTTATTTAGTTTCTATCCGTCTTTAGATGCGGCATATCAATGGGATTGAATACGCCGTATTGCATGCATTCCCGACATGGGGTCTTTAATAAATTAGGGCTCCTATACGGCGCATCTCCAAGCATGGATACGCCATATCAAATGTCTGAATAATACACTTTCTTTAATATCTTCATTTTTGCTCCAAAACATGTCTTTTTCCGCAACTTTCTCCAATTGCTCCAATATTACTGAGATTTACAAAAGT
Source organism: Artemisia tridentata subsp. tridentata (assembly GCA_021014915.2). NCBI lineage: Eukaryota > Viridiplantae > Streptophyta > Magnoliopsida > Asterales > Asteraceae > Artemisia > Artemisia tridentata. The sequence goes on along the minus strand of CP139502.1, from coordinate 355,126,694 downwards.
AAACGATTAAGTATCAAATCTCATATAAAACAATATAAAACGAGCAATATATATAGGATAAATGATGCTAATAATATGTTGTTATTTGATGTCATCAAATATCCTCCCACTTGAACTTTACTTGTCCTCAAGTAAACCTTAGATTAAACTTATGAAAATGTATCCTAAACAATTGTCTAGGATTTTTTATAGTTAAGCATTCATTTGTTTGATCTCAATTGCACAACCAAACACCTCACGAAATAGGAAAATGAAATCACTCAAATCACTCAACTAATCTATGTAGTAACATTTAAGTAATTCACTCAATTGCTCGGTTGTGACGAGTATTCTATCATAAGCTCGGCAATGATACACATCTCCACCACTAAAGTTAAGGAGTAACGAGTCTAAAGCGGTAAATTGGGTTAGGCTTAAGGGTTGTACCTAGCTTTGTTCAAATATCTCCTACACAAACTCAATAGATCACTGGCGCAAGTCCTTGATTCCTCAAACAACAGATGGTCACTAGTGTGTATCCTGGTTCGCTGGCGCGTTATTTTCATAACGGATGGTCACCAAGACACACTCCAGATCGCTGACGCATCATTCGATTAGTCAAAAACTCGGATGGTCACTACCTTATTCATGCACTTGACATTCTCACTAAGCCATTACCATATCCGGATGCTCGAAAGCTAACAACGAATACAGTAACTTGGTAAGGGTAAGGATAAGATATGGGAAATACATAAAATTGGTGTAAAAATAAAATAAACAAACAAATAGATTAAGTCCATACAAATGTGGTTAATTACTTCCCGACCTTTCCTTGAAAAAGACACAAATGACAGACTAACTCACGCTTTAACACGAAAACTCACGCTTTAATAGGTAGACACGAATTAGACTCAATGATGACTTAATCATCATCTCATAAAACAAACCTTAGTTGGCGTTCCCATAATGGCCAACTCCCTTGCAATCCATAAATATAGTACAACAAATAGTGGCGATATCTCCACTAATACAAAACATTACATCATTGGCTTATAACACGTACCAATGAATAATCGATTAGCTCAAAATATAAAATCGGTTAAGTTTAGACAAATCGATTATCTCACAACCTCACTTTTCTTCTCTCTCTTTTTTTTTTTCTTCTTTCATCATTTTTTTCGGGTTTTTTTTTTTTTTTTTTTTTTTTTTTTTTTTTTTTTTTTTTTTTTTTTTTGTTTGTTTTGTTTTTTTTTTCTTAAACATAAAAACAAATAACTAAGGGTGTAAAATTTCACCACTTCACAATAATAATAAATCTGGATAATTTTCTCCATACTCTTCAATACTTCAGATATAAAAAATGATAGTGAGTAAACACACGAAAAATAAAAAGACAGTATCTACTTTCACTTTCCATTGCATTGTGTAATTCCCGACCTAACCATGGATAATAATTACGCACACGAACACAGGAAACGTGGGGAATACACACTTTACCAAAAGCAACTAACCACGGACTTAAATCTATAGGGTAGGCTAAGGTGTATAGGTGAACGAAACATTTATTGGGTGTAAGAAACGAAAGAAATGACTCTGAGGGTTTTTCTAGGGGTATCTTACTCTAAAAATGACAGTAACAAAAATGTTAAACATGGTGATTAACTAACCAGTGTAGTTAGTTAATATAACATAACATATAAAGGCTATTTGGGTGTAATCCTAGAAATTTACCTAGTTAGACAAGTCACTCCAATTATATCAATAATACTCATTATGGTGGTCTCGAATAGTATACAAGCCAAGTTCTAAAGTTTACTACAAGTCACCGGCACACTCATATTTTTGTGGAATTTGGGTAAAATAATGGAAACAGAATAGGCTTAATTCTCACAATATGGAAATAAGGGTTATGTGTGCGGGTTATGCAACTTTGATTTCACAAAAGCATGCTATTTTTTTTTTAAATTAAGCATATATTACGCATATTTTTGAAAAATTAAGGACAAATAACGTTCTAATTCTCCATCCCCCACTTGAATTGTACAACGCCCTCGTTGTACATAACTAATATTAAAAACGGGAAGGTAAAAGAATTAGAACAGAAGACTCCCCTGGATTTGCTCTGTATGATCCTCCAAATTGTAAAATTGAGTAAGATGTTGTGTTTGAAGATTGTGCGTCTTGTAAATATCAGGAAGATTGCAACACAACGAAAGGTCTTCTTGTATATATAAGCCACCACCACTCCAGCTCTTCTACCCTATAAATATTATAAGAAAAACACAGAAAACAAGCCTCGGTAATTATTTGTTAGTAAAATAAAAATGAAAACTAGAATTGGATTACTGTTCTGAAGGGTCGATACACCGTATCCATGGGCAGTCGATACGCCGTATTGAAACTTAAAGAACAGGTTCCAAATACGAGTCAAAATATCGAATACGCCGTATCCTAAAACCTGAATACGTCGTATTGATATATTTGATGACAAAGTTTTTAATACGAAAAATAAAGACTAAAGTATTTGAGGTAAGGTCGATACGCCGTATCCATTGAAGTTGGATATGCCGTATCAAGGCCCTGGGACAGACTCGATAGAAAAATTAAATGGATAGATTTCCGGGTTGTCTCCCGGTGAGCACTTTTGTTTATTGAAGAATCTTTAAGTTCGACTCCCATCTGGTCTACGTTGCTTCAATCAATTCAACGACCTCCTTATCATCATTATTTTCGTGAGGTTCATAGTACCTTTTAAGACATTGCCCATTGACCTTGAAACTTATACCATCTTTATTTGTAATTTCTACTGCTCCATACGGGTAAACCGTTTTAACGATATATGGCCCATACCATTTCGATTTAAGCTTTCATGGATAAAGCTTCAATTTTGAATTATATAATAACACCTTATCTCCTACGTGAAAATCTTTACTAACACGGATTCTTGCATCATGCCATTTCTTTGTCCGTTCTTTGTAGATGATGTTATTATCATAAGCCGAATCCCTCAATTCAGAAAGTTCATTCATCTGCATAAAACGATTCTTACCTGCACTCATCAAATCCATATTACATTGTTTCAATGCCCAATATGCCTTATGTTCAATTTCAACCGGCAAATGGCATGCCTTACCATACACCAATCGAAAAGGTGTACATCCCATGGGTGTTTTGTAGGCAGTTCTAAATGCCCACAAAGCATCTATAAGCTTTTCAGACCAATCTCTAGGATTATACCCAACTGAACTTTCCAGAATCCATTTAATCGCTCTATTCGTCACCCCAGTTTGTCCATTTGATTGAGGGTGATATGTTGTAGCTAACCTGTGTGTAACTCCATATCTTAATAGAGTCTTTTCCATTAAAGCATTACAAAAATGTGTTCCCCTATCACTAATCAAGGCTTTAGGTACACCAAATCTGGAGAAAAATTCCTTTAAAAACTTAATCACTACTCGAGCATCATTTATTGGTAAAGCTTTGGCTTCAACCCACTTTGACACATAATTAACAGCTACAAGTATATACTTATTCCCTCTACTATTAGGAAATGGTCCCATAAAATCCAGCCCCCATATATCAAAAACTTCACATACCTGAATACTCGATTGAGGCATCTCATTGCGGGCTGAAATATTTCCTGATCTTTGACATTCATCACATCTCTTCACATACTCAGTAGCATCATTAAAAATTCTAGGCGAATAGAATCCAGCTTCGTAAACTTTCCTGGCTGTAATATTAGCACCATGATGTCCTCCAGTAGGCCCAGAATGACAATGTTTCAAAACATCCAACTTTTCACGTCCATCAACACATCTCCTGATTATATTATCAGCACAATGTCTGAATGCGTACGGTTCATCCCACAAGTAGCTTTTAGCTTGGTAAAAGAATATTTTCCTTTCCGCATAGTTCATATTTGATGGTACAATTTTTCCTACAATGAAATTAATATAATCTGCATACCAAGGTTCTCCTTCATCAATCGTTCGTAACATCTTGAGGTGCTCATCTGGAAATGTGTCAACTATCTCTTAATCTCTTAAAACTTCCATGTCAGGATTCTCTAACCTAGACAAATGATCTGCAGCTAAATTTTCAGCTCCCTTTTTATCCTTGATTTCGATGTTGAACTCTTGTAACAACAAGACCCAACATTATAAGCCTAGGTTTAGCGTCCTGTTTATTAAATAAATACTTCAAAGCAGAATGGTCAGTGTACACAATAGTTTTTGATAAAATAAGATATGAACGAAATTTATCAAAAGCAAAAACCACGGCAAGAAGTTCTTTTTCAGTAGTAGTGTAATGCTCTTGAGCATTATTTAATGTTTTACTAGCATAGTAAATAGGTTTAAATTTACCATCTACTCTTTGTCCTAAAATTGCTCCCACAGCGTAATCACTAGCATCACACATAAGTTCAAAAGATGAATCCTAATTAGGCGAGATTAGGATAGAAGCAGTAGTTAATTTCTCTTTTAAAATGTTAAAGGCCTTTTTACATTCGCTAGAAAAATCAAATTTAGCATCTTTTAATAAAAGCTCGGTCATAGGTCTAGAAATAATGGAAAAATCTTTGATAAATCTATGATAGAATCCAGCATGTCCTAAAAAACTTCTAACTACTTTAACATTAGTAGGATAAGGTAATTTCCCAATTACATCAATTTTAGCTCTATCTACCTCAATTCCTGCTTTAGAAATTTTATGTCCTAAAACTATACCTTCTTTAACCATAAAATGACATTTTTCCCAGTTAAATGCAAGGTTAGTTTCTTCACATCTAGCAAGCATTTTATCTAAATTTCCTAAGCATCTATTAAAAGAGTTACCGAATACAGAGAAGTCGTCCATGAAAACCTCCATGAAATCCTCCACCATATCATGAAAGATTGCTGTCATACAACGTTGGAAAGTTGCAGGGGCATTGCATAGTCCAAATGGCATTCTTCTGTAAGCAAACGCCCCATATGGACAAGTAAACGTAGTCTTCTCCTGATCTTCAGGTCCTATAGGAATCTGAAAATATCCTGAAAAACCATCAAGAAAACAGTAATATTTATTTCCAGCTAATCTTTCCAACATTTGGTCAATGAATGGAAGAGGGAAATGATCCTTTCGAGTAGCATCATTAAGTTTACGATAGTCAATACAAACACGCCATCCGGTAACAGTTCTAGAAGGGATAAGCTCATTATTTTCATTTAAAACAACGGTTGTCCCACCTTTCTTTGGAACAACATGGATAGGGCTTACCCAAGGACTGTCAGAAATAGGATATATTAATCCAGAGTCAAGTAGTTTGATAATTACATTTTTCACCACATCTTGTACTTTAGGATTTAAACGTCTTTGTGGTTAAATGACAGGTTTGAAATTATCTTCCATAAGAATTTTATGAGTGCAAAATGATGGACTTATACCCTGAATATCAGACATTTTCCAAGCAAATGCCCCTTTATGTTTTTCTAAAACTTGTAGAAGCATTTTCTTCTCATTTTTAGTTAACTTAGAAGAGATAACTACCAGAAAATTCTTGTCATCATTTAAATATGCATACTCTAAATGAGAGGGCAATTCTTTTAATTCAATTTTAGTTTTATTTTCTTTTTCAGAATTTTCCTCATCATTAAGTAAATTTTCCTGATTAATAGAATACGCAATATTAAAATTCTCCGTAATTCGTATAGACTCAAATTCCTTATTAGGTTCTTCTTCATAAGCCTCATCGGTCTCTCTAATTTCTCTTTCTAAATCATGCACTAAAAAGGAATCTAAGTGATCATTTTCTAATGATTCAATAGCTTCTTCAATACTAATCTCATCTAATTCATCAATATTGTAACATTCGTCCTTCTTATCTAAAAGTGTTTTTATTGAATTCTCCATATCAAAAGTTACTTTTTCATTTCCTACCTGAAGAGTAATTTTTTTATTAAAAACATCAATTAAAGCACGGGTAGTAGCTAAAAAGGGCCTTCCTAGAATTATAGGAATCCTAGAATCTTCAGGCATATCTAAAATAACAAAATCAACAGGAATAACAAACTTATCAATCTTAATAGGTACGTTTTCTATTATTCCTCTTGGATATTGTATTGATCTATCAGCAAGTTCTAAACTCATTCTAGTAGGTTTAGGTTCACCTAATTTTAATCTTTCAAACATAGTAAATGGCATCAAGCTAATACTAGCACCTAAGTCAGCTAAAGCATTAGGAATAAATAAATCGTTAATTTGACAAGGGATAGTGAAACTTCCTGGATCATTTTCATTTGATGGCCATTTGTTGAGTAGAACTGCTGAACATCTTTCATTCATCATGACGGTTGATGCTTCTGCCAGCCTTGCTTTATTAGACAACAAATCCTTAAAATATTTAGCATATTTCGGCATCTACACAAGAGCATCAATAAAAGGAATGTTAATGTGTAGTTGCTTAAACTGTTCCAAAAACTTCTTTTGTAGAGCTTCCTCTTTCTTTTTTCTAAGCCTATTTGGGAATGGAATTGGGGGACGGTAAGGTTCAACAAATGTAGGTTCTTTCGGTTGCCCTTGAACTTTAGGAAGTTCAATGTTAACAGTCTCCTCCTCAGGTTTTTCTTGCTCTTCTTGTTGAACTTTATCCTGAATGGATTCATTAGTACTAGGAATTGGGTCAATTGTATTCTTTCCTCCTCTTGTAGTAACACCCTTAACATCTTGTAGATAAAGAGCAATTTGCAAATTCCTTGCAAACTCATGTACCTCCATTACTAATTCAGTAATCATGTTCCCTTTTTTTTTAATAATAATTCGTTGGTAGTGTGGAACTCTTTAATGAATGTTTCCATTCTCTCATGCTTATTCGATTGTACTTTGATTAGCATTTCCAATATGTCAAGAATTCTCCATTCATCGTCATGGTATCATGTACTCATCATGTTATTCCCAGCCATAGCAACTGAAAATAACGGTAAAATTAACAGCAGAATATGCTCAGACAAGGACTAAAACTAAAAACTACAAATGAAAACGAAAAACGAAAAATAAAGTGTTCTGTTACAAACAATTGATACGGCGTATTTACGAAGGTGGATGCATCGTATCGAGTTTCTAGCACACACGAACAAAAAGTAAATAACAAATACGATATACGATACGGCGTACTCAAAAAGTGGATACGTCGTATTGACTCTAACAGACAGAAAACAGAAAACAACTAAAACATACAAAAACAAATAAAAACTAATCTAAGCTACTAAACTAGTTAAATCAAATTAAATTTCACTCCCCGGCAACGGCGCCAAAAACTTGATGTGTTTTTTATAGTCTATAATTTTCTACCAAGTTTTAAATTTATTTATTGCCGAACTAACCTATAGACTCTAAACACTAACGAGCAGTGTATCCGATCAATGTGTATAGTTTTTAGGTAAGCAAGGGTCGTTCACTAGGAGTGATGTTATCTAATCTAACAAGCTCACTAAATACTAACTAATCTAGAAAGCAAATAAGTAAGGGGGGGGGGGTTTAGCCTGAGAGACTAGCACGATTTTTGTATGTTTTATCTAATCTAATGAAAATGAAATAAATAACTAAATTACACTAATGAAAACGAAGCTAGTAAAGATAAAGATCAATAGGAAGAACGGGTTAGCCAAGTATAATCCATCTTCTAGTTATATATGCTTATATCTACTTGTTTTACTTTATTCAATTATTGAACCGCTACTCCAATTATTAACCCTGTCACGATTAAATAACTTGCCATGGTGGCGGGTGTAAGGATTCGATTGTAGTGACCCATCTAGCATCAATTCTAACTTATCGCATTATCACCATCTAACCTAGTTCGGTATTACACGCTACTAGTCCTATTAGGTTGTAGACACGTTTAGATATGCCAAACAATTGATCCTAATAAAGATTCGGGTTAACACACATATGACTTAACCAAAGTAACGACGAATACAGTAGGTAAATTACAGAAATTAAATCATAAGGATCATAACCTAGTTACATAGACTTCTAATAGTGATAAGCAATAAACTAGTTTTTATCGACAAGCACCCAATCTAATAATAAAGTAAATCAATTAAACACAAACATGTAAACTAAAAAGACTTCATAAACTTGGCTAACACTAAAGGGTGGTAGCCCATAATCTCAAGAATCATACAAGAAGTTATAATCGAAAACATTAACGAAAACATTAATGAAAACATAATGATACTCTAACTAAATGATTATACTTGAATATGCCTCTTCAGACTTTCTCTGTGATCGTTTAGGGTGAGATAAGTTTTATTGATGATCACCGATTACAAGAGAGGAAGATATATGTGCCTACTATACAAGAGTATTTTAGGAAAATATTAAAGGCATCCTAATCTCCAACTAATAATACAAGAAGAAAATATCAATTACAATAAATCACTAACTAACCGATAAGACCAAATCAATATCTATAAATGTATAGCTAACACTCCCCCGCATTTTGAGCGGGAGGGAAACGAACACTCAAACTGGAACGGAACTCTTCGAATAATGCGGAAGGCAGGCCTTTAGTAAAAATGTCGGCATACTGATATCGAGAAGGAACATGTAGAACTCGGACCTAACCAGCAGCTACTAAATCTCGAACAAAATGAATGTCAATCTCTATATGCTTCATAAGTTGATGCTGAACTGGATTAGAAGACAAATAGACAGCACTGACATTGTCACAATAAACAAGCATAGTAGAAGATAACGGCGTATGCAGCTCACGGAGTAGGTTCCTCAACCAACAATTTTCAGCAACAGCATTGGCAACACCACGATACTCAGCCTCAGTACTAGAATGAGAAAGCGTTGGTTGACGCTTAGAGGACCACGAAAGTAAGTTGTTGCCAAGAAAAACACAATAACCAGAATTTGACCTCCCAGTAGTGGGGCAACCAGCCCAATCAGCATCCGAATAAGCAACCAATAAGGAGGTGAAAGAGGAAAGTAACTGTAACCCATAGTCTAAAGTACCCCGAACATACCGCAAAATCTGTTTAAGAGCCGAGAAGTGAGGCTCCCGTGGATCATGCATATGAAGACAAACCTGCTACACTGCATAAGAAATATCAGGTCTAGTAAAAGTGAGATACTGAAGAGAACCCACAAGACTCTGATATAAGGTCGAATCAGTTACCAAATCACCATCATCACCTAGTTTAGACTCAGTATCAATAGGAGTCCGACTGGGGTTGAACCCAACCATGTGAGCATGCTCGAGAATCTCAATAGCATACTTGCGCTGAGATAAGAACATCCCTGTAGAGTCACGAGTAACAGATATCCCCAGAAAATAATTTAGAGGCCCCAAATCCGTCATAGAAAACTCTTTATGCAAAGAAGCTATGACCCGTTGTAACAAACTCTCAAAAGAAGCTGTTAGGACAATATCATCAATATACAGTAATAAATAAGCAGTATCAATCCCCTGTCGATAGATAAATAATGATGCGTCACAACGACTATGAGTAAATCCAACCCGAAGAATATAAGCAGAAAAACGCTGAAACCAAGCCCGAGGAGCCTGCTTGAGACCATAAATAGATCTCTGTAATAAACAAACATAATTAGGATGTGCAGGATCCTGAAAAACAGGAGGCTGATGCATGTAAACAGTCTCAGTCAAATCACCATGCAAAAAGGCATTCTTGACATCTAGCTGATGAATTGGCCAATGTCGAGAAAGAGCCAAACTGAGAACCGTCCGAATTGTACCTGGTTTAACAACTGGGCTAAAGGTCTCATCAACATCTATACCCTCAATCTGTGTACTGCCATTCGCAACAAGACGAGCCTTGTAGCGACTGAGGGTACCATCCGCTAAAAACTTATGGCAAAATAACCACATACAGCGAATAATATTAGCATCTGTGGGCCGAGGGACCAGAATCCAAGTGTTATTCTCAATAAGTGCATTGTGCTCATCTGTCATAGCATTTTGCCAATTAGGGTCATTAAACGCCGCATTATATGATTTTGGTAAAGGGGAGATAGACGGCACATGAAGATTTAAACGCTGAGTGGGATGATTAGTCCCGACACGAGATCGTGTGACCATGGGATGAGTCAAACCCGGTTTTGGGTTAATGGTTGTAGATGGTGGATCTTGGGAAACGGAAACGGGGTTGGGTTGTTGATTACTTAGACTGTTATTTGTTGCATGATTTGGAAGTGGGATGTTAATATGAGAGGAGGTTTCAGTGGTAGGTAAGGTGGTACTTTGGGTCTGGGCTGGTGAACTGGGCTCATCAATGTGAATAGTGGGGTTAATGGTAACAGGAGTGTGTGGTGGAGGTAAATCAGTTGGTGAAGTGGTAGTAGGTGTAGGTGTTAGTTTGATTATATTTGAGATGACATTTGAGGAGTCATCCAAAAAATCGTATGAGGGACTTACATTGGGTGTCATGGAACCAAATGGAAAGACTGTTTCATCAAATGTAACATGGCGTGAAATGATAATTTTATTTGTATTTAAGTCTAGGAAACGATAGCCACGGTGATTAGAGGCATGCCCCAAAAAGATCGAAGGGGTGGCCCTGGCTCCAAGTTTGTGTTCAGTATCAAGATGGGGATAGCAAAGACATCCAAAAACACGTAAGAGGCTGTAGTCAGGTTTGGTTCCGAAAAGTCGGGTAAAGGGAACTTTATTTTCAATGGCGCGTGATGGTAAAATATTCAATAAGTAAACGACCATATTGAGGGCTTCAGCCCAATAATTGGGTGGTAGGTGAGCTTGAAACAATAATGTCCGAATAATATTATTAATGGTGCGAATCATTCTCTCAGATTTTCCATTCTGTTGAGAAGTGCGTGGACAAGAGAAACGGAACTGAATTCCATTATCGGCAAATAATTTATGAAATGCGTGGTTGTCAAATTCACCACCATGGTCACACTGAAACGACTTTATATCACTCTTGAATTGATTTTTAACAAAAGAACGGAATATCATAAATTTGGATAAAACATCAGATTTATTTACTAAAGGATAAACCCAGACAAATTGAGAATAATGGTCTAAAAATAAAACATAGTAACGAAATCCAAAGAGACTCAGAATTGGGGAAGCCCACAAGTCCAAGTGAATAATGTCAAAAGAAGACTGAACAAAAGTAGATGAACTAACAAATGGTAGTCGCACGTGCTTGCCAAGCTGGCAGGCATGACAAAGCACGGGAGACTTTTTCTTATTACATGAAATGGAATTATTATAAATGACACTTTGTAGCACTTCACTTCCTGGATGACCAAGACGTTGATGCCACGTGTACTGACTGATGAGATAGACCAGAGGGATTGGAGAGGGCTTCGTAACAGGGTAGAGAGGTCTAGTGCTATCACAGCGGAGCAAAACCCGACGAGTTTGGAAGTCCTTAACAGAAAAACCAAAAGGACCAAATTCAGCAGTATAATAATTGTCACAAACAAATTGACGAACCGAAATTAGATTTTTTACAATATTAGGGGTGATTAAGACATTGTGTAAATGAAGGGGTCTGAATGGTGTTGGCAAAATGCTATGTATAGAGTTGGTGACGGGAATGGAATGCCCGTCACCAACTACAACAGATGGATAAATACACGAATTAAAAACATCACTAAGATTATTAACAGAATCAATAAAGGTGAGATGATGTACCTGTATCCATATTCCAGTTACCGGAAGCGGGATCCTGAAGTGTCCCAGTAGTGAAAGCATGTGGTAAAGTGGTTTCTTGACCCGCAAGTTGGCTCGAGCCAACCATTAAACCTGATGCTAATTGTTGGTGACCAACCTGTTGACCAGCCGCACCTAATGGACCCTGTTTATAACCAGTCATAAAGTTTTGACCCCTGAGCTACTGACACGCCAGAATATAAGGACCCTGCTGACCTGTCAATGTAACCTGACCCCCCAGGACATGTGAACCTGTCGGCTGACCTACCAAAGAAGTCTAACCCCCCACTTCCATTGTGGTATGTCCTGTGTAGTAATAATGGCCTGGGTACGTGGTATGACCCCCTATTCCCATCGTTAGCTGATTATGCTGGGTTTGTTGATGGGCTGGAGTGTTTGCAAATCCTGGTGGTGGGCCTGTGTGGGTGTAGAGTGCCTCGGGTGTGGAGTTGAGAGGTGGGTTAGCAGGCAATGTATTGGCCATATTAACAATAGTCCCATTCAAACCAAGTTTAACTAATAGGTTTTGTAAAAATTGAATATCCTTATGTGTTAATTGGGAGGGCTGTATAGCATTAGTGCTACTTGTACTAATGACAAGACCATTTACCCCATTATGTAAGAACTTGCAAGATGTTACAAAGCGACATGAACCTTTATTGAAATTGAAAAATGGCTTATTTACCTTTTCCGTGGAGAAGGTGGAGTGACGAGTATTAGGAACGGAGTTTGCCAATAGAACCATCGGTGAGGATGATGTGTCATCTACAAGTGTATGTTGTGCCCATGACTTCATCCGCATCTCCTCCGTGGTTAGCATGGATCGAACGGTCTTGAGATCCGGAAACGGATCCCTATGTGCAATGATGGTGGAGATGTTTTCATACCTCGCGGATAGGCCTTCAAGTGCAAATGTAACCACGTCATCCGAGGTCATAGGTAACCCAAGAGAGGTCAAAATGGTCGCAATTGATTCAATCTTGCAAAAGTATGCATCGATGGTCATGTCGCCAAGTTTCAAGGAACGAAGTTCCGCTTTCAAGGCAATAGAGCGTGTACGTTTGTTGTCATGGAAAATGTCGGCTAGTATGTCCCAAGCTTCTTTAGCCGTTTGTGGATTTTCAACCACAAGTCTTTGTTGGAGTGTTTTGGACATCGTGACAAAGATCCAGGAGAGTATGATGGAGTCAACCTTTAGCTATTTGGCATCAGGAGGTGTTATGGTGCTTGTAGCTGCTTCACCCGTATCCTTGGCCATGATATGATCAAGAATTGAGTGTCCCTTACAAACATGAAGGAATAAATAGACCCAAGATGAATAGTTCATCTCATCTATATCCAATTTAACGGGAATGAGGTTGTTAAGGTTAGTGATAGTCATTAGTTTTTCGGAAAGTAGGATTAGAGGTTGAGGGGGAGTAACAATAACAATCATGATGAAGATTGATTCGAGGTATGTAAGAGTAGGATAGGGTTTTGGGAGTTTGGATGAAACAGTGAGAGTATTAGATGTGTGGTAACAATAAACAAAAAACCTTCAAACCAATTAACAAGTCGACTGTTAATCGAATATACCAACGATCGACAAAAATGAACTTAGCAAACTATAAAAGCGACTGGCTATTCACAGAGCCAACAATCGATATTCAAAAAAATAAAAACATGTCGACTGGTAATCTATGGTACCAACGGTCGACAATAATGATGAGATTAAGAGGAGCGGAATTTGGTGGTGATAAGGCTTTAGGATCAATGGTTCTCTGATACCATGTGATCGTTTAGGGTGAGATAAGTTTTATTGATGATCACCGATTACAAGAGAGGAAGATATATATGCCTATTATACAAGAGTATTTTAGGAAAATACTAAAGGCATCCTAATCTCCAGCTAATAATACAAGAGGACAATATCAATTACAATAAATCACTAACTAACCGATAAAGACCAAATCAATATCTATAAATGTACAACTAACATTCTCCTCTTTGTTTTCTTTTTCTATCGTGCGTACAGGAGCAATCCACCAGGAACCCAACCTCTCAAATAATAAGGGATGAGTATATATAGATTATATAAACTTGGCGTACAAGTTTATAACAAAATTCGTCCCTTGTAAATTGCAAATCGTCCCTTGTGTTTCTGTTGTTGTAATACCTTGTAATTTCCCTTGTCATTTATTAATGCTAAACACCAAGTAATTTTAATTTAAAGTGATTAACCCTTTTTTATGAGTTAATTTTTTTTTTATCAAACAGTACATTCACAAATTCACTCTTTAACGAATATGTGTCATAACACGAATAGCTCACTTGTATACCGACACTAAATTTGAACACCTTGACAAATCGAATCATACTAATCTATTGGGCCAAATGGGCCGAATATCTTAAATAAACCAATCGGACTCCTCTTATCTTTTTCTTCTCTTGGGCCGAGTACAATTTAACCAAGCCCACTCCTAAATATTCCTTTTATTTCTTTTCGTTGGGCTGGACTACAACACCACTTCAAGCCAAACAACACTTATTTCTTTTCCTTGTTTTAATTTCAACTTATACATATACATGTTGTCTTTCTGGTTGCTCCACTTGACAAAACCAAACGACCCTAGTTCATTTTCCCCCATCACTCGACTTCCTTTGTATGATGTGTGTAACATGGAACCAAGACCTAGAGCCACCCTACTTGTCACTCTAACACCTTGCCTAAACCATAAACAAATAATTAGAACCATGCTTACTTTTGAACCTTGAATAACCTTTGGTTAATATGTTTCTAAACACCCAACATGCCATCCTTTTTCCTTGTTACCTTCGGCAGTACCAAGTCACGAGACCCCCTCACCCCGCACCTTGTACCATACTTAAACAAATCAACCCTCTAATCATAGCCTCAACACTAAGCTTGTACCTAGCTTTCTTTCCTTACTCGACACAAACCCAAAACACCACACGAACACACACAACACCCTCGACACACACACTTTTCTTTTCTTCTCTTTTTCCTTCTTGCGTGCAAGACCACCCAAAACCACATGCCAAGCCCCCTCCCTAACTCTACCTAAAACCTTAAACATATACTAACCCCATACTTATCTTTTGAGACCACATTTAACCAATGGTCCTTATGTTACTTTAACCCCAACAAAGCATACCCTAAACCTCCCTTTTACTTACAATATTCATTTAGTAAAATGTCACATGTATACCCTTCCTCACTTGTCTCATCGAAAATCATTCAAACCACCATGATAGCTTCCACCCTCAACCCTTAATCGACAAGACCAAACTCTAACCCCTTTGACCACTGTTCCTCTCATTCGACATAGACAAATCATGTACCATTCCCTCAATCACCTAGAAATCATGCAAGTTACTTAAAATAATCCCAAAGCCATACCTCATCCACCTATATAAACCTTCATAATCTCACAAAGTTTCTCACACACTTAAACTACACAACATAAATACATTTCACTTCATTTCCTTTCTCTTTTTACCTCACTGTCGAGCCATAAAGAAAGAAAACAAGGAAAGCTTTTGGGTCACTTCAAGTTTTTATTAAGTCTTTAGAGCTTTTACTTTTGGATAGTGGGTTATTATTCAAGGAGGTTCCAAATTTTTGGCCGTGTCTCGTTTTCCTTTACTCGTATCCTAATCCCTTCGAGACTCTTCACCACCTATTGGTGTAGTAAGTATTCACAATCTTTTCTTTTCATTTCTTTCTATTCGAAGCTTATATCATCCATGCATGCATTAAACAACTTAGAATGTTTATCAAACACAAAAACTTAAAAACTCAGACATAATATAACCAACCTATACGCCTTAGGAGTGACTCGATATTTTCTTATCTATACGTATGATGTATATATATTTTGTTACTACTCGAATCCTTATACTAAGATGAACCAAGATGTCAAAACATGCAAGATTAACAAGCTAAAACACCCTTTATTCGAACCACAAAGCTAAGCTAGGTCGAGCACCCTTATATTTTTCTAAAACCAGTTTTTGGGCCTTAACAGGCTAACTAGCCCAATATCAAATTTTTACATATATTTCGAACTAAAAGAATTTTCGTGTAATATAAAAGCTATAAGCTGATTTTATAAGCTTGAATAAGCTAAAAATGGTAACTTTTATGAAAAGAAAAACTTAACTTTTCGAAAACTAACTTTTGGACTAATTTTGCAAAAACTTTCATTAAAGGGTGTAAATCGTAAACATTAGAAAAGTAAGGGGTCAAATCTGAAAATATTATTTTGTATAAAACTTGAGGGTAGAAACTGGCAATATGTTAAACTTAAGGTAAAAAGTGTAAAACAAGGTTTTTGGACTAAAAGTGCAAATATTTTAACGTAAGGGTTAAAAGTGTAACTTTTATAAAGTTAAAGGTAAATTTTGTAACTATATTATAATTTTTGAAAAAATTTACTTATTTAGTTTTTATATACATTTTTATAAATAAATATAACACACATCTTTTACAACAAATAATAACATTAAATAATAACTATTTACAAATAAATGATATTAATAAACTTATAATAACCTAAAAATATTTAAAATAAACATTTTTAACAACTAATAATAAACACACAACTAAACTCTAATCGATAACATTTTTTGTAAAATAACAACAATAACTATAATAAGTTATTTTTGAACTTTAAACATTTAAAACACACAAATCCGACACTATCACACTCGAAGATTTCCACACTCGTCATTTCACTCATCGAAACCGAAAAGCCAATAATAATCTAAACAAATCACATTAATTCAGGTCGCAAGTCAGGAGCTATTCATTGTTCTTCATTTGAGCACTAATCGAAATCTACACTACTAAGGTGAGTTCATAGTCCCACATTTTTATACGATTTTAAACCCGTGGGGAGATACATGCTCTAAACCCGAACACAAGTATTTTTCTGTATGCTATCCTGAATGATATTGCCTAAGTTACCGATATTGCCAAAAGTCCCTCATATCATGAGCCATTAATCACTGCGAGTGAACGCGAATACTGTGAATAGATCTATTGGGGTTGACGACCCCATTTGTGTTAGCTGGAATAGCGACCCAAATGCACTTTATTTGAGAAAACTAGGAGAATGGCAAGCTCCTACTACGAGGGCCCCTTTACTTGCATCATTATTATGTTGTGAGTTATATCATTTTATGATATCACACGATGTCAACGTTTGCGTGTCATGAGACTTAGGGCAATATATCTATATGTTTTTATGCAGCGATATCACCGTTGTACTACTAATCAACTTGTGTTCAAACTATTACAATTTAAACACTATGAATTCACTCAACTATTGTGTTGACATTTTAAGCATGTTTTATCTCAGGTAATTAGAGAGATCAAGGCACGGAGTTAGCTAGTGGACCCTTTGATGATGAAAATTATATTTTCATTTGTTTCAAACAATGTCATATCTTTTGTGAAATTTCCAAACAATTTGATCTATGGTGTGTACCTTGAATATTTATGTTTTAAATGAATGACATTGCTTTTCAAAACATCTCTTTCGAGTCGTTTTCTATACTTATGACTGTGATCTAAGAAGTAATACCCCGTTTAAGTCTTCCGCTGTTTCATAAAATTTTACGGGGTGTTACAGTTGTGCACACCGAACCACAAACAAGGCCCAATATTCTTTTCTTATTTCTTTTGTGCAACTCTTGCTGCGTCAAGTAGTAATCCAACAAGGGCCCAAGTAATTCTTTTCTCATTAGTGAATAATTAGGCCCAATAATGTAGTAGTAGTATAACAAAATCACGAGCTGGTCCTTTGAGCAGAAATACGCAGGAGGAATCTTCAGATTTTCTTGCATTTTTTATTTTTATTATGTAGACCTCTTTCTGTGGCCTTTTGAATCACCTAAAACAGAGCTCGAACGAAGAAGTTATGCCAAAAGTAGTGTCGCGTCCAAATCTTTTATTTAGTTTCCATCCGTCCTTAGATGCAGCATATCAATGGGATTGAATACGCCGTATTGAATGCATTCCCGACATGGGGTCTTTAATAAATTAGGGCTCCTATACGGTGCATCTCCAAGCATGGATACGTCGTAACAAATGTCTGAATAATACACTTTCTTTAATATCTTAATTTTTGCTCCAAAACATGTCTTTTTCCGCAACTTTCTCCAATTGCTCCAATATTACTGAGATTTACAAAAGTAAACGATTAAGTATCAAATCTCATATAAAACAACATAAAACGAGCAATATATATAGGATAAATGATGCTAATAATATGTTGTTATTTGATGTCATCACTAATGGACAATTATGGACCGTCTGATAAAAAAACTAGTTTTTAAAAATAAAAAACACGGAAGGACCATTTATGTAACTTATGCAAACTTACCCCACCCAACCCCACCCCCAAACTGATCAATTTCCAGAATCACAATTCACTATAACTTTCTCACTCTAAATGAAAACTTCAAAATAAAACAAAAACATAACAAATCATCCAATTTTAACCGTCAAAATCAAGGAAAACACATAAAAATGAACGAATAGAGGCAATCAGAACCAGATTCGGGAAAAAAAAACATGGTACGGCGCTTTCGATTAATTATTTTGTTATTTATTGTTAGGATTCGATCGATACACAGTTAAGGTGGTTAAAACTTTTATACTTTGTGTATATGATATATTGAGTGAATATGATTAAGTATGCGGAATCTACTTAATCACACTTAGAAGGTTATTATGGTTATGGAAATGGAATAGTTGTGTTTGTTATATGACAATGAACAATGAATGCTTATCACCAAACGATTCAATATTATTAAGATAATAATACGTGTGATCTTGAGTTATCACTAGGGTTACAACCTTGAATCTTATGTTTCTATGTCTTGTGATATTGTTTTTGTTCTATGTTCTTGAGAGATATATTTTGCACTATAAGTTTAACACACACACTTATCTCTAGTCTAAGATCTTTCTTTTATAACATAAGAAAGATCTTTACAATAATGTTAAGTCTTGTCAAACAACTTGCTAGCTTATCTTATATGTGTCAGTAACTAAGATACAACATGTATCTATGTTTACAACTTGTTCTGTGAGTATAAGATAAAGACTGAGCACATGGGGTAAGATATTATCTACCGTGTATTATTGACTTTTAGTCAACCAGACTTAATATCTTCATTAAGCAGACTTAACTCTGATAGTCACCAGAATTAACACTTGACTTAACCACCAGACTTAACTTCAGCGACCAGACTTAACCAGCAGACTTAACTTTGGAACTCACCAGACTTAACTCTACTGCTACCAGATTTAATCACTTGAGAGATTTTCCCGATACTTAAACTTCAGAATATTTAATTCCCAACAATCCTCCCCTAAACATGTGAATCCATTTCAACATGTTTCTGAATTAAATTATGGATTGTGAAGATCTTTCAAACACTTCATAGTCAGACCCTTGGACTGATCTTTCTTTTATTCTGAAAGATTAATATCTATCTTAGTAACTCATCTGCTTTCTGATCTTTGACTTCAACAATATCAATACACACATCTTTAGGCTTCAAACAGTGACCTAAAAGATGATGCAATTTCCTTGGATGGAGGAATTATAAGAGGCAATGGTGTTGTGTATCTTGGATGATTGTTTCAACAAGTGAAATCATCTATCAGCATGCCTTTGCAAGTGATGAACAAACGTAGTGAACTGAAATTGAAACTGAAAGCTCTCTTCCTTTGACCTAGATAGAACTTTCTCCTTTGGAATGCTTCATCCCTTCTGAATATATATAATACTCCAGAATCAGCTCTATTCTTGTCATTTTCAACTTCCTCATCATCTTGTATGCTCTTGACTTTTCCTCCCTTTCACTGGTTAAACTTCCTTGGGCTTTATTTCCTCCCCTGAGATGTTCCTCCCCGGAGATGCAAATAACATTTCCTCCCCTGTTTGGAAGATCTCTCACAATGTATCTCTCCCCATCATCTGAGCTATCAATTAGAACTTGTTATCAGACAATGTTGTACATGTAGCCATCAATTCCTTAAGAGTTTAATTTGCTGCCCTCATCACTTCTAGGTGTGTTAACTCCTATGAGAGGTAATTCATGGGGCATTTGACTCATGGTCCATCAATGGATGGTTTTCTGAATCCTTTGAAAATCCTTGTTTAAGAAATTATTTGACTTAGCAGTATGTAATTGATTTTATTATGAAAAACCATACTGCTTTCAACCATTTTGAAGGGATTAAGTGTGTAACAGACACTTAATCAAGATTTCGGTTTAAAGCAACCTCTGGTTGTGTGAGAACCAATGTTTTCAGTTATAAATAACTGCCTGTGTAAAGATAAACCTATTCAAAAGGTTTTCTTGACAGGGTTTCCAGCTCATAGCAATTGTTGCCTCTAACACAAGTGTTAGATTCACTTTTACTAGCTGTTCTTTCTATCAGATGTCCTTAGACTTGCTCATTATACTTAAAAGTATAAAATGATAGAAAGTGAGTTGAATCAGTTACTTTCTGATCAACTAAGTCATCAATTCAATGTGAAATATGATAACCAGGTTTCAAGAAAGTAGTTTTAAAGAATTAATGAACTTAGGTATAAACCTTTGTTAAGAATTCCCAAACTCAGTCCATCAAAAACCTGTTATGTAAGCAACTGATATATCATTCTGCTGCTTCCATTTCACTTGAAATATCCTTTTGTGCTTAAATGTTCATACCTGAAATTGTTAGTCTAGAATCAAAAGAACAATGTACAAAGTACTTGTCTTATATTAGAATAAACATATGACTAACTGTATGAAATAACACAATTTTAAAGTAATAGATAGTACAAATTTACAAAGACAATAGTACAAACAAAATTTTAACTACCAGACTTAATTGAGTAATCACCAGAATTAACTGAGTAATCACCAGAATTAACCACACTGGTATATAAAAACACATAGATTGAAAAATTTAAGTATTAAGCATTCCAATACTTGCTACCAAGTATTGAAACCTTCCAACATCAGAAGCTTTGGTTAGCAGATCTGCAAAATTATGTTCTGAAGCAATTTTCATTACTTGAATTAACTTTTTCTCATTGCAATCTCTAATAAAATGATGTCTAATTTCAATGTGTTTTGTTTTAGAATGTTGTACCGGATTTTTAATAATGCAAATTGTACTACTATTATCAATATGAATAACAGTGTTCATAAAATTGTACCCATAGTCAAGAAGTTGGTTTTGAAGCCACAAGACTTGAGCACAGCAACTTGCAGCAGCTACATATTCAGCTTCAGTTGTTGAAGTAGCCACAGTTGTTTGCTTCTTACACTGCCATGAGATAAGTCTACACCCAAGGAATTGACATCCTCCAGTTGTTGACTTTCTGTCCAAGCTAGCACCAGCATAATCACTATCCGAAAATGCTACCAAATCAAAAGGTGATTCCCATGAATACCATAGACCCAACCTAGGTTGACCCTTGAGATATCTTAAAATCCTCTTGACTGCTGTTAAATGGGAAACCTTTGGAGTTACTTGAAATCTTGCACAAGCACAAACAGAGAACATGATGTCAGGTCTTGATGATGTGAGATACATCAAAGATCCTATCATAGATCTGAATGTGTGTACATCCACATTTTCTCCATCTAAATCTTTTGGAAGTTGTTTCTCAGAATCCATTGGTGTGCTTGCCATTTTTGAATCAGCAAAGTTGAACTTTCTAAGTATCTCAGCAAC
Source organism: Artemisia tridentata subsp. tridentata (assembly GCA_021014915.2). NCBI lineage: Eukaryota > Viridiplantae > Streptophyta > Magnoliopsida > Asterales > Asteraceae > Artemisia > Artemisia tridentata. Next base: position 355,105,275 of record CP139502.1, on the reverse strand, counting down.
ATATTTATCTTGACTAATAAATATGCCTTCATATGACTGTTTAACTTGCAAACCCAAAAAGAATGTAAGTTCCCCCATGGAACTCATCTGAAACTTATCATGCATAAGCTTCTCAAACTCCAAACACATCTCCTTCCTTGTAGATCCAAAGATAATGTCATCCACATACACCTGCACTAACAGAAGATCCTTCTTGTGCTGTTTGATGAAAAGTGTCTGATCAATCTTTCCTCTTTGAAATCCATTCTCTTTTAAATAGGAATCTAGTGTTTCATACCAAGCTCTAGGTGCCTGATGAAGGCCATAAAGAGCTTTTACAACTCTGTACACTTTGTCTGGATGGTCAGGATCAATGAACCCTGGAGGTTGTGAGACATACACCTCTTCTTCAATTGTGCCATATAGAAATGCACTCTTGACATCCATTTGGTAAACTGTGAAGCCTAAAAATGAAGCATAAGCTAAGAAAAGCCTAATTGCCTCAAGTCTTGCTACTGGAGCAAAAACTTCATCATAGTCTATCCCTTCTTGTTGTGTGTACCCTTGGGCTACTAATCTAGCCTTATTCCTAATCACTATTCCCCTTTCATCCCTTTTATTCTTGAAAACCCATCTAGTGCCAATTACCTTTGCATCCTTTGGTAAATCAACTAGCACCCAAACTTTCTTAATCTTAAACTGAAGAAGCTCCTCTTGCATAGCTTCTACCCAGCTTGAATCATCTAAGGCTTTCAAAATGTTCTTTGGTTCAGCTTGTGAGAGAAAACATACAAACAAACAAGAGTTTGAAAACTCATGCTATTTTGAAGCATAAAGGGCATCAAGAAGCCCTTGTTGGTCTGAAGACATTAGTTGTTGCCTTGTCTTCACCCCTGATTGTACATCTCCTATCATATTTTCTAGGGAGTGGACTTTGTGAATTCTGGTTTGTGGTGTAAGTGGAACATGATAGTTTGGAGGGAGATTGCTCAAATCCACCTCATTGTCTGTTAATTCTGCTTCCTTTGTTAAGTCTGCTTCTTCAGTTAAGTCTGTTTCAGCAACATTATCAACAACATAACTATTTTCTTGTTCCTTTGTTCCATCTTCTTTGCTTTCGTCTTCAACATCTTCTTTAGCTTTACCAGAAGAAGATTCACCAATTGTTGAAGTTGATTCCACACTTGTACTTGACCATATTGGCATCCAAACATGATCTTGGTTTGTCTCCTTTTCTAACCTTGCCTCATCTGTTGCTTGTGAACCTGAAAAATCATTAGTTTTTGCAACAACAGGCACATAATTCATTGATTTGGTTAGAGTTTCAAGATCAAATAGCCATTTTGGTCCTTGACCTTCTACATTGGATTTATCTTCCAAAAACTCCACATGTAGATTTTCTTCTACAATCCTGGTTCTTGAGTTGTATACTCTAAATGCTTTGCTATTAAGAGAATATCCAACAAAGAAACCTTCATCTGCTTTACCATCGAATTTTCCTAAATGGTCTAAGGTATTAAGAATTGTCACATGACATCCAAAAGGTCTAAGAAATCCTATTGCAGGAGTTCTTCCTATAAAAAGTTCATATGATGTCTTATTGTGAGGCTTAACAACTAAAACTCTATTTTGGACATAGCAAGCAGTGTTGACTGCTTCAGCCCAAAAAGTTATAGGTAGCTTAGAATCAGCTAACATAGTTCTAGCAGCTTCTATTAGTGTTCTATTCTTTCTCTCAACAACACCATTCTGTTGTAGAGTTCTAGCAACACTAAATTCTCTCCTAATACCTTTTTGTTTGCAGAAATCATCCATAACTCTATTCTTAAACTCTGTCCCATTATCACATCTAATGACTTTCACTTTCTTGTCTATTTGGTTTTCTATCTGTGTAATGAATGTCTTAAGAATGCTAGAAGTTTCATCCTTAGAACCTAAAAAGAAAACCCATGTAAATCTGATATAGTCATCAATTATAACAAGACAATATCTCTTATGCATTATACTACTTACTGAAACAGGTCCAAATAAGTCCATATGAAGCATAAACAATGATTGATTGATATAGTTAAAAATCTTGGGCTTACAAGTGGCTTTGTGTTGTTTGCCTTTAAGACAAGCAATGCATGTTTGATCATTTTCAAATCTTTTGAGAGGTAAACCTCTTACCAAACCATTCTTAACAATCTGATTTATGGTTTTGAAATTAATATGACCAAGCCTTCTATGCCATTTCATTGATTCATCCAATGTGGCCTTTGCAACAAGACAAGTTAAATCCTTTTTAGGAACAATGTTCTTCATGTCAACACTGTACATATTGCCCTTTCTAGGAATTTTAAGAAGTACTTGACTTTCATCAGGCATCTTAAAATCAGGAGAAAGTACAAGACATTCAGTCTCACAGAAAAGAACTTTGTTCTTTTTGTCACACATTTGTGAGACACTAAAAAGATTATAATTTAGCTCTTGTACATAGTACACATCTTCAAAATCTAAATTTCCAGTTTTAATGGTACCTTTACCGGAAATTTTGCCACCAACACCTCCTCCAAAGGCAACATAGCCACCATCTAATGTTTGAAAATCAGAAAGATAGGACTTGTTGCCTGTCATATGCCTTGAACATCCACTATCTGAGTATCCTTGATCCTCTTGTTGATCAATTGAATGTTCCTGCACAGAAATGAGAAGTATTAGTTTCTTTTGGGGACCCAAGCCATTACTGACTTGGATCTGCCTCTTGCATCAATGTAATTTAATCTTTTTAGAACAGTTGATGCAACATTGGATTTAGTTGAATTCCAAACCCAACATGCTGAGGCCTTAACAACATTTTCCCTCTTTGCCCAAGCAGCAGACTTAACTACTTGCCTACCAGAATTAACTACTTGCCTAGCAGAATTAACTGCTGGCTTAGCAGAATTAACTGCTAGCTTTGTAGTTGTCCCCTTTTGTTTCCAAACTTGTTTTTGGACCACTGTTTTTGTTTGAATGGGCCTTTGAATAGACTTTGGTGCATGTTTGTAAGATGTTTTTGCACCCTTAGCTGTTGATTTTGGGTAAACAGTCATATATGGTCTAGCAGAATTAACTTTATTGAAGCCAGACTTAACAGAGACTGTTGTGGGTTTAGTTCTGTTAACATTAGAACTAGAGTGAAAATGAGATTTAGGTGTTTGCCTTTTGTAGTTCACTCTATTGTTTTCATACCCAGATACCCAATGGTTGCAGAAAGCTGCAAGATGGTCAAAACTACCACATGTATAACAAGCTTTGTTGGAAAAAAGCAAAGTCATCACCTAATTGGTTAGACTTGAGGTTATTCCAATTTCTTTGGTTACCTCTGGGCTTGCTAGTGGATCTGTATTGTTCACAATACCTAACTGGTTGCCTAACATGTTTAATGTTTGATTTAGGCCTATCAGTATCCTTTTTGACCACTTTAGGAACCTTAGTTCCTGCTTTCTTAACTTTTTCAGGTTTAGACATAACCTGTTCATCTTCATCACTATCAGTTGTACAATCCTCAACAACCATAGCATCTCCTTTCTTAACAAACGACACCTTGTCCTTAGGAAGTGAAGTTTTATTTAAACTCTCACTTACTTTTTCTATCTTAGGACCCTCAGTAGACTTAGAACCATATTCCATAATTGGTTTTTGAAACTCAGCAAAACCTGTGTGTGATAGGTCAATACCTGGAGGTGAAGGAACACCTCTGTATGGTGGAGGAACAGATTTGTATCCTAAACCAGAATTAGCTTTATTGATTACTTGAGCTTCCCAAATCTTATTAATTCCCTCTGAGGCATAAGCTAAAGCATCTACTGTTATCTTAACATTTTCACTGTTATTTAGGGCTTTAGCTAGAGCTGCTCTTTCTAAACAAATTATTTCAACTTGAAAATCTATTTTTCTTTGAAGAGCATTCATGTCATCAGCAAACTTAGACTCATTTTCTTGATAATGTACAAGTTGTTTTTCAACAACAGATATACCTCTTTTATGGTTACCTAAGTTGGCTAATGCATCATATAATTGTTCTAGTTGATCATCAAATCTCGTTTTAAGATCTTCATAAGCTTTAAGAGCAGAGCATGATTCAGTACATTTAATTATGGAATTTACCTCTGAATCAGAAAAGGCCATTAGAGCAGTCTCAGTGGCCATTAGTGCAGCTTTTGTTGGTGCTTCCACTTCATCAGCCATGAAGCTCCAATCATAGTTGATACCATCTATGGCTAGCATAGCCCTTGGTTCTTCAACTGTGATTTCCTTCTTCTTCTCTTGCCTATACCATGTGCTTCTATTGTCCTGCTTCCTTGGGTTTCTACATTCTTTAGCAAAGTGTCCTAACCTGTGACAGTTGAAACACTCTACTTTCTTCTTATCAAACCCAGCAGTTTCATTACCATCAATGGTAATCTGCTTACCAGTTCTCTGCCAGAACTTCTTAGCCCTCATGCTAAGTAAAGCAACCTGCCATTTGATGTCCATCTCTTCTAAATCATTATCATCCAACTGATCAAGATCTTCATGAGTTAGAGGAGAACCACTAGTTTGACTAGACATGAATACATAGAATGCCGGATCTCCAAGTCCTGCAACATTCTTTTGTGAACTAGTAGAAGGACCACCATAAATAGCAGTAGAAACACCTACTTCTTCATCTACCTCATCTGACTTACTAATACTAGGAGATGACAAGAGTGCCACATCCCAGAACTAGTACTATAGATTCCAGACTTCTTTAGACTTTGTTCAACAATTTTGAAGTTATTGAACAAATCATTGAGTTTCATGACTTCAATGTCTGGTTTGTTCATCCAGACAACCACATGAGTATGGAAGTCATCAGGTAGGCTTCTCAAAAACTTCATGTTGAGATCTTCCTTGGCTATCTCAACACCCAACACAGCTAACTGACTGACAAGCTTATGTAATCTTGAGAACAGCTTATCAAGTGATTCATTGCTATTTGAACTAAAGTTTTCAAATTGTTGTTTTAGCAATGTCTTCTGTGTTTTCTTGGTAGTTTCATTACCACCAAACCATGCACAAATCTCTTCAAAAAGAGTTTTTGCATCTGGATACTTGCTAAAAGATAGCATTTGTTCACCAGGAATGGTCATAAGTAATAAGTTTCTTGCCTTTTGATCATTCCTCTTCTGTATCTTTTCATCATTGTTAGATGGTCCAGTATTCCTTCTTCGTTCAGTTTTGCCTTCAAGAATAATATCTGTATACCCTAATGTAAATGAATCACCATACAAAATGATATCCCAAAGAGCATAATCTTGGACCATGAAATATTGCTCAATTCTCAACCTCCATAACTCAAACTCATTCTGTTTGATCATGGGCAACATTGCAACAACATTTGTAGCAGTATCTTGAACATCCATTTCTTAAGCTTCTTCTTCTAAATCAATAATATCAGCCTGTCTCTGATACCACTTGTTAGGATTCGATCGATACACTGTTAAGGTGGTTAAACCTTTTATACTTTGTGTATATGATATATTGAGTGAATATGATTAAGTATGCGGAATCTATTTAATCGCACTTAGAAGGTTATTATGGTTATGGAAATGGAACAGTTGTGTTTGTTATATGACAATGAACAATGAATGCTTATCACCAAACGATTCAATATTATTAAGATAATAATACGAGTGATCTTGAGTTATCACTAGGGTTATGATCCGTGCTGAAACACACTTATATAAATATATGCAGTCTCAGAACGAATACTCGTGTGTAAATACAAACCACCCTTTTGTGAAAAAGGATACTTGTACAAACTCACGTTTGTGTGTAGTGTGAAACCAGGTAAGTGATTACCCGGATCGTTTCCCAACGAGGTGTGAATGGAAAACTGTGAAAAGCTAGGATTAGAGTGATTGATGATTTAGATTGCTTTTGATTTTGCTTTTTTAACAATTCTAAATAACAAATTAAAACAGATATGCACAATAAAATTAAACGCGAATAAATAAACTAAAAAGCGTAACGGAAAAGCTAAAATGGGACAAAAATTGAAATATTATAAAATTAAAAACCTAAAAATGTAAAATTACTTAAAATTTATTTAAAAACTTAAATTATATTTTTAACACTTTTTATTTAATTATTATTAATTATTTATTTATTTAATTACTTATTAAACTCTTTAAAATTATAAAAAAATACTAAATGAACAAAGAAAATTCTAAAACTTTTTCTAAAAATATTATAAGATGAGAAAAAGCTAAGAAAATTATAAAAATGAAAATTACTTAATTAAAATTTAAAAAGATAAATTCTATTAAATAGAAGCTATCACTATATTTCTATTTTTGGTTTTTCTTAAGGTCTAAAAATATAATTATGAAAATTAAAATTATATTTTTCTGATTATTTTTCTATTTTTTATGATTTAATTACTATTAAAAACTAATAAAAATGATTAAAAATATTAAAAGACTTAGGAAAATTATGAAAAATTACAGATAATTCTAAAATATTATTAGAAAGCTAAGAAAAATAAAAGTGGAAGTTTAATAAGCCTGGAGAGCTGATTTGGGCAGATAAGCAATAAGCAAATAAGCTAAAAATAAGCCAATAAGCACAAAACTCAACCAACTGATCAGGACAGGCTAAATATGCTATAATAAGCTTAAAACAACTGAATAATACAAATAAGCACAAGGGATTAAGCTGAATAAGCACTATGGTCAGCTGTGAATTCAAGACAGAACTCAGAAACACAGCCAACTTGCAGATTAAAAATAAGCAATTAATAAGCTACTGAGATGAAAGCTTAAGGGGGCAAAAGCAAGGTAGCACTACTGAGTATCTAAAAATCCTAAAGGCCCTATCGCAAGCTTCCCAATTGATGTCTAATTGAAGCCTAGATCAGCAGCATCAGCTGCTCAGTATATACTGAGTATGCTGCACAGAGTTGTGCAGAATTGCACAGAGTGTATGCAAAGGTTCTAGGCTATTTGCAACTTACTTAATGGTCTATTAGGAGTTCAAAAGTGCAAAGGTTATGGCCAGAATAAGCTTGTGCTTGCTGAGGGCTTATTTGAGCTTTTGACAGCTTAATATATTCCCAGCAAGCTCAAAACTACAAAATCAACCTAATGAACTTAAAACAACTTGAAAACAGCTTATTTTGACTCAAATGAGCTTAACCAAAGTTGGGCAAATGGTCAATGTACAGTAGTACTAGAATTTGACCAATTGACTGCTATTACCAAACAGTCCTTAACTAGGGACTGTTTTGTGATTTTCAAAGGAAATCCAATTTTATAAACTATAAGTATGATTATTACTGATTACCTAGCTTATATAAACCCTAATGAGCAACTTTTATCAGAAAATTAAGCAGCCTATTAAGCTTATGCTAATATGGCTATTTTTGGTCTTTTATATGTTTTTTTTTAGCAAAATGAAAAATAAACTATATAACTACTGATATTATTGATCAAATATGCTTATAAACTACTAATAAGCAAATAACAACAATAATAAGCTATTAATAAGCTGTGGAACAGTAAAATGCAAAGATAAGCAAAAAATGAGCAAAAGCTTACAATTGAAAAAGCTATGGAACAAGAGAACAAGGACCAGAAACTACTCCTAGCTTGTTATCAACAAGCTAGAAACCAGATAAGCCATCCAGATTAGCTTTTAACCCCAGAAACAGCTTATTTTGAGCTTTTGTTGACCAACTTTGACTTTTCTTCAATTCTTGATTTAGAAAAAGTTTACACTATAATACACTTACAATAAGCTATATAAAGCTTATATAAGCTATTAAAAACAGCTGAGAAGCTATTTCATATACTACTTATTAAGTGTCAAGTTCTCAGAACATAGGGAAATAAGAAAACTTGGAATTATAAGTAACTACTGATAAATAATCAAAGAACAACAACAAATACACTAATTTTACTTTGTATTGATTGATTGAAACTTGATTTTACAAATTACACTACTGAAAATGAAAATACGATCATGCTACTAATTAACTACTTGCTTATTAAAGCTTACATTGCTTCTATTTATACAAAATTAAAGTGGGAACTTCTTGTCATCATCCTCTGAATCTTTTAGCGCCCTTGGATTACTTCAATTGATCTTAGCCGTCCAATTCCACTTTTGGCGGGAAAAAGAGATAGTGGGAAAATGGGTCTGAGATGATGGGGAAGAGTGGAGAGGAAGCATTAATTGTGTTTGGATGTGTTAGGTAACGTGGAGTGGAGGAGGGGGGTGGTATTTCAGGAAGCTGTGGGTGATGGTGGTATTAAGCTTTTGGCGGTATTGTGTGAGGAAGAAGAAGTTTGACCAGGGTCAAACCTGGTTTTAAATACCAGGCCGGGTTTGGGTTTTTTAAATAAAAGGGAAGTGGGCTTGGATTGGGCTGGGTTTTAGTTAATAGGATTGGGTTTATTTTATGGGTTAAGTGAATAATAATAAGGGTCCGGTTTGGTTAACTAGATAAACACAAGGACCAATGTTGCCATTTCTGAATTCTTGAGGGGCCAAACCTGTAATTTCCATAAAGTTATCTCAAGGACTAATATTGCCAAGTGTGAATAGTACAAGGGTTATAAAACATGATTATCCATTTTAAAACACCCGAGGACTAATTTTGACATTTTTCAAACTTGAGGGACTAAAGTTGCCATTTTGCAATTTTTGATTTTAAAGGATTTCTTTTGACAACTTGTGAATCCCAAAGGACCTTTGATGATATTTTACATGTTTTGAATAACCAGGGACTAGATTTGCCAATTTGTAAAAGTTTGAGGACTGAAACTGACAATTTATGTAAAATTTGCTGTTTTTTTATCAGTTTTCAATTCTTTTGCAACTGTAACACATAAAAACACATTTCTTTGATATTTCCTGTATTTTGAAGCATATCTGAGTGTTTTCAGATGTTTTTGCAGTTTAAATGTGAACAAAATGATGTGTATTTAGACACACATCAATCCCCCGCACTAAACTATTGCTAGTCCCTAGCAATATTTTATGAAGATTTAATGGATTTCATCTCTTTACCAAAAGCCATTACTTCTGGAGTAGCCAATGTTTTAGTATGTGATACTTTGGTACAATGATAACCAAATGATTTTGAGCAAACCATCAGCTGTCAACGGTTTTGATTTGTCTTTACCAGAAGCCGTTTGCTTCTGGACTAGCCAACTCTTAGATAAATTATCAATATTATCTTTGGTGAGCTGATTACCAATCATGGTTTTCCCACGCCTTTACCACAAGCCATAATCTTGCGGGCTAGCCAACTCTTCACTTATGAAGATATGGTGAGTCGAATACCATACAATTTTGGGCAAATTGCAAGCCATCAACGGATTTGAGACATCTTTACCAAGAGCCGTTTGCTCTCGGATTAGCCAATCCTTATGTGGGTTAGACATGGCGGACTGATAACCATTTATTGCGTTCTAAGTGAGAAAAAAAATTTTAAAATTTTGGCTAAAATTGGGGTACTAGATGATACATTTGGTCAAATTCGCAAGAATTCTCCCCCACACTTAGAACTGAATATTGCCCTCAATATTCAAAGAACCGGTTGTTAAACCAACACTTAGAACGTTAAAGGGAAATACTAATAGCCGTTATTTTTATATACACATACTTTTTTTTTTTTTTTTTACTACTATACATAACGTGTGGGGCATCTCCCCCACACTAAGGTGAGACATGGGTGAAAACCCATATTTTGCTACTGTTTTTGATAACCGAGTCGCTAGCTTGACTCGACCCCGAATTGAGCTGATTCCTCCCGAACAGTCAGGTTTATCACGCAAGCTAACCGCTTGTGAACGGTCAACCGTAACAAAGGGTTCCTGAACAGCCCGGGAGAAAAAGCAATTTAAAAGTCTATGGGGAAGTAAGTGGAAGAGACCATCTCCATCGGATTTTCATTCAAAATGTTTGTATACACATTGAAGTACATGAAAGTTCCACACCAAGAGAGATATATCTGGCATTAAACCAATGTTATATGGACAATGCCGGGGTCAAAAGTAATATCCTCACTCCTAAATGAGTGAAAGATAGGGGAAATCACCGGGTAGGTGAAGGGAAGAAGAGAGATCTGAACAGCAATTAAGACAAGAACTTCCTCCTCAAGAATTTCAAGTGGAGGAGGCAAGTCCTTAAACTTGATCTCAGGAAATTTATCAGTTTTTTCAACTGACTTGGTTTCCTCATTATGAAGTTGTTTTGGTGGAAGAGGGGAAGATGAATCTTCGTTTAACAAATTTTCTAGAAAAAGAATGTCCCCCTCAGGATCAAGATAGTTATCATCAACCTCATGCGGAGGTGAACTATCTAGAGCGAGAAAAGCATCGACCTCATCCCAAAAGGGATCACTTCCCTCAACCGAAGTGAGAGAAGGGGAAGAGTCGGCTATGATATGTTGAGAAGATGTGGTGGGATCCCCACTCACAGAATTATGAAAATAACCAAGATTTTCTTGAGAGTATTCCTTTGAAGTAATGTCAATGACATCGATTCGGTTAACCGAAGCAGAATCAAAATTTGAGGAGTACCTCGATGTTTGATCATGGTTAAAGGTAACAGCTTCCTTATCCACACGCAAGGTGATCTCATGCTTAAATACATCAATAAGAGCATGGCCCGTTTTTAGGAATCCTCTTCCAAGAATGAGAGGAACCTTTTGATCTGCGTCGAAGTCAACAACCACAAAGTCAGCTGGAAAATGGAACTTTCCTATTTTCACAAATACATCTTCGGCAATGCCGCAGGGATGAGTTATGGTTCGATCTGCAAGCTCAAGAGTCATGCAGGTAGGAGTAAGAGCCGGAAGAGAAAGTTTCTTCCATACTGAATGAGGCATCAGGTTGATGCTTGCACCTAGATCTGCTAAGGCATAACATTCAACCATTCCCGGAAATACACAAGGTAATAGAAATTTTCCAGGATCTCCAAGCTTCTCCGGAAGCTTTTTCAAGATAACCGCTGAGCAGTTCTCATTTACTGGAGTTTTAGCCATTTCAATCAGTTTTTCCTTGTTGCTTAACAAGTGTTTGATCGTTGATGCAAACTTGGGCATCAGAATGATAGCATCCGCAAAACTTATGTCAAAATGTAATTCTTTAAAGATTTGAAAGAATTTGTCCATTTGTTGACTAGCCTTCTCACGGAGCTTTTGTTCATTTAAGCGCGATGGGTAAGGAATATAAGGTTTGGATTTAGGGACAATGACTTCAGGAGTCTTAACAGATTCAAAGACAACTCCTGGTTTGGATTTTTTTCGGGACTACCGGAGGATGGACATGTGCTGTACTTTGTGGGCTTGGAATTGGCACTTTGTCCGTTGTATCCTCCGTCTCTTTTTCCATTTCAAACAACGGAGGAGGAATAGGGCCAGCTGGTCCCTCATAAGCAGCACCACTCCGAGTGGTGATAGCTTTGACGAAAGTGGTATCTTCATCATCATCACTGTCATCAAGTACACTGACAGGAACAACATTGAGCATTTCGGAATAATATCTGGCTGATCTTTGCTCACTAAGTTTGGTTGACAAACTTTTAACCGTAAATCGTGATAGAGTAGGATCGATTCTTGACGGTTGAGGAGCAATTGTGGGTGTAGATTTTTGGATGACAGAAGGTTGGATGACCGAAGGTTGGACGTATTTAGCACTTCCATTGTTAGTGGGAAGTACCGGGTCCTTTATCACCTTGAATCCAACATGAGATTTACCACTACGTGTACTGACAGCTTTGAGTTCACCCCTAGGGTTGACAACAGTGTTACTTGGGAGACCTCCCGAGGTAGAAGGTATATCAGTTAAAGACTTTTTGATCTGGTTTAATTGGGCAACCAATAACTGGTTTGTCTCACGTTGTGTCTTATTTGTTTCCTCTTGGGTTTTCATGAATTACATAAGCAACTCATCTGAGGACGTCTGATTTCGGTTTGAACCTTGGTTTTGATTAAAATTTGGACCACGGTTTTGGTTAAAATTACCCTGATTCTGACCTCGGTTTTGATTGAAATTTTGAGAATTGTTAAAATTTTGTCCCTGATTTTGAACAAAGCGATTTTGATTATTATGATTTGGCACGGGTGGAAAACCAGGTGGGACCATAGCATTCGGTGCTCGGTACTGAGTCTCAGCATGCGAACGGTATTGATTTTGGTTTACTGCAGCTACGGGAGCTGGGTAAAGAGAAGCATCGGTTGCTTGACAATCATAATACGCATGTGGGCCACCACAAGTTTCACACACTTTGTTTATTGCTTTGATTTGTTCTGGTTTATGAATTTCACTTTTCAGTTCTTTCATTTCCTTCATCATACAACGCATTGAATCCGTAAGGAAGGCTAACTCTGAGGAGTTACCGTATGAAGAAGAAGCAGGAGTGACAGGAACATTCACTTTGTTTCGCGAAAAAGGAACTTTTGATTTATTTTCACAAATTTCAATCACCTCTTTGGGTTTGCGATTCAAGATATTGCCACCGGCGGCTGCGTTAAGTGCATCTTGATCGTTTTGGGTCAATCCATTATAAAAAGTATTTATCTGTTGTAACTCCGTGAAATCGTGATGTGGGCATTTTCTTAGGAGATCTTTAAATCTGTCCCATGCCTCTCCGAAATTTTCATCAAAACCTTGACGAAATCCAGCAATTTCATTTTTTAGATTAGTCGTCTTTGATGGAGGGAAGAAATAATTTACAAATTTCTTGACGAGATCTTCCCAGGTTTCAATGGAACGAGGGGGTTCTTTATCCAGCCAAATCCGGGCTGCCCCCTCAAGTGAGAATGGAAATAGCATCAATTTGATCACTGTTTGCGGCACATTTTTGTAATTGATTGTAGAGGTCAGTTTGTTGAACCAACGAATGTGTGCATATGGATCCTCTCGTTCAAACCCGTGAAATTGGTTTGTGGACACGAGCTGAATCAAATGTGTTTTCAGTTCAAAATGATCAGAATCGATGACTGGTAAAATGATGGCATCTCCGTAACCCTCGGTGGGTGCCTGGAGCATTTCAGCCATTGTGCGTTCGTCTGCCATATTATCAGTGAGAACAGTACGAATCTCGGGTTCGACTATTTGGGCAGCACGTCTACGATTACGTCTTCTCGGAATATCTACGAGTTCACGTAAAGGGCTTGATGACGTGGAAGAACGAGTGCGCATGCACTAAGTAAAATATTCCAATTAAAACAAGACAGAAGCAAAACACAAGTTAACTTAAACCAACAATCAACAAGCGTACGGTAGCTCTCTAAAAGATAAACGCACAGAGTGGCGGAGAAGCAAAGGTGGGCAATTAAGCTCCTTAAAAACCCGCTTCTTTCAGTCCGACAATTTAATGTCAGACTATCCTAGAACCTCCGTTAGAGTTTGTTTATCAATCAAAGGTGAGCCGATATTCGCAAGTGATACAAAGGCAAGTTTTAATTCTTTGGTTTGGGAACTTATTATGGTCGTACCCCCAGTTAGGTAGTACTCTGTCTTGGTTCTCGATGGTAAATTTTTTTATTGTTATTTATTATTAACAAAGAAAACGGAAATTATTTTTGGTGTTTTTTATTTTTTATATGATAATAATAATAATAATATATATAGAAAAGAAAAAGAAAAATATTTTTGTATTTTATATGGTTTTTGGGAAATAGGAACTTCTGATAGAAGGATCTCGAATCACTAATCGCTAAAACTTACACAACTGTCGCAGCACAACCTCCCCGGCAGCGGCGCCAAAATTTGATCCGTGCTGAAACACACTTATATAAATATATGCAGTCTCAGAACAAATACTCGTGTGTAAATACAAACCACCCTTTTGTGAAAAAGGATACTTGTACAAACTCACGTTTGTGTGTAGTGTGAAACCAGGTAAGTGATTACCCGGATCGTTTCCCAACGAGGTGTGAATGGAAAACTGTGAAAAGCTAGGATTAGAGTGATTGATGATTTAGATTGCTTTTGATTTTTCTTTTTTAACAATTCTAAATAACAAATTAAAACAGATATGCACAATAAAATTAAACGCGAATAAATAAACTAAAACGCGTAACGGAAAAGCTAAAATGGGACAAAAACTGAAATATTATAAAATTAAAAACCTAAAAATGTAAAATTACTTAAAATTTATTTAAAAACTTAAATTATATTTTTAACACTTTTTATTTAATTATTATTAATTATTTATTTATTTAATTACTTATTAAACTCTTTAAAATTATAAAAAATACTAAATGAACTAAGAAAATTCTAAAACTTTTTCTAAAAATATTATAAGATGAGAAAAAGCTAAGAAAATTATAAAAATGAAAATTACTTAATTAAAATTTAAAAAAAAAAAATTCTATTAAATAGAAGCTATCACTATATTTCTATTTTTGGTTTTTCTTAAGGTCTAAAAATATAATTATATTTTTCCTAGATTAAAAATGACAAAAGAAAATTATGAAAATTAAAATTATATTTTTCTGATTATTTTTCTATTTTTTATGATTTAATTACTATTAAAAACTAATAAAAATGATTAAAAATATTAAAAGACTTAGGAAAATTATGAAAAATTACAGATAATTCTAAAATATTATTAGAAAGCTAAGAAAAATAAAAGTGGAAGTTTAATAAGCCTGGAGAGCTGATTTGGGCAGATAAGCAATAAGCAAATAAGCTAAAAATAAGCCAATAAGCACAAAACTCAACCAACTGATCAGGACAGGCTAAATATGCTATAATAAGCTTAAAACAACTGAATAATACAAATAAGCACAAGGGATTAAGCTGAATAAGCACTATGGTCAGCTGTGAATTCAAGACAGAACTCAGAAACACAGCCAACTTGCAGATTAAAAATAAGCAATTAATAAGCTACTGAGATGAAAGCTTAAGGGGGGCAAAATCAAGCTAGCACTACTGAGTATCTAAAAATCCTAAAAGCCCTATCACAAGCTTCCCAATTGATGTCTAATTGAAGCCTAGATCAGCAGCATCAGCTGCTCAGTATATACTGAGTATGCTGCACAGAGTTGTGCAGAATTGCACAGAGTGTATGCAAAGGTTCTAGGCTATCTGCAACTTACTTAATGGTCTATTATGAGTTCAAAAGTGCAAAGGTTATGTCCAGAATAAGCTTGTGCTTGCTGAGGGCTTATTTGAGCTTTTGACAGCTTAATATATTCCCAGCAAGCTCAAAACTACAAAATCAACCTAATGAACTTAAAACAACTTGAAAACAGCTTATTTTGACTCAAATGAGCTTAACCAAAGTTGGGCAAATGGTCAATGTACAGTAGTACTAGAATTTGACCAATTGACTGCTATTACCAAACAGTCCTTAACTAGGGATTGTTTTGTGATTTTCAAAGGAAATCCAATTTTATAAACTATAAGTATGATTATTACTGATTACCTAGCTTATATAAACCCTAATGAGCAACTTTTATCAGAAAATTAAGCAGCCTAGTAAGCTTATGCTAATATGGCTATTTTTGGTCTTTTATATGTTTTTTTTTAGCCAAATGAAAAATAAACTATATAACTACTGATATTATTGATCAAATATGCTTATAAACTACTAATAAGCAAATAACAACAATAATAAGCTATTAATAAGCTGTGGAACAGTAAAATGCAAAGATAAGCAAAAAATGAGCAAAAGCTTACAATTGAAAAAGCTATGGAACAAGAGAACAAGGACCAGAAACTACTCCTAGCTTGTTGTCAACAAGCTAGAAACCAGATAAGCCATCCAGATTAGCTTTTAACCCCAGAAACAGCTTATTTTGAGCTTTTGTTGACCAACTTTGACTTTTCTTCAATTCTTGATTTAGAACAAGTTTACACTATAATACACTTACAATAAGCTATATAAAGCTTATATAAGCTATTAAAAACAGCTGAGAAGCTATTTCATATACTAATTATTGAGTGTCAAGTTCTCAGAACATAGGGAAATAAGAAAACTTGGAATTATAAGTAACTACTGATAAATAATCAAAGAACAACAACAAATACACTAATTTTACTTTGTATTGATTGATTGAAACTTGATTTTACAAATTACACTACTGAAAATGAAAATACGATTATGCTACTAATTAACTACTTGCTTATTAAAGCTTACATTGCTTCTATTTATACAAAATTAAAGTGGGAACTTCTTGTCATCATCCTCTGAATCTTTTAGCACCCTTGGATTACTTCAATTGATCTTAGCCGTCCAATTCCACTTTTGGCGGGAAAAAGAGATAGTGGGAAAATGGGTCTGAGATGATGGGGAAGAGTGGAGAGGAAGCATTAATTGTGTTTGGATGTGTTAGGTAACGTGGAGTGGAGGAGGGGGTGGTATTTCAGGAAGCTGTGGGTGATGGTTGTATTAAGCTTTTGGCGGTATTGTGTGAGGAAGAAGAAGTTTGACCAGGGTCAAACCTGGTTTTAAATACCAGGCCGGGTTTGGGTTTTTTAAATAAAAGGGAAGTGGGCTTGGATTGGGCTGGGTTTTAGTTAATAGGATTGGGTTTATTTTATGGGTTAAGTGAATAATAATAAGGGTCCGGTTTGGTTAACTAGATAAACACAAGGACCAATGTTGCCATTTCTGAATTCTTGAGGGGCCAAACCTGTAATTTCCATAAAGTTATCTCAAGGACTAATATTGCCAAGTGTGAATAATACAAGGGTTATAAAACATGATTATCCATTTTAAAACACCCGAGGACTAATTTTGACATTTTTCAAACTTGAGGGACTAAAGTTGCCATTTTGCAATTTTTGATTTTAAAGGATTTCTTTTGACAACTTGTGAATCCCAAAGGACCTTTGATGATATTTTACATGTTTTGAATAACCAGGGACTAGATTTGCCAATTTGTAAAAGTTTGAGGACTGAAACTGACAATTTATGTAAAATTTGCTGTTTTTTTTATCAGTTTTCAATTCTTTTGCAACTGTAACACATAAAAACACATTTCTTTGATATTTCCTGTATTTTGAAGCATATCTGAGTGTTTTCAGATGTTTTTGCAGTTTAAATGTGAACAAAATGATGTGTATTGAGACACACATCAGGTTACAACCTTGAATCTTATGTTTCTATGTCTTGTGATATTGTTTTTGTTCTATGTTCTTGAGAGATATATTTTGCACTATAAGTTTAACACACACACTTATCTCTAGTCTAAGATCTTTCTTTTATAACATAAGAAAGATCTTTACAATAATGTTAAGTCTTGTCAAACAACTTGCTAGCTTATCTTATGTGTGTCAGTAACTAAGATACAACATGTATCTATGTTTACAACTTGTTCTGTGAGTATAAGATAAAGACTGAGCACATGGGGTAAGATATTATCTACCGTGTATTATTGACTTTTAGTCAACCAGACTTAATATCTTCATTAAGCAGACTTAACTCTGATAGTCACCAGAATTAACACTTGACTTAACCACCAGACTTAACTTCAGCGACCAGACTTAACCAGCAGATAACCAGCAGACTTAACTTTGGAACTCACCAGACTTAACTCTACTGCTACCAGATTTAATCACTTGAGAGATTTTCCCGATACTTAAACTTCAGAATATTTAATTCCTAACATTTATTAACTATTTGTTGTGATTTTATTCTTATATTTCTGTTTTTGATAATGTTTATGAAATATTTTTTGCTTTTTTGTTGATTTTAGTTGTTTATTAATATATACAGAAAAATGAATTTGTTTTGGTGTGTTTTTTATTGTAACTATAACATGCTTTTTGTTGTGTTTTTTAGTGTTTACATTTGGTTGAGTTTCTGAGTAGAAAGCTTTGTATACATGGATGCACACCAAGTGTTTGATTAAATGTGTGAGTAAAAAGTATCATACGTATGTATCACCAGTGATATTTGAAGTTGAACTGTATATGTGTATTATCACTAGTGATATTTGTATTATCACTTGTGAAATTTTGTTTATTTGATAGGTTTTTTTGTTTACTTGTTAAGCTTTATTATATGTCATGTATAGTATCACTTTTGATATTTCATTGTTATTGTTTTATAATCATAGTTAAGGCTTTTTTTTTTTTTTTGTTAAAATTTTTGATGATATACTATTTACTGTGTGTTTTATCACCTTTGTTTTATATTATAATTTTGATGTTTTATGTTCTTTTCGTGGATGATAATTGTGTTTTAGTTACTGATAAGCTGTTTATTATAGTGCAATATTGCTTATTATTTAAGTTGTTAGATTAAATAGTTTAAACAGGTTGATTTTGCTTTAAACACATAGTTATTTAGTGTGATTTTGCTTATTATTTAAGTTGTGATTGGATTTGTCTATTTAATGGATACATTGTGCGTATTTCAATAGGTTTTACAACGGGATTTGAAAATATATATGGTTGAATCAGCAAATTGAAGAATATATGGTTAAACAAAGCACAACATCTTCATAAACAAACTAAAAAAGCTGAAACACATGTTATATCACATGTAATATCACATGTGATATCACCAATTGATATCACATGTGATATCACAAAGTGATATCATCTGTGATATCACACGTGATATCACACGTGATATCACCTGTGATATCATACGTGATTCAACAAATAGAAGAAGCTTACACATCTGTGATGTCACCTGTGATATCAAATTCTCCTCCAAAAAGTTGAACAGCACGATAATGAGATACACGAAAAATTAGCAATAAAAGTGTGGTAGTTAGTAGTTATTGAGTGATGGTTGTGATAATGTGAAGAATGTTGTGATAATGTGAAGAATGTTGTGATAATATGAGAAATTAGAAGAGACATTGAGCTTGTAACATACTTCTGTTAGATTTGTAATGCATTTATTTTCTTAATTGATAGAGTGTGCATGTTTCGATAGGTTTAACACCGTATTCGACACCAAATATATATTTATTAGGTCCCGAGCCACATTGCATGGTGCCCGAGTTTGTACTATTTTGGGAATGGTAAGTGACTTGTATGATCATTTGTATGTAAACTGACAGTATCACACGTGATATTACTTTTAGCTAACTGAAACATTTTGATTTACATTAAAATGGACGAAAACGTATGAAAACTTACGAAAATAGGCGAAAACGTAAGAAAACGGACGAAAACGTATGAAAGTGTAAAAACACGTCTGAAAACGGACGAAAACGTATGAAAAATGGACCAAAACGTAAGAAAACGGACGAAAACGTATGAAAACGAACGAAAACGTAAGAAAACAGACGAAAACGTATGAAAACGGACGTAAACGAGCGAAAACGTATGAAAACGGACGAAAACATATGAAAACATATGAAAGCGAAGAAAAAAAACGTGAATGTAAAATATTTAAAAAAAACGTGAATTGAAAAAAAAAAAAAAAAAAAAAAAAAAAAAAAAAAAAAGCCTGAATCGCCAAAAAAAATAAAAAAATAAATAAAAAATAAATAAATAAAAAAGACAAAAACGTGAATTATTAAAAAGACAAAAAAAAAAAAGAATAAATAAGAAAGACAAAAAGACAAAGAAAAAGGAAAAAAGGGACATGAACTTAGGTTTACATGTTAAATCTTAGGTTAATCCTCACAATTAGATCAAAGTAGATGGATGGTGGGGATTTATCACTTGATAAGCACCAAAATAAGAGTAAGCATTTGAACTTTTTTCTTATTTGAGATGAATGAAGTAATAATAAGAGGATACTAGCTCTAATTAATTTAAGTCAAAAATTCTATATATATCTCATCATATTTATCATAGATCCAATGAAGCAATACTGACCATTCATTTTTTTTGATCAAAACAGAAAAAATAAGCTTTCACCTTTTTTAAAAAAAATTAAATATCTCGCAAACCGTTAATCGTTATGCGAAAAAAATCATACCATCGTGACGAAAATTAAATTATATTTCTATAGATATGCACTTCTATATACTTTCGACGATTTTTTTTTTTTCAAAATTTCCTCCCAGAAAAATCACACGTGATTTGTAAAAATCACATGTGATTTGATTTTCACAAATCACATGTGATTTTTTTGGGCGAAAATTTTGAAAAAAAAAAATTGTCGAAAGTATAGAGAAATGCATATCTATAAATAGATAATTTAATTCTCGTCGCGATTGTGTATTTTTTGTAGCTTGTAGATTTACTGTTTGCAAGATATGTTGTTTTAAAAAAGAATGTGAAAAATGGTTTTTTTTATTAATTTAGATGAAAAATGGCAAAGGCATGTTTTATACTTGGATTCAAAAGCGAAAGGATCCTAATACTGGTATTCTAAAGAAATTAGACAGAGTCTTGGGTAATAGTAGTTTTATATCGTCTTATAATAACTGCTTTGCTGAATTTTTGCCCTTTGTTACTTCGGATCATTGCCCCTCCACTTTAGCTTATCCCTCTGCTAAGCCTCCTAAACCTAGGTCTTTCCGGTTTGCAAATTTTCTTGCTGATAAGGATGGTTTCATTCCTATGGTTAGAGATAATTGGGGTATTACTGTGCAAGGTTTTAGTATGTTTATTCTGGCCAAACGTCTAAAAAATATGAAGAGGCATCTGAGAAATTTAAATAGAGTTAATGGAAAGGTGTTTAGTAAGGTGAAAGCTTTAAGAGTGGAACTCAAGAGGGTCCAGCAAAGCTTAGATAAAGAACCTAATAATAGTAGTCTAAGAGAAGAGGAGATCATTTATTGTAAGGCATATAAGGAGGCTGTTAAGGATGAGGAGAGCTTATTGAGGCAAAAACCAAAGGTCCAGTGGTTAAAAGATGGGGATCAAAACACGTCGTATTTCCATAATGTGCTTAAGGGCAGAATTAATAAGAGCAGAATTCAGGTTGTTCATGATGAGCAGGGTAACAAGTATTATGATGATGATGTTCCAGGATGTTTTGTTAATCACTTTCAAAATTTCTTGGGCATTGAAGATGAAGTGTTTCCCATTGATGACTGTGATGAGCTGTTCACCAAGAAGCTTGATCCTTTGGTTGCAGTCAATGTGGTTAGATTAGTCACGGATATTGAAATCAAGGAGGCAATGTTCAGCATTGAGGATGACAAAACTGGTGGCCCGGACGGTTTCACTTCCAAGTTTTTTAAAGCTGCTTGGAGTATTGTGGGTAGCGACGTTTGTGCGGCGGTTAAAGAATTTTTTTAGTTCTGGGAAGTTGCTTGGAGAATTCAACGCCAACCTCATTTCTCTCATTCCTAAGATCCAAGTTCCTTTGAAGGTTTCGGATTACAGACCTATTGTGTGTGGTAATGTAATATATAAATGTATCAGTAAGGTCATCACCAATAGACTCAAAGAAGGCTTATGTGACTTAATTGATAGCAACCAGTGTGCTTTCATCCCGGGAAGACAGATCAGTGACAATATCCTCTTGGCTCAGGAGCTTATGCAGGGCTACAGTTGGAACAGAAAGATAAGCAAGTGTGCGTTCAAGGTTGATATTCAGAAAGCGTATGATATCGTTAACTGGAATTTCTTGAAGACCATTCTTACCAGGTTTGGTTTTCATAACTCTATGGTTCACTGGATCATGGTATGTCTCACTTCCGCTTCTTTTTCTATTTGTGTTAACGGGGAATTGCATAGGTTTTTTAAGAGCAAACGGGGGCTGAGGCAGGGAGACCCTATGTCGCCTTATCTCTTTACTATTGTTATGGAAGCGTTTAATTTAATGGTGAAAAGACAGATTAGGAAAGATAATAGGTTTCGCTATCATTAGGGTTGTAAGAAGCTATTGTTGACACATTTATGCTTTGCGGATGACCTGTTATTATTATGCCATGGTGATGAGTTTTCTGCGTGTATTTTAAGGAGGGTGTTAGATGAGTTTACCATGACTTCTGGTTTATTCCCTAGTCCTGCTAAAAGTTCAGCCTTTTTTGGGAATGTTTCTGAGGAAGTTAAATCTAGGATTCTTCTTGCTATACCTTTTAGTATTGGTGAGCTTCCAATGAAATATTTGGGCATCCCTTTAACGGGTAAGAGAATTCGTAATATTGACTATAGAGTTTTGATAGAAAAGGTTAAGAACAGAATTCATGACTGGAGGAATAAAACCTTGTCTTTTGCGGGTAGACTCCAGTTAATTGCTTCTGTGCTTGCTTTACTTCATGTTTATTGGGCCTCAATGTTCATCCTTCCAACCTATATTTGTGATAGTATCGATAAGTTACTCAAAAAGTTCTTATGGTCCGGTGGGGGTGCTAGGAGCGGAATTGCTAGTGTTGCATGGAAAGATATTTGCAAACCAAAAAACCAAGGTGGTCTTGGACTTAAACCTCTTAGAATCATGAATAAGGCGTTAATGACCAAACACCTTTGGAATGTTATAAGTAAAAAGGATTCGTTATGGGTGAAATGGGTGCATGATTATAGGGTTAAGGGTAGAAATATTTGGCACGATGTTAGGGCTGTGAATGGTTCGTGGAGCTGCAATCAGATTCTTAGTCTTAGGGATAAGATTCGTTGTTTTGTTGCTTATAAGTTGGGTAATGGTAGGGAATGCTCTGTTTGGTTTGATAAATGGCACACGAACGGCCCTTTGTGTAAACTCATCACCCATAGCTTTATCACAGAGCAGGGGTTTGATAAGAACGACAAAGTGGCTGATTTGATCGACGTGAATGGATGGAAATGGCCTTCTGAGTGGAATGACTTGTTTGGTGAGTTTTTGAGGGTCCCGGTTCCTATTTTGAGTAACGATTGTAATGATAAGCTTATATGGGTCAATAAGAAGAATAAGGAAATGGTCTTTTGTGTTAAGGAGGCCTAGAAAGCTTTAAGATCTGATCGTCCAAAGATGTTGTAGCATAATCAAGTTTGGTTTTCTCAGTGTATTCCAAGGCATGCGTTTGTGCTTTGGATGGCTATGAGGGGGCGCCTTAAAACTACGGACAGAATTTCCAGGTGTTTTAACATCTCTAGTACCCTGTGCCCATTATGCAATACTGTTGATGAGACTCATAGTCATTTGTTCTTCAGTTGTATTTTCTCTAGGATTGTTTGGGATAACCTTAATCCATTGTGTAAGCTTGAGGACTTATCGTGTGTTTGGGCTGAGATTGTTTCGGGATTATCCATTAAAACTGCCAACAACTCATTATGGAGTGTTATTCAGCGCTTGGTGTTCGGGGCTGCGGTTTATTTTATTTGGCAAGAGAGGAACATTAGGATTTTCAAAAAGGATTTTAGGACCGAGGAGATGGTGTTTAAAATCATTGTTGATACTGTTAGACATAAGTTGATGGGATTGAAGATTAAGAGTTCTTTAGAAGTGGAGAAGGCTGCTGTCATCTGGAAGTTATCAGTGAAAGGTTTTAGTATGGTGGATAATAGAAGCAGTTCTAATGGGGTTAACGATGGGATTATTTAATGATTGGAATTGGAATGGTCTGCATAAGCTTGCATTGAGCTTGTGGCGGTTGTGGAGGATTGGATGGATATATTGGTGGTTATGCATGGGTTTTATTGCTAACTGTTGTCTTACTGCAGGTACTTTATGGAGCGTAAGTAGGTTAGATGGCTTGGAATTTGACTTGGGAATGAGGTCTTCTTCTTTTTTCCATTCCCAAGTCTGTGACTACCCTGTGGCGGTCACAATGAGAGTTGGGGTGGGGCTTCATCATGGGAGGACAGGCAAAAAATACCTCTGTGATCATCCCCTTTATGGTCACAACTGTATTGTGTGTAGATTTGGTGAGGATAGGACTTTTATTGCTAACTGTTGTCATCATGCAGGTATTGTTTGGAGCTTAAGTAGGTTAGATGGCTGGAAGCTTGGCATGGGAATGAGGTCTTCTTCTTTTTTCCATTCCCATGTTTGTGATCACCTTGTGGTGGTCACATTGAGTGTTTGGGTGGGGTTTCATCATGGGTGGACAGGAAATAAATACTTGTGTGGGCATCATTTTTATGTTCACACATGTATTGTGCGTAGATTATGTGAGGTAGGATGGGTTGGGTTTGGGTTTCATCTTTGGTTTGTTGTTATAAGGGAGTGCAGGGTAGCTTATTCAAACGTTACGGTTTTGATGCATAGGATTGGGAGTCATAAGGGGGGAGGTGTGGTTCTGGATGGCAGGATTGAGTTATGGTACACTCTTTCACCTTGGAAGTGGTATAGGATACTTAGGATCATTTGGTTTTATGATGCTTTTCGTGTCTTAAACTACCTAAATATTCTTCCTACTCTGTCTTGGTTTTTCTCTTATGGTTCGTTTGTAACTGATGGTATAAGGGGTGGTTGGATATGGTCATACAATGGAATGTTTTTATGTTCCTTCTCTTTTGACTTTTGGAATATTTTTTTCTGGTTTTCGAAGGGGTGTAAGCCTAGCTTAGATGCCTTCTGGGACTGGGTTTATGGGCTATTCCTGGGTCATAGTTGTCTCGCCTATACAGTCCTAATGGTGTTTGGTATGATGGAATGGATTAGGTATGTTCTCTGTGTACATGGATGCACTCCATGTACATTTAAGAGTTCTAGTATGCTCAACTATGGCATTATGAGATCCTGGTATTATTTTATGGGTTACTTTTTTGATTATACAGGTGTTTGGGATAACACTTGCCGGGTTAGATTTATGATTTAGGCAGCATTCTATATTGGTGATTTTGGTGTTTGGTGCTGCAACATGAGTTATTTTAGTTATGGTTCATCTCTTGTTGGTATCGCAGTTCAGTGGTTTTGCGGTTTTCGTTATATAGTTCAGTGCTCAAGCTGTGGTTCAGGTTCGGTTGGTTATAGTTCTGTTTTTATCAGCTGGGGTATTGGCATCAATAGGGATTCTAGCCTTGGTTTTTGGAAGTGTAACATGGACTTCATTATTGATAAAGGGGTTAGGATTGATTGGATTGTTTTTTTTGGCATCCAGGTCTCAAGAATATATATGGTTAAGGGTTAAAATCAAAAGGGATGCTGCTGAGAAGTTGATTCTACTTGGACTTCTTTTGGTCTGCATTTTTGGATGTGTCATTTGTGCTGAGAAGTTGATTCTACTTGGTCTTCTTTTGTTCTGCAATTTTGGATGTGTCATTTGTAGCTGTGTTGGTAGTTATTATGGGTATTGTAATTTGCATTTCTTAGTTATTAGCGTTTTCAGTCATTGCCATTGTTGGGGCTGTCCAACATGGCTTTTTTGTATCCTGTTTTGGAGTTGTCCAACTCAGCGTTTCTTGATTTCCTAGGCAAGAGTTGGTGTTGATAGGGGTTGTCCTCTCATTTTCCCCCTCTTGTGCTTTCCCTTGTTTTTAACCTTTTTTGTTATTTAATATATTTTACCTTTAAAAATAATAATAATAATAGTAATAACTTTTTTTATTTTAAAGTTTAATAAGTTCCTTTAAATCTACAAACTTTTATAAGATTTGCGGAAACTGTTTTACACCTAAATAAAGTAAACACTTAATTTAAAAAGTTGCCGTTTTTATACTTTTGGACTTAAAATCAAAATTTATTTAAAAATAAAAACATTATGTGGAAAACTTGTATTTGTTTGATTATGCGGGTCTTGTGAGTGACCTATGGAGCCTAGAGTTTGTGTAACATGTTATCGGTTGTTGCTCATATTGTGTTTTGTAGAATCGTAGAGGGGGGTGAATACGGTCCCTTTGGCTTTTAGAGTGTTTAAAAACTTTAAGCCACAAAGAGTACCAAGTGGTTTACACAACAACAACCACTATAACAATCACAACCAAAGTATATAAAGTAAGTAAATAGACACCACGATATATACTAGTTCGGGATGGGGGGTTTATACCATCCGTACGTCCAATTGCGAATCCACGACACTATACTATTCGCTAAGTATAATCCTTTCGGTGGACTACAAACCGTTACAACTTCGCTCCATCGATATGCACAAAGATCGGCGCTCACTAAGAAGAGCTACTCCCCAACAGTATTCCGCCCTCGGAAACCACCCTCAAGGACTCGTTATTCGACTTAACCACAAAGACCACTAAGACCACAAAGACTTCCCACCAGAAGTATCAAACCCCAATTAGATCCCTAATGATCTTGGCTTGGTCACCTCGACATAAGACTTCCCTTAATTACAACCAAATCGAATGAATAAATGATTGATTGTTTAATCAAGCCCTAACCTAACCTAGAGACTCGATTATAATAGAAAGGGTATAGATAAGAAGACCCTCGACACAATCACATGAGTGGATTAGGTTCTTGTGATTCTTCCCTTGCAAAGAGATGTGTTCTTTCAAATGATGTTTATGTGAAAGATTAAGAACACAAGATAGAATTAGAGGATTGAGAGAAAAGAAATAAGAGAGAAAGAATAATAGCAAGGGATGAGGAATAAAGAGGCAAAGGTGGGTATTTATAGGCCAAAACCCAAATTGAGAAAAGTCACTCAGAGTCTGGCGCGCTGCTGGCGCGTCGGAGCGCTGGCAGCGCGCCAGGATGTCTGGACTTTTCTCATTTGGGATTTGGTCTTTTAAATACCCAACCTTGCTAAACCCCCAATTGTACTTCACACATTTAGACATTTACATTATTCATCCTCAAGGTCTACCAACTCAAATAGCCAATTTGTAAAAATGTTTTGTGAAGTGTTTAAGTAAAACCAATTATCAAAGAGAGAAGAGTAGAAGGGATAATTGGATAAGGGTAGTTTGGGTATTCCTCACATGGCATAGATAAGAGAGAAAGAATATGCCATGGGATATTCCTTTGCTTGGAAAGGAAGTGTGTATGTTAGAGAGGGGAGATTTGAATTTGAAATTCAAATGTGTGAGAGGGAAGTGAGAGAGTGAGGTTGGGTTAGAACAAACCATGGTTGGGTAAGAAGAGAAAGCATGGTTGAGTTAAGAAGAATATCCAAGGGAATATGCTTTGCTTGGAGGCAAAGGGGAGATGAAGGGTTGAGATGAGTTTGGGTGAGTTGTGAGAGGGAGGGTTTGAAATTCAAATTTGAAATATAGTTATTGGAGATGAGTTGGATGTGTAAGAGTGATGTGATAAGGAGCCTTGGTTTGGATTTCAAATTTGAAGTGTGAAAGTGAGGTAGAGAGTGAGGGAGGTTATATGTGAGGGAGTGAGTTGTATGTGTGTAAGAGTGAGTTGTATAAGGATGGGATGTTGAGGTGATGGGGAGCCTTTGGCTTGAATCCAAAATTTGAATTTTGAATGTTGGATATGGGAAGGAAGGTGGTTTGTGGTGAAGGTTTATTTGTGTTTTGAAATGAATGGTTGGATGAAAAAGATGATGAGATAGTGAGATCCTAGTGGTTGGATTGAAATGTTGTAAAGGGAATGTTTGGAAGATATGGTGTGGGTATGTAGGAGACAAGAAGTACATGTAAGTACATAGAGTGTAAGGGAATATTAAGAGAATGTTGGGGATAAGATTTGGGAGGATTTTGAAATGGTTGGAGGATTAGTTTGGTGTAGAGATTAATAAAAGGATTGATTATGGCTTAATGATAATGTCATTAAGGAAGAAAATAATTCACAAAGATGACTATGGGTTGAGAAAATCAAAGGTTACTTATAATCTCAAGTAACTCAACGTCGAGTATTCATAATCTAATAATACGTGAATTTCCACGACTCGACATAATCAATAATCATCTTGATGCAAACAAGCTAAGTGCTTTGCATCATTGTAAAGCATGTCCCATAACGAGAAAGGATGCGTTTACGCAAAGGGACCTTTGACTTAGTTTAACCAATAAGGGAGTAAACCCGTTACGTGATTAGAGAAGACG
Organism: Artemisia tridentata subsp. tridentata; assembly: GCA_021014915.2. Lineage (NCBI taxonomy): Eukaryota > Viridiplantae > Streptophyta > Magnoliopsida > Asterales > Asteraceae > Artemisia > Artemisia tridentata. The sequence continues at coordinate 355,077,547 of CP139502.1, read as the reverse complement.
TAAACACGGATTATGGCCATATAAATACTTTCACTTGATTTCACATGAAATATATAAGTCCCCTAGGTTTAGAAAAGCCTTGGCTAGAGGCGTTTATTAAAATACTTGAGTTGGCATTTTGCTAAAAACGGGATGTTGTAAATTTGGATCCCTCTAATTCTAAAACTCATTTCGAGTGTTCCCAATGAAGCACATAACATATTCATACCTGTATTGAAAGATCCATATTTTTCAGGTAAGGGGAAAGCCGACTTTCAAATTTCATCCCGACCTTAACAGAAGGCTAGCGCTACTGGCGCGTCGGAGCGCTGGCAGCGCGCCAGGCCCAGTTATTGGTCGGGGGAAATTTGGCTAACATTTGTTATTTTATGTGTTTCGAAGGTTTATTTGTCATCATTAAAACATAAGGAGATCTAACTAATGTTGTCCCAACAATCTCCCCCTTTTTGATGATGACAAATAAATTCCGAAAGCAAATAAAATTACAAATCGTAGCGAAGATTAAGAACGCCTTTGATGTAGATTGCGTCTTGACCTTGCCTTGTAATTTGGTGAAGCCTTGATCTTTATCTTGAATTGGTCTTCACTCTTTCCTTTCTTTCTCCCCCTTTTGTCGCATTAAAAAAGCGTGAATTACTTGGACTTCATCTAAAGATATAACATTAAGCTTTATTTCCCCGTTAGCATGCTCCCCCTTGAACCTAGCTCCCCCTAGATCGTTGCTCCCCCTTGTTCTAAGGCAGGGATCCATGAGTCAAGAGCCTCACCTTTGCGGTGACCTAGCTACACAAGGAACAACCAACAAGCAACATACAAATAATCCTCACATGTGGAAGTCCAAAATGGGTTAGATGACCATTTGGATACTTACAACATGGGTTAGTCCATACATTATATATATATATATTAATATTGTTATTAGACCTTTATGACTCTAATTATACATAAGTTGAACATGGTAAAACATGTTTTGCATATACACACATAGAAACATAAGATACTTTATTCCAAGACATTTTATTTCATTAAAGCCATAAAGCATACAAGCATAGATTGTAAACAACTTAAACTAGGGCCACATAGGGACTATTACAACACATTTCTAGGTTTCAAAGTCAATAGAGTCCATTGTGAAAGGTTCATCCATTGGAGTCCATTGTGAAAGGTTCATCCGAGAAGGGTTATTGGGATGTTTGTTCTTGAGGTAATCAAATAGTGTTGTCATGATTCTAGCATATGGAATTGCCTCATTGTTGTAGTCCAATCCATCCATTCGTTTAGCTATGAAGTAAGCAAAGTTGAATGGGGTATTGGTCTTAATGCAATAAAGCATGTACCCAACAATGATAGGCAATTTCTCTAGTGCTCCAATCTCTACAAACACATTGCTCAACAAAACTTCCGCCCATGCCATCAAGTTGTGATGAAGTTGAGATTTGTTCCATGACCCAAATGGCACCCACTCACAATGAAAATCGAGACGCAAAACGGGGTTTTGAATTAGTACACCACTAATAGGGGGCTCACATGCATAGGAACTTGGATGATAATGCTTAATTTGCATGAATGCTTTAGTTTCGGTTGATCTAGTGTAAAATAGAGAGCCCTTGGAAGCTACATTCAACACCCTTCCAAACTTCCTCAGATTCCAAGCATAACCATTGCCGCACATGCGAAAATTGAGAGTTACGGAAGGTTTGTCAAAGTAGTATCTAGCATGGAATTCTTGAATGTGCCTTGGGTAGATGGTAAGTGGAAGGTTATAGATGAAGGAAAAACATTTTGATTGTATGAAAGGTTGTTTTATGCTAGTAGCACACATGAAATTTTTGTCACAATGGCGACCTTCAAGATATTCACGATTTTCAAAATGTTCATAAGCATTGGTGTTAGAAGATTCATTCACCCGCTTCATGAAGTATTTGGTTGCCATTTCCTTTAAAATTGAAAGAGGTTTCAAGGGTGAGGAAGGTGATGACAACACTATACACTAACTATCTTTTTATAGAGGGTCATTAAGGGTTAGGTATGGATAATAAAAATCTAGTGACCAATGAATAATACTAATTAGTACTTAGATTCCTCCTAGGTAGTAGTAGATGAGATGAAAAGAAAGAAAGTGGTGCATGGGAAAGGTAATTATGCTGTTAGCATTTAAATTATTTTGAAGTGATGGTCATTTATCTTAAATTAACTTTGTAAGAATGTGTGTCGATTGTAGGCAATAGACTAGTTCAATAAGGCTTTGTGTTGGACTTTATTAGAATGTAATAGATAAGCCAATGTATCTTGTAAAAGTCCAAGTCCAACACAAAGCCCATCCAACCCAAGCAAAAGCCCATTAGGGCATCTCTCCTCACCTATAAATACACACCTCCCACCACATTAGTATGTGTGCAATAGAGAGGGTAAGGTGGGAGTGTGTGTATTTCTCCCTTGTATCTTTCTCTCTATTCTTAATCTAATATACACTCGGTTCCTTATTATCTCTCTACTGCCGTCATTCATCTACTCTTCCTTTCTTTCTTTATTTCTTTACTGTTCTATTATTCTTCTTCTTATTATTATATTCACTTCATCATTAATAACTGCTACCGTCCCATCTCTTTTCTATTTAGCTTATACGAATATTTATATTGTTTTGTTGGGTGATAAACTTAATATTATATTGGTCCATATATTGTTTAACGAGTTCATATTATATGAGATCAATATATTGTTTAGTTTATATAGTTTAGAGTGATAAAGTTGGTATTTTTAGTCATAATAAGTGGTATCAATCGCCAAACAAAGAGGTAGGATTAGTTGTGTCGTGTTTTTGATCAAAAAGCTTGTAGCTTTTTCTGTTTTACGCAAGTTTTAGATAAAAAGGTCCAAGTTTTTTTGTTTTTACGAGAGTATTAGATAAAAGGTTGAAGCTTTTGGATTCGGTCGTGAGTTTTGTGAAAAAAAGTTCTAAGCTTTTCAAGGTTAACGTGTTTAAAGTTGTGATCGTGGGTAAAAAGTGCAACAAAAGGTTCAAGGTTCGACTCTCCTCGCTACGGATTGGATTTTATTGCGTTTCTTGTATAAGAAAAGTAATAAAATCAAGCTACTCGTCATCGTGAAAATATTCAATCCTTGTATAAGGATTTGCGATAAGTTTGGGTTTATCGCAATTTAAATTGAGATAAAAAGGGGTTTATCGAAATTGGATCTTGTCTGTTTTATCGCAATTGAGATGTTGGGGTTTTATCGCAATTCAGCCATCTGAATTTTATCGCAATTCAGATTAAGGTACTTATCGTAATTCAAAGCCAGTGTCATCCGACAAGTTTATCGCAAACCAGATATCGGACAACAAAGGCTTATCGCAATCAGATATCGGACAGAACTGCACTTTCGGAAATTGTCAGAATTGGTCCCTCGCTTTTTCAGCAGCTTTGTGTAACTTTCAGATTCGGCAGTTTCAACCCTTGCACTTTACATAAACATTGTTCAACTTAAATAACTTTTATAAATTTGCTTCGATCGTGATTTCTTCAACATCAAAAGTGAACTCGGTATTTTTGCGCTTGTATAAGTGTAGAAAATACTTCGACATTCGGATATCTACTCTCTTGTATAAGAGTGTTAGATCATTTTATATAAATTATCAATTTATATAAATTAGATATTTCTATCTAAATTGAAATTTTACCATAATTTGTATAAATTTTGGTCAAATTGAAATTTCTATAGAAATTGACATTTTATCTAAATTGTAATTTACATAACTTTTGTCGAAATTGTAAACTTTTGATTTTGTCTAAATTATAATCTAGTCAAATTTAGTAACTTTATTTAAATTGTTTCGTTTATCTAAATTGTAACTTCAACGATCATCAACAACAATCCAAGGCTTCACAACAACAACCAAGCTTAACCTTCAACAAACACAACACCTATTTCTTTGCAACGATCCTGAATCAACTGAATCAACTTTATCATACAACAACATCATCAATGGCAACTCAACAAGACAATATGGCAACTGATCTGGCACATGCTTTTGCATTAATCACCAAGGCATTAAACTTCAAACAACATAACAACAACCAATGGAATTCAACGTACACTGACAATACACAGTTATATATGGCTCAAGAAGGACAAATGGTTGAGGTTATCGGGAATCATCAAGGAAATGCTATGGGTATTCAAATGGGGAATCAAATGCAATATGCAGGGCAGTATTCTGGAAACCAAATGGATCAGTTTGTGAATTAGAATGGGGTCAATCAAAATGAGAATTATTGTTTCATGACTTCTTCTGCAACCCAAAGGAGTGATATAGGTAGAGCCGGTAATGTCAATGCAATGACTAAGGTAGTGATGGATCGTGTTTTGGTTGATGTTATGTGAATCGGGAGGCCTTGGATGATGAAAGATCATCATCTTCATGGTGAAGGTTAGAGAGAGAAAGTAGAGAAGAATAATGAGGAAAACTTGATGATTTTATTGATTATAGGAAAATGTAAAAACACACAAGCTTTAACCCTCCTAGTGAAGTCTAGGAGGGGTATATATAGGGCCAAAACACATGACTTTACAATAATGACATATTTAGTCCATGTGTTTGTGGCAAATAAGATAACTAATGTAATCACCAATATGTTGTCACATTTTGGTGCGAGAAGCATACCCAACAGGTAGAAAAGCTCCAGTACATGTTGATGCTAGCCAGAAAGGATGATTCGGGAATACCATTGACTGATGAAGAATATGACTTCATGGTTGCAAATTATTCAACAGAAGTCACTAACATCACCAACCTTATGGCTAATCAGCAAGAATCAACATCATGCATCGACTCTGACATTCCTCCTACTTATGACAAAGAACCACTCCATGAGACATCAAATCCAAGTAATGAGGTTAATCCGTTTGCTCATGAAAAGCCACATTCTGTGCCTCTCGAACCTACTTATGATACATATTTGGACATGCCAAGTTGTAGCAATATTAATTTGGCATCTCCAGATATGAATCCTAATGAAGTTCAATTTGCACAAAATGATGCTAATGATGAGGAAACACGTGTGTTATTTGAATCATTATTGCAAAATTGTGGTATTGAAATTGAAAAGGTCAAAAAGATCAATAGCGATGTTAAGGCCGCTAATGAAAAATTGACCACTGAGCTTGAGAGATACAAGGTGAATGAAAAAGCTTTTGAATATCACCACAAACGACTGTCAGAACTTGAAACTGGTTACAGTGATTCTGTTTCAAGGGAGAAACATTTGCAAATCAAATACGACACTCTTGATGTTAAATTGAACATGCAAATTAAATCCTTAAAAGCATAAATTTCTGATCTAACCAACCAACTTTCTAAACAAAAATCAACTTGTTCTGATCTTGAAAAAGAAAAGAAAGAGTTGCATACAAAGTTTTCAAAACGAGAAGATGAACTTCTTGATGAAGTACTTGACAAACAGGAAACTATTAAAAAGTTGGAAGAATTGCTTGTAAAAACGGGTCATTCTGCACAAACAGTCAATTTGATAATTAACGATCCAAACCCGATTCTACATACAAGAAAGAAAATGGCTATCGGTTGTGAAAACCCTTGTTATCTCAAGAAAGCTCAGAAAGAACAGAATGTGCTATATAATGGTAATATTATAAATGATGTGCATGATCCACCTGCTTGTTATGATTCACATGAAACGATTGAGCTTATGAAAGAGAGTCGAAGCAAAATGAGACAATTGAACAGAGAAATCCAGCCAATCGATTATAATGAAGCTAACAAACATGCTGGAGTTCATCTTGTTAGAAAAGAGTCACCTATGTTTTTCAAAAAACCAGTGGCTGTCCCAAAAAGAAAAGTTGTTTCAAAACACCTTTCTAACATTGAACAAATGTACTCTAACAACACTTGTCACACAAGTGAAGCTAGAATACTTTTGGCCGATCTTAAAAGGAGAGTTGAAATGCTTCAAACTGTTGTGGCAACCAAAACTAATGCTAAAATAAACGATTGGTTTTCAAGTTTTCAATCTGAACAGAAAAAGATGTTCGAAACAGAGATCACTCCCATTGTATCTGGCATACATGCAAGAGCAATTCATGTTGAGAACGCAATTATCAAAGAAGTAACTGAATTTGTCAAGGACCACACATCCTTGGTACTTGAAGCTAATGAAAACATTGAAAAAATCAAAGTTTTGGAAAAACAAAATGACGCACTCTCTGAAGAAGCTCTCTCGACTGATATTATGTCTATTATTTATCAAATATATTCTGTTGAAGATGATGAAAGACTTCGAGCTGAGACTTCCCAAATTGTTTCAAAATATGAAAATGCGTTTGCAAAGCTTGAAAAAGAAAATGTTACATATTTTAAACAACTGGATCGGAAAAAAGAAGAATGCAAGTATGACAAATTGTCGTATGAGCGGTCCTACAAAAACATGCAAGCACAAATTGATCTTTTGAAGTCTCAGCTTGAAAGTCAAAAAGGGAAGGGTGAGGAATCTAAGGGTACAAAACCAACAACTTCGGACAAACCTGTTGCTAGACCAAAAATGTCTATTTCAACACCCTTGCCTAAGGAAAATGAGAAAGGAAAAGGAAAAGCTGTTGTCGAAAACTCAAATGTGATAGCACCTGATCTTTCTAGGATTAGTCCCACTACTGCGTCTGCCTCTACATCTCAAACATATAGGGCGTTAGAAAAATGTGCAAAAGATAATCCAAAAGAGTCTAGGAATGCTACTACAAATTCAAAGGACAACAAGCTAAATCCTAATGTGTGTGCCCCAAGGAATAGCTCACCGAATGTGACCACAAATACTGTTAAAGAATCTGTTGGTTCAAACGACATGGTCCACAATCCCTATCTAGAAAAAGCTAGGCAAAAGGCACAGATTCGAAAAGATGGAATTTTAGGTGCAAAACCTAGTGTGATGAATTCTACAACATTACAAGGCACTGCTAGTAGTAGTAAACCTCTACCTAGGAACTCTAAACAAAAGACTAGGGATTGGCCTGCATCTAAGAGTAGTTGCGAAAAAGAAACTGTTAAACAAGTAGAATGCAACACTAAGAATTCCTCTTCGAACAGGAAACAAGCTTCAAATGACTGTAGTGGCAAAGTTAAGGTTGCTGTTTTGAACCAGAATGTTGAATTTGTCTGTCCTACATGTCAAAAATGTGTCTTTTCAGCTAATCATGATGCATGTGTGGCTCAGTATATCAAGAAAGCAAATTTGCGTGCTAAGGCACAATCCACTAAGACTAATAGAAACAAACCCATTGATAAGAAGCAAAAGGCTAAGAAACCTACTAGGTGGATCTCTACAGGACGTAGTTTTTCCAAAAATGAGACTTCCGCTGCATCTGATGAGGAAACAACTCCTAGATCTTGCCTTAGGTGGATTCCCACGGGAAAAGTTTTTAACATAGTTGGTCTTAGATGGATTCCCACAGGAAAGATTCTTGATAGCTACACCAAGACAAATAATAGTGAAAATCATCAGAATAGGGATGAAGAAACTACTACAACCGTTGATAGTGAACACCCTAAGAGTGATGATTCATGTTCTACTAACACTGTTATTTGTGAATACTCTTCATCTTTGGTTGCAGGTGACTCAACTATCTCAGAACCCAGTTCATCAGAGGGTTCTAATTCTGTAAATTCTTCAAAATCATTCTCTCTATCTTTTATTTTTGATTTTCCATTTCTTTTATAAAATCAAAAAAAAAAATACAAAATTTGAAAATCCAACAAAAGAAAAATACAAAAATAAAAAATTTCAAAAATACAAAAAACAATATAAAATACAAAAATCAAAAATATTCTTCTCACGACATGTCTCTCGTATAATCGATATTCTGAACGTACCTAGAAATGTCATTTAACAATGATACGGGCATGTTCAGATGCTTGAGCGAGAGTTCATTTAAATGTTTTCAAAACATGTCGTTTCTTAAAATTTCTTCTTAATGGCTTCGGAACAATTCAGTTTCGGACCCGAGCTTAATTGAATGGCTTCTGAACACATCAGTTCAGGACCCGCACTTCAAAGAAAGGAAAGTGCTCATTCAAAATAAAGGTTTTAAATATTTTTCGAGCACTTATCCTAAAAATCACAACGGCTTTCGTATATTTCAGTACGAAACCCGCGCTACAATGATGACTTCTGATTATATCTGATCAGGACTCGCATTGTTAATGGCAAACAAAATCAAAGAATCCTTGAGCACATGATCAAGATTTTTCAAAAATATTTTTCAAAATCTTTCTCCAAATTCTGTGCTCAAGATTCTTCAAAAGTGCAAACTCCCTCTATACCCTTAAATGATTTTAAACTCAAATGTTTAAAGAATATGCTTTATTTAAGGGGGAGTATAAAAATTAAAAATGCAAAATGTTCCATTTTCATGCTAAAATCCGTCTCTCTCCAAAACACTTTCATTTTAATCAGTTGATATCAAAAATATCAATGCTATTTTTGAGGGGGAGAGGACGTGATTAAAATGTGATCAAAGTTCGTGGAATCTCAAAGTATGCTCACCAGACAGACTCAGTTCTAACCCTCGAATTGTTAATGGCAAACAAAATCAAAGAATCCTTGAGCACATGATCAAGATTTTCAAAAATATTTTTCAAAATCTTTCTCCAAATTCTGTGCTCAAGATTCTTCAAAAGTGCAAACTCCCTCTATACCCTTAAATGATTTTAAACTCAAATGTTTAAAGAATATGCTTTATTTAAGGGGGAGTATAAAAATTAAAAATGCAAAATGTTCCATTTTCATGCTAAAATCCGTCTCTCTCCAAAACACTTCCATTTTAATCAGTTGATATCAAAAATATCAATGCTATTTTTGAGGGGGAGAGGACGTGATTAAAATGTGATCAAAGTTCATGGAATCTCAAAGTATGCTCACTAGACAGACTCAGTTCTAACCCTCGAATTGACGAAACCTAAATGTCCGTTATCGAAAAGACTTGTCCGGGACGGGTAATAATTTCAAGATGGTTATCCATTGATGTAAACGTGTCTCGCGAAGGACTTGTCTGAGTAGAATGTACCAATTCTAGAGATGATCATTGAATATGACCGGGACGGGTAATAATTTCAAGCTAGTCTAACTAGTGATGTAAGCGTGTCTCGCAAAGGTCATGTTCATTGAAAATTGATCTATTCAAAAAATGTGCGAACTCTACCCAACATGTGCAATTTTTGGTTAAAATGTATGAGCACATGTGAAGGGGGAGTATTTCAAAATTGCAAAACTCTCGAAGTATTAACCAAATGTGTTTCCTCATAAACACTTTGAGAGGTTTTTTTTCAAAGGTTTTATGGCAAATCTAGGATAATCATGTAGTAATAAGGTGATTATGGTTAGGTTTATGTCCTATGATCCGCCAGAGCCGGAGGGATCTACCCAAGGACAATTCCAATAGATTAGAATTAGAAGTCCTTAGGAAAGTGATGCGTGGTTTTGCAACCTTACAGCAGGTTTTACCTCTTGAGGGATCTCAAGAGGCTTACAACCCCACCAGGCAGTGTACCTGACCGATGTAGTATAGTGTAGTGGTAAGTACGGGGGATTGATCGTTCTCCACAGGGAATAGTGTTCGTTAGGTATGAAAAACTACTCTAATTAGGTCTAAGGGTTGAGGAAGATTCTTTTTGTATTTTTATGTTTTTATGAAAGCAATTAAAATCTCGGGTTTGAAGGAGTGGGCGGAATTAGTTGCTAGTCAACTAACCCAAATAACTACAAATGCAAATAAAATAAAATAACTGAAAATAAAATGTGGTGAAAACTTATGTGTAGAGAAATGTGTTTACTTAGATTTCCTTACTCCCTAACTATCTTTTACCGGTTGATTAGTGTGTATTAGTTGCGTGGATGACGGGTGTATTCCTTAATACCAATCGTGGGGTGGCGTACGTACTTCCCCAACTCTACAAGCTCCTACTTCACTCCTATGTCGAGCCGGCTAGGAAGCTCCTAACATGGGATCACTAGAATTCGCTCATGCATTAAATACAACCATAAAAACCTTTAGTACGCATTTGGTTCATGTTTCTTAAGACGTTCAAGCAAGTTACCGAATAGGAAGTTAGCCAGTTTTCTTAAGCCTAACATAGATAAACAATCATCCAATACAACTAATAACACACTAATAACCAATAATCAATAGCTAGGTTTCATTAGATCTAAGCAAACACAAGATAAATCTAGCCTAACATATTAAACAAAAGACAAGAACAAGATAGAATCAAACAACACATAGACATATTGAATGATTAATTGATAACTTATCTTCAATGTAACATGGAAGATCTCAAGGCAAAAAGCCTTGAAAAAGAAGCTAAAATCGTCTTAGGGTTTTCTCCCAAAAATTCCACACTAAGTTCCACACTAATGACAAAGAATTGCAAAACTATATATAGATTTTTACATCTGACGGCGTCACGTTATGGAGTGTGACGCCGTCACCTCGCCGCTTTTAGGGTTCCCGGATGGCCTTCTTGACGCTGTCCCTCTTTAGCTCTCCAAAATCCGTTCTGGCTTATCAAGGCTTGACGCCGTCAGATTATGAACGTAACGCCGTCCCTCTTTGAATTAAGCCATGACGCCCTTGATCATATTAAAGGGTGACGCCGTCAGAATTCCCATGCAATTTTCACTGGCTTATCATGAGTAAATTTCACATCCACCACTTTTGCCAAGCCATGACGCCGTCCAGGGTTAATCTTGACGCCGTCAAAGGTAACTTCCAGCAAGATTTTGAGACTTTGTCGTTTTCTTCACTTTTATGCTCCAAAAACGTCCAAAATGCTTCCTTTTCCAGATTTCTTCTCAAAAGTACCTAAAATGACAAAAGGAACGATTTAGGGCAATATTTGATCAAATAAATACGATTTAGGGCTTAAATGACCCCCTAAAAGCGGTACACTTTTCGCTTCATCAAATACCCTTACACTTGATATTTGCTTGTCCTCAAGCAAATGCGCTTTTATTCTAATCAAAATACAAGTTAGGGGTCATTTAATGCTAACATAAAAGTAATTACAACAAATAATCGTTCCACTTCAATCATAATAAGCACGGAGATTATAAACTAGCACCTCACAAGTAGTGTTTAGATACTCACATCTCTCAAGTGTCATCAAAATAAATCTCATAAATGAAAACGGATAATATCTCTCACTACCTGTCATAGCAAATAGATTACCATAGGCTTGGGAAAGGATCAAAAACCTCCTCCACTAGGCGTAAGCACCTAAGATAAACTATCAAAGAGGGCTTTTAAATGGGTTATAATGTTAGGTGTAGGGAAAAGGAAAACACGGTTTTGTTGGATAAAGGATATTTTACTGGTGGCGAGTTAAAGATCTTGATCAATTACATGTACTATACAATGTTGCTAAGCCAAGACTAGACTCGATCTTAAGCTAAAAACAAAATAACAAAAACATAAAATAAAAATAAAACGGGATGGTAGTCCGTATGTTTTTTTTTATTTTATTTTTCTTTTTCTCATTTTTTTGGTATTTTTCTTGATTTTGATTTTTTTTTTTTTTCATACACTCTTGCCCTACCATCCAAAATAATACATCATAGGGGCATTGCATTCCCCTTACACTTGAACTTTTACATAACTTTACAAATACTAATCTAATGACTCGAATTAAGATAACTGAAAAACTTGGAGTACTTTTAAAATATTTAGCACATATGGGGGTAATAAATGATGTTCTTCCCCATTACTCCATTACACTAGTACTTTACCCATGAGTCCCAATCGTCCCAAAACAATATGTACAAGGATATGACTCGACTTAGCAACCATGTAATCAACTAGATAATTAACTTGGGTTTAAACAAATGTTGTCACAATAATGATCTAAAGATGAGTGCATACAAGGTAGGCTAAGGCGATTTGGGTGTACATTTTAGTGGGGTGTAACAAATTCTTCCTTTAAGTAAAATGCTTAAAGGTCGAAACGAAAAGATAGGCTCTGAGGGGTGTACTAGGGGTATCGTGTACTAAAAATGAGTACAACGCAAAGGGTGTGGGAGAATTACTTGACCAATGTAGCCAAAGTAATTATAACAAAAACACAGGTGTAAAACAATGGGTTAATCCTAATGCCTCTTATCATGTAGTAAATCTAACTACACGAATGTAGTCTCACTTGTGGCCTCGGAATGGTCCTAACGCAAGTTCTAGAATCTAAGTGCTACCGGTACACACATCATAGCATAAATGCTTTTCCTACCAATTCTAGGGGCGAACCTCACATATTTGGGGGTGGAAAATTTTTTTTAGTGGTACGGTTTTGTGCTAGTCATATAACTCCTATCCATGAGACGCTCATTAAGATCAAAGTTTCACTCCTATATGTTGTAAAAAATTTTAAATTTGGCACTAAAATTACCCTAACAGGTATTTCTCTCAGTTTTATTACACATCTACTATTAAACAAACAAAAATTAAGCGCAAGAGCATTCTCTAAAATCATACTTTTACACCCTTACACTTAAGATGAACATTGTCCCCAATGTTCAAATAACAAGATGTAAAAGCAAAAAGTAAAAGAATGAAATCAAATACTCCCCTGATTCGCTCGGTGGATAATGAAATAACACGGTTAAATCTTCTTCCAAGGTAGTGTAGAAGCTCCATGACTAATGCATCGCCATAAGCTTGATTCCATATACATCTCCTTGTCCAAAATAACCTGTTAAACCTGAGAAAACAAACACGAAAACCTGCATAACATCGGCGGGATAAACTCTATATATAAGGATATAATGCTTGTGGAATGATAATTTTGCAGATTCCTGGAGATTATAAGTTGGAGATTTAATAAAAACTTTTTATGAAAACAAAACTTTCAAAAATTTCTGAAAATTAAATCTGACGCCGTCAGGTTATAAACCCTGACGCCGTCAGAAATAACCTGACAAAATTCTCATGTTACGTTTCCAGAAAATTTCTGGAAAAACCTTTACCTTACTTCCTGGAAATCCTGCAAAACATCATTATGACTCGATACAAGCATTTGACTCTAACAAATACTAATATGTATGTTAATTTAATATTATTATGATTCATGTTCATTCGTGTTCTAATAAACAAATTTGGATTTCCCTTACACTTATCTTTTGCAAAATACCTTTATATGTAGTTAAGACGAAGTTAAAAACAAGATAAAGCATTTTCACAATTTAGTTTCGAACATGAATCAATAATAATAAAAATTGAACATACATATGGAAGCAAATAAAATCAAACAAACAAATAAATAAACACACAAAGCAAATAAATAAAGCTCGGGTTGCCTCCCAAGAAGCGCTTTTCTTTATTAACGAGTCTTGTAGCTAGACTCAAAGTCACCGTACATTATGTGACTCCATCATTGGTCACGGTTCCTAAGCCATTCTCCTTTCCGGTTTTATATTCTGGTCCTAATTTCAAACAATCCTTGTAGAAACCGAATATCCTTTCCATAACATAGTCTACTCCTTTACTTCTATCCTCATCATTCCTATAGTAGACCGCTTGCTTAAGCTCCTTCTCAACATTTGACAAGTGTTGGAATTGCTCTATCTTATATGGCATTTGGTAGTTTACCTCATCGGTCTCATCCTTAAATCTAACTATCCCTAAGGAAGGTTCATAAGTCATTCTAGAGACCTCAACAAATGGTTTTCCAAAAACCACTTGAGTTAAGGATGCATCGACTATTGGGCGGATATCTTCTACAATTACAAAGTCGGTGACATAGGTGAAGTTTCCTACGTAAACCGGTAATCCCTTAACTCTTCCCGTGAAGTTACTCATCCAACCCTTATCAGGAAACATCCTATACCCAAGTTGATTCTTCATTATCAAGTTGTAGTGGGCTCTAGTCATGATGTTTATGGGCGATCTAAGGTCGATGTAAGCTTTCCACACATGTAGATGTCCGATGTTGCATGGTATGTTGAGATTAGAGGGGTCGCCCATTTTTATAATTGGTCTACCTAGGAAGTATGGTGTCTCGGGGTCATCGAATAAGTCTGTATGATATGCGCGCTCTTCCTTAGTGGGTAGCCTATTGAAGTAGTCCTCATCATCATCTACTTCTTCAATCTCACTTTTCCTAACTTTCTTATCAACCTCGACTTTCTTAACCTCATCCTTAGGTTCAATTTCTATCCTACCCTCATTCTTGTCACTTTCTTCCATGCTCCTATCGATTGGTTTAATAGTGACAACGTTAACGAAGTGGACATGTTTGGATGAAGAAGGGTCTCTGACTTGGGGTCCGCTATTTGTGTTCCTAGCGTCCTTATGTGGAGGTGATAGCACTTGGTTATTGAGGGCTTTCAACAAGTTGTCAATTTTATTGGTCATCTCCGTTTGTTGCTGATTGAATTCGGATTCGAATCTAGCTATCCGAGCTTCTTGAGATGCCATAAATTGGGACATCAATCCTTCAAGATGATTGGTACTGCCATTTCCGGAAGGATTGTTGTTGAAAGTACGGTTCGTGTTGGAACCGCTTGATTGGAAACGATTAGGTGGGTTGGAAGAATTAGTTTGTTGTGCGTTTTGGTTTTGTTTCCACCTAAGGTTTGGGTGATTTCTCCATGAGGGGTTGTATGAATCACCGTAAGGGTTTGGCTCAGGTTTGAAAGTGTACCACTTGTCTCCCGCTCCGTCGGTACGCGAGGATGCGTAGTCCGCAAAAGCTTGTTCGGGGAGTTCCATGCAATCACGAGTGTCGTGGGGACCACTACATAATTCACATGAAGAAGTGATTTTGTTCACTTTGTTTGAGGGTTTAGGAGCCTCGTAGGATTTCATAAAAAACTTGACTTGGTCTTCAAGTTCTATGATCCTACGGTCGGAAGTGCTTGAATTGTTCAAAGGCAAAGATATTGCCTTGACCGTTTTATTCAAATCACGGGGATCACTCCAACTTTCGTTGTCATAAAGAGCAAGATCCTCTAGGAGAGCCCATGATTGTTCCGCACTTAGATCACGTAGCTTGCCACCGGCCGATTGGTCAATGGTTTGCCTTGTGGAGAAATTGATATGGTCATAGAAGATTTGGACTTGGAGCCAAAGTTCTATGCCATGGTGAGGGACTTTTTGGAGTAAGTCCTTGAATCGAGTCCATGCCTCGTATAGGGTTTCGCCTTGACGTTGTTGGAACATCAAGATATCATTCCTTAGCTTGGTAGTTCTTCCCGGTGGGAAAAACTGAGCAAGGAAACGAGTGGTGAGATCATCCCAAGAGGTGATGGATCCTGCGGGTTGACGCTCTAGCCATTGACTAGCTTGGTCCCGCAGAGAGAATTGAAAGAGACGCAATCGGGTCGTCTCTCGAGTGGCAACATCAAGGTCTATAGAATCAACGATTTTAAGAAAGTCCTTGAGGTGTTGATTAGGATCTTCAGAACGAAGTCCATGGAATGCGCATCCGCTTTGCACCAACCGGATGGTGTCGGATCGCAAGGGTGTGACATTGGCTCCTTGAGTGAGCTCAATGGTGTTTCGATAGCCATGGTGGCTAGGACGGGAGTACTCTCCTAAAGTACGGGCTCTAGGAGGTGGTGGTGGTTGTTGTGGTGGTGGGTTGTTGGGATTAAGGATATTACCACCTTCCATGATGTCGGATGGTAATGGTTACGAACAAAGAAACGAAGAAAAAAGATAGACTAAAGAAAACCTAGAAAAAGAAAATAAAAATCTCACTAGAAAGGAATCTAGTGAGTAGACCTAATAGAAATAACAATTCAACCTAAACAATAACTATTCCCCGGCAGCGGCGCCAAAAACTTGATGCGTGGTTTTGCAACCTTACAACAGGTTTTACCTCTCGAGGGATCTCAAGAGGCTTACAACCCCACCAGGCAGTGTACCTGACCGATGTAGTATAGTGTAGTGGTAAGTACGGGGGATTGATCGTTCTCCACAGGGAATAGTGTTCGTTAGGTATGAAAAACTACTCTAATTAGGTCTAAGGGTTGAGGAAGATTCTTTTTGTATTTTTATGTTTTTATGAAAGCAATTAAAATCTCGGGTTTGAAGGAGTGGGCAAAATTAGTTGCTAGTCAACTAACCCAAATAACTACAAATGCAAATAAAATAAAATAACTGAAAATAAAATGTGGTGAAAACTTATGTGTAGAGAAATGTGTTTACTTAGATTTCCTTACTCCCTAACTATCTTTTACAGGTTGATTAGTGTGTATTAGTTGCGTGGATGACGGGTGTATTCCTTAATACCAATCGTGGGGTGGCGTACGTACTTCCCCAACTCTACAAGCTCCTACTTCACTCCTATGTCGAGCCGGCTAGGAAGCTCCTAACATGGGATCACTAGAATTCGCTCATGCATTAAATACAACCATAAAAACCTTTAGTACGCATTTGGTTCATGTTTCTTAAGACGTTCAAGCAAGTTACCGAATAGGAAGTTAGCCAGTTTTCTTAAGCCTAACATAGATAAACAATCATCCAATACAACTAATAACACACTAATAACCAATAATCAATAGCTAGGTTTCATTAGATCTAAGCAAACACAAGATAAATCTAGCCTAACATATTAAACAAAAGACAAGAACAAGATAGAATCAAACAACACATAGACATATTGAATGATTAATTGATAACTTATCTTCAATGTAACATGGAAGATCTCAAGGCAAAAAGCCTTGAAAAAGAAGCTAAAATCGTCTTAGGGTTTTCTCCCAAAAATTCCACACTAAGTTCCACACTAATGACAAAGAATTGCAAAACTATATATAGATTTTTACATCTGACGGCGTCACGTTATGGAGTGTGACGCCGTCACCTCGCCGCTTTTAGGGTTCCCGGATGGCCTTCTTGACGCTGTCCCTCTTTAGCTCTCCAAAATCCATTCTGGCTTATCAAGGCTTGACGCCGTCAGATTATGAACGTGACGCATTCCCTCTTTGAATTAAGCCGTGACGCCCTTGATCAGATTAAAGGGTGACGCCGTCAGAATTCCCATGCAATTTTCACTGGCTTATCATGAGTAAATTTCACATCCACCACTTTTGCCAAGCCATGACGCCGTCCAGGGTTAATCCTGACGCCGTCAAAGGTAACTTCCAGCAAGATTTTGAGACTTTGTCGTTTTCTTCACTTTTATGCTCCAAAAACGTCCAAAATGCTTCCTTTTCCAGATTTCTTCTCAAAAGTACCTAAAATGACAAAAGGAACGATTTAGGGCAATATTTGATCAAATAAATACGATTTAGGGCTTAAATGACCCCCTAAAAGCGGTACACTTTTCGCTTCATCAGAAAGATTGGAAAAAAAGGAGTAAATGAGAAAGGGAAAGAAGGGGTTGAAGAATTAAAAAGAAAAGTTTAATGAAAGGGTGAAAAGAAATAGCCCTCCATGAAAACTTAGGGTAGAAACCGGGTCAATACATCTGATATCGGTATTCACTAAGGTGATACTGATATTGAAGACAAGACGTCATGGACCCAGTGACGCGCTGCACCACCCCTCCTAGCCACTCAGATATCTCTTAAAAGATATTTGTTTCATTCTCACGGAGAACACTACATAAACTATCGGCCTCTCACTCTGATATGTGTTGATATTGAAAAGGTGGCACTCTGCTCCGTGCCTCCGTCTACTAAAACCAAAACGCACAATAGAGTCTAGAGACATGAGATTCATCAAAAATCTCTAAGGAACACTTTCCATATAATACACCTGTGTTCACCAATAAGAACACATGGTGTACAAGAGTCTTAATGAGATCCAAGGATCTTGCCATTTTTATCATGATGGTTACATGCTTCAAACGGTCTACAGTCGTAGGGTGATCTCTAGCGACTCACTGAATCGTGGGTGCACTTCGGTGTGTCCGTGTAAGCCCTCTTGGGGGTATCCGGATCAGAACGGCCTGGGGGAGATTAGAGAAAGTCTACATACTATGCTGTTGACGATCTAAAAGTCCTAACCCCTAAGCGCTGGATGATTATTACTAACGGTTTTATGCAGCTACCCTTAAACATCCATTAACCATCATCATATACATCAAACATCTTCACCTCAGCATACTCATACTTATGAAGAACATCCCTCATCTAAGCTCAAATGTAAAAGTTCAAGACAAGGAGATCAAGTTAAAGACAAAGTGTTAAAGACGTAGTCAAGATGTCAAGAACAAGTTCATATGTCAAATGATGAAAGATTATGGGGAGATTGTTAGCAAAGGAAGATTGTTATCATAAGTATATAGTCCAAGATGTATGAGTATGTTGGAGGACACGACGCATCATCTCGAGAAGATTTTGATCAAGGCAAGAACGACTGAAAGGCGATTACTTTAAAGATCACGATTGCATGAAGGAACGAAGAATGAAGACTATTCTACATCGACACACAAAGTCCAAGACGTCAAAGACAAAAGACCAATCACCAGATCATCATTGAAATGACCATCCCTTAGGGGGAGATTGTTAGCATTTAAATTATATTGAAGTGATGGTCATTTATCTTAAATTAACTTTGTAAGAATGTGTGTCGATTGTAGGCAATAGACTAGTTCAAGAAGGCTTTGTGTTGGACTTTATTAGAATGTAATAGATAAGCCAATGTATCTTGTAAAAGTCCAAGTCCAACACAAAGCCCATCCAACCCAAGCAAAATCCCATTAGGGCATCTCTCCTCACCTATAAATACACACCTCCCACCACATTAGTATGTGTGCAATAGAGAGGGTAAGGTGGGAGTGTGTGTATTTCTCCCTTGTATCTTTCTCTCTATTCTTAATCTAATATACACTCGGTTCCTTATTATCTCTCTACTGCCACCATTCATCTACTCTTCCTTTCTTTCTTTATTCTCTTCTTTATTTCTTTACTGTTCTATTATTCTTCTTCTTATTATTATATTCACTTCATCATTAATAACTGCTACCGTCCCATCTCTTTTCTATTTAGCTTATACGAATATTTATATTGTTTTGTTGGGTGATAAACTTAATATTATATTGGTCCATATATTGTTTAACGAGTTCATATTATATCAGATCTTGGTCAATATATTGTCTAGTTTATATAGTTTAGAGTGATAAAGGTGTGTTCTATACTCTTAACATATGCCTTATGGATAAGAGTGATTTAGATTGGATTAGATTTGGGTTTGGTTGGATTTGGATAATCAAGTTACTCATATTAGTTCATATGATTGTTGCATGCATGCATCATGAAACCCATACATGGATTCATCATAGTTGATGAGTAAAGGCCCTTGATCATCAATTTTTGGAGATAAAGTGAATCCATCAAACGCAATTTAGAACCTACATCTCATCATACATGAACCAAGTGCAAGTATTTCATGTAAGTCATCTCAGAATGTAGTTGGTTGTGTGTTGAGATCAAGTGTATTTTAATTGAGTACACAAACTAGATCCTATAAACCATCACACATTGTATAGAAAGTCAATATACAATGCAAGATATCTTCGGTTTATAGTTTGTTGTGTAGTGTGTCGATATTAATAATCCTTATTTGTTACTTGCATTAACAAAATAAGTTTCTAAGATTTCGGATGAAATACTTAGCTTATTAAATCTATTAAATGGGTATTTTAGTTTGTTATGCAATACCATACCGAATTCAAACCACGGGAATTATCTTCAACTACGTAAGTAGTTTGTATGCTTGCATAAAATCTTTTCTTTTCTACTCTAAACACATAGCATGCAATTTTCGCATAAATTGAATAAGTAGAGTTAGATATAAAATCTTCAACATAAGTGTAAGTTGTGATCCAAAATTTTATCTAGTCTTGTCAATTTGACACAATTGACTTTCAATTCTAGCAAATGTAGTAGAATATTTTGTGTCAAATTTTCTTGTTCATCACACATTGTATAGACATGTAGGATCTAGGATATTATCAATCATCGTTTGAATAATGCATTGATAAATATCTTTCCTCTCGGAAAACATTTATTTGAATTTCCTTCCATGCCTTCACATAAGTCCTAGTCACATAAGCTCTAAGAGCACCTAAAGGACTTTGCAAACGACTATCTAGACATCTTAACTTATCCTATAAGATTGTTCTCCTAAGATGCATATCAACCATGAACACCTAAACCAATCCTAAAAACAATTTGTATTTTTTGAAAAATGTCATGCCAAAACCTAGTCTTGTTTAGTTTGTGACCTAAGTGTTATTTTATTCAAGTCATCAAGGACTTGTTCTATAGGATGACCCCTCACTTCTCTCACTTTCTTAGGATTGCCTTCATCCGAAACATTAACTTGTAATGACGGCGACCTTTCATGATCTTTAACTATGTGTTCATCGATCACATCATTTTCTACCGAAGGAGATGATTTAGGCTCGGACAAGCTCTCATCAAAGGTCACATTGAGAGATTCCTCAATCCTCATTGTTTCCTTATTAAGAACTATGTATGCTTTACTAGTTTGAGAGCATCCTAAGAACACATCTTCATACGACTTTGGGTCGAATTTGGTGAGATATTCTTTGGTGTTAAGTATAAATACTTTACAACCAAATAACCTAAAGTATTCTAAGGAAGGCTTCCTATTTCTAAGTATCTCATAGGGTGTTTTATTAATGAACTTTCTAATGTAGACTCTATTAAAGATATAATATGCGATATCTATGGCACGAAACCAAAACTTTTGTGGAATGGATTGCTCATCAAGCATTGCACGACTCATCTTTCGTAACTTACGATGTGTTCTTTCAACAATCTCAAGCGATTGAGAAGTGAAGGGGCCCGATAAGTTATAAGATATTCCATGTTGTTCACAAAAGCTACCAAATTGTAATTTATCAAATTCACTACTATGATTTGTTTTTATTGAAACAATAGAACAATCAAGTAGGTTTTCAAGCTTCTTCCTTAATATATCAAATTTTCCTAAGACTCCATCCTTAGATGCTAAAAATAATACCCAAGTGTAATTTGAATAGTCATCGACAATCATCAAAGTGTAGAAGTTTCCTCCATAGCTTTGGATTAGAGATGGACCATACAAATCCAAGTGTAACAACTCTAAAACCCTATTAGTTGACACTTCATTCCTATTCCTATTGTTTGCATGTCCTTGACTCCCTAGACTACAAGTATCACAATAATGTCTTTCAAAACTCAACTTTGGTAAATTCCTTACTAGCTCGTTGGATGCTAGGCTTTGGATTAACCTCATATTGGCATGACCTAACCTCATGCCAAAGAGTTGAGTTATCCACCATGGATGTAAGACATATGTGTTGTTTGGAGTTATCTCCAACTAACAAGTATACAAGTTGTTTCTCCTATGACCTTTAGCTAATATGTTACCGTTTCTACTAATAGTACAATCCACATTGGTAAAAACAATACTACAATTATCATCACTTAATTTACTCATACTAATCAACTTAGAATTTAAATTACTAACACGCTCAACATTGGTAATTTCTATAGAGTCATGAAGGGTATTGTTTCGAGTACTTGCAAAAGGAGCTTGAGGGAAAAATGGTTTTACAAAAGCATTTAATGATGAACCAATTTTACTCAGACTCCTGGCGCGCTGGTGGCGCGTCGACGCGTCAGCCAGCGCATCAGGCTCGATAAAATTTGATTCTTCACTTTGACCTTCTTTTATAAACATTATGGGCTTGTTTAAATTTGTGGTTGTGATTTTATTATTTTTAGAAAAACCGAGACCTTCTTTGTCATGGAAGGGCTTTTGTTGACTTAACATTATGTCTAAATCATTACTACTTTTCTTAAATTTAAGTAGCTTAATTTTTTGTTCAAGTTCATGAGTCTCTTTCTCAAGTTGATGGTTTTCCTTTGCAAGTTTTTCGATTTTTTATCAAAATATTTTCATTAAGTTCTATTAATTCCTCATTCTCCTTTTGCAATTTATAAATATCTAAATTATTATTAGAAGAGGAAGGGTTAGATGATACCTCATGTGTTCCAATTGCCGTGAGACAAGTAGCCTTTTCATCCGGTTGATCTCCATCTTCACTATCGCTCCAAGCGCCTCCGATGAATGCCTTGTCTTGACCATCGTTACTACCTTGTCTATAGCTTCTTCTAAGTTTCTTTGCTATAACCATGACTTCTTCTTCATCTCCTTCGTCTTTATCAACACTTTCTCCTTGATCACTACTTTCATCACCAGTTTGGTTTCCAGTTACTTTAGCTTTGAGAGCTAGTGATTTGGCTTTCTCCTTCATCTCCTTAGTAATGACCTTGTCATCTTCTAAGATTGTCTCATATATTTTGAGATTACCAATGAGCTCATCAAGAGAAAGTTCTTCCAAAATTTTGGCTTCTTCAATTGCCGTCTCCTTCGATCGCCACTTCACCGGGAGTGCATGAAGAAATTTTCTAACAAGATTCTTACTATTATAGCTTGGGTCTAATGATGTCAAGCTTGTAGTAATTGCATTGAATCTTGTGTAACCACTATCAATGGTTTCTTCATTAGAGATCGAAAACTTCTCATATTGTTTGGTGAGTAGTTCGAGATTGTAATCCTTTACTTGTGAAATACCTTGATGAGTATTTACTTGATTATCCCAAATCTCCTTTGCGGTTTCACATGTAAAAACCTTCTCGAACTCCTTTCGAGGTAAGGCGTTGTATATCATCATCTTGGCTTCATGATTCTTGCTAACCATCTTCTTTTCATCATCATCTAGATCCAAAAATGCCTTTTCCACCATCAACTTTGTTTCGTGGTCTTGAACCATGAAAACAAAGTTGCCATTTTGGATGACTTGCCATAAGTCAATATCCTTAGACCTAACATAGGTCTCAAATAGGGTTTTCCAACAACGAAGCCCTTCGTATTCAAACAAAGGTGGTTTTTGCATAGAGTACCCCTCAACATAGTTCTCTTGAGCGATGGATCTATACTCAACTTTTTCAAAAATTTCGTTAGGTATTTTAAATTTTTGAAAAAGAAGTTTTTGACTTAAAACGACTTCTCAGGAAGGTTTTAACGCTCAAAAACTTGAGTATACCGCTCTGATACCAATTATAGAACCGTAGAGGTGGATGAATACGGTCTCTTCGGCTTTTAGAGTATTTAAAAGCTTTAAGACACAAAGAGTACCAAGTGGTTTACACAACAACAACCACTATAACAATCACAACCAAAGTATATAAAGTAAGTAAAGAGACACCACGATATATACTAGTTTGGGATGAGGGGTTTATACCATCCGTACGTCCAGTTGCGAATCCACGACACTATACTATTCACTAGGTATAATCCTTTCGGTGGACTACAAACCGTTACAACTTTGCTCCACCGATATGCACAAAGATCGACGCTCACTAAGAAGTGCTACTCCCCAACGGTATTCCGCCCTCGGAAACCACCCTCAAGGGCTCGTGATTCGACTTAACCACGAAGACCACTAAGACAACAAAGACTTCCCACCGGAAGTGTGACATTTCGTAATTTCATGTCATTAACTTTTCTATTTTAATTACCTAATTATCTTATTTTAAGTAAATTTATTTTTCTGAGAGAATCTAACCGCGTACGTCGTAACACGTATCTGTAATTTTTCGGAAGAATTTCAATAAGAAATTATAATTATTATTACTTATATTTCATTTTTGAACTTTTCTGAACTCTTTTTATTGAAAACGAGAAATTTTCTCGAAACGTGAAAAACTACACACAGCGCATACCGACACTATATTATTAATGGCTTAATTCTAATAATTATTTTTCGGAGTCAATAATTTTGTCTTTATAATATTTTTATAAAAACGTTCTCAAAAATATATTTTTCACATTTTTGCCAAACCGGGATACCGCAATTACGCTTTAACTCAACGGGACACAGGGTGTACACAATATAAAATCCTTATCCCTTAAGAGTATTAGATATCTTATCGTTTTTATTCCCATATCTCTCCCACTAGTAATAAAAAATCACTATATCTTCATCATTCCCTCCCTCCCTCTCATAAAATCGATCCATACTTCTTTTCTTCCTCACAATATATCTGTTCTACCCTCCCTCACAATCAATCTATACTTTTCTTTTCTTTCTCTTTGGAGATCACAACCTGCGGCCATCATCACCAACACACTACACCACCATCAACATCGACGAACGATAGCCACATCACCACCACCACTATCTTCGTCTCTTTCCGTATTTCTTTCGTTGGTAAGCCACTCCACCGCACCCTATATATATATATATATATATATATATATATATATATATATATATATATATATATATAAGGGCGCGTTCTATGCAGTACCCTTATTAGATGCAGTACTTTACAGTACTCATTTAGACCAATAGGAATTTAGTATTAATAAATATTTTTATTTAATTGAAAAGGGCATAATAGTCAAACACATTTTTAGTTTCTTTTAGATTTTTTTAATTAAAAAACGTTTTTAAATTCCCTTAATTTTTGGAATTGTTTTTTTTTATTTTTTTCCAGTATACATGTTTTCATGAAAATGAAGTGCATATTTTTATATTTATATATTTTAATATTGTATATTACATATGTTTCTTGTGTACAATTGTTTATACATCAAACTTGTTTTGCTTAAAATGGTAATTGCACATATGTTTTTAGTTTACATTTTTTAATCTTCGAAATTTATAACAAAAAACACAAACATAGACATACATGTAACCTCTAAATTTATAGAACCAAAAATATAAATAGTATACACAAAAATTGATATCAAATGAAATACAATTTAAATACAAATGTATCTTGTTAAGTATATATGTACACGTCAACAAAAACATGTGTGCACTCTTTTACGAACATGTGTGCACTCTTTCACGAACATATGTGCACGCTTCATTTTCTCATCAAATTCATTATAACATATAAACCTCTTGACCCATATTGAGCCCAAGTAGAACCTTGTGGTTCTATAGTGCACATTTGACGAATCGTCTCTTTCGTCCCATATTGAGCCCAACTCTTTTATGTGATGCCAATTCAGTAAGTTTGACGAATTGTCTCTTTCGTGCCACCTGCCCAATATATTCCTTCATCAACATGATAATATAATCAAAAACTGAATTACAACTATTTCTTTGATTTAACCAAAAACAATATAAACACTCAATAAAAAATAAAGAAGCAAATATTGACTAGTGTAAAAAATATGAGGAAAATGATTGTTGAAAAGTTCAACTGATTAATAGAACACAACTGGCCCACCTTCCCCAAGTCACATCTTTTTTACAGAGATTTCTTTCGATCAAAGTGCATATATTTTAGCACAATTCGATACACACATATCACTGCTTGATTATATCTTCTTAAATAAATGATACACACATATCACTAGTAGATGTGTACAACGATTTAAACTATATTGTAAAATCATATAAGTATGATAAATCCCACACCAGAAAATCATCCGCAAGAAGACAAAAGGGAGTCATTGCATCATTTTCTTTTTTCCATTTTACAACAGAAAAAAAGTGTGGATATACCTGGATCGCTTTAGTTGTCGTCAGATCTAGTGGGAAGTTTTTGTGGTTCGTCGGTGGTAGAAGGTCTTCGTGGATCTCCAGTCGGTTTTTTTCATTCATTTTTTTAGGTTGTTAGCGGCGGCTAAGAAAGATGGATTAGGTTTAGTGTTCTGATTCGCGACAGGTAGTGGTGGTAATAAGGAGGGTGCGTCTAGGGTTTGGAGTGAGGAAGAAAGAAATAATAACTGCAAATAATTTAGATCCGGAAAAGAAGTGAGAGAGATGTAGAATTATAATACTGTTTAAAAATTAATTAAAGTGTATTACCTATAATACCCTTTTAGCCTTCTGTTTAATTGAAAAAAGAAACCTCATCTTTTGTTTAATTACAATTTTGGCACTTTTAATCTTGTTCTTTAATTAACTCATCCAATGGCCCAAATTTATTTTAAGAGTACTGTAAAGTACTGTATCTAATATTGGTACTGCATAGAATACAACAATATATATATATATATATATATATATATATATATATATATATATATATATATATATATATATATATAGGATCCGGTTCCATTGAGAAGGTTTTTATTTTGAGAAGATTGAGAAATCTTCGTTTGAACAAATTGATTCATGTTTTTGATTTGATTCACAAGTAAAACATCATTTTATGGTGAATCGAATCTATAAATTACAAATTTGATTCACAAATCATTGTTAAAATCGAGTTATGATGATGATTCATTAAATTTGTACAGATGATTCAGTATTCTACATATATCGCAAAATCGAGAGATTTTTAACATTGATTCAAATTTTTGTTACACATTTTGAATTTTAATCACATTAAAATGAGTTTTACGCTTGAAAACATGAATCAAAGTTAAAAAACTATCGTTTTTGAAAACCTTCTCAATCTTCTCAAAATAAAAACCTTCTCAATCGATCCAGATTCTATATATATATATATATATATATATATATATATATATATATATATATATATATATATATATATATATATATATATATAGATGAGATATATTGAGAAGGGTTCTTAAAATGAGAAGGCTAGGAAGCCATTAGATTGCGCCATGTGTCCCCTCCCCACCCCTCCCTTTTTTATAACTGTGAGGGGTACCTTCGTCATTTTACCCCTTAGTTATATAAAGTTTTTTTCTCTTATTTTTCTTACTTATTCTCCTTCTTCCCCGACTTTACTTCCCTGACTCCATAACTCCGCCTCTGCGCCTTCATCCCTACCATGATCTCCACCGTCACGGAACCACCGTCAACCACCACTACCACCACCGGCCAGATCCGGTACCGATCACCTTCCGTCACATAACCCTTATTCGAAACGTAACCATCCGTACAACAACAATAGCTACGATTCACTAAGCGACAAAATGAACCTTTATCGCAGCGTTATATTAGTTATATCGATACCTTTGGTTTTGATTTCTTTTGTATTGTTTTTAATGCCTAATGTACGGTCAAACGAGTTTTGCCAAATCGGAAGTTTTCGCCTAATTATGTATGCGGTGGTGTTTGAGGCTAGAAGTAGTGGAAGTAGAGTTCATGTGTTTTGTTTTGATCGGAATTTAGATCTCGTTCATATCGGTAATGATCTCGAGCTTTTTGAACAGGTAGATTGATTATCTGTTGCCTAATTGTTGTAGATTTGTTAATGTGATTGTAATGTATTACAGATCTGCTTCTATTTTTAGTGAATAGAGTTTACGCGTTAGTTAGTTAGTTGATATGCATAAGCTAGTATGTAGTTTAGTTAAATCGAGATCAATACGGTTGCGACATTGAACAGATCTG
This sequence comes from Artemisia tridentata subsp. tridentata, assembly GCA_021014915.2. NCBI lineage: Eukaryota > Viridiplantae > Streptophyta > Magnoliopsida > Asterales > Asteraceae > Artemisia > Artemisia tridentata. The sequence goes on along the minus strand of CP139502.1, from coordinate 355,050,198 downwards.
TGTTTGTTAGCTAATATGTGTTAGTTAATTGGCGTTTAGTTCAACGACTGATTGACTGAAATTGATATCAATTATGTAGTAACATTGAGTGGATCTGCTTTCTTATTAGTGCATGTATTAGTATACGGATTTGTTACTTGATACATGGAAGTTAGTATATGTGTGTTAGTACACGGCATTTGGTGTTATCGTTAGAAATGATTGATAGTAATAGCGAAGGGCGGGCGGGATAGCCGTATGTGAGGTTGTGGGGTCAGTGGAGACATGTGTGAGCAAATTTGTACATAGCGTTTGTACCCTTTTTCTACGTATTACGGAGCACAAATTTGCATGATTATATTACTATGTTGTCATATAGGCAGCTTCATTTTGGTATCTTGCCTTTAACTTCCAAACACCTTTGCAGTATATAAAGTAGATTAGCCTCTGGAAAAACCAGAGATGGCGACTACCGCATAAACCAATGGTACCACAAAATCTAAGATCCCTGATAATATTCCTATTGCTGCTCACCCACTAGCAGAAGATCCAACCGATATTGCTTCCAATATCAAGTATCATGCTCAATACAGTCCACATTTTTCGCCTATTAAGTTTGAGCCCGAGCAAGCATACTTTGCAGCAACAGAGAGCGTTCGTGACCGGCTGATACAAGTAAAACTACTTAACCTTAACTTCTTTTTATTTGATCAAACTCTGTGCATATCACATATACATGAAATATCTGTTCTTTGATATATTGCTTGTACATTAAGGAAGTACAATGTTTAACTTTTAGTAAGCTATAAAGGTTAAATGTACCTTAAAAATGGTATATATATACTTGTGTGCTAACATCCACTCGCATAATCTTGATGAATCCTTTAAACAAGCTTGAGACCATCTTTCTTTTTATACATATTGATGCAGTAAATTTAGAACATTGTGATGCAGTTTATTTATACATTGTAATGCAGTGAATTTACAAAAGTTTGATTCAGTATATTTATACATTGTGATGCAGTGAATTTACATAATTTTGAATTTACAATGTTTAACTTTTGTACATTATGTGTGCTAACATCCACTCACATAATCTTGATGAATCCTTTAAACAAGTTTCAAACCTGTAATTGACCATCTTTCTTTTTATACATATTGATGCAACAAATTTAGAACATTGTGATGCAGTTTATTTATACATTGTTATGCAGTGAATTTACAAAAGTTTGATTCAATATATTTATACATTGTGATGCAGTGAATTTATATAATTTTGAATTTTTGATTCAGTAGATTTTAACACTGTGATGTAGAAAATTTACATCATTGTGATGCAATAGATTTTCACTCTGATGCAGTAGATTAATATCATTGTGATGCAATAGAATTATAAACTGTGGTGCACCAGCTATATACATTCTGATGCAGTACATTTTTACACTGTGATGCAGTAGATTAAACTGTGGGCGTTGTGGCCTTGTGTGTTTGGTGTTAAATTTGCGTTTCACATCTAGTTGTTTGGTGGCGTTTGTGTGTTTGAGATGATTATGAGTTTCAAAAGCAACCGACAGTTGCCACCTTCCATTTCTTGGGGAAAAAATTTAAGTAGATTATTAAATTTGATGCAGTCGTTTTATACCCATAATGCGTTTCTTTTTGCGGTTGATTTATACATCTGATGCACTAATCTTCATAATGCGTTTGTTTTTTACAAGTTGATGCGGTTGATTTATATATGTAATGCACTAGTATTTATAATGCTCTTTTTTTGCAGGTAGGGACTCTAATCTGTAATAATAAGACAGATTTCAAAAGACGTATATGTGATATAGTTTGGACTGGTCAGATTTTACCGGAAGATTTTGAAAGAGAGTGGGAATGTATGCTCAATGACTTTGAACTTGATTATAATAAGTGGTTAAAAGACATGTTTGGCATGAGGGAAAGATTCGCGATGAGCTTATGGCAGGCCTCATGCGCACTACTTCTAGATTAGAAAGTGAAAATCATTTTTTTTTTTGCATCATGATGCAGTAGAATTATATTAAACTGTGGTGCACCAGTTAAATACATTCTGATGCAACATATTTATATATATTGATTCAGCAAATTTATAACATTGTGATTTAGTAGATTGATATATTGTGATGCAATAATTTACATCTTTGTGACATATTAAGTTTATATAATGCGATGCAGTAGTTTACATCCTTGTGATCCATTAGATATATATACTGTGATGCAGTAGAAAATCAATAGTGATGCAGTAGAAAATTAACAGGGATGCAGTATATTTATACACTATGATGCAGTATATTTAAATATTGTGATGCAGTAGATTTATACATATTGATGCAGTAAAATTTTAATATTGTCCATTAGATTTATACACTGTGATGCAGTAGAAAATCAATAGTGATGCAGTAGAAAATTAACAGGGATACATTATATTTATACACTGTGATGCAGTATATTGTGATGCAGTAGATTTATTCATATTGATGCAGTAAATTTTTAATATTGTGATCGCAGTAGATTTATACAATGTGATGCAGTAAATTTTTAACATGATGATCGGAGTAGATTTATACAATATGATGCAAAAATTTAATTAATATTAAACAAACACCGTCATATTAAAAGGTACAAAACTTAGAATTAAACATTCATTAATCTAAATTATTACAACTAAAAGTTTGAAACATTCAATAGAATTTAAAGTAAATACAATACAAATACATGGTCAATAATCTTCTTAAACAAATCTTGAGTCACTTTGATATTGTCACCTGTTATAATTTTAGAATTTTTTGCCAGATTCTTCACATATGCTTCTGCTTGTTTCGATATTTTTTTCTTTTTTCTCATTAACGCTGACTAGAATCATCATTGCTAAGTATTTTGCGCACAACATCTTTATTTGTTCTTTTTGACCTTCAACTTCTTTCTTCAACTCATGCAAAAAAGCTCCACGACCCATGTATGTTTCGATATGCCTCATAACAAATATGACACAGTCCGTATCGTTGTATGTAGTTCTCCAATGCATCTTCACTGCAATTAAAAACTCAACATATTTCGGGTGGTTTACTCTACGCATGTAGTCAACGAATGAGTTTATCTGTGAAAATTAAAAAAAAATGTGAATTAATATTGTGATGCACTATATTTGACACACTGATGCTGTAAAAACTCATTGATTCACTAATTATAACACTCTGATGCAGTAATAAAAACATTTGTATTTATTTCAGTTATACTTGCCACAACCATTGCATAAGCACCATATCTTACAGTTACATCATCAATATCATTATCTATGTTGTCGCATCAACATATTTGAAAAGTCACAATTAAAAGAACATCAATATCAAATTCATAATACTATATGTATTTTTACTTACCAATTTGAATCAATGAAAATCTTGTATGGTGATAGTTTCAAAATAGCAGCAAAATTTTCATCCAAAATTCTTATCTCTTTGCTATATTCTTTCCACGTTCAATCATGTGATGATTCTCACTTCATTACAAGAATTACATGACACATACAAGAACTTAGTGCATCAGTTCATTACAACTACTACATCATACCTTCAAACACACACACACACAAACACTTTTCCACACTTAAAACACTATGCGCCTGACCTTATCTAGACTTATATCCCACATACAAGAACTTACTGCATCACTTCATTACAACTACTGCAGCAATCAATCAAACACACGCACAAACACTTTTCCACAATTAAAACACTACGCGCCTGACCTAATCTAGACTTATATCCCCCATACAAGAACTTAGTGCATCACTTCATTACAACTACTGCATCATATCTTTAAACACACACATACACACACACAAACACTTTTCCACAATTAAAACACTACACGCCTGACACTAGTACAAAAATGGGATTTAGTCACACATGCTGTTTTTCGAACAGCCACACAGTCGCCTTTTTATGTGACTAAATGTACCAGAATAAAATAAACAGCCACACTTGATCCGACTTGTGTGACCATTTCGGAATTACATTCGAGGCTACAGCCACACATTTCAATATTTTCGTGACTATACGTATCTGGTAAATTTTTTTTGATTTTTTAGTCACTTATAATTTGGGACGTGTGACGGATACAAATAAGGTTGAAACATTAGTCACACTATATATATACATATGTGACAAATATATGTCACGCAATTGAAGAGTGTGACCAAAATCCATATATGGTCACACGAAGTAATTGTGTATGTGGCTGAATCATATGCTCAAGTTTGTCACACATTATTTAAGCGTGACTGCTAGTTTTTGTTGAAAATTTAGCCACATATGAATTTGAAATGTGTGACAACTGAAAAGTAAGTTTGAAGCATAGTCACGATATGCATTTAAAAGTGACAAATATATGTCACACACTTGAGATGTGTGACCAAATGTCATATATGGTCACACTAAACCATAGGCATACATGATTAAGTGTGACCAAAATTCGATACAAATAGTCACGTAAGTTAATATGTGTGTCTAAAGTTAAGTGTGTGTTTGCTTGCCAATTCCTAATGTGTATGGTCACATTTAATTGTAGCACAATCATGTGACTATAGGCTATACAATAGTAACACCATACCACAAATGTGCATCTAAATTATGTTTATGGCCACATTATAAGGGTATTATATGTGACCAATACATTGAAAATAGTCACACTGAAATATTCATGTGACTAATATGTATAGCAAAATGTGAACTCAGTTATCATTAACCTTGATATTAGTCACATTGAGTGTTTGTGTGACTAAATTCAAGATGTTACATATGGTCACATGAAGTATTTATTTAGGTGTCTAAATCATAGAGTCATATTTTGAGTTCAGACTGTTAGTCATGACTCTTCATTTAATTTGCCCCATTACAATGCTGGGATTTTATAGTCTATCTAGTTTAATGCAGTAGTATGTAAGTATGTTACTTGCCCCTAGCTGGAACCAGATTACTTGACTTTCTAAAGTCAATTTTCAACTTTATAATGAAGTAACATGTTACTAAAGTGCCTGCAAGTGCATATACATGATAAATGGAAACTGAAAATACAATAAAGCTTGACTGCAAGTTGACATATACATGATAAATGTCAGACTATACATTCTAGCAGTAATAACTATACATTCTAGCAGTAATAACTATACATACTAGCAGTAATAACTATACATGTTTAAGTCAAACTATACATTGTAGCAGTAATAACTATACATTCTATTTCTTGTCCTTGGGTCCTAGATACTCTTCCATCTTCCTGAGCAGTTCATATGCCATGTCATCATAATTAAGCTGAAGCTTGAGTGTTTTCTTCCCACGCAACATCTGATGTAGAATGTCTTTGTGAAACTTTAAAGGGTAATCCTTTTCTACAAGCATGTAGATCACCAACTCATTCACAGTTAAAGCATGTACTCCACATCGTTGAAAAATTTTCCATTCTTTAACAGTATTGTGCGTTAGTCTTCTCCAACATTCATCTTCATGATTTGGTTCAAACATTACCTTTAAATAATTCCAGACTTCTCTATCATAATTAGCTTGTTCTGGTGTCTTATTACCAAATCTTTGTTTGAGTAATTTCCATAGAGCTATCATATCTTGTCTATCAAAATCATGAACCATGTGAAGAAAGCTTACATACCTTCTAGAAGAACCATCATGCCTCTTAATATCGTGATAAACTGTTTCCCCAAAAGATCCAGACTTATAATCAACAATGGGATGTTTGACAGTTAAAGGTTGTGCATCCATGGCTTCTCCTACAGAGTCAACTGCAAGTTCAGTGTGAGCTTGCATTTGTTCTTCAGCAACAGCTTGCTCAGTTTGTTCTTGTTTTCTCTTTTTACTGCTTTCTATTTCCAACTGTTCACCTGCTCTCTTTGAACTGTCATTCAAGAAGAGATCATTGTTTCTCTTGGCAATTGCATATAATTCTTCAATTCTTTTATCATCCAAGAATTTCAAATCCTTTAGTTTCCATCTGTCCACATTCTTCAAATACCTGCACATGAGTAGATGTTTATGATATGATGTACATATTGGGTATTGTTGATATTAATATAAATACCTTTGCAAAAAAAAAAAAAAAAAAAAAAAACCTACCTGCACATGAGATCTCTTCTTTGTTTTTGAGTGGGTGGCTTGTTCTTCTTAGCTGCATATCTTTGTTCTGCATACAACTTCTTTTTTGCATCAAAAAATTCTTTCAGCATCCTGGCTTTTTCATCTACTGAGTACTTATCTTGCTCTTGTTTATGTAGTTTCTTAGCAAGCTCAGAATCAGCTGCAACCTGAGCCCTTTGCTCATCCCATGAAGCTATTAACTCTGCATCTTTTTCTTCTTGTATTCTCCTTTGTTCCAAAATTGTCTGATGTTCTGCATCATACTTTTGTGAGAATTTCATAGCAATTTCAGCATCAACTTTTAATTGCTCTTCTTTTGATAATGGTTTCTCCACAGGCTCTTCAGTAAGAATCCATTTACCTTTGCCTTGTACCTGTGGAGTTGATTGTTTAGCTTTTGGAGAGGATGATGGCTCTTGTATCACAACACCTTTGGTTACTGGTTTTGCTGTCTTCAGCTCAGCAAGTACACTAACAGCATTTGCAAAAACCTCTAGTGTAGCAGTACTAGCTTTTGTAGTACCAACTGTAATTGGCTCAGTAGCACTATCAGCATTTGTAACCTTGCCCAGACGATGATCAATCACCACTTGATTCCCTTGGTTATCCTCCCCTGAAACTTTGCCTTCATTCCCTCCCTGTTTGGGAGCATCCTTAGAAGCTTCAGAAGATTTAACCTTTTGTTTGGGAATTCTTGATCCTTTGACTCCTTCTAAATACCTAACCCTTCTCTTCAAAGCCTTTATCTCCCACCTTGAGCTTTGATGACTCCATCTTGGGAAGAAGCTATTGCTCGCAGATCACCAATTTGTGCAGACAGCTTGGCACAGGTATCCTTCAATTCATTCAAAAGTTGCATACTATCCTCACCACTTCGGCTTGTGTTACCTAGCCCGAGAGGTGGATCACTGGAAAAGTTAAGTTCAGTCTCACCCCTAGGATGAACATCCGAACCCCCCATTGTTTCCATGTGACTGGGACCTTCACCTGAATCAGTTCCAGAGGAACTTTCTTCATTAGAAGTTGTCTTGGTTCGGGTCTTAATGATGTTACCACTGTCCTGTGCTGCTGCTAAGCTAGACACAGTAGTGGCAGCCCTTGCCAACATGTCACTCTCCCCCCCAGTGACATCCTCATCTGCAACAGTTGGTATAGAACCACTAGCCTGAGATAGCTCAGTGTTCTTGGTGTTAGTCCTACGTTTATAGGTCTTTTGTTGTTGTTCTGTGGGTGTGTGATGGGTACCAGCTGGGATTGCTGAACCTTCACCCATTTGGGTTTGGGCTAGTGCCAACATTGTTGGAAACAAAGGTGTCACTCTCCCTGAAAAATCTTTTCCAACCCTACTCATATTAGCAAAAACCTTTTTGGTAAGGCAGGGAGTTGGATAAACATTTTTGTGACTTTTCTTTTTTTTAAATTGGTTGTCCAAAAAGAGTTGCAAAAACCTTGGATATAGAAAATATTTAGCCAAAGAACCATCCAAGTTCTTAACCATATTATCAAAAATTAATTTTGAGAAATTAAATCTTTGAGTATTTTCAGCCAAACAAATTATAGCAGAAGCTAAATTACTGCTAAATTCATTCCATGCAGTGGTCTTTGGACTTAGACACACTAAGACAGTATGAATTAAGAATTTCCACTGAGGAGAAAAATTACCTTTTTGGAACTTTAAAGCATCTGTATATCTCTCATAGCCCATCAGTGCAAGTTTTTCAAAGATTGTAGTATTTGGAAGATTCTCAACTCCGTTAGCATCATCTAGGAGAAGATCTCTTCGAATAGACGCCTCTGTAATGATAATCATCTGCCCATCTACAAGGGCATGGATTTGTGCTTCCCCATTAATAGTTTTGACCTTAGCAGACGACCAAAACTGGATAATGTTGGAAGTATATATAGTAGGTTTTACTGTTAATGCAAACTTAATATAGCTTGCATTAAGGAAATCAATGATCTCAGTAAAATCTACAGACTTATTGGATTTTTCTAAAAAGGCAACATTATTATGAGGTTCGGTAAAAGTTAGGTTCGACATTATGATTTGATTTGGGGGTTTTGCAATTTGACAATTAAAATTCGATTAGGGAGTGGAAGAGAGAGAGTAATGTGTGCGTGAATGTGATTATGTGCAGCAATTGGGGGTTTATACACTTTAAGTAAAAAGTGATACAAACTACCCTGCACTCCCAACCACTGCTAAAAGGATACCCAGCAGTACAACGTTTCGATAGCAGTACAATTGTTTACCTAGCAGTACAATAATAATAAATGTATTCAAATATCATAAACTTGTACATAATAACTGCATTCATATATTAAACCAAGTCAAAATAAGTTTACATTTACATAGGCAAAATATACATAGGCAAAATATATAAAGAAAAGATACATTAAGACACATATTTACTAGCTTCAATACTTCTGTAAACATCAACTATTTTCTCTCTTTCTTCTTCTATTTTTTTGTTCCTCTCCTCAATTTTCTTCTGATGCTCCTCAATGACCTCTAAATCTTTCTTGTTCCTTTCTTCATACATCTTTATACGCTTGTTGTGAATTTCTAACAATGCGTTTTCAACACCATACTGGCCTTTACTACATTTCTCCCAAATATTTTGGGATATGCCAATTTTTTTATATTTTTCAGGCATTGGTGGAGGAGAATCATCCCTTGGGCGTTTGTTTTTTTTGGAAGAAGGAGTTGAAGAGGAGTCAGCCATTGAAATTTGAAATTTATTTTCTAATGAAAATATCAAAGGAGTTGTATATGGTACGGTTGATTAATTATGAACGGTTTTCCATGTCGAGTTGTACAAATAGGCTAGAGAGGTATACGAACGGTTCCCAATACTTTAGGCGGGAAGAGGGACCATCGAGAGGCGCCAAAAGTAAACAGATGGATAATATTGATCGGATTTGGTTTGTGTTTGGTTTGGATTTGACTAGTGTAGTTGATCTAGAAGTGTGTTTGGTGTTGGATTGACTAATTGACTTTTTCATTAGGGTAATTGATATTTTCTATATTAATGATGTTTAATGTAATTTGTGTGCTAACTTTAATGACTAATTGACTTTTTCATTAGGGTAATTGATATTTTCTAGTACATGTTTAATGTAAATACATGCTTTAATATCTATCGCAGTCTGAATGTTTTTGAGAAGTATGGGTATATTTAGGCCACTTCCAACAATAACTCAGCCTTAACAAATTCAAATTCAAATTCAAATTCAAATTCAAATTCAAACGTAAGATAAAGTACAACATATTAACGCTGCGTTAACGCAGGTTAGCCCCAACAATTAAAATTCAAAGTCACGTTAATAAAACGTGTGCATTTGTACCCTATAAATACCAATGCTTCTGAAGCACAAGTCACACAGAAACACATTCCAAACTTCTCAAATACTCAAGATCCAAGCATCTCAAATTCAAGATGTCTTCCAGAAAAGATTTCGGGCAGCAATTTCCAAGCCCACCTCGCCAAAAGGATTTTGGCCAACAATTTCCAAGCCCACCTCGCCAAAAGGATTTTGGCCAACAGTTTCCAAGCCCACCTAGCGAAAATGAAAAATTCCATACTCCACCCGAGCATATCTTTCCGGTTTTCCAACCGGAAAATTTTCCGGTGAATAATCAACCTGAAAATGAACCAGTTCCCAACCAAGACCCAAATCCGTTTGGGTTAACTGAGGAACAACTTATGCAAGAGGAAGCAGATATGCAAGTCCTCCTGGAAATGGAAGCACTTGAAAGAGAAGAGGAAGCTGATCGTTTGGAGCGGCAAGCCAGGGAGGATGAAGAACGTAGGCAAAGGTGGGAGTCTGGTTTTTTTCACACCTTCCGAATCCTCTGAAGATGGTTACCCAGATTCAGATGATAGTTTTTATTAATCGTCCGTTGTTTATGTTAATCGTATGTTGTTTATGTTAATCAATCATTGTTTATGTTAACGTAGTTTTTATTTGACATTTAATGTATTTCTATTTCATGTTTAATGTATTTCTATATATTTCATGTTTAATGTATTTGTATTTGATACTTTATTTTCAATTTATAAATTGAATTGAATTTGAATTGAATTGATAAATTTTAAATATATCCCGCCTTTTTGTTTAATTTGAATTTGAAATTTTAAAATTTAAATATCCCGCTCGTTATTAATATGTTGTACTGTTACTTTACGTTTGAATTTGAATAATACTCGTACGGTTACTTTTACTTTCAATCTGATTTTTAAAATAGCCTCCAACGGCTAGTTTAACGGCTTTCCACTATCAAATCCACTTTCACAACACTTCGTTTTCTCACACAACTTCTTATAAAACTCTCTCGCAAGTATCACTAATTTTAACACAAACACTGTGGCTAACAAATTAACTAGCAGAGGTGCAAAAGGCTATCCTCACCCGATTACACAATGAACAAGAAAAAGAACTCAAATTGATTAACAATTTGCTAGGTGAGATATCTCGTATTATGCTACAGATGCATAATCGTGCTGATCCAGAGGTCGAAAGGTTGCGTGAGTTGCCTCAAGACCATCCAGCTATCAGGGTTGGTCTAGAAATTAAACTCTTTTAAGAAATGATGAAACAGGGTCGAAAGGTTGCGTGAGTTATTGTTGGGTGTGTTGCTCATGTACAAACATATAATCTCGGCTCATTCGTTAAACATCTCGTATACAACCATATCATCTCGGCTCATTCAATTCGTTAAACATCTCGTGTATAACCATATCATCTCGGCTCATTCGTTAAACATCTCGTATACAACCATATCATCTCGGCTCATTCGTTAAACATCTCGTGTACAACCATATCATCTCGGCTCATTCGTTAAACATCTCGTGTATAATCATATCATCTCGGCTCATTCGTTAAACATCTCGTATACAACCATATTATCTCGGCTCATTCGTTAAACATCTCGTATATATACAACCATATCATCTCGGCTCATTCTTTAAACATCTCGTATACAACCATATCATCTCGGCTCATTCGTTAAACATCTTGTGTATAACTAAAGCTCAGTTAATTAAGGGTGAGTGTGTTAAAGCTGACGTGGCATTGTGTTAAAGTTTAAAGCCGAGTTATTGTTGGGAGTGGTTAGAGTATTTTCTTTTGTTTTTTCGGTGGATTTTAGCGTGACTTAATCTTAATACCGCCAATTTTGTCCATATAATATTCAACTACGTACGGATAACTAATACCCGCGGGGAAACCCGAAAAAATGATGGATAATATTAATCGGGTATCCGGTGGGATATGGGGCGGGTACGGGTATATTATAAACGGGTTCGGTTATGGGTATACTAAAACCCGCCCCGAACCCGAACCGTTGCCATCCCTATTTACCGGCTATAGCCGGATTTCACCGCCACCTCATCACCATTAGTTTTTTTTTTTTTTTTTTTTTTTTTTTTTAAACAAATCTTGCCACGTCAGCTATAGTTAAACCAAACCACAAATTCAATATTCAACCAGCAATTAATCCCTTTACCCGGTCATTTGTAAACACACACAAAAATCAATAAACCGTAATCAACACACACATTCTTATGGCAAACACAAGCACGCAAACAATGAAACCAAATAACAAAAAGGTAATTAGTAATTTGTGTTTTGTAAATGTACTCGTAATTGGTAAGGGTACAATAACTAGTAGTAATTATGTTTGTACTGTTGATGTGATGGTTGCACAGTATGATACATTATTTGCGATTATTAAGATAGTACTCTATAAAATTTGGAGCCAAAAATTTGATTTTTTCAAGTTTATGCTTTAATTAACAGGTTCAAAGGGAAAATTTTCAAATAATTCAATTGTTAATTTCAAATTACAACTTGGAGGCAAATTTTTGGATCAAAATTTTTTGAATCACAAACGATTCATATTCTTGGTGTATAGCCTCTTTTCTCTCCTAAAAAAAAGACTGCAAATAAAAAACAAAAATCAAATCTTCTCTCACCATTACTCTCCAAGCTAAGCCATAATCATTTTCTTTTACCCTTTGTTGCTCAAGAGTCATGGAAACTGAACCCATTGTTGATAACCATACTTTGCTTCCTCTTGATCATATTGTACATGATGATAACGCCTTAGAATATGAATCCGAAAAGTCTTCTGATGAAGAAGATATAGATGAGCCTCTAACCAACCAAACACCTGAGATAGTAGCTAAGAGGGGCTCAACCAGGCTAGTAAAGTTTCGCGCGAAGCATGACAAACCTGGTGCAACAAAGCTCAAGGTAACCTTCGATGCACTCGGTAGGGTAACAGGGGAAAACAGAGCAGTGTTTGTGAGTTTTTTAGGAGATGTGGCTCGTGAGCAGATAGGTGTGAAGATTCTACACTGGAAGAAGGTGAATAAAGAAGCAAGAGATAAACTATGGGATGAAATCTTGGTACATATATACTATTTTGTAACCCAATACTACATAAGTTTATGTATGCAGTTACATTATGTGCAAGTAATTAACAACATTGTGTTAATCTTTTCAGAAATTTTTTGTTGTTGACGTCCAATACAGAAAATTGATAATGATTAGTCTTGGTAAAATGCTAAGGAATTACAGAAGGAAGCTCAAAGTCAACTACATTTTGCCCAACCTAAATACACCTTCCAAACTGAATGAAGTCCCAGACTTGTATAATACAATAATGAAATCAGAAGACTGGGTCGAGTATGTTAAATACACGACCACCGAAGCATACAAGGTTTTAATTAGTCATCTTTAATTAAGTGTATATGTCATTTTATTATTTTCAGTTTGCAGCATTGCCGCATCTAAACGCCTTATGATTTTGTGTTTTTAGGAGAAATCTGAGAAAGGTAAAATGGCGCGTTCCCAAAATATTTATCAGCATAAAATGGGACGAGGTAGATATGCTTATGTCAAAGAGAAAATGGTAAGATTACACAATGTTTGTTTTACCAATTAAGAGACGATCAGTATGAGAAATGAATCTGTTTACATTGCCCAATTTGCACATTTGCATTATTAATACCCTCATATTTTCGATTATCTTGGTTTAACTGTACATGTGTAAGCATCCTCATATTTTCGTTATCTTGGTTTAACTTTACATGGGTATGCATTTGATGTTTATTAGATCGAAAATAAAGAGATTGAAGCGGATGAAGAACCCCCCCGTGATGTAATGTGGGTGAAAGGAAGGGTAAACAAAGACGGCGAATACCCAAATGATGATATTAAATCAAAGGGAGATGAACTTGTAAGTTTGACTGCTAATTCTATTATTATGCTTATATAGCAGCAACATTTAACTGTGTACTAGCAGTAGTAGCTTGTATACCAGCAGTTACTCTAACAGCATCAAGAAGACTTTTAATCCCAACATTTCCTATATTTTTTGTGCAGAAAGAAGCTGATGACAAGATCAAGGAAGGAACATCGGGTTTTGATGATGGCACTGATGCCATGACATTTGTATTTGGTAAGGAAAAGGGCGGTTATGCCAGAGGAGTGGGAGGTGCAGTAACATACAAAGAGTATTTTGGCCTTCCTCGAAGAAAACAAGAAGCCAATGAAAAAATTGCCTTACTTCAAACTCAACTGGATAATGAGAGACGCGAGCGTGAAGAAAAAGATAAATTGATCAAAAAATTGTCCGCCGAGATGACCGAAAAAGATGTGCAGGTCAATAAATTATCCGGTGAGGTGGAAAACTCAAATATAATGCTTTCTCAAATTCTGCAACAGTTGAATGATAAAGGGATGAATATAACTCTGCCAACTCAACCATCGCCAATAGCCTCAGTTGTAAGCCATTTTTTATGTTGTTAACAATTTCATTTTCTAATGCTAACACCACTGATGCTAATGATACTAGGCATTGAACATAAACTGATGAGTGACTGTATTTCTTAATTTATATTGCAGGTGACTCCAATGGCCATTGACAATATTGCAGGTGACTCCAATGGCACTCAGACAAGTGGTGTTGTAAGTCCTAAAGATGCGGGAATTGAGGAGAAATCCAATGGCCTTGAAACTTCTAAAAAGGTAACGGAAACAATGGTAAGTATAGTAATAAAAGATCGCCCTTTGATTTTTGAATTTTACATACATGATCGACTAATGTACCGTGTTTTATATATACGTATAGGAACCTGCTGCTAAAACTGTCAGGCCTAAGCATAAACTTAAGTCACGAAGAAACGGGTCTCCAGATTCCCAATCGCTACAAAATGTGTCGTCTCCAACACAACCACTGCCAACAGTATGTATTTCAACATGTTTCTTGTTACTCTTTTGTTTAAATAATGTAACGTGTTTTATATATACATATAGGAACTTGCTAAAACTGTCGGACCCAATAAGCCAAAGCAAAAGAAGCGACGAAACGGGTCTCCAGATTCCCAATCGCAACAAGATGTGTCTCTAACACAAGCACTGCCAACAGTATGTATTTCAACATGTTTCTTGTTATTCTTTTGTTTAAATAATTTCTGATATATACATGCAATTTTTTTTTTGTAGACACTTAAGTGCAAACTCTGGCACACAAAGAAATCAAATATCGTTGCTTTTGGTACCGTATACCAGTCTCATGGAAAGCAAATGCTGCATAACCTACCACTCCCAAATGATTGCTACAGAGTGTCAATTGATTCATCGTTAGTTGATGCAGCATGCATACCGGACGTAGCAAATAATGGGTTCAAAACAGTTAAGAAAGTCGAAGGTAGTTTCGTTGCATGGCCAAAGGATCAAGTTATTTTTGAAGAGGTGGTACGTACATGTGTTTTTTCAACCTACATATATAATTATTCATATGTAATTCAATGTTTGATAGAAGCGTCTTTTGTTTACTACAGGTTACACCAACAAACCATGTGACTAAATGTGTACCACAGGCACCAACGAAGAAACAATATATATATCTGCTAACGACTTAAGGCAAACTGCTAAGGGGGTGAAGGTTCAAAAGTCTTTAGATATTTGATTAATTAAGTACGACATTACAATTGTATATTCTGTCCAGTTATATACATTCGAGTTTAATTCAATTTGAAATTTCTTGTGTTTTTTAATATTGTTTTATATATAATATATATACACATTCCAGCAGCACTAGCATAGTACTAGCAGCAGTAACTCTGCTTCAGCAGGACTACCTTGGACTACCTTAGTACTGCTAGCAGTAGCAACTCTGCTCCAACATTATTGGTCACTCTTTGTTTAATTCGATGTGTGACTAAATAGTACCAAAGGCCACACAAAATAAAAATTCATGTGACCATTGGAAGAACAATGGTCACGCAAAATACACATTTCTTCACTTTAAACAGCATATGGTCACACTTATTAACAACTTTGGCCACTTTATGCTTAATTGTATGTGACTAAATACCCAAAACAAGCATGCTTTGTGTGACTAAATATTATAAAAGGCCACACAAACATAAAATTCAAGTGGCCATTGGATGATCAATAGTCACACAAAATACAAATTTCTTCACTTTAAACAGCATATGGTCACACTTATCAACACTTTTGGCCACTTAATGCTTAATTGTATGTGACTAAATAACCAAAACAAACATGCTTTGTGTGACTAAATATTACAAAAGGCCACACAAACATAAAATTCATGTGGCCATTGGATGATCAATAGTCACACAAAATACACATTTCTTCACTTAAAACAACATATGGTCACACTTATTAACACTTTTGGCCACTTTATGCTTAATTGTATGTGACTAAATACCCAAAACAAACATGCTTTGTGTGACTAAATATTACAAAAGGCCACACAAACTAAGAATTCATGTGACCATTGGATGATCAATAGTCACACAAAATACACATTTCTTCACTTAAAACAGCATATGGTCACACTTATTAACACTTTTGGCCACTTTATGCTTAATTGTATGTGACTAAATACCCAAAGCAAACATGCTTTGTGTGACTAAATATTACAAAAGGCCACACAAACTAAGAATTCATGTGACCATTGGATGATCAATAGTACACATTTCTTCACTTTAAATAGCATATGGTCACACTTATTAACACTTTTGGCCACTGTTTTTTAAATTGTATGTGACTAACTTGAAAAAAACAACACACGATGTGTGACTAAATCATCACAAACGTCACATTTATTATATTTTCGTGTGGCCATAGGATGGGAAATAGTCACACATACTGATGAATCCAACAAAACTTGTGCCTAATTAGTCACACATATTCGGGTTTTGGTCACTCTTTTTCGATGAAAACGGCCACAAACTAAACAATGTGACTATATGATACCTACGGTGGCGCGACTTTTTGTCACACACACCCAAAAAAACGTGTGTGACTATATGCATATAGTCACGCATTTCCAGTGTGACGATAGGCAGAATCTGTACCAGTGTGACCTAATCTAGACTTATATCCCACAGTGCATCACTTCATTACAACTACTGCATCATATCTTCAAACACACAAACACTTTTCCATACATAAAACACTACGCGCCTGACTTTATCTTGACTTATATCCTACATACAAGAACTTAGTGCATCATTTCATTACAACTACTGCATCTATCAATCAAACATACACAAATACTTTTCCACAATCAAAACACTACGCGCCTGACTTAATCTAGACTTACATCCCACATACAAGAACTTAGTGCATCACTTCATTACTACTACTGCATCTATCAATCAAATGCACTCAAATAAACTTATGCGCGCTACCTAATTGAAAAATATTTGCCACTAAACATAACCTACTGCATTATTTCTTAACAACTAATGTATCAAGCATTCAAGTATACTCACAAAAAATTCTCGACATCTAAAACACATTCTGTTGTCCCTTGTCCCTGCACAATGAGAAAATCGTGAATACAATTATTGCATCATGTCAAACGAGAAACTTGTATTGCAGACATGGGCCAATGTAGAGAGTGTTTGGATGTAGTTTTTGAAAGTGATTATGTAACATTAAGTAGGTAATATAAACTGGTCATTGATATAATTAGTTCCAAAACGCAAATTCAAACACCCCCGTCTGACGCCCAGTTCAATTAGATTCGGTTCACAGGTTCATGTAAACGTCAAAAAGATAATGACAAGATAAATTTATTACCTTAGATACACGCCATAACTAACAAAAGGTAAAGATGTCATCGATCAAAAGATGGAGAACGAAGATATTTGGAATCAAAAGATTGTTGACGATTACTTGGAGACACGATGTTTGTTGGTGTGGGTGCAGCCATTGATTGAGCCACCACACTAACCAGGTTTGGTTGCGCGTATGGCAATATTGTATTGGGTGGTATCGTTCCTTGACCCTGCATAATGGGAACAAAAACGTAAACGTTAATAGTAAATAAATGAGTTTGGAAGACCATCAGTAGTTATTATACAACATTTTGGTAATTACTTATCCAAAAAATTGAAATTTTGCAAAAAAAACAAGAAAAGCCCCTGAATTTGTATAATTATTAAAGTGCTTTCAAATCAAAACTATAACCAAGAGTATAATCATCTTTATAGTTAGGTGGTCTTTTTAAAACCTTGTGCACGCTTGGTGACGTTTTTGAAACTTTTTGCATATTTAATAGATTATCCCTTTTTAGTTATGAGATGCACCTGTTGGCTAGCTTTCCATATCTGATTGGCCAACGCGGTAATCTGGTGCTGATGATTCTGATGTAAATCTTGTGGCAGATGTTGCTGCTACCGCTGCTGCTGCTGTATCTGCTGGTATTGTTGCATCTTCATATATTCTTGCATTTGTTGCTGCTGTTGCTGCTGGTACATCTGCAACCAATACTGTTGGTATTGTTCCTGCTGTTGATATAGCTGATATTGTTGTGTTTGCGGGGCATATTGTTTCGTTAACCATGGTCTTTGTACAGGTGTCGCACTTCCCGAACCTCCCAATACTGATTTTGCAATCCCGTTGAAATGGTAAAGGTCAAATACCTTTTTACCCATTAAACGAGTCGAGTCCTTTAACCCTCCTAAGCTTTTGTCTAAATCCAAGAGCACCTACCATAACTCGCTCCATACAATAAAACCAGAACCGCAGAGATGATTGACTTTTTCGGCCAGGAGGTTGACTTTTGCATCTTTGAGGACTTGATGGAACCCTTCAACAGAAATAAAGCCGCCACCACCACTTTGATCTTGTGCATCGGAATGCTCTACGGATTGTTGTTTCTCGCCCTTCAAATTCGTTTTCATCTTGGTCATGTGGGTCGAGAGAGAATAAAATGGTGTAATGAGACTCACTCCCGACAACCCAAATTGGCCATTTTGGACATTTTAATGATTGACCCACTTTACAGAAGTTAAGGGACTCCAATAAAGTGAGGAATCCAACTTCAACTGTCGTTAGAATACCTTTAACGAACATGCCACCACCTAAGTCCATTTTTCCGTCAAAAACATTAGCAACGGCCATTCCGGAAAGCAGCAGGTTAACAATTTCCTGGTGGCAACAAATTTAAGTTAGGAGAAAAAGTCATCACTGGTACTAAAAAAACAAGAATTAGAAGATTGAATGGTTAAGGTTGTTTGGATGTGCCGTGTGCATTTTCAAAGTGACTATTTGATACTAAATAACCAGAATCAGATCATCAGCAGTTATAAAACCAGATGTAGAATATAGTGTTTGAATGTGCGTATGTCGTTTGAAGCTGTACTTATCAAACAGTCAGAAGTGCAAGTGTGTGGCGAATTTCTATTATTAAAGAAATCAATAGATAATAAAACAACCAATAAATGACTTCTTTTCTGAGAAATTGTGAGATGGTTGTGAAATGGGAACAAAAGTTTTTCAACGTGGGTTAGAAAAAGAGTGAAAAGGTAACCATAATTACCCTAGCAATAATCAATTTAATAGCTAATTAGATAATCAGAAGCAAAGTTGATATTCCAAACAGTGGAAACTAACTAGCAATAGTTCCAAATGCAAATCGAAACAACCCCAAGTGCTATTTGATACCTGTGAAGCATGCCCAAATGGAGCAGTAACTAATGGTTGGCTGGGGTCATCCCTGTCAGCTTGAACAGTTTCCTGAAAAGCAAAGCGAGGCTTTGATTAACAACCGCTAATCAACTTGATTAGCCACAATATACAATACATGATCCTCCTCGATTTGGTTACTGAATTTTAGGTTTTACATTACCAAGGATTAAAATTTTAAAAAGGGTGACAAAACCACAATGCATATTCAAACATAGGTTTCAAATAGATAAGGTGATGCAAATAGTGTCTTAATAGTATGACAAATGGAAGACAATCATGTAGGTATTTAACGAGGTAATGGACCATCAAAATAGAGATTATTTTATTGACATACCAGCCCTCTAGACAGCAAAGCAGATAATAGGAATAGTAGCGCCCCCATACGACTACGGAAAATTGGAATCATATCTTTAAGCCTCTGTATTGCACTTGCACAGGATGTGAATGTGCCAACTGTCAGAACTTTCTGAAGATCAGAACCGGATTCAATTGAAAGACCATCGAGAGATCTTGCAACAATCTGTTGGAGTAAATCAGCTTGTTAAAAACAATGAGTATCATGAAAAGGAATTGCACGTTTGCAAAATGCGCTAAACCGAATATGGAACCCAGCAGTGGATTCTGAATCGACCCAGATTGTTCACTACTTTGCACAGGATAATGAGCTGTTAATTGAGCATTTTGGGGGCGCATTTGGCACAGTTGGATGATCTTGGTTTGGCAGTTGCGCTATAGTAACTATATGAGCAGTTGGTTCGGGACTCAAATGTTCAGAAGCTGTAAGTATGTGATTAGTTCTGCAAGTTTCCTTGAGTGCAGTAGAGGACTTGTGGGTTAAGTCGTTAGCTTCTTCTTCCTGAGTACACAAAGAAAGACTCTCCAAAGAAACTGGTTTTTTACTCGCTTCAACTTCGCTTCAATTTATGGGTAATGGGCCGTTCCACAATAGTCAACAAACTGCAATCAAATTAAATATGAGAGTAATTAGCAAACAGAAAACCATTGTTTTTGAACAAAGAGTAAACTGAAAAAAATCTAACAATGACGAGAAAGGTGAGGCAAATTAAGAGGCTTACTGCAGTACCATCTCGAATTAAAATTTAAATAATGTCGTTTCGTGTAAGAAATCTAACCTTCAAATACAGATGTGATAGATCCTCGTGATCTCACGAGCTTAAACCTTGGGATCCATCTGATTTACATGTTATGGCAGTGGCAACAATGGAGTCCAGTACATCCAAATGTCTTGATCCTTCGTGTATCATTGCAAAATTTATCAACTCCTACAAAAAAGCACAGTAATTAGTTCCCACTCCTCCTTTAGATTACTAGCCTTTTATGAATTCTGACGTCTTAGATATATGAATTCGCACAAAACCTCAGACATAATATATAATTTTTGAAGGACAGTTTAGACGTTCCAGTGTGCTTGTATAAGACGAACAATACCTTTCTGATTTTTAACAAAAAAGTTCTTGTCAGTTCCATTCCAGACCTGCAGATCACCGAAAACAAAATTAGTTGAATATGCACTTATAAACATGATAGAGCAACCATGGACATGCAGACGTTCCCAATGCATTTAGTACCAAAACTACTACAACTCTTCTTTATATTTTTATCATATGAAACAAAACTAGTGGATGGGGAAACAGCCCATGTTCGAGCAAGAGGTAAATTGTGATCACACACACTTTTCAAAATACCATGGATTTTGTCGTACTCATTGGGAACCTGTATTAAAAGACATCTACCACTTAAGAGCTCCAAAGAAAAACAAGATTTAGATAAATTTTTTGCACAAAATGTTAAACTTAGAGCAATAGAATTCAGATTATAGATCCCAAGTCCCAACTTACATATAAAGCAGGACGAACAAAGGAGTGTCAAGTATCTCGCATCGCCAGAGGATGGAAGTAGAAATTTAAGTGTGATACATCAAACATAAACTGTGATGCATCAAAAAATAAAATTTTGATGCAACAAACATAAAAGGCAACTCCAACTTCAATTCTATGTCTTTTCTTTTAAAAACATACTGCATCACTTCATTACAACTACTGCATCACTTCATTACATACTGCATCACTTTATTTTGCCATAAAATTTAACATACTGCATCACTTCATTACAACTACTGCATCATCCACAAAAATGCATAGACACACAATTTTCAACAATTAAAATTGTGATGCATTAGAAAATAAGCTGTGATGTAGCAAAACATAAACTGTAATGTAGCCAAAAAATAAATTTTTGATGCATCAAACATAAACTGTGATGCAGTAGAATTTTAAATGTGATATAGCAAACATAAACTGTGATGCATCAAAAAATAAATTTTGATGCAATAAACATAAAAGGCAACTACAACTCCAATTCTGTGTCTTTTCTTTTAAAAACACTGTCACTGTATATTTGAGATAAACATGAACTGTGATGCTGTAACATATAAAAAGTGATGTAGTGACAAATAAAGAGGATATAGTAGAATGAAAACAATAATGCCGTAGAATATAAACTATGATGCAGTAACAAATAAATAGTGATGCACTAGAATAAAAACAGTAATGCACTACACGCCTAACCTAATCTAGACTTATATGACACATACAAGAACCTACTACATCACATCTTTACAAATATGGCATGAACCAATCAAACACATGAACAAACACTTTTTGACACTTAAAACACTTACGCACCTAATCTAATCTAGACTTATATGCCACATACAAGAACTTACTGCATCATACCAATTGCATAAATCATTCAAACAAACATACACAAACACATTTCGACACTTAAAACACTATGCATCATACCTAATCTAGACTTAGATGCCACATACAAGAACCTATTGCATCCCTACATTACACCAAATGCATCAATCAATCAAACACATACACAAACACTTTTTGACACTTAAAACACTACGCGCCTAACCTAATCTAGACTTATATGACACATACAAGAACTTACCGCATCACTTCATTACAACTACTGCATCATGCATTCAAACACACACACTGTTAGAGTTTATGGTTAACATTTAATATGTATGTCCGGTTTCGAACCCGAGGCTCGGGATTGCACACAATAACGTGAGAGTTTCAATGATGAATAATTAAATATATATATTTCATGTATTTTTTTATTCATTTCACCAATAAAACACTTAACGACGGTTAGTACTTAACGGGGTTTTAACTAACGACCGTTAAAGGACTAATTACGCAAAATAGGAAAGAAGGATCTAGAATCCTTGTGGGACTCTAGAACCGGCCGAACTAATCCCTTAGGGTTTTAGGGTCGGTTTTGGTTTGCTTGGGCACAAAGAAAAGAAACACTATAAATACAATTCATTGTGTTTTAGTTTTTCTCTAATCTTGGATCTCCAAACCTAACCAAACTTCTTCTCCTTCTCCCCTCTAGCTCCAACGATCGGCCCTATTTTAAATCCACTAGGATTTGGCCGAATTCTACTAAAGCTATAAAGTGTTTGGTTATTGGTGATCAAGAACCTAGCTTTTCCATTGAAACGCTATTCATTACGTGTGTACAAGATCGAGTGACGAGCTTATTTTAGCTCGTTTTTTTCCTTGTTAGTCGATCCATATATATTCCCTATTAGGGTTTATATAACTCGTTCTTGTTGAAGGGATTCCTTGTTCTTGCTAGGAATCACTAAGGTATGTTTTCTTTTAAGTTAATTAATTATATGTTCATGATCTATTCCGCTGCGTGATCTATTTGGTTATATGTTTATAGTTTGTTTATGATTCATAAAAACCAACAGTGGCATCAAGAGCCTCGTTTAAGAACATGTAATTAATTACTTAAACCTAAAAATTGGATCTTGTAGAGATTACATGCATTTATTATCTAGGGTTTTGTTGAATTTTTTTTATAAACCCTAATGGGTCGACACCCATTAATTAAAAATTAGGGTTTTAGTTTTTTTGATTAAAACTTGTAGAAACCCTAGGAGTGCATGCAAATTTTAGGGATTAATTAGTGAATACCGTATGTGATGTCACTTAATTAATAAGAAACGTACTAATAATTATATTGACATGATAATATGGACTACATGATTATGTGATCAATATGGGATCCATGACAAAATCTTGCATATTTTGTCATGGTATGATTTGTATGTTTGATTGAATTATTTGCTACATGATTTAAATAAATCTTAAATTGGGGAAGACCTCAATATATATTAATTAACAAGTTATGTGCAATGTGGTATCTAACTAACTAAAACTTACGCGGCCAAGTTATTTGGCGTCTGTGGACCATTGGGCACAATGAGCTCGAAAACCAATGGGAGTTTTGTTAGTTACATACATTTAAAATTACACATAGAATTAATATTAGGATTTATTGAAAAAGGTTTGCATGTGGCTATATGATATCGTGGATGATCATATATTTGTTATTATGTGTTTATTTATTTTTTTGTAATTACTTGATCTTTTGTGTTTATATATTATGATGGATTGCAACACACAAGAGGGTAATTTTCATAATAAAAATAAATAAGACTAATAACTATGAAACCTTTGTAGTAATTTTATTTATTGCCAAGTCTTATGTGCCGACAGTGGTTCGCTTCGCACGGTAATTTGCTCCCAGGCGAGACTAGCAATTAATAAATTATTACATAAAATAGTTTTAGCAAGAAAATCATATTTTTTTAGTTGATTGATTGCAACTGTACAAAAGTGGTCGAAGCGGCGGACCTATTATTGACAAACTATAAAGTGGGTTTAAGGTTGGCTCACATTAAATTGTGACCTTAAAGGGGCACGGTTTTAACCAGCTTCGGCGGCTGTCGTCCCTCCGCTCGCCTGTGCGTCAATAATAGACTTACCAAGTACACCATGAAAAAGTACGAAGCATCTTAAGGCAATGTTGTAATTTGCTCAACGCCTCAATTAAAAACTTTGATGATTTGAGCTACGAATGAGTAAATGGTTTTGTTTTTGAAAATATATATATGATACAAAGATGAATGCATGACATCTTTGTACATATTTTTTGATTTTACACATCAAAATTATTACCCTAAAATTTAAGTGATATGCCGACCAATTAACATGGAAACACCTAAGATGACATTCTATCATTACTAGCAGCCTCAGCTGATGTGATGATTCAAAGAATGAAGTCAATAGGAGTAAATTGAGCACTTCCATTACTAGCAGCCTCAGCTGATGTGATGGAACGGCGTCAATTTACACGTTTCTAAATTGGTTAACTTAATTGAGCACTTTCATTACTAGCAGCCTCAGCTGATGTAATGAAACGGCGTCAAGGCATAAAGATTTGGGGATGAAACATGCTTACATTTTGCAACTGATGTTGGCAATATAATGTAAGTCCCAAGATTTCTAGGAATTGCAATTTGACTTTGGCAATGGGGTGATCCCGTACCTTGTTGAGTACTTTCATTGCTAGCAGCCTCAGCTGATGTAATGAAACGACGTCAATTAGGATCCTAGTTTTCAGTGAAAATTAAATGGTTTTTTTAACCAATGGGTGTTTAGTTTTCACGAAATTTTTTATTATCGAAAGTACTAACTTTTGAACTTTTTTATGTAGAAATGGCCCAACCCGGAAACTCGTCAAACTTAACTCCCTGTTTCAAGATGATGCTTGAAAAGGAAAAATTGACTGGGACTAAGAATTTTAACAATTGGTATCGAAACCTAAGGCTTGTTCTTAGGATTGCCAAACGTTATGAATGTCTTAGTGAGCCCCTTCCGGTTGCTCCTCCTGCAAACTCGCCTAATGCAATACTTAGGGAGTACAATGAGGCTTATGACAGGCACAATGATGCGGCTTGTCTCATGCTATCGGGGATGGATGATCAACTGGTAAAACAGTTTGAGCAATATGGCCCGAAAAACATGATTGAGGAACTGCAACGTATGTTTCAGAAACCTCCCATGGCTGAATTGTATGATGTACTTGACAACCTAGGCAAGTGCAAGCAGGATGCAACAACACCCGTAAGTAATCATGTGCTGGAAATGAAAGGTTATCTTGACCAATTAGATGCACTTGAATGCGGTATGCGGAAGATGTTAAAGTTGGCCTCATCAATAGATCCCTCAATGAGGAATTATATGGTGATTTTGTGCGTAACTTTAATATGCATTGCAAGGGGAAGACATTTAATGACTTGCATGCAATGCTCATTGAATATGAGAAGGGACTCGCTAAGAAAGCTCCTACACCTACTACACCTGCTGTTATGGCAATTAGAGGTGGTAGAGTAGCTAAGCCCGGTAAACCGAAGCATGTGAACAAGAAAGGAAAGGGCAAAGCTGACAAGGGCAAGCAAATTGTGACTTATCAGCAAAAGCCGAAGAAGCAGAATCCTCCTCCCAAGAAGGATTATCCCAAAAAGGATGCGGCTGCTTGTCACCACTGTAACACTCCTGGACACTGGAAGCGTGACTGTCCATTGTTGCTTGAGGAGTGTCGCAAAAATAAGAATGCCAAGGCTGGGCAGGGCGCCAGCACTTCAGGTATTTTTATGGTTGAATTATTTTCATTTCCTCGTAAGCAAAATGCCTGGATATATGATACAGGATGTGGTACTCACATTTTTAATACATCGCAGGGGCTTAGAGGAATCAAGAAACTGAACTATGGGGAGTGCTACCTGTATGTCGGAAACGGGATACGTGCAGCAGTGGAGGCCATAGGGACTTTTGAGCTAGTTTTACCATCTGGTTTAATTTTGGTCTTAGACAATTGTCATTACGCACCTTCTATTGTTAGAGGTGTCGTATCAGTTTCTTTGTTATTGGATTTGGGTTTTAAGCATACTTTTAATAATAATGGAATTTATGTTTCTTTAAATTCTGTTTTTTACTTTAATGCTATTCCATTAAATGGTGTGTTTGAAATTGACATGGAAAACCATGTATCCAATGAAAATAATTCTATGTATAGCATCGGTAATAAGAGAGTCAAGTCTAACTTGGACTCGTCTTATTTATGGCATTGTCGCCTTGCCCACATAGGCAAGAAACGCATGGAAAAGCTGCTAAGTGATGGGCTTTTACCTAATATCAATGATGATTCAGTTGATAAATGCGAATCTTGCATATCTGGGAAGATGACGAAGAAACCTTTCCATAGCAATATGGAGAAGGCTTCGGATATACTTGGATTGATACACATGGATGTGTGTGGTCCACTTAGACACGTGTCAAAACGCGGTGCTACCTACTTCCTAACCTTTACGGATGACTATAGTCGTTATGGTTGTGTTTATTTACTTAAACACAAACATGAAGTCTTTGAGACATTCAAGGTTTTCAAAAATGAAGTAGAATTACAACTCGGAAAGAAGATTAAGGCCCTTCGATCTGATCGTGGTGGTGAGTATTTGAGCCAAGAGTTCAAAGATTATCTAGCTGAGTGTGGCATTGTCCAACAACTCATTTCTCCTTATACTCCACAACAAAATGGTGTATCTGAAAGGAGAAATCTTACCTTACTTGACATGGTACGATCTATGTTTAATCTTACAACTCTTCCCTTATCCTTTTGGGACTATGCTCTTGAAAGTGTTGTTCGCATACTAAATATGGTTCCAACTAAGAAGGTTCATAAGACTCCATATGAATTATGGACTGGAAAAGCTCCCAACTTGTCTTACTTAAAGATCTGGGGTTGTGAGGCGTTTGTTAAACGTGACTCACCTGACAAGCTCCAACAAAGATCTGTTAAGTGCATCTTCGTAGGATACCCTAAGAAAACAAGGGGTTACTACTTTTACTTCCCACCAGAAAATAAAGTCATTGTGGCTAGATATGGTGAATTCCTTGAGGAGAGTTTCTTGACTCAAGAATTCAGTGGGAGAGTATATGATCTTGAAAATGATCAAGAAGATGTGTCACCTTCTGAGAACACTAACACACTTCCTGTGGAACCTGAAAGCTTAGGTTCTCCACCTGAAGTTGAAGTGGTACCCGTCCGTAGGTCTTCAAGATCTACAAAGGCTCCTGAACGTCTATGTTTAAACATAGATGATGAGGAAACTATGCTATTGGATCACATTGATGAGCCAACTAGTTATAAGGCTGCCATTAATAGTCCTGAAAAGGATAAATGGCAGGTAGCCATGGATGGGGAAATGCAATCCA
This sequence comes from Artemisia tridentata subsp. tridentata, assembly GCA_021014915.2. Taxonomy (NCBI): domain Eukaryota; kingdom Viridiplantae; phylum Streptophyta; class Magnoliopsida; order Asterales; family Asteraceae; genus Artemisia; species Artemisia tridentata. The sequence goes on along the minus strand of CP139502.1, from coordinate 355,022,852 downwards.
TGAATGACAATAAAGTTTGGATTGAAGTAGACCTTCCACCCAATGCTAAAGTAGTCGGGTGTAAATGGCTCTTCAAGAAAAAGACTGACATGGATGGCAACGTACACACCTACAAAGCTCGTTTGGTGGCCAAGGGCTTTACCCAAACATATGGTGTTGACTATGAGGAGACCTTTTCTCCTGTGGCCGACATTAGAGCTATTAGGATTCTTATAGCCATAGCTGCCTACTATGACTATGAGATTTGGCAAATGGATGTCAAAACCGCCTTTCTGAATGGTCGCCTAGATGAAGATATCTATATGGCGCAACCTGAGGGGTTTGTGAATCCACAATTTCCTGAGCGTGTATGCAAACTTCAAAGATCCATTTATGGATTGAAGCAAGCATCCAAGCAATGGAATAAGAAATTCGATGAGGAAATCAAGAAGTTTGGATTTACTCAAAATTTCGATGAGCCATGTGTATACCACAAAGTTAGTGGGAGTAACACTACTTTTCTTGTCCTATATGTCGATGACATATTAATCATGGGAAATCACATACCTAGTCTTGATGAAGTTAAGGCTTATCTATGTGAATGTTTTTCCATGAAGGATTTAGGAGAAGCAGCGTATATTCTTCGAATCAAGATCTATAGAGACAGATCTAAACGGTTAATCGGATTAAGCCAAAGTGCTTACATGGATAAAATATTGAAGAGATTCAATATGCAAAATTCCAAGAAGGGATATTTGCCCATGCAAGTGGAACACGGCTTGTGCAGCGAAATGTGTGCTTCTACACCTGAAGAGGTGGCATACATGAAGAAAGTTCCGTATGCTTCTATAGTAGGATCTATCATGTATGCAGTTAGATGCACAAGGCCAGATGTGGCGTTCGCTCAAAATTTGACCAGTCGTTATCAGCAGAATCCAGGGAAAGATCACTGGCATGCTATTAAGAACATTCTTAAGTATTTGAGGAATATTAAAGACATGTTTCTAGTTTTCAGGGGAAATCCAGACGCAGAACTGAATGTTACAGGTTTCTGCGATGCATCCTTTCAGACTGATAAAGATGATACGAAGTCTCAGACGGGTTACATTTTTGTCATAAATGGAGGAGCTGTGGACTGGAAGAGTAAGAAGCAGAGTACAACGGCCATGTCTGCTACAGAATCTGAGTACATTGCTGCATCGGAAGCAGCACAAGAAGCTGTTTGGATAAGGAAATTCGTTAAGGATCTTGGAGTGATGCCTTCAATAGAATTACCTATAAATGTGTATTGCGACAACTCTGCTGCAATCACATTCGCCAATGAACCTGGAGTTATGAAAGGCGCCAGACATTTTAAAAGAAAGTATCACTATGTTCGAGAACAAGTCGATGATGGTGAAATAAAAGTACTCAAAGTTCACACAGATGACAATCTGGCTGATCCTTTCACGAAGGCATTACCTAAGGAGACGTTTAATCGTCATGCTCAGGGTATTGGTCTTCGTTTAGCAGATAGTTTCATGTAAATCTGTTGGATTAGTATTTCGATAGGGACGTGTAAACAATTATTATGTTAATGAAATAAAGTGCGGATAACGTTTATTATCATTATTAATACTTGTGTCCTATATTTGCATGTTTAAATCCGTGAATAAATTTATTTATTCTAAATAGTCCATTGTCAATTAATAATATGGGAATATTATTGAACTAAGACAAATGTGAGGATTGGTAGAATGTACTGTAAGGTTAAGACACCAATATCACATGATATTCAATATTGGATAAATTGAATATAGGACTTATCCCAACCACATGATTATACTTTATGGATCATAGTCATTAAGTATATCATGAATATTTATCCTCTGACTTGAGATGCCAGATAATTGCCGAGGATGTAGCTCATTTTCTGTGAGATAGTCTAACACTATCCGTAAAAGGTAGTTATAAGGGCTATTTTCATAAATGATGCGAAGTTCAAGGGTTATGCTCGCAGTCAATAAAGGATTTGTTCCTTCAACTTTGTGTTGAAGTTTAATACTGCTTGGCCACTCGTATGATTAACAAGATGTTTGCGTGCGCACGCCCAAAGTCTATCTGGAAGACGTTCAGATGTTTTGGTAATTTTGTTCAATTATGTACAAACGAGAAACTACTGTTAATTTTGGAATGACAAAGATCCATATCCAAATTAACGCGGTATTAGTAACAAAAGGATAAGTATGATGATTAAATCATCACATGGTTTTTCCAGGAAAACCATACTCGGATCAAGCTGGGGGCATTGGGATCTGTTAAGCTAGACTAGCCCATGTCATTACAATATTAATTGTTATCCAAGTGGGAGCTGTTAGAGTTTATGCTTAACATTTAATATGTATGTCCGGTTTCGAACCCGAGGCTCGGGATTGCACACAATAACGTGAGAGTTTCAATGATGAATAATTAAATATATATATTTCATGTATCTTTTTTATTCATTTCACCAATAAAACACTTAACGATGGTTAGTACTTAACGGGGTTTTAACTAACGACCGTTAAAGGACTAATTACGCAAAATAGGAAAGAAGGATCTAGAATCCTTGTGGGATTCTAGAACCGGCCGAACTAATCCCTTAGGGTTTTAGGGTCGGTTTTGGTTTGCTTGGGCACAAAGAAAAGAAACACTATAAATACAATTCATTGTGTTTTAGTTTTTCTCTAATCTTGGATCTCCAAACCTAACCAAACTTCTTCTCCTTCTCCCCTCTAGCTCCAACGATCGGCCCTATTTTAAATCCACTAGGATTTGGCCGAATTCTACTAAAGCTATAAAGTGTTTGGTTATTGGTGATCAAGAACCTAGCTTTTCCATTGAAACGCTATTCATTACGTGTGTACAAGATCGAGTGACGAGCTTATTTTAGCTCGTGTTTTTCCTTGTTAGTCGATCCATATATATTCCCTATTAGGGTTTATATAACTCGTTCTTGTTGAAGGGATTCCTTGTTCTTGCTAGGAATCACTAAGGTATGTTTTCTTTTAAGTTAATTAATTATATGTTCATGATCTATTCCGCTGCGTGATCTATTTGGTTATATGTTTATAGTTTGTTTATGATTCCTAAAACCAACATGCATTCAAACACACACACAAACTCTTTTAAACACTTAAAACACTACGTGCCTGAGACAATCTAGACTTATATGTCACATACAAGAACCTACTGCATCACCTCTTTTCAACTATTGCACCATGCATTTAAATTCACTCAAATAAACTTATAACACAATGCACGCTACCTAATCGAACAATATTTGCAACAAAACATAACCTATTGCATTACTTCTTTACAACTACTGCATCAATCATTAAAATACACTCACAGAAACCTTTTGACATCTAAAACACACTGCTCGTTACCTAATCAAACAATATTTGCCACATTATATAACCTACTACATCAATTCATTACAACTACTGCATCATCCACACAAATACACACATAGACAATTTTCAACAACTAAAACATAACATACTGCATCATGTATTCAAATAAACTCATAAATATAACATACTACATCACTTCATTACAACTACTGCATCATACAAAAAATGCATAGACACACAATTTTCAATTTCTACTAATCCAACAATATTTTGCACACAACATAACCTACTGCATTATTTCTTAACATTTACTGCATCATCGTAATAAATAATAACCTAATTCAATATTATTTTAACTGAAATAAGTCTTTTACTATTTCTAGTTGCTAAATCAAATAAATAAAACACGATTTTAGTATAATAAAATTAAGAAATTGATGCAGTAACAATTTTAGGGTTTGTAGATTAACTTACGAGGAGGTTTGAATCGACTGATGTTCGTCTTCACCATATGTATGATGCAGTAACTATTTAGTGTGTGAATTTAGTACATGTTTTAATTGTGTGAATTTAGTGTGTGAGATTGAGAGAGAAATGAGTGAAATTTGGGGGGAAAAATGAAGTTAGATCTGTTATACAAAGAGGAACGACGTCGTACTGAAAGTTACGGGTATTTTGTTATTTAGAAGATTAGTTTGTAATGATACATGTCTGCCCTTCAGCTTTTCATTATTTACAAAAAAGCCACTCCGCTTTTTTTTTCTTTCCCCTCTAATCGGACGGTTGAGATTGCTTCCTAGACTTCTCATTTTAAGTCCCTTCTCATTGTATCCCCACCCTATATATATATATATATATATATAGGAGCGCGTTCTATGCAGTACCAATATTAGATACAGTACTTTACAGTACTCTTTTTGACCAATAAGAATTTAGTACTATTAAATCTTTTTATTTAATTCATAAGGGTATATTAGTAAAACACATTTTAACTTTGTTTTTGAATTTTTTAATTAAAAAACGTTTTTAAACACCTTAATTTTCGGAATTTAAAATATATATATATTTTTTTTAATTTTTTTTTTAATTTTCTTTTACATAGATGTTTTACGAAAAATTAAGTGCATATGTGTTTTTTTTTAAATATTGTAAATTTACATATGTTTTATGCGTACAATTGTTTAGATACCAAAGTTGTTTTGTTCAAAATGGTAATTGCACATATGTTTCTAGTAGACATTCTTTAATCTTCAATATTTATAATAAAAAACATAGACGCATACATGTAAACTCTAAATTTACAACAAACCAAAAACATAAATAGTATATATACAAAATGAAATACAATTCAAATATAAATGTATCTTCTTTAATATAGATGTGTCCATCATTCAGAAACATGTGTGCACTATTCCAAAAACATACGTGCACGTTTCACTTTCTTATCAAATTCATTAGAACATATGAGTGCCCTTCCAAAAACATATGTGTACACTGCGGTTTCTCATCAAATTCATTGAAACATATTCGCACGCCTTCCAAAAACATGTTCAATAGCTGTGTTCAAGTCAAATAAGAAATCATTAGAAAAATCGAAGGCAGCGCATAACATACCAAGCCCGTGCATATAAGTAAGTTAAAATTATTTTAAAAGAAAAATATCAAGAGTAGAGCACGTAGCCGTAAGTAAGACTGGATTTGAGAGCCTATTAATATGAATGGTGGCATAAGACTAAAGACATGCCTCAAAAAACAATATGTGTGAGCTATGATATATAGAAATGAGAACAAACTATGCAACCTCATAATTACAATCAATAATTAAGATGAAAGAAAGAACCTAAGAGCAGGTATTAGCCAATTTTGGGCTGATTAGAATTAGCCGTGCTACAAATCCAAACATCAGGGAAGTAAAGGGAAACAAGAGTAGGAGACTTTAGTATTGGGTTAACTACAAAACATATATGCACTCACCTCTATTGATTTTATATTAACTAAAAAACATATATGCACGCTTCTATTTATTTTATATTTACCTTAAAACATATATGCACATACTCCTATTAATTTTATATCAATCAAAAAAAAAAAAAAAAAAAAAAAAAAAAACATTGAAAGGGTCAAACTAAAGGGGGTAAGGTCGTAGGGATCACATTAGACCAGAAGCACATCCAAACACACCACAATTACCACATAGAAATGATGGTTTATCTCACATACCAAAAGTGTTGCAGCTCCAAATATCATCATCCAAAGGAAGTCGGCAGTACGCCTATTAAATGGTCCATTCTCCAATTGAACTCCATATCTTAATCTATAAGAAGTTCCAAAGAAAATAAGGCAAGTACGTGTGAGAGATATGTGCCACAAGGTGAATACTAATGTCCTGACTTGCAGGATAATTATAGACAAGAATTAAAGCTACTTAATATGTAGAAATGAATCACTAGCCAATCTGATTACTCACATCATTAACAAGCGAATCCCAAAAGTTATAGAGAAAGGGCTAATAAAGATGAAATTCGTAAGTAGCCTCCACACCTAAAAAACCAAAGTAGAACCAGATCCGGCGACCACAATCAGGCTGCCATCTGAAAATCCGGTGACCACAAAAACCGAATACACAAACAAAAAAATTCAAGATCCAATAAAAACGAATACACAAACAAAAAAAATCAAGATCGAAAAAAAAAACGAATTAAAACAACTTACTGACAATGTATATCTCAGATTGATGCTTGTTCGACAAAAAAAATTGATGATCGTTTTTTTAAGGTGGCCAAACAATTGATCTAAAGAGAAAGAGGCGTAGGTTTTTTTGGGGGAGCGGTTTATTGATTTGTGGGAGAATTATAGATGGTAAGTGAGATAACTGCATTTTTTTAGGGATATTATGAAATACCTAGATTACCCTTTTAGCCTTTTTAGCTTTTTAAATAATGGCTTGATCTTTCAATTAATTACATTAAAGGCACAAGTGATCTCATCCATTGATTAAGTGATCTAACGGTCAAGAATGGTACTGTAAAGTACTGCATCTAATATTGGTACTGCATAGAATACAACACTATATATATATCTATACATAATATATGAGGCTAAGCATGTAGCTAGAAAATGTCACGTCAATGCCACCTCAATGCCACGTAAATGCCACCTCAATGCCACTTGGCATTTTCTATATTTGCGGCACTTATTTAAAAAAAAATTAGACATTCCAGGTTTCGAACCCACGACCTCATGCACACATCCAACGCTCCTACCACTGGAGCAAGTGTTTTTTTGTGTTAGGCATTTCAAAACAAAGATGTCATGCTTCAATTCAATTTCACTTATAATCCGGATTTCAAATTCTTATCAACACACAAATCATAACTCACTCCCTTAATTATTTCCCTAAAATCTCTGTAACTGCATATTGCCTTCCAAAATTAAACCTTCTGATTTTAAAATTTTCATTATGATTTGTTTTGAATTTGAAAATCATATCACAAAAATCATGGATCATTTTAAACTAAATTTTTTTTCCAAAACCCTAATGTTTATCTATAAAGGCAGTATGTTCACGGTTTCTTAGCATCACATTTATCAATCGACATATATACTTTCATATCACACTCAAATCAGTCATGAATAGGTTTCCAGGCAAAAAAAATGGTAACATGGGATACCGGAAATCACCATCAGCATCAGGTAGCAATTTGAGAAAGGGTGGAGGTTTTGGAGGTTCTGGAGATAAATCATTTCGTTGATACATTGTTAATAATGTTTTTATAATGATATGATGTTTGTGTATGCAATTGCTTTTTTAAATACTTTTTTTAGGCTAATTTGTGTTTCGTATGATACTTATTTGTTCTTACCAATCTTATTTGTTGTTTCATTTTTCCTGTTGGTTGCACGTGATGATAAGGTTCTGGAGGTTCAAAGGCTTTTGGTGGTGCTGGTGGATTCGGTGGATCAGGAGGTAAATCATTTCATTGATACATTGTTAATAATGTTGTTATAATGATATGATGTTTGTGTATGCAATTATTTTTTTAAATACTTTATTTTAGGCTTATTTGTGTTCGTATATGAGATAGTTTTCTGTTTTTACCAATCTTATTTGTTGTTTGTTTTTTGTTTGTTGGTTCCACTTGATGATAATGTTCTGGAGGTTTTGGAGGTTCAAAGGCTTTTGGTGGTGCTGGTGGTTATGGTGGATCAGGAGGTAAAGCATTTCGTTTATACATTGTTAATAATGTTGTTATACTAATATGATGTATGTTTGTGTATGCAATTGTTATACTATTATGATATTTCATTTATCAGGAGGTAATTCCTATTGTGTTTTTTTGGTTGCAAATTCGTATGATATATATTTCTTCTTACCAATATTAATTGTTGATTGATGTTTTGTGTTGGTTGCACTTGATGATAATACAATCTGTTTATGAATGTTATTTATTTGTTTCTAAATCCTTATACAATTACTTTCAGATCCTTATATGGTGTGTTGTATTATTTAAATTTCATTCTCAATGTATTAAATACTCAATGATCTTTAAATATGTTTTTTTACGGCTGCAATTATGCACATGTGTTGTGTTCATTGTTATGAGATTATAATTGTAGAATAATTTTTACATATCAGGTACTGGCGAGGATAAAAAAATAACTCCTTTTAAAGAAGTCAATCCTATGTTGGATGACATAGCAGTTCGAGCCAGATGTATATCAATTTGGCATTCGCATAAATTGAATCATGAAAATGATCCATACAGCCTTGATCTTGTGCTGCAAGATGTCGAGGTATCTTCACTAACCTTTTTACTAGGTATACAATACCTTAATAACACACTTTTTATGGAACCCATAATATGTCCAATGCAGAACACTAGGATCCAGGTGTACATAAAGAAAGAATTCATGTTTCGGTTCGAGCCACTGTTTGAGGAGGGACAATGTTACCTAATATCCAACTTTGGTATTGCTGAGAATGGGGGAAAGCTTCCTTTGTTGCCGCATAGGTTCAAAATAAGCTTTTACAAGACAACCATTGTGACACGTATTCCACCTTTTGACAACAACACACATGGTTTCATTTTTGAACCATTTAGTCATTTGGGTCATCCTGAACATTATGAATACTATGATAACGACTCAGTTGGTACGTACTCGATCCATTTTGATTAATAACGTTTCAATAACATTATTATGTTATGTGACTTATATGCAACCAATGTTGTTGTACACAGATGTCATTGGCTCAGTGGTTGGTATCGAGGAAATTGTTCCCGTTTCTTCTGCAGGTGGGAAAAAGTTCCGTAGGACAATGGTCGTTGAGGATGCGGAGTAAGTATAAATAAACTAATTGTCTATAATATACATTTTTACCCAAACCATGCTAATGATTATAATATTTACTTATACCTTATTGTATGCATGTTACACAGGGCAAACCGTTTGAATCTCACTTTCTGGGACAAAAGGGCGACCATGTGGGATCAGTATGCTAAAAAGCGTGACGCCATTGATCATTTGGTGGTTATACTTCAACTTGGAAAAGTCAAGTACTGGGACGGTACGTGCATTGTTTTATTATCTCATTTCTAATACATTCAGTTATTTTTTATTCATTAACTTTATTTATTCAATGTTTCACTAATCAGGAATAGCGATGGTTCACAATGCCCTTTTCGGTTCAAAGATATTTGTCAACCGTGACATACCAGAGATCAATGATTTCAAAACAAGGTTGTTATATTTGTTTGTGTATAAATTAATGCAAGAATTTAATATTTCATTGTTATTAATATTATTAATTTATATTGTTTTGTAATTTTATTTTAGGGTTCAACAGCGTGAAGGGTTTCAGCGTGATCAGCTCAAGATTGAGGTGTTTTCACCGGAAGTCAAGGTTCAAACGATGACTGAGTTTTTTCGAGGCTGTGTGAAAAGTATGGTTGGTGGGATCCGTGACTGTGAACCGGTGAGTTATTCTTCTCTATTCTAAACTTTACACGAATTATCATGAAGATGTTTTCATTATTTGAATTCTAACATTTTCAATTATAAATTGCAGGATTCACATTGTATTGTGTTAGCAACAATACACAGGATCCACAAAGAGCATGGGTGGGCGTACACAACATGTAAAGAGTGTAACAAACGAGTCGATGTTGTTGAGGGAAGGAATCGCAAATCCGTTTTTGTTTGTGAGGATCATGGCTCTGTACAGCCTGTATCCAGGTAACAAACATTTGAGTCCACAGTTTTTATTTGTTTTATTTTATTAGCAATTTTTAGATTTCCAAGTTTTACATGCACCTTTATTTTGTTGTTACAGGTTTAAGGTAATTTTACGGCTGATTGATGAGTCGGGTTCCGCCCCTGTTGTATTTTTTAACTCCCAGTTTTCCAAGCTTTCTGGTCATACTGCCTGGGAATTGATGGAAACCCATGGTATGGACCCAGACGAATACTGGCCACAGGAGGTTGACAACATAGTCGGGAAGAAATGTCTCTTTAAGATATACTACTCGGAGTACAACGTCAACAGGAACAACCATACGTATCGGTGTGATAGTTTTTCTGAAAACGCTGATTTCATCAACCATTTTAAGAAAGACTTTTTAGATGACGATTGATGTGATGAGGAAAACACACAAAGAAATATTTGTTCACCCGAGTCGTAGTCCCGATTGAAGGATGAATGGAATTGTGATTCGAGATCGTGATTCGTGAAGTGAATGTGAAAAAGAGTGATGATTGGTGATTTTATACTACAAATTATGAAATAACAAGCAACAATAACTAATTAAACTAAAGGAACAATTAAGCTAAGCATACGAACCTAAAAACGGAAATTAAATTTTAAAACGTACGCGACGTAATTTAAAAACGTAATTAAAAAGTGAATTTTCTAAATTCTAAGTCCTAAATTTATGAAAATAATTTTCCTAAACTCTAAATATTAAAAGAAAATTTTTGGAAAAAGAAAAATATTTTTTTGACTTTTTATTAATTTTTTATGAATTAAAAACTAATTTAAACTAATTAAATGATTTAAAAATATTAAAACAAGTTGGAAAAATCTGAAAATTTTGGAGTAATTATAATTTTTTAATAATAAATCTAGGAAAAATAATTTCAGAAGCTAATTAACCCTAATTAAGCTGTAACAGTAAATAAGCACTTGAAAAATAAGCTAAAAATAAGCAAATGAAAGCCAAAAATTACAAGAAGCTCAGGAACTGATAAGCTGACTATAATAAGCACAGAACGACTGAAAGTAAACAATTAAGCACAAGTAATAAGCTGTAAATCAGCTGAACAAATTCTAGAACAAGGCAGATTCAAATGGCTTGATCAACCCTATTTCAGCTACTCTAGAAGCTAGGGATAAGCTGATTTTTGAATTCCAGTTACAGAAACTAAAAGCCTATATGTCAGACTGCTTAAAATCTGATAATGCCCAAAAGTTCTCACCAATTGCTACTCTAATCAGGCCCTAGATAGGTATCATATAACTTAGCTGATGCAGAACACACAAGCCACAAGTGCTGATATTGCAGATCCTCAAGAAGCTATCAAATGAGCACTAACTTCCAATCCCAGATAATACTCCTAATCCTAGTAGTACTAATTGTTTATAATCCAAAAAGCAGAGCACCGGCTTATTCCAATAAGCCACAGGGAAGGTTAGATCAGCAGCAAACTTTGGGGTCTGCACTAAACAATTATGTGACAGCAAGAATTTGAAAATGGCGCAAATGTGTGCGAAACTGTCCAATGTGTGCGAAACTGTCCAACTCCTACCTTGCTCTTAGAACTAATCTTAACACTAAACACCAACTCAAAAATGCCAAAGGGTGACCTTAAATAAGCTCAGCTTATGCTGAGCTTATAGAGGCAGTTCATGTTCCGATAATCCTCCAAAAGACCAAATGCTTATAGTGAGCTATAATTCCCTTATCATCTAACAACAACAGCAGTTTCAAACTCAAACAAACTCAATCCAAGCTTAGAAAAGTGCATATGAACAGTACTCAACCAAATGCTTAAAACAACCCCTACTTAAGCTATTTTACCCAACAGTTGTGCACTAAATCAACTACAGCCACTGAAATAAGCTAGTTTATCAACTAATCTATAATTATCTAAGCTACTTAACAACTAATAAGCAAAGAACAACAAGCAACAAACATGAAATCAGGCTGAACAAGGAAATGCAGAAAATTAAGCCAAAATTGAAATGAAACTTACAAACTATCCCTTAGCTAGAATAAAGGGGTTCTCCTATGTAGCCTATCTTTAGATAGGCCAAGCACTTCCCAAACTTGCTTGATCTACCAGAAATTTCCCAAGTTCATCACCTTAATGCCACAGTTGACTTTTTGTTGACTTTTTGGACTTTTGAGTTTTGGACTAGAATTGAAACTAACAATCACTTACAGTAAGCTATTAAGCTTATATAAGCTTATACAAATGAAAACATAGCTTATTGAAGCTGAAATTAAAACATATTTTTTTTGATTTTCTTTGAAATTCCTGATGTATAACACTAATAATGAAAGTGAATGCTCAAAAAACTTATACTAAACTGAAAATAGCTTATAAATCAGTAAGAGAACTTATAATAACAACTGAAAATGGAGATAATATTCAATAAGAAATACGGATTAAAACATAAAACTCAAATTTTCATTAACATAAACTGAATTACACTATGAAAGGTTTGAAAATACAATTAAAAATCTAAACTAGCAGCATAACTTTAACCTAAAATTACATGCCCTAATGAGGAAGATAGACCCACTATTTATAGCCAAGCTAGGAGCCTTCTAGGCCTGCCATGCTGACAATCCGTGTGCATCCTTGCTTGATATCAGCCCTTAGATCTTCCTTGATCACCAATCCATCAATCCTCAGCCGTTTGATCAATTTCAATGATGTGTCTTGACCAATAGCATGATGCCACGTAGTCCAAGCGTGTGTTTCTGTGCAAGCTCTGACATCTGAAACCCAATGATTGGATGAATATACCCTTAATTGTTGTAATTGTGTACGGGGTAATTCTAGGGTTCGTGGAACAGTAGAAATTTCTGGGTGAAAAGGGTAAAAGGGGCGCGGGTGTGTGTGTGTTGTGTTTTATTTTTTTGACCGAATTTTGATAATACTTTGACCGGGTCGTGGGTTTGGGTAAAGTATCCGGGTTATTTAAAGTGGTGGTGGGCTTGGGTTTAAATGGTGGGCTGGGAATTATATGTAAAATCTTGATAATGGTTTTAAGGATTAGGATTTGTAGTTTAATAATTATAGGAACCAATTGTGTATTTTCTGAATTTTCAAGGACTGATTTTGCTAATTCTCCAAAATAAATCCAAGGGCTTTTCTTGACAACTGATGATTCTTCAGGGACTTGTTATGAACATAGACTTCCCGGATTCAGCTTTAAGTCCTTTCCATATCTCGTGCTCGTTTTCCCGGTTTTTCCTCGATTTTGTCCTATTTTTGAAATATCCTTCCCTGCATAATCAAAAACACAAAAACACAATATCTTTTGGCATTTTGGTTAGTTTTTGGTCTTTTTGGGACCAGTTTTGGTCAAGAAAAGGTATGTGAATAAGCACATACCAACGATGTAGTAGACGATGTTCCTGATGAGGTAAACTATCAAGTAACATTTTCAGATATTACATATATTCAAAGTTTATAGTATTGTACAGTCGAGTAATTTTTTTTGTTAATCAGGTTCCAAATGAGGAGTTCAGTGCACCTTCGACACATGAGTTCCGCACACCTGCTACTTTAATCAAACAAGTAAGCATTTCTGATCCCAGTTTGAGCCGTGTGTTGGATTTGCAGTCACCTACTGCATCATGTGTAGCTCCCGGATGTTCCTCAAGTTCCGGTTCAAAGAAGAGCCGTTGTCTCTCGCCACCTCCTATATCAGGTGAATCATCGGGAAGTGCAGGAAAGAAGCAACGTGTTGTTGTTGATCTCGAACAGGTTGAGAGCGAACCCGAGGATGAATCTGTCAACGGCACTCAGCAAGATATGGTCCAAGTCAAGATTGAACCAACAGATTAGATCACTTGCAACAACTACTTTGTTTATCGTTTTTATTTTTAATTTTCCAAATGTGTTTGCAAAGAACAATGTTTTTTTCTTTTATTATTTTTTGTTTGACAATTTTGTTTGCTTCCTTTTGAAAGTATTTGCTACATTTTACATATCATGGAGATGGTATGTGTTGAATAATTATGGCATATTTTGGCTTTATATTGATTTGCTCTTTGTCTATCCTTTGTTTTGTGAGTATAACTCTGATTTTAGAACAGTTATATATATATAAATTTGCAGTTACCAAGGTGTTTCCAGTATGAAAACACTAAATAACAGTACACAATGTGACAATGTTTGGTTAAACTCTATATTTAATTTGAACATTAACTATGATGTGTTACTCCTAAGTGTCTGCATTCAACACTATCCCACACGATCAATGCTTTTTCAGTGTTATATGTTTACTTAAATATACAAGTTATAATTACCTTCGAAACATATTTTTACCAACATCAGTACTAAGTTTATATTTATAACAACTAAAAACTTTCTAACAGCATTAACTTGACATGAGACCTGCATAAAGTGTTTTATTATTGACCATATACTTTGTTACACTTCTGAATTTAACCAAATCATTTCCAAAATTGCAGGTTACTACTAAAAAACTATCAACTTTAGTTAAATCGCTTACACGTTTGCAAGTGTCCAAGATTTATAGTGCGACTTTATTGTGTCATTTAGCATTATACTAATAAAACCATAATTTCCAAATGGATATGTATCAGTGATAAAGTGTTTATACCATTCACAAAAGGAACAAAATTTGGCATCAACACACACTGTTATAGTTTTACAACCATCCTTTCAGTCTGAAAGTGAACACTACATAATCCTAATATCCTACTTTACGAAATAGTGACGTACTGATTAGTTATTTTACATACCACAAAATAGCAAATATCCAAACATAACACCACAAAATAAGTACTAAAACATGTCTGGTTACCATTCCAAGAAACCTTAAAGAGCAGTAAACTATTACGTTATAGTTCTTTAACACAAGTGAAATACTGGATACTCCTCCACCTCATCTCCATTAATATTTGTGAGCATAAACATGTACCTGAACCTTATCATTTTATCATATGCAAACCGACATTCCTGTCCAAATTCATCCCATTCACCAAATACATTGATATGATTTCTCCGCTCTGGATCCTCTTTGTGAACCTCCATCTTCATAGTTGATGTATATTCCACATGCGTGTATGTTGTGCTCTAATTTATACCCACGGTATGTCGTTGTGGTTTTAGCAATATTCAAGTTTTAAATTTATATTTAGCCGACTTATCAATATAACACACACTTTAACGAGCAGTGTACCCGGTCAGTATGAATATAATGGTAAGTAGAGTGTCGATCACTAAGAGTGGAACGTATTATCTAGTTATTCTAATCAGTATTTTAATATCTTAAGTTAGCTATACAACCTAATCTAACGCAAGGGGGTTCAGCCTGAGAGACTGGCACGGTTTGGTTATGATTAAATAATAAACTAAACTAATGAGCACGAATCAGCGAATAGCACACACGTACACAGATAAATACTTGAGATAATAAGAAGACCTGTCCTGATAGTTAAGTAGCTTGTCACTTGTTTTATTGCTAGTTTTATATGAAGTGTATAGTTCGATGCAACGCACCGAGATTAACCCTTTCTCGTTGGCTCTAATCTTATCGGCGAGTAAACCCTTAATGATTACTTATGACTATCCTATTTACCTATTCTTCCTACTTTTCTACAGACGATAGAATGCATAGGCGATAGAATAAATAGGCGAGGAAGGGGCATGGCGACCCAAGCAATGCTCAGCTAGACACAAAGGTTATCAATGCACTAATAAAAGTCACCAAAGACATCAACATATAAACTTTAATTAATGGGAAAGCAATTTTAAGGGAGTTGAAGTGCATGATTAAATCAATGACACAAGCCCATCAATCCTGATGAATTAAAGTGTACTAATACAATAAAACAAAACTACTTAATGAATTGAATACATGCAGGACCTTCTTACAGCTCTTGTATCTTCGTTTAGGGTGTGTCTTGTGCTGCTACTTCGTCTGAATTTGGCTTAGGGTTTCTGTCTTCTCGTACTTCGTATATCGAACAGTCCAACCTCTTAAATTCGTCTGGCATTGGGGTATTTATAGTTTCTGTCTGAGGGTAAGATGCGGCGCATTGAATAAGTAGATGTGGCGCATTGACTTAACTTCGCGTGGGGTCCAAGATTAATATATTCAGGAATATTCGTATACCGCCAGAAGATGCGGCGTAACTCCATTCTAGTATGCGGCGCATGTCCTTTGCCGTCTTGGATTATAACTTGTGAAATCTTGATAGTGATGCGCCGTATATAATAAGTAGGATGCGGCGTATCTGGAGCAGAATGATCTTGATCTTATACATTTCAGTAGACTCTTAACTTCTTGCTTGTTTTGCTCCATAATTAGTCCAAAATCGCCAAGTTTCACATAATACTTATTTTTTCCTGAGAATTACAAAAGTAAACATTAACGTATCAATTCTCACAGATAATATAATAAAACAAGTCAAATAAATAGGATAAATGATGGTAATAAAATGTACTTATTTGAGTTCATCAATAGTCATTGTATATTCCACATGCTGGTGTTTCATCAAGACTTTGTTGTAAGTGTGCATTGGATGGTTCTGCAAGAAGTTCGCCGGTATTGCCTGCAATAACGCAATAGTTAATTATAATAGTAACTAATTATGTAAATACACATCTTTTAACATTAAAGATATCAAAGTAATACTTACAAGTCTTTCCCTAACAAGAATATACGAAAATCTCTTATAGAATGTGTCTTCTGATTCATGAAAATGATCACGATGAGCTGGCCATCGACAAATGTGATGCATTCTGTCATCATCTGCAAATATATTTATCAAATTAAAATCATCTTAACTTCGTATCTAAACAATTTATATTAATATGTATAAACTTATGCTACAGGCAATCAATCAATCCCAATTGTAGGCCCTTACGTATCTTAATTGTCGACATCCTCTTAACTATTAGTACAAGTCTATCACCACCTTTACATCCCCTCTATAACATCATTATGCTACTAATTTTTATTCTTGGTCAACCAAGTATGTATGATAACATAACACAGTTAGTTTTTCTAACAAGTCTTTATAATATAACTTATATATGGTTAAAATATTACCACATTTACCACAAACTAATTAAGCCATCTATATAGTGTCAAAGTTTTTTAGAATATGCATTAACTAATTGATTTATCTCCATAAACGTGGGTGCCAAAACCTATACATGAAGTATATACACCAAAACTAAGATATGTATTTTTTTAGGAACTACTTATTTATAGTTCCATTGATTAATCAAAATCCGATCCAGTTAAACTATATCCATCTTGGTTATCATCGGATATTTATACGAAACACCAATCCTTAGCGTAATACAAAGATAATTTCTAAAGACAACTATAATTTAACATAATCGACGAAATATATAAAGACAAATAAAATTTAACATAATTCTAAATTATACAATATGTATGGATCTCACCTTTGTCTTCAAAAGGTATAGCAGGCTGTACTGGAAGTAGTGTTGTCGCACCAAGAAAATGAGGAATGTTATATGGCGACCCATCTTTTAAAAATGACTGCATCCAAAACTCCTGATTTTGTTCCTTTGTAAAAACCAGAATCATTCCACCATCCAAAAACAGAGTCGCTCTGATAATATTCCAAACTTGAATATTCAGTGCATATTCTTCAGGCATATTGTCTTCTCCTACTTTCAAACCAATCACAGGAACTGTAAACCGGTGGTCTTCAACATTAATTACGATATTTCCTTCCATCTCTATCCCAGTTAAGAATTCAGCGGAAAGTTTCTGTAAAAAAAGATTAATAATGACAATTATTTACTTTTACATGTGCGTTTAACTACTTATAAGTTAAAACATTCTTGAGTCAACAATTAACTATTACCGGAGTCCTGTTTTCGTCAGCCCGAACTCTACTCTTAAAGTGAGATGGACGTCCCAGTATTCCCTCATATCCTCCGAATTCACGCCCATGATAATCATATCCTGTAACATAGAAGGAATCATCCCCTTCTTGTATGAAATGCAACACTTGAACATAACTACCGATGTTTTCCTTTGCAAATGAACTCCATTTGTGACCCTTTAGCGCAATAAGTCCATCATATGCTTTTACTAACGATACTTTTGTCCGAATTCTTTTGTAGTTTGTCAAGTACACATGTTTTTTCCCATTGTAACATTCCTCCGAAAAAACTTCAGGCATTTCCTAAATCATTATTTAATACATTAATATCCTCTTAAATTTATTACAACTATAGGGCGCATTGTACATTACCTGTGATTTGGGATATGTTGAACGGTCCACCAAAACGACAAATTCAACAGGCATTGTCCTACAAAACCACTAATAATTTAGCTAATTTTGTGCTGATAAACAGAGTATGGTGTAAAACTTATTACACACGCAATATTCTTTCGATATATTCATGTTAATAAATCCCAAATCACACAAACACAGTTATTTCACCTACTATGGAATCAGTAACAAAAAATAATTATTAAAAACCCCCAATTATCAAGTTTAAACAACACTTAATAAAAATAGAATGACCAATTTACGGGAAACATAATAACCATAACTATTCATGGGATTCAGTTTATTAAGAATGTTAAACATGCAAGTAACATCAAAACATCTAAAACGTAAAGATAAGATGAAAACAATAATTTTAAATATCCTAGATCCGAAAACACAAATACCTAACATAATCAATTACATAATTATTTTCAATAAGGCTAAGCACAATAACAAGATTCATCCAAACATTAAAAAAAAAAGTATAACTTACCTATACACTTATATAAATTATAATGGAAAGCATAAGATGATTCATGGTTTTCAGTTTATTAACAACCAGAAATGTGTAAATCGTGTTCATCCTATTTAATAAAACCAGAAACGTGTAAATCGTAAATAAGTTTTTCACATTTATACTTATATATTGACATTCTTAGAACATCAGCACATATTATGTTTAAAGTGTCAAGCCAAGAATGACACCGACGCTATTACCATGGATGAAAACACTGAAACACATTCTTAAAAACGTACGAAATAGGTCTCTATAATCTACCTCACACGTTTATGTCATTCTTCCACAGTATCTAAAAGCTCTGTTTTTTGCAAGCGTATTAACAATGAAAATATTTGTTTACTTTTGATAAATTTTTGGCCTACAAATGATAAACAAACTTTGAACGACTTACTTATGTATGCATTACTGTTCTACATTTTTATACCATATGACCTGTTTTTGAATAATTAATAACTTATATGTAATCTACCTAACTTACATTTCCACCATACTTTCATACAATGTTGATACATATACGCAGCTGCATAAGCCGATGTTGCTCAACTACTTAACCAAGTCGTATTACATCACAACTAACAATTAATTCATACATGCCTTTAGAAATACTGATCTTACTTTAGGATATCTTTCATTACGATTAACTACTATTACATCTTTCATTAAACATGTTTTTTATAAAACATTCCTAACATCAATCAAAATAAGTTTCCCTTTTGTAACTAAAATCATCATACATTTTCGGTTAAACATAAAACATCAAAACTAATATATTAGTCTTGCATATTAATACTAAAACCCATGTTTTCTTATTATCAGAGGATGCAATATCATAACTAACTTAACATCAGTACAATACTACTACTACACATACATCTTGAATCGTCTATTTGATGGTAACCGAAACGTGTTTGACAGTTATATTTGTTCTAACAATAAACATTATCATACAAATGACGAACATGCATTTGCAATCGGTAGATTAAGCAACATAATTAAATAAATAAATAAAAAATAAAAAAAAAAAAAAAAAAAAAAAGCCTTGCGTCAATGATAGTAACCTGTTTTTAGTTGAGAGAGTTGAAGAAGATGAGTGGGATATTTTAGATGGAAAGTCTTTGTGAAGTGATAGCAGCAAATGATGTAGCCATATTCTCAGTAACTCACTCTAACCAAGATACAACTTTCAAATGCAATCATTGTATTCAAGACAATTGTATCCAATTTATTTATTAAGAACAGTTGTAAATTATTAATATTTTTTGTATTTTTTTTAAGTACTCAAATTGATAAAATGATCTTGGGCTTTATGTGCAAAGATGGGTTAAGTATATGACAATTATGGGCTTAACAAACCAAACCTTCAACATCTATGTTTATTTTTTTCACCATAAAAGTTAAAAAAAAAATAAATAAATAAAAAAATAAATTAAAAACGTATTAATTAAATTTTGATTTGTTAATAATTATCTATAGTTAGTTCATATATTTTAGGTAATGATCCCAATATTTGTGTAAGATATATTCAAATTCAAATAACAAGATACTCTGTCATTTTGGCATAAATTATTAGTCATTAATATAAAAATATTTTCAAAATACAATACAAAGATATCTTCAGCAATAAACTCTATATAAACTCATGCTAATTTTTAACATTATCAAAGTATACGTTTCTTAAAAAAAAATTTAGAAATGGCAAAAACAGGATCCCCAAAGGTATACATTTTTTTTGGCTTTTTGTTTTTTCCATTAGTTGTTTTTGTTGTTTGTTAGATTTGTTATACATATATGTTAAAATGTGCCATCTATTGAACATTTCAGCAATCCAATGAAGATGACATTCATTGTGCATCCACTACTAATGATGTGGTTAAAAATGAAATTTCTGTTATTGATATATCATCGGATGACAAAATGGTATGATTACCAAAAGAATATTTGTGTTACAAAAAATATGTCCATTATAGTTACAATATTGTTGTGTTTTATCTTTTTTATCATTTGCAGACTATTAAAAAAACAACTAAACGTAGAAGATTAACTAAAAATGGAAACGTTGTAAACAACGATGTGGTCGATCTTAGTTCCTCAGATTATGACAAGCTAGCGAATGTTGCGTATGCAACAACATTTGAAGATCAACCTCAAAAGATTGGAAAAGTGGTATGAACTATATACAATCAATATTATTTTTTGTTTGTTTACTGAAAACTATATACGACGTAATAGTTTTGTAAATATGTTTTTATTTTGAAACGTAGGTTCTTGCTGATGAAGATCCTACTCCTACCAAAAATACGCACCACAACTATTCTCTAATTGATGAGGAAACTGATGAAGATCTTGATAAACAAAGCAAGGTAAGTGAAGATGGTGTGTGGGTAGATATCAATGATCTTCCGCATGGTTTTGATGGTTTAGAGAATGCTAACAAATACATTGATCAACAAGCCGAAGAGGATTTAAAAAGTTCTAACCTCTATAGTCAGCGATCAATTGATGATGGAGATGATCTAGACGGTTTCATTGATGACGAAACTAAGTTTTATGTTCGTACCGACAATAGTGATGATACCGATCATGATTTTTGAAGCTCTATAATCTTATTCAAATAGCATGATGCTTTCTAATTAATAAAATATGTTACAAACAATCTTAAATTCTTATGTCGATGTTTTTGATTCTTTTAATTTATGGTTTTATTTGAGTATACTTGATAAAATTTGTTCTCAGAATTCGTAGGCAAACTTATACTATTGGTACATAAAATTTTTGGTTTTTTAAGATTCATTGTAACGTTTGATCGTGAAAAATAACAAACCGGAAGTGTATGTAACATTTACACCATCACCACCAAAAGCCTGTGGGCAGTTGTAAATGCAATTCTCGGTTGTTTTTAAAACTATACCTATTAACAATGATTCAACGCATATTTTATTTACACAAACCAATATAAATAAAGGTTCAAATGGAAAACTACATTCATACCATTTGATACATTAAACAAAACCATAATTTGTTCTAAATTAAACCAGTACCATGACTTATACCATAAGTTACTCCTAATACATATTCATAACATAATGTTTTTCAACAAACAAGCATAACCAAAAGCATTGACCCTTAGACATTATAAAGACACATTCTCCACAAGATGTTAAGTTCTTGATCAAAACTATCGAGAAACCGTCAACGTCTAAATAAACCTGCTTAGCAATAATAAACTCAACCACTGACAAAACATTTCTATCCGATCTCGATTCAAATTTAATACCATCACAAATTCACAGTTAATATGAATTAACCTCATTCATCAACAATAAATTAACATATTAATCCAAATTCAACTATTAACTAAAAAAACAACAATTCCCATAATATCAATAACATTTGCTTGAACTTGTGAATCTGTTTCCTGCAATAATTAAGCACAAAAAGTACTAACATTCATTCCCACAATAAACATATCATAAGCATATTAATAGTAATAGACATTTCATTAATATGATAACCATATTACAACTATTTTAGTTTAAACAACCAAACACTTAAGAGAGTCATCAACAAAACTGCTACCTTGAAGTAGCACTTACCCAAACATTATCACCCGAAACAACTATTACAAAAACCTTCAACATCTTCACTATGAACCATGACTATTTACATAAACCAGGTAACACAGTTCCACCACTTACCCATAATTAGGTTGTCATAGTTAAATACATAAACTTACAAAAGACAGCTACTTCAACACATCACAAAGACCTTAAGACTTAATCAACTTTCAATAATTTTTTTGTAATCTGAAACTTTTCATAAGCACGACGGCCACTTACCTGGCGCCTCACATTCAACAAGCCAACTTCCTCCAAATCCTCTTGATGTGCCAACCTCAGACGTTCCAAAGGTTCCTGAAGCACCACTGGGTTACCAAACTTCTCCAGCTCCTTTATAACAGCATACCTATGCTTAAGACGACTTTCAATTTCCTCCCTAATATTTTCATATGCTATCTCATCAGCCCTGTTTGCCTTTCTCTCCCGTTCAAAAAGAACTGCAAGAACATCCTCAAAACGGAGAGAAGGAGCTTCCTTTGCCAACGTATCATAGATTGGAAACCTAGAAGCCATGATTTTGAAGATATTTTTTTTGAATACAATTTCCCTAAAATAAAGTAATGTGAGAGTATAAACAGTCTATAAACACAATGGCTAATCCCTAGCCATATATTAACACCTCGAGAAGTTAAAACATAATGTTGAGTAATAATTAACTTGAACCCATTTAATACCTGTTTTTTTTGGATATGTATAAACATTTTATTAAGAGTAATACAAAAGGTAAAAATTATAGTAGTAGTAACCCTTATAAAATAAATGTATCTACTAATATTATTAGTCAAAAAACATACTCCGTATTTCACTACTAAACATAACCATTGTTTAAACCGACACAAGTGCATCATATAAGAATTATAATGAAACCTAATTTCAACAAAGGCGGTATTCTCACACGGACAACTGTATGTTGCTGTTTCGAGAGTAAAGGCGAAAAAAGGTTTTAAGGTTCTTTGTTGTGACAAAGACAGCGAATACACAAACTCCACAACAAACGTCATGTTCAAACAAGTTTTGTATCGTATATGAATAACCATCATGTAACAAAGTTTTAGTTATACTTATCACTTTTTTTTTTCAAAGAAGTTTTGTATCGTATATGAATAGCCATCATGTAAGAAAGTTTTAGTTATACTTATCACTTTCATTTTTATTTAAAATACTTAACAATTTATTTTTTATATTCGGTTAATTTACTTGATCATATTACTTAAACATATTTACTCAACATATTTAATAAAAGAAATGATACTCATAATATGGATTAAAAGATAGTAGTACTAAACAAATACAGGATGTTTTGCAACAAATCATACCATTATTTAGGAAATGATTACCTTCTTACAATCAAAACATAACAAACTTCAACACATCAAGGATTAATATGTACACATTTAATAATTTAAATTGGAAAACTAACCTTATCACTTCCTTATTTAATACTAATGTCGATTCATTTTACTTCTAATGCCTTATAAAATTCCTTATATTTCACCATTTAACACGTCAAAATTCACAAACAAAATATAATTACCCAACTGTTCATCATGTTTCCTCTAATGAAGATAGAAAAACGATCTGCTATCAATGGTAAAGATGAAGCAAACCCACCCAAGTAAGTATAACAGTTTCATTATGCATTGTTTTTGCTTTTCCACAAATGTTAATTTATACATTGGAAATACTACTTCACGTAACAGGAAGCAACGAGTCAAGCCCTTAAATGAATCCGTTAATAAAGAATCTGTTGGGTCGACAGGTTAGTTTCTGATTGTTTATACATTTGAATTTATCATCCACATTTTTTTTAAAACATGCGTATGTATATTAATAATAATAATATATTTACTTATTTACAGTTAAATAGCTGTTCTTTTTATGCGCTAATCTTATAAATATATAAATGTTTGTTAGATGGAATCAACGTGGAAGTAAAAGATGATGCAACAAGCTATCTGTTGCATCCTGCCCAGTTGTATTTGAACATGCAGGCTAAAGCAAGAAAGAAAATGTTGAGAGCGTGGGTAAAGAGCACCATGAAACAAATGAAAATGAAAATGGTAAATAAGCTGAATGCTGCAATCAAAAGAAGATTGAAAGCTTTGGAAGGTGATGAACAAGAACACTTCAGCAACGAAGAACTGGAAGTTGATGAAGAAGAACACTTCACCGACGAAGAACATCTGGATGATTTAGGATATGAAAATGTTCATTTAACATTTAATCCAGAAAAATCACCCAAGTTTAATTGTTAATCTTTTGTTTGATGTTTTATTTGGTTAAGTTGTTTTTTTATGTCTTATTTTAAAGCTTAGAGACATTTCATATTATGTGTCTTTTGTTTAACTATAACAATGATATGTGATTCCATTTACAAAGCTTTGTATAAACATTTCCCTTTACTAAATGTGTGAATTAAAGTAAAGATAACAATGACATGCAAAATTGCATAAAATCCAATTTATGACACGAATGAAACACAAAACTAATTCCCAAAGCACCAAAATAACATATTCAAAGTGAGAATGATTTAACAGACTAAACTTAAATAATAAAACATAACAACGAAGCTTAGTCTTCATCGTCGCTAACGTTGTGGTCAACAACAACATCATCTGTTATGTCATGTCCGGCTTCACGAAGGGCTTTGATCATTTCATCAGCCTTCTTTACCTTAGTCATCATGTTATTCCAACTGCTGTTTTCATTCTTATTAATCTTGTGCCAAATGCCTTTATAATTTAACCATGCTTCATCTGTTTCAATACATCAAAAAAAAAAAAAAAAAAAAAAAAAAAAAAAAAAAAAAAAGAAATGGTAATCGTAATAAAGTTAAATAACATAATGAAAATATAAAAATCGAAATACTTTGTAATATATTTTTACATTTACACTACCTTTAGGTTTTGCTGAAGGTTCTTCCTTATTGATTTCCTTATTGGTGCCATGCTCATGATCAGATGTATCAGTTTCTGCTGGTGTTTCTACAACACTCATATTCTTATCAAGATCATTTTGCGCTTCTGAGTTTGATGAACTTGATTGAATGGATTCACATTTTTTTGTAGTACTCGACATGTTTTGAGAGTATTTTTTATTTATGTGGTATTTGTGTGTTTTGTTTTGAGATGTTTGTAGATGTTATATATACTGTTTGGAAATTATAAGTTAGGAATATATGCACTAATAATAGGGAAATCATAACCATTTATCAATTTTTAATTTTATGTATGAATGATCAAAGTTAATCAAGATTGTTTTTTAAACTTGACCCAATTAATGATCCTGTGCTATATATGCAATCAAATATAATGGATCCAAATTTTGTATGCAAATTATTTTCAAAACGGATTATGTTTTAAAGCTCAATATATGTATCAATTTGATTAAAATTCAAATGATTCCATCATAGTTTCAATTATACTCCTAAATTATCTCAATGTGTTTAAAATTCATAATTGAAATGTAATTTCATATTTAAATAATTTTCTAAATTTTTTTATGTCACTTTATAAATGTTTCAATGTTTTTTTTAAAATTTTTGGTCTGACTGTAAGTTTTTATTATGCTTTGTTATTTACAATATTTGTTTACGTAGACGTATTATTATTAATATTATTATGAAGCGAACCCGCCCGATGGGCGGGTTATGAAGCTAGTATATATATATATATATATATATATATATATATATATATATATATATATATATATATATATATATATATATATATATATATATATATATTATAAAAGCGACTTCATGTATTCAATTTAAAGTGTTGTATTATTGAAAAATGCTAGTTAGGGCCTTTTGAAAACGATTATTTCTTATTTTATCTTAACAAAAAATTATTTACTTCTATTTTAGGCCTCTATTTTGTCTTTAAACTGAATTTTGCACAGGGCCTCCATAAACTCAAACACACCACTGTTGTTCACCATTTAGGGTCGAAGGTGTTGTTGAGAGTTTTCCTTGCCACATCATGAAAAAACTTTTTTTTTTTTTTTTTTCATTTCCCTCAACTGTTCCAACACCTTCCATCTTTTCCCTTTAACTTTTTTTTTCCTATTTTTTTTATCATTTAAAATACCTCTAATACACAGATCAAACACTTACAATAACTAATAAAATCTACTCTCTCTCCACACAAAGAGTATCTATCTTGTGAAGCATGGTGGTGTCTTCCTTGGGCTCCTGCAAAAGAAACCCACTTTCCTATTTGTTTTTCCCCTTCACACCCTAGACACTTATGGCGTGTAAAATGATGCATGGATCCGATTTTACTTATGGGTAGGACGAGATGTAGTACAAAACAATAATAGTCGTTAATTTGTGTCTTTTGATATACTTAAAAGCTAAATCTCACTAGTTGTTAATTTTTACATTTAATTGGCAAACTAATATACACTATTGCAATTTTTATTGGGTGAGTCATAGCCCACCAAGGCCTCCGTGTAGCTACGCCTCTTATGGGGTCATTATTTATTTGTGTAAACATGTACGCGATTATGCTTATTTTTTGAAATAAAAAATATGCATTAAAACTTATTCTTAGTCCGGCTATAAGTGATCTTAAGAAAATTAATCTTTCGTGATCTTTAAAGATCAAATGCTACTTGGTGTCTTTATTTTTTTTTTTTAGTAATGAATAATGTTGGTTATTACTATTTGTTTGTGGGTTGACTATCTTGCCGTGAGGTGCAAGGTAATATACTATTGATTAATAAACCAAACTAAATGCCATTCCTTGATCCTCAAGAATTGCTATAGGGATCTCTCTCTTACTCTTACAAAAACATTCGGCAACCAATTAAACTTGTATTCTCATTATTTCATTCATAAACACAGTTTAATCTTCCCAAATCGCGGTTAGTGTCAACCTATATGATCTTAAAGAAACAAGCCACTACAACATCGAACACTTTTTGTGGGGACACATTTGACCTTTCTGCGGGGACATGTCCCCGCAGAAACACTTTCCGCGGGGACAAGTCACCGCCTAAAGGTCACTGCGGCAAGCTCGTCGCTAATACATTACGCGGTGACGTTATATCACTTTCTGCGGGGACGTGTGGGTCCCAGCTCTTTTTTAGCCGGTCAAAGATTGTCCGACGTGGCAATCACTTTCTGCGGGGACATGTCCCCGCAGAAAACTAAAAAAATTAAGTAAAAATTAATTAATTACGTAATTATAAATGGTTTTTCTGCGGCGACTAGTCCCCGCAGAAACTCTTTTCTATATTTTCGAAATTCTTTTCTGCGGGGACAAGTCCCCGCAAAAAAGGTTTTTATATAAATCTTTTATTACTTTTTGCGGGGACATGTCCCCGCAAAAAGTGCCTGACCCATTTTGCAGCAAATTGCTGCAAAATGGGTCATTCCAGGTTTTTGCCGCAAATATGTGCAGCAAAAACCTACCAAATGCAGGTTTGTATGCCAAAACCTGCTGTTCCCATTTCACAAAATTCGCCAAAGTAACAATTTCGCCAACAACACGATATTAAAACCAAATTCGCTAAACATATATACAACAGCACCAATTTCAAACAAAATTCACTAAAAATAATATTAATCCAACTGCCCTAAACAATCCAAAATCGCTAAACATAATCATATGAATCCTAATTCGCCAAAAACGGTTCAAAAACCGTGATCCACACAAAATGTCCAACAACCCAAAAAAGTAAGCTAGCGAGGAACAGTTTAGTGGGAATCCTAAGACATAATAATCAATCTAAATCTACACAATATGTCCAACAACCCAAAACAAACATAAAGTGACCCATCCGACCCATACATGCCTAATCCCTATTCTCCCCACCATCCCCATTACCCCCACTACCCCCAGCTCCCCCACTACCCTCCCCTGCAGGTCTAGACTCACCCGGCGTCTGAGTCTGGGATCCTGATGTCCCCGCCAATCCTGCTAGCTCCTGAGGAAAGCCCGGCTGTCTCCTCGCCCAACTCAGAAGCATCTCCAGCGTGTCCCCTTGCCGCGCCACGGTATCGCGCAGTGTGGACGAGGAGGCTTCCTGACGAGCTCGTGAGGCACTCAGAGTCGGCCTGTGACCACCTCCTGGTAAAACGGGACCTACGCCAGGAATATGTCCCCTCTGTTTGCCACCGAGAACCTGGCTCAAGATCTCCGTATCTGCCATGCGCATCCCGGAGGAGGTGCTCTCTGACCGAAGCTGGACCATCTGATTCTGTTTAGTTACAAAAAAACAAGAAAAGTAATATATAAGTCGTGATTTATTATATTGCATTAATGTTGGTGAGTTTTTGGAAATAAATTATACTTACGTAGCTGGATTCGGCGGCCTCAAACTCCCAGGCGCCATCTCTCGTATGAGTGTGTCTATACATGTCTATATAGTCTCGAGTATCCTCAGAGTCGGGGTCAGGGATGCTCAACTGTTTATAAATAAAATCAATCAATACTCACCCAACACTATATATATATAAAATTATTAAAAAGTGTCTTACAAAGTTATCGGCTATGACTGCCAAAGAATGAGATCCATGAAGTGTCGTAGTCTTCATTTTCTTCCTATTTTCACTGTTGATCTTCCCGATCTTTAACTTATCCGGGTCGATCCAATGCTGAATCTGCTTATTATAAATAATAATAATAATAATAATAATAATAATAATAATAATAATAATAACAACAACAAAGCTTATTATAAATAATAATAATAATAATAATAATAATAATAATAATAATAATAATAATAATAATAATAATAATAATAATAATAATAATAATAATAATAACAACAACAAAGTATGTGTCGATCCAGAAATTTACCTGCTTCTCCCATTTATCTTCCGCCATGTTCTCGGGACGGTTTGCCCTGATATCGTCCAGTTTATCGAGCCCACCTTGGTCTGTAAAATGTTTCTTCTTGTGCTTGAATTTTTGGTCATTGTATACCTTTCTCAAGTAAGCTTCGATACTAGTCACAATATTCTCTCCATGTGGACCGGCAAGGTGAGGGGCGAGATCAAAGTAATGCTGCAATAAAATATAATTAAAATAAATATACAAATTTAAATAAAGAGACAAATTTAAATAAATAAACTCAATTAAAATAAATAAACACAATAATTAAAAAAATAAAAGATAAAAAAAAACTTACATTGAGCTGAGAATCTACGTGTGCCTTCGAGGCCTCTGAAACATCATC
The DNA here is from genome assembly GCA_021014915.2 of Artemisia tridentata subsp. tridentata. Classification (NCBI taxonomy): domain Eukaryota; kingdom Viridiplantae; phylum Streptophyta; class Magnoliopsida; order Asterales; family Asteraceae; genus Artemisia; species Artemisia tridentata. The sequence continues at coordinate 354,993,646 of CP139502.1, read as the reverse complement.
CCACGTATCGTGATACAGTGGAACGGTGTCCCGTATCAAGGTCCCGACAAAGCTCGAGTACCACGCAGCGTGAGGGCCCACATGCTCCCAGAAGCCTTTAGCATTCTTTCTATATCTGATAGAGACTGGGCGGCCAGTGTCATTCCGCATGGTGATTAATGCTGTGTTCTTGGAGGGACCACGAACCACCTTCCCGTCTTTCCCGATTTTTGACCCAGGCTTCGTCGGCTTAGGCCTGGGAGCTCTCGAACTAGAGCCTGCAAGTAATCAAATTAAAGTGATGGTGACATAAAATAACAAGTTATCAATTTCAAATAATGATCAAGTTTAATTAAAATAAAGGAGAAATTCTTACGCTCGCAGTTGGTGCCTATCCTCCTCGTCGGACCCCGGGGTGGCTCGTGACCCCCATCACCACCATGGCTTGTAGCTATAACATCCGCCATCTGTACTAGAACATAGAAATTAGTGAAGAAACACATATACGCATATATATAAACACATTCAAATAAATAACAATATAAACCAAAAAAGATAATAACAAATAATCAAATAAATAAATAAATAAACAAACACATTTAACAACTCGATAACAATTTCATTAAAATAAGTGTCGTTTAACAAATTACAATTTGAGATCAATCTCCTACATCACTAAGATAAAAATCATCATTATTAGTGTCAGCTTCATCTTCACCATCGACGTGGTCTTCATGATCATATGCTAAATCATGAGGAATGTGGTCATCATAATCAATATCATCGTCGTCGTCGAAATCAGTGATAATTGGTGCTGGTGGTGCCTCAACTTCCGCTGGCTGGACATCTATATCTATGGTGCTATAATTCAAGTTTTCCAACTCAGTAGAAAGTGTGACATATGATGAGTTGTTGTCATGTACAACATCTTGATTGTCTTCTACCAGGATTATATCCGGGTTCCAAATCTTTCGATGATAAGAATCTTGGACGGCCTTCCAACTACCACGTTTACTCGGGAAATCAAGGTAAAAGACTTGTGTTGCTTGTGTTGCAAGAATGTATGGTTCATTTTGAAACGATACACCGTCTGTCATAATTTGTGTAATGTTATTTCTATATGTACAACGTTTTATGCGACCCTCGTTATTAGTGTCGAACCATTTGACTTTGAACAGCACAACCTTGAACGGAACATACAAAAACTCGAGAATTTCTTCAAGCTGGCCATAATACATTCCTCCGCTAGGATTAGGAGTTGAAATTCCGCTGTTTTGAGTTGAACGACATAAATCACGGTCGTGTACGATAAACTTCACACCGTTGACTACGCAAGAGTCGACTGAGACTGCAGTCCATGCTGGTCCACAAGCCAAAGCGAATAACTCGGAAGTACAACTTGGGTCATTCTTTACTTTTAATTCACGAATCTATGAAAAAGTTAAGAATAGATATAGATGAGTAATAGTCGTTATTTTTACAGGGTAATACATACAATAAGTCTACCTTGCTCCCAAACCAGCCAGGAAATCCTTCTTGTATATCATTGCCAGGAAATGCCCTGTAAACGTTCATGATATTAGAATAAGTTGTCGAATAATAACTCACGTAAAACACATTTTGAAATAAAACGCGTACCTCTCGTACTCGTTCACGTACGGGTCGATTTCATCACTGTTGTGTAGTACATACCATACTACTTTCTTCATTGTGTCTGGTTGAACCCGGATCAATGATTGCTTGCCATTCAGTTTACCTATTGATCGAAACACCTGAAATTGACTTGTTGGGCTTGGACCGTCCTCATTCCGGTCAGGACGATTAAATCTCGTCTCAACACCCCGGAAATAATGCGAAAAGAAAGTTAATGCTTCATCAGCAATATAACCCTCCGCTATTGAACCTTCGGGCTTAGCTTTATTTCTGACATAATTCTTGAGCTTTTTCATGTATCTTTCAAATGGATACATCCACCTCATGTAAACAGGCCCGCCTTCAATAGCCTCTTCGGGTAGATGAATAACCAAGTGAATCATTATGTCAAAAAAAGCAGGAGGATAAATTTGCTCGAAACTGCACAAAATATTGATGAGTTGTTCTTTAGCTTTCAGCATGTCATCCACCATCAAAGTTCGAGCGCATATTAGTTTGAAGAATGAACAAAGCTCGATTATTGGTGTTGCGGTGGTTTGGTCCTTCAAGTAATTTTGAAGTCCAGCAGGAAGCAACCGCTGCATCATTATGTGACAGTCATGAGCCTTCAAGCCTGTTATGTTGCTATCATTGTCGGTCACTTTATGCTTGAAGTTAGATCCGAACCCATCAGGTAGTTTCACACCTTTGATGAATTGACAAAAAAAAGAGTAAGTCGTCGAAATGGATACGCGAATAGAATTGGAACAAATAAATTTTGAAATAAAACGCGTACCTTTGATGAATTGACAGAATTGTTTTCTTTCTTCAGCTGTGAAAGAGTACGTGGGATGAGGCTTAGAGCACTTCCCGTTTCCTTTGTTGACGAGCCACAACTCTTCACGAATTTGCAAATTTTCTAAGTCTTGTCTTGCCTTGTTGGTGTCTTTCGATTTGTCATTCATTAACAAAGTACCCAACACACTCTCACACACATTTTTTTCGATATGCATGACATCTAAATTGTGTTTTAGTGTAAGAAAAGACCAATACTTTAGCTCGTAGAAAATTGATTCTTTGATCCAATTCAATTCGCGAACAGGATCACGTTTTTTCTTCGCACCCCCAAAACTTGGATGTTTCCCCGGGTACGTTTAGGCAATCTCCTAAGTTGATTCAAGATGTCATCACTGGTAAATTTTCTAGGAGGTTGTCTAGGATCATCGTCCCGAGTATAGAATGCCCGTTTATTTTTCCGCCATTTATTGGTCGTTTTTAAGAATCTTCTGTGACCAACATAAGCGGTTTTGCCTAACACGCGAGCAGATGGAGTGTCCATATTACATGTCGGACAAGCCAAGTAACCTTGCCCACTCCACCCAGACAAACTACTTCGAGCGGGAAAGTCATTGATAGTCCATAAAAGCGCTGCTCTCATACAGAATTCAGTGCCAGTGGCAGCATCCCTAGTCATGACTCCATCTTTCCATAGAATCTTTAGGTCTTCAATCAAAGGCCTCAAGTAAATATCTATGTCCTTCCCAGGTGATTTAGGGCCCGGAATTAACAACGTCAACATAAGAGAAGTCTCTCTCATACATATCCAGGGAGGCGTATTGTACGTTGTTAATATGACCAGCCACATGCTGTAAGACTGACTAAGGTTGCCGTACGGATTGAAACCATCAGCAGCCAACCCTAATCGGACGTTTCTTTTTTCATAGGAAAATTCTTTAGAATACTTCACGTCAAATTTCTTCCATAATTGACCATCAACCGGGTGTTGCATCTTACCGTCCTCCGTAGACTGCCCAGAAGCATGCCAAGTCATATGTTTTGCAGTGTGGGTCGACTTGTACAAACGCTGTAGTCTAGGAATGATAGGAAAATAACGCAACACCTTGTTAGGAACTTTCTTCCCCAGTGTGTTCTTGTCTTTCCATCTACTAGCATCGCAGATGGGACAATTCTGCAAATCTTCGTTACCCGCCCCCCGATATAAAAAGCAGTCATTTACACAAGCATGTATGGATTCGTATCCTAACCCGGTCGTTTTATATGTTTTCTTTATGTCATAGTATGACAATGGGATTTTGTATCCTAGAGCGGGTGGGAAACATTCTTTGAGAAATTTTAGGGTTTCGTTAAATGTGGTGTCACTCATTTTACCTTTGACCTTGATGTTCGTAAACTTTGCCATAAAGTCCAATGAAGACATCCAATTACAGCCCGGGTATAGTGGCTCGTTGGCAGTGGCGAGTAACTCTTCAAACTCGTTACGTTGAGGAGTTGGCTCGTTTGTCTCGCCAATATTTCCTTCAGTTGTCTCATTTTGATCGTTATTCGGACAAATATCATGAAGGAACTCGGCCATATCACTCCCATGTTGATTCGTGGTGGGTACTACTGTCTGCTCATCCGGTTCACCGTGATTAAACCATTTCGTATAACTTTGGTCCCAACCGTATGACATTATGTGATTAAACAACTCTTCGTATTTTACCCAACCAATGTTATGACAATATTTACATGGACATTTAACATTCCCATCAATATTCACAAAAGACTTGCAATACTCGCAAAAAGCTCTAAGACCTTTTAGAAATTCGCGGCTAGAACGAGGTTTAGAGACCCAACTCTTATCAATTGGCATAATTGCGTTTTAATGATGCAATAAATAATTATTTAGAATTAAGCATGTTCAAAAAAATCTACACATAAATACATAAAGGTGGAATCACGAGTTGTGCGTTTTGTTCACCTAATCCAACTATGGAAGGCAATCCTAACCCACTCTTTGAATGTTTCGTCTCATACATGAATGCGTATAACTGAATTTACTATTTGAAAAAATTTCGGCAGCATTTCCCCTCAACTCCCCAAATATGTGCATTAAAGACATATTCGTAGGAGTAAAGGGGAAACACTGTCGAAATTTTCACAAATAGTAAATCAATTATACGCAGTCATATCCTAAATGAGACAAAACATTCAAAAAGCAGTCCCAAACAGGGGACTTTCCGAAATTAATTTCTAATAAATTAATTTCGGACGGGTTTTCTATGGGATGATTTACTTCGGACGGGGACTTTCCGAAATTAATCACTAAATTCCTAAAATCATTTATAATAGTCTAACACAATCAAATTCCATATAATTATAAACAAACGACTAACATCTTAAAATCAAATTCAGAAACAAAATATTATAATTCTAAGCAAGTAATTAACCAAACATAAACAAAAAAAACGTACTGATTGTGGTCTTGGCTCTCGGCTAGCTGGTCTTGACAGAAGGCTGGTCTCAGCTCTCGACTCTCGGCTAGCTGGTCTTAACACATTGCAAAAAAAATTAACAAATCAAGCTCCTTTTTAACTTTGTACCCCAAAAAGGCATAACTCGAAACAACATAATCAGTTTTTGTAATACAAAACAAGTTTCTTAAATCTCAATTTGCTAGCTCTAACAAGACTTGTATAGTCATACTAATTAAACGGCACAACATACTTTCACTCGTCTCTAAGCATACACAATCACATTGCCACTTTTGCATCAACACACAACTCAACCTAACTGATAAACTAATTCAAACAGCCCTAGCTAGTTTCGACAGCAGGTAACTGATAAACAGCCACTTTCAAACAGCCCTAGCCACTTTTGACAGCAGGTAACTGATAAACTGATAAACAACTCAACCTAACTAATAAACTAATTCAAACAGCCCTAGCTAGTTGCTGTGGTACGACACCCACAAACGAATAACCACAACGACAAACACCACCTGTGGTGGTTTTCTGTCCAACTGAGGGCAAACCAACAGCACCCTTGTGGGTTGCAGTGCATCAGTTTATACTAATTGATAAACATAAACTAATGACTATAAACTTTTGGCGGCGACATGTCCCCGGTACAAAAAAAAAATTAAACATAAACCTGGTCTCGGCTTTTTGGTTCTCGGCTTCGGGTCTCGGCTTCGGGTCTCCTCGTCCGTTCTCAGCAGCAAGTATACCTAAAAAAATTAACATATATAAAAATAAAAAAATAAATAAATAAATAAATAAATAAATAAATAAAAAATCAAGAAATTAACAAAAATTGACAAATGACAAAAAATTAAAAACAAATAACAAATTAAAAAGATAACGAAAATTAAAAAAATAAAAAAAGCTAAAATTACTCACCAAAAGAATTAAACGGGAAGAAATTAAACGAAAATGAGAGGAGGAGAAAAGAATTAAACGGCAGAGGAGGGGGAGGAAAGAATTAAACGGGAGAGAAGAGGGAGGAAAGAATTAAACGGGAGAGGGGGAGGAGATGGTGGAGATGTGCACAGTGGTGCGAGTGTGGTGGTGGTGGTGGTAGAGATGTCACAGTGGTGCGAGTGTGGTGGTGGTGGTGGTAATGGAGATGGTGGTGTTGTGGTGGATCGAGATGGTGCTGTGGTGTTGTGGTAATGAATGATGGTGCGAGTGTTTTTTTTTTTTTTTTTTTTTTTTTTTTTTTTTTTTTTTTTTTTTTTTTTTTTTTTTTCTAAGTGTTAGATCTGATCTAACAAAGGGATAAATTATAGTTTTTACTTTCTGCGGGGACATGTCCCCGCGGAAAGTAAAAAAATTTCGCCAATAACTCTGGCGGGATAAAGCAAATAATAAGAGGGAAAATTATTTTTTTTGGTAAAACCTTTCTGCGGGGACATGTCCCCGCAGAAGGTAATTAACGAATATTAATTTTTTTAAATTTAAATAAAAAATTTCTAAATCATATTTTATTAATTTAAAACTTTTTAAAATTATTTATGTCATTTTTACCGAACGAGCCGAGATGATACGGTTGTACACGAGATGTTTAACGAACGAGCCGAGATGTTATGGTTGTACACGAGATGTTTAACGAACGAGCCGAGATGATACGGTTGTGCACGAGATGTTTAACGAACGAGCCGAGATGTTATGGTTGTACACGAGATGTTTAACGAACGAGCCGAGATGATACGGTTGTACACGAGATGTTTAACGAACGAGCCGAGATGTTATGGTTGTACACGAGATGTTTAACGAACGAGCCTAGATGATACGGTTGTACACGAGATGTTTAACGAACGAGCCGAGATGTTATGGTTGTACACGAGATGTTTAACGAACGAGCCGAGATGTTACGGTTGTACACGAGATGTTTAACGAACGAGCCGAGATGATACGGTTGTACACGAGATGTTTAATGAACGAGCCGAGATGTTATGGTTGTACACGAGATGTTTAACGAACGAGCCGAGATGATACGGTTGTACACGAGATGTTTAACGAACGAGCCGAGATGTTATGGTTGTACACGAGATGTTTAACGAACGAGCCGAGATGATACGGTTGTACACGAGATGTTTAACGAACGAGCCGAGATGTTATGGTTGTACACGAGATGTTTAACGAACGAGCCGAGATGATACGGTTGTACACGAGATGTTTAACGAACGAGCCGAGATGTTATGGTTGTACACGAGATGTTTAACGAACGAGCCGAGATGATACGGTTGTACACTAGATGTTTAACGAACGAGCCGAGATGATACGGTTGTACACGAGATGTTTAACGAACGATCCGAGATGATACGGTTGTACACGAGATGTTTAACGAACGAGCCGAGATGATACGGTTGTACACGAGATGTTTAACGAACGAGCCGAGATGATACGGTTGTACACGAGATGTTTAACGAACGAGCCGAGATGTTACGGTTGTACACGAGATGTTTAACGAACGAGCCGAGATGTTAGGGTTGTACACGAGATGTTTAACGAACGAGCCGAGATGATACGGTTGTACACGAGATGTTTAACGAACGAGCCGAGATGTTACGGTTGTACACGAGATGTTTAACGAACGAGCCGAGATGTTATGGTTGTACACGAAATGTTTAACGAACGAGCCGAGATGATACGGTTGTACACGAGATGTTTAACGAACGAGCCGAGATGTTAGGGTTGTACACGAGATGTTTAACGAGCGAGCCGAGATGATACGGTTGTACACGAGATGTTTAACGAACGAGCCGAGATGTTACGGTTGTACACGAGATGTTTAACGAACGAGCCGAGATGATACGGTTGTACACGAGATGTTTAACGAACGAGCCGAGATGATACGGTTGTACACGAGATGTTTAACAAACGAGCCGAGATGTCCCCGCCAATAAATGTAATTTACCGTTTTCGTAAATTCTTTTGGCGGGGATATGTCCCCGCCAATAAATGATATACCTTATCCTCTTTAATATCAAAAATATCTTATCCACAACTGCAACAAAATCCACAACTACCAAAATCCTCTTTATATTCTCTCACTCTCTCATCCCACATTACTACCAAATTAAATCCACAACTGCAACAACATCACCTCCTTCATCCCTCATCACCACCCGATAACACCAAACCTCTTATCTTCACACCAATTGCAAAATCAGAGATGGATCGATATAATCCTTTTATGTGTAATTGTGGAGCAGGAAATATAAAAAAAAGAACATCACATCAGCCAGATACATTTGGATTGGAATATTATGCATGTCCTCTTTCGAAGGTGAACAATTATACATTTCTTATTTATGTAAATATACAAAAAATCATAAAATTACATTATTTATGTGGCAGCCAAGACAAAAAGATCATGGATGTGGTTACTTTATGTGGAAGAGTGATTTTGATGAGCAGTTACGAGTAACCTCGTCTGCTTCAACATCTCACGGTTCTGGATCTGCACCAACAAGGTGCTCAAACTGTAATGAAAAAGATCTTAGGATAAACATGCTGGAGGCACAAAAGCAGGTGCTTGAGACAAGAGTAAGGGTACTGGAGGCAAGACTTCAAATGGCAACGAATCACGACGACCCCGACCACGCATGTCAGTCGGCTGCAATACTCCGTGAGCTGTTGGGTGACATGGACAATCTTCATATGTAATGTTGTTCTCCAAACAGGGACGTTTGGTTTATGTTGTTGTTGTTGTTGTTGTTGTTGTTGTGTTGTTGTTGTTGTTGTTGTTGTTGTCCAAACATGGCCGTTTGGTTTATGCTGTTTAATAAAATTACTTCTGATGATGTTGTTGTTGCTGTGAAAATTTAAGTGTCCAACAAGATTCAACCATAAGGGGCCGTTTGGTTTATGTTGTCCAAACAGGGCCGTTTGGTTTATGCTATCCAAACAGGGGTGTTATGGTTATACACGAGATGTTTAACGAACGAGCCGAGATGTTTGGTTTATGTTGTCCGTTTGGTTTATGTTGTTTTGTTAACAACAGCCCACAAGGGCCGTTTGGTTTATGCTGTCCAAACAGGGGTGTTTGGGATTGCTTATTTCCTGCACCAAAAGGGTGTTTGGGTTTATAACCTTATTTGAAGAAACAATATCACAATTAACAAACACTAAGGCAAACATTTTATTTAAAACACGCAAGAGTTCTCAAACTAAACAACTCGACAACCAAACGAAATAACTCAAACTAAACAACTCAACAACCAAACGAAACAACTCAAACTAAACAACTCGACAACCAAACGAAACAGATCAAACGAAACAACCCGTTTATTTTTTTTTGCGGCTACTTCCCGCTTTGCTGGAACTCGCACCATCTTTTCCCTTCCTTGCTCTCATTTCCTTGATAGCAGCTTGAGCTTCAGCAGCATCTAGCTCTTCCAAATACTCTCTATAGTACGGCTTTCTCCTCAACCATTCCAGAATCTTGTCTCTCTGCCACGGTGCACAGTTCGCATAAGAACCATATTCATCAAAAATTTCCCAGCCCCAATGAAGTATAATTTCATTATACAGGAGCTCGTGTGATAAAGCCTTTGACCATTCCTGTTCCGGCGTTAAACCATCCATTGTTATGTGTGTTTTTTTGTGATAATTTACGTGTTTTGTGATAAATTCATTATACGATATATATATAAGTAAAAAATTGGCGGGGTAAAAGGAAAATTTGGCGGGAATACTTTCGGCGGGGACATGTCCCCGCCAAAAGACAATAAATTTTCGCGGTAATGAACTTATCTTTTTGGAGCCAAAATGTTTAACGTTTTCAGCGGGGATATGTCCCCGCGAAAAATTAAAAATATACATCATTGTTTTCTGCGGGGACATGTCCCCGCCGAAAGCAGAGCGGGAAAAAAAAACGCGGGAAGAATTAAGCGCTCTAATTTTGGTCAAACTTTGGCCAATATGTTAAAGAATTTCGGCGGGGACATGTCCCCGCGGAAAAGTCGCGTTGAAAATTTTATAACTGGTCAGCGAGACTTTGCGCCAGCTCAGCAATTTTTTGTCGTTTAGCGACTTTCCGCGGGGACAGAAGCGTCCCCGCAAAAAAGCTGGTCGCCCGTTCTCCTTTTTGTTGTAGTGAGCATTATATGTTACATACATAATTAATGGTTTTTGTTTATGATCTATTTTATGTATTGCAGAATCAGATGGAAGAACCAAAGCAACGTCCGAACGAGCCGGATATGTCAAATAATGTCGCTTCTCCAAGGCAGCAGGTCAAAAAGGATATCACCGAAAAGCTTTATCAAGTTCTCAGTTTTTCTGAGTCTAGTATCATTCAAGAAATTCATAAGTGCAAGGTAAGCGTACGTAGATTGTAATGTTCATACATATTTATAAGCAACAGATGCTCATAAAATCAGCAAATTAAAAAACGTAGAAGTAAATTATATATCTTGTTGTTCTAAATAACTGAACCTACAATGAGAACTGAATATATAATTAGATATTGCCACTTACGGCTTATCTGCTTTTGGGCTTATGTTTTTCATAAGCTCACTTTTTGTGGCTTATTTTGAAACCTTTCGGCATATATAAACTTAATTATGACTTACATAAGCTGAAAAGTTTCAAAATATAAGCCACAAAAAAGTGAGCTAATGAAACATAAGCCCAAAACCAAATAAGCTATAAGCCGGCTGTATAAGCTAATACAAACACCCCTTTAGTTGTTTTTTGATTTAAGTTAGGCAATATAACTGACATGTGCTTCTTTGGTCTTTCATAACTTAATTCTAAAACAGAAAGATGAAATTCGCATGAACAACGATATAATGTGGTTTTCGAGCAGTGATAAGCGAAGGGAGTGGAAGAAACAACATATCAAAGATCTTGAAAAAGATCTAGGAGAAGTGGATCATGAATTACCGAAGACATCAGTTCCAAGAACTGACGTTGGTTTCTTCCCTGTGTCAAAAATCAATATTGAATATGTGTCTAGATATTATTCGGAATCAACAAGTACACCTGTAAGCTGCTTGATCTCATTTTCTTTTATCCGCTTATGATTTTAAAAGAAGCTTAGAAATCAATACTAAATATCTGCTCTAAACTCGTTTTCAAGGAGTTTTCATTTGTAACATATCTAGTGGATGATAAATATTTATGGTAACCAGATAACTAAATTGTGTTGTATATATTCAGAAATCAAGTTATACCGAGTACCAACCGCTCATTACATATGTGAAAGAACTAGCACGAAGAGGGGATATTGAGGAACTTATGCAAGTTTGTCATATGCAGCTTTTTGAAGGTTGCAGCAAATTCTGTGTTATAATCACCAAATTAAATAAGCTTTTAAAAGTATGTTCAAATGCTTTTCATTGTGATTACGCTTCATTGGATAGATAATCTCCTTACCGTTCTAAATGGAGTACTATTCTTTTGGTTAATTGTTTCTTGTTCTCTTTTGAAAATCGAATATGGTTTTCTTAATAGGCGGTTAGTGAGATCGAGGAGTGAAAATAAGTACAAACAACACATTCCTAATTGCAACAAATTACACTACTATAGTGAACATTTTAATTCTTCGCACATTATTAATTTGAAAATTAAGTATATTGATGTTAGGTTTATTTCACTGATTTAAACGGAGCAAACTGCAAATTTAAGTGTTGCAGGATGAAGATGGGAAGAGGAATCTCATGTTGAACTGTTTGATTGTTACCATTTGACAATTGTTGTAACTTCATCTTTTATGTAAAAAAAAAAAAAAAAAGTAAAGTAACTCCCAATACCGTATTCCACTATGTATGGGGGAGGTTGAGACGTAGACAGCCTTACCCCTACCTAAGGTAGAGAGGCTGCTTCCGGTTCTACCAAAGGTAGAAAAGGACCTCCGGCCTTGCAAGGGGTGAGGATCGATCCCTTGATCTCTGTCTCCAAAGGCAAGGGTGTTAACCACTTGATCCAACCTTCATCTTTTTTGTACCATATAGTATAATATAAAGTTGAATAAGCAATGAGTCTATTACATCATATACACATGCACACTACTAAAATCAGTCAATTTTTGTAACAAGCTAGGTCACGAGGAGCTTTTGAATAAGATTGTTTCGGCAAAATTGATACGAAATAATGTAATTCTTTTATTACGTAAAAGATTGACTAATATTAAAAAAGCCCAATGGGGGCCTCTAAATACAAATTATATAACATAAAACTGAGGGTTGCATTCTATATTCTGAATTTTCTGTTTCAAAAGCCTTCGACATTCGTCATCATATATATCATTCCTACGATTTCTCACATCCAGGTTTCAAACTTAACTTCTTATTTAGTTTCCTTTTTCTTATAATTGAGGGCTGCTTTTATTTTTCTTTCATTTGATTTAATTAAGATATATTTTTGAAAAGTTTTCTATCATAATCCCTAAATAAAATTTATATTTTCAAATTTGATCACAAAAACAATAAAGAAAAACCCAACCTATTGTGTTATGCATGTTTCAAGTTGGTAATTTTTGTTTTCAGCGTGACAAGTATTTGTGAGAAATAATTGTCACACCTAAAAGTTATGTCTAATTTTGTGCCTAAACATGTGTGTGAACCATTCATTGGTTGTATCAACCGGACTCACTTCACAATTCAATCAGGTAATGACGCATAAGTTAGACAAAAAATTATTCATGTCTTTTATGTCTCTCGATCTTTTTCCAGTATTTCTTCACCATTTATGGACTGTATGATGATACATGGGTGAGTGTTTATTTGTGTAAACAAGTAAGAGATTATGTTTATTTTTGAAATAAAATATAAGCTACTTAAAACTTATTTTTCGTGTGGCTATAAGAGATTTTAAAAATATTAATCATTCATGTTTTTTAATGAATTGTGTTATCTAGGGATGAGCTCGGTACCAATCCTGTCCCGAACCCGTCCCGAATTGATGGTCCTGATTTTTTCCCGGGCATAAAAGGTGTGTACCGAACAGGATTCCGGTACCGGTACTGGTTCCGGGATTCGGTACCGGGAAATCGGTACGTATCGGGATATTCCCGTTTTTCGTTAAACCATGTTGAGCTCAATATTTCTTTGCAACTGAGTGATAAGATGGCGATTAGAAATTGTCCTATTTTTTTTGCAGCCTTGTTATACGGTATCTGTTTGTAAAATCCACCTGTAGAACACTTGTTTATTACAGGGTAGCTTAATTTAAATGTAAGTGGTACATATATTCTTTCGACTTTTAACTTTTAAGGAGTACAACACAGAACAGAAAATGTCATAGACAAACAATTCGTTGACAATAAGCAAGTTTTCTATTGATTAACGAGTACATGACATAGATATCTTTTGTGAAAGAAAAGATAAAGAAGGTAGACGTTGGCCAGTTTATACACATTGCTGACAAATTGATTAACTAAATCATGTTCAAAATCATGTTCAACAATAATACCATCAAAATACATGTTTGCAGGTGGTCTCATGTATCACAATATTAGTAATACCATCAAAATAAACAAACTAAATCATGTTCAACGAAACAATTAATCTTGTGGAACTCCCATCCCTTTTCCTTTAGCTTTTTGCTTGGCAATCTCTTCTTTTATATCTATACATACGACAAAAAAACTAGCAAAGTTAATAACTTAACAAACATTAGAAAAACACATTCAAAATAAGCTATTACCTTTTGCAACATCGTCATCATTTAATAGATCGTCGATGTCATCTATTATAGCTTTTTTGGACTTTCTTACCCAATCTTGGGTACATATCAATGCCTCAACTATGGGATAAGACAAGTTAGTCCTATATGGGTCAAGAACACGACCTCCCGTACTAAAAGCCGACTCCGATGCAACGGTAGTTATTTGAATTGCCAAAATATCTAAAAAATAATAAAGACTTGTAAAACAATAATAATGTAAAACATAAGGAATAAAATCATCATAAAATGTAGTAAGTTACCTTTAGCCATTCGAGCTACTATTGGAAATCTTGGAGCATTTAATTTCCACCACTCGAGAATGTCAAAATCACTAGTAAATCTAATTCGCGGCTCATTTAGGTACCTAGTTAACTCGGTATCCATTTCAATGGAGCCAGAGTCTTCCAAATTCAAGAAATCATCCAAAAATGCATTTTCCTCAACATAGGATTTACAAGATTGTTGATTCTTGGATTTTTTTTTGATGAGTTTTTTGACACAACCGTGTCAAACTTTGTTTTGTATGTTTGAAACAAAACTCCCATCATTTTCACAACTTCTTTCAACATCTCCCTTACCATGACATTAAGAGCATCATCGGATAAAGGACTTTCACTAGACATGTTGTACTCCAACATCTTTTTGAACCCATGTGAAACAAGATGTTTCATAGACGGGTCCAATATGGTGGAAAAATACATATAATCATTAAGCTTAACAAATTTCCCCCAATACTTGTTATATTTTTTAACCATATCATCAACCATATGACAAAACTCAGGTTTAGTCGCCCAATAATGAAGATGTTTGTCTATATCTAGAATTTCTCTATAAAAGAGATGTGCTAAGGGCTTTGAAGAGGAGGAAATTAGTTCGGTTTTAACTTTGAATTTTTCTAGAAATTCAACAATGCCTTCACACACACCAAAGTCCGAATGTTCCGGCACTCTCTCAAGATCACGATAATAACAATCATCAACAAGTTCATATTTGAAAAACACTTCCCTTAACGAGCATGCAATCTTTAACATATCATGCTTGGAATTCCATCTAGTAGGACATTCACTACACAAAAACTTATTTGATTCAAGGTTAACTTCGTTCATGCAACTTTTGAAATTGTTTATCCTTTGTGATGAATACCTAATATATTTAACCGTATTTGCTACACATTCCACATGATAATTCTTTTCCTTTAAACATTCTCTAACAATAAGATTTAGAATATGAGCCATGCATCTAATATGAAAATGCTTCCTTTCATAATATATTTTAGCATTAGGCAACTTTTTAATCAAATGATTTAGTGCCTTATCATTACTTGGTGCATTGTCTACGGTCATAGTCATCACATTCTTAATACCCCAACCAACAATACATTTAAGCAAATCACTACTAATATCCTCCTATTGTAACCCCCCCCCCTAATTTGCTTTGTGGCAGCGGAAAAGTAATTAGGGTGTTACGGTGAGGATCGAAGTTAAAATTCCAGAAAACTGCCCGGAAGGGGCGTTTTGAAAGTTATATGTTATTCAAAATAATATCTTTGATACAAAAGTGATTATTTGATTTGAAAATCCCATGAAAATGTGATAGCTTGGAAAGAATGACACATTTGATTTTACACCATTTAAGTTATCAGAGTATAAGATGCCCGCTCCGTGCCTTGTCCTGCTCCGTTAATTACCTGAGATAAACATGCTTAAAACGTCAACACAATGGTTGGTGAGTTCGTGGAGTTTAATAGAAAATAACTTTCTTTCAATAGATTTTAAGAGGTGTACAATGATTGTCGAAATAAATAATAGTTCTTCATTAAATAACAAGTTGTGTTGAATAAAATCCACAAGTAATTCATGTATGATCTCAAGCGATCATAAGTTTCAAGTTTTAAATGAAAATGAGCTACGTTGTTATACGCTCGAAATGATGTGTTGGGTCACCTTTAGAAGTAACAATATACCAAGTATTTTGGGTTGTCTTTTGTAGAATTCATAATTTAGTCACATATGATAACAACTAAGGTTCAAGTACATGATTCATAATCATAACACATAGTAAAAATATTAATCTAGTGTCTGAAATCTATCAGTATGGAGTGGTGGTTACTAAATACAGTTGTATCCTAGGATATATATGAAACATTCATATATTCGTAAAGTTATATTGCCCTAAGCCTCATGACACGCAAAACGTTAACAATTTCCGTAAAACGGCGGTGTCCCATCAGGGTTACTGATGGGTGTTTAAGCCCTCATGTAATAGGTGGTTTGCCAATTCCTATTTTCCTCAAATATAGTGCATCACGACTAAATACGACTAACCATAAGGCATTCCGTCAAAGTATTTAGTGGGATAGGTCGTCAGCCTCTAACAGGTTTCGAAGCTGTTAACTATATTCGCGCTTACCGCAGTGATTAATGGCTCATGATCGAGGGACTTTATGGCAATAAAGTAAACTTAGGCAATATAGGTCTCAGGGTTCATAAAATATACGTATTCTGGTCTTGGCAATTATTTCCAGTTGAAATGTAGAAATATCATAGTAAAGTTAACAGTACATTCATTTGTTATATGAATGCATACAATAAGTCTCAGTATCATGTTACGTCAAGTAGTTTGAAAATGTTATATATCCAAGTTCAGTGTTTAAGCTAAGCACGCAATTTGCACATATAACCAACATATATTCCTCTCAAGAGTGATTCAAACATGTAAAGCATAGTTGATAATTTCGAGTAAATTATGAGAGTTTTCAGAGTATAAAATATACTTAAAACAGTTAAAGCATGTATCTCCCCCAAAAGAGTTATTAAAAACAAGTGTTAAAAGTAGGGGCCACGACTCACCTTAGCCACAGCAAAGCAAAGATCACACTGACACGACTGGCATCTAGAGCTTATCACAACGTTCTCAAAACATACGGCACGAGGGTACACGGAGGTACAAGCACGGCGATACACAACGATCTAGGATCGGCACAACCTAATACGTGTACGGTTATCTCAAAATACATCTCGTAAAAGTAATAAAGTCTATAAAAGACAATGTTTCGTAGTTTTCGTGGATTACTCAGTTTTCAAAACTTATCAACAGCTTAGTTTTAACGTTTCGTGTGGTGTGGTAAGAAGACATAGACTCGACATACAACTCACGCCAAGGAGAAAAGACATCGACATAGTCGAGAGTATACTGAAGAGAACTCAAACCAAGGAAGACAACTCTAGAAGTTTACGAGAACCAAACACTTCAAATGAAATAACTCAGTTTGTACGTTTCGACATTTACCCCGTTATCCCAAATAGTTTGTATAAAACATAAATGTTTTATAATAAAAATAAGTTTAACTAATAAAATTAGTTTTTCTCGAGTCGTCGAGACTTGGGTTAAATCAAATATGAAATTTCAATATTTAATAAATTTATGTCTCGCTATTGTTCTTGTAAATATTAGTTTTGGTTTTATTGAAGATTTTGTGTCCGGTTCGAGTTTAATATATTAAAGTCTTTTCGAGTTCAATATATTATACCGTCTCAAGTCTCAAAATGTTCAATGAATCCGATATCTAATATTGTAAGTCCGATAACGATCCACATTTGTCCAAACGTCCAAGTATAATAATCATATCCGTATTCAATTTCAAATCACGATTCCAAGTTCAACCCGAAACGTACTAATGTGTCACTAACCAATTTTTTTTTAAACGAACATATTTGTTATATTTTAGGCTTATTGGGCTTGTGACTTAAATAAAACCAACCGCACTCTATGACATGGGCTGTTAGGCCCAACCTCAATCCCACCCAACAAGAACACCAACTTTATCATAGATATACTCCAACTAAGCTGCTAACCCAAAACGCATCACAGATATATATATTTCTTGTTTTTGAATCAACCCACAAGCACAAACTCAAACACACTCTATTTGACTAAAAAAAATGATAACAAGTAAACACTCCCTTAAGATCCCTTTAAGCTGAAAATAAGTTAAAGCCATGTCAAACATAACGCACCCTACGTGGGTTTCCAACGAACCACTCCAACAAAGTTTACACCCTCTTGGGTGTCTTGTTTAAACCGAGACTCGAACCAAGACTCAAAACTGTCAATAACCAAAATTTAGTTTACCATGCCGAGACCATGGGGTCTCGGCTGTGAATCTCGCGTCGTACTCAACATGTCTAAACGAACTCCCACGTTTCTCGGCTTAAACCAACGCAAATAACAACCCAAAAACCAATTGATCTAAAGCTAGACTCACTAACAATCAAACAACACCATAATCAGTCATCTCGAGACCTAATCTAGAGAAACACATAAATAAAAACAAGCATACTCGACTCGACAACAACAAATAAACAAAACTTAAGCTCTTACCGAGACCAAAGCGGGTCGTACAGTTATGACCCGACCCGTGACCACAACGAACCACACACCATTTTCAGTTACAAACCCATTTATACCCCGTTTTTAAATCACGAAACTAATATTCTTGTTACAAAATCAGTTTTAACCCACGAAAAACGATAATAAATATAATCGGTATATATAAAAAAATAAAATAAAATATCGAACGGGTTTCTCGGTGTTACCATGACGAGAAGGAGAAGAACAAGGTGGTGGAGATGGTGGCTGTGGTGGTGCTGCTACGGCGGCTGTGGTGGCTGGAAAACTCGAACCCAAACGAACCAAACAAATACCCGAAATAAAATATATACCATCGATCTATACGTTGTTACCTCCAACTTGTGTTGCCGGAAAAATCATAGCTACCAAAAATAAAGAGAATAGATTAGGGTGGATTCCTTGGCGCGTGAAGTATAAGGAAATGATGAGGAGATTAAGGAGATTAAAATGGTGGTGGTGGTGAGATGTGGTGAGCGGCGGTGACGGCTCAGATGGCCGGAGTTGGCGCCGGAAAATAGAGAGGAGAGAGAGGTGAGTAGTGTGTGTAGAAGGTGATAGGTTAGGTATAATATAGAGGAAATGTCACACGTTTTTCTTGACTTGCAAAGTCTTCACCCTCTATTATTGTTAGTTACTGTTAGATGGCAGAGGTTGAGGGGCCATGCTAACATGTTTTCTGACATGAAAATATCTTAGAGATATTTCACAAGGTTGGTAACGCTTATCTCTTGTTTTCCAATTATATATGGGTCGACATGTATTTTAAATATGTGCAAAAGTGAGCTTTACGAGTAGCCTTCCTAAGTTCGGTCCTTACTGTCTTTTTAAACATCACATAATGCTAATATGTTCGTTAGGAAGTCGTAGGAAAATGCGTGAATTAAAACGCTTGTGTTTTATGGTTTTTGTATATAACGGTTTTAGTGAAATGGGACAAGCAAATGGGCTTTGAAAATCATAGCAAAATGCGACCTGTAAATTTGGAACTTGGCTCGTTCATAGTCTAGTGGGTGGCGAGCTAGGTGGTGCAAAAACATTTGTGAGTTGTGTTTAAAAATTGGAAGATCTAGGCCTGTTTTGGAGGGTGTGGGGAGGTCGAACACCACATAAAATAATAAAAGAGGATGTGGGTTTTTGAGTTGGCCTGTAGTTAGTGTGACGTGAGTGTTGGTGGGCTGAACAGCCCATTTGGCTTTGTAGTTTAAAGGGTGATTAGTGAAATGATTAAATTAAATAAATGATGATTAGTGGTGGTCTAAATGTAATATTTGGTAATGATTTAGGAAAATCAAGAAATGGTCACTTGTTAAATATAAGTATTGTCATTGGTTGACATTTGTGAAAAAGTGGTGTCGTGATCGAATTGTGTCTCGAGTCCGCGTCGTTACTTAACATATAATCGTGAAACGTAACAGGTTAATAACAACATATAAGGGAAAAGTTCAAATTTCCCTGTAAAAATGGGTTTTGTTAAACAGTAAGTTGAGATTATCATTAATTAATGAGGATTATCATAATGGATTTTCGTGGGATCCTACAGTATCTACCCCTAAATTTTGAACTTCGTCCCGAAGTTCAGTCTTCGATAGGTGTTGAAAAATGTGGTGTTCAAGGGTGAGGGGTTATGGAAAATGTTGTCGAGAGGTTTCTATCCGAAAATTGAGGAAACGAGATCTAGTTAGATTTATTCATGCTAGATGAAATAAATTCGAATGTTTGGTCAATTAATGAACCTAAGGATTGCGAATAATGAGAATAACGGTCAGGAACTGTGGGAATTTAACGGCTAATGAACAGTGTATACCAACGGTCGAAATTAGTGAAATGTAACGGCTAGTTTTTGGCTCCAATGGTTAGTTTGTGGCCTATATATATCCATTTTACTTTCCATTCTTCCACAAACTATTTTTCTCTTATTTCACATCTCAAAATGCCGTACTTTATCACTGTACTAGCGATTGTGTACGTTATTCTTGTGGTTATCTACTTGAGGTATGCCCTGGACGAAGACTTCCAATATTTGGTCGTGATTTTAGCGTTTGTCATCCCGTTGGTGATTGTAGCCCATATCGTGGATATGGCGTGTGGAAAATAGATAGTAGGAAGGTTGGGATAAATAGTTATAACTTTAGCATTATCGTTGCTAGTCTTATTGTGATGTACTAATTTCCGTGTATTCTAATAAAATTTCTTGCTAATTACGCTTTTCATAAGTCTTTGTGGATTCTTAAGATTCTAATATTCGCACTTTTGTCGGTTGCTTATCATAAGAATAGAGGATAATATGTGTAGGTATTTATTTGTGGTTGGTCAAAAGTGACGTTTATGGGCAATTTATTTTGTCTCAAGATTTTTCTTTTGAATGGAGATTGTTATTAGGAAATCTGAAGGATAACTGTTTCATTCATGACATAATTCTTCCTAAATTAGACATAGTTGATCAGGCTATGTATAATTTGAGGACCAAATGATGTAATGCTTGACTTAGTCACCGTGATATTTATGCTTTTTCAAGAGTTTTATATGGTTCCATTATAATGGTTCCGTCACAAAGTCGGACACCCTCTGATTATTTTCAAATGAATTATAAAGTTTTTGTTCATATTCCGAGGATAAGTCAGGAATTTCTAAAGTGCTACTAGGATATCTTTGGAATAGACTTAAGTTTTAGGTGAGGATTTCTTACAATGTGGTAATAATCTATTGTTTGGTTAGAAATGGTGTTCAATCAAATTTCCAAAATGATATCAGGATATTGTTACATAACGACTATGAATAGGGATAATTGAAATAGACGTGGATTATTTCGGAAATGTTACCAGGTAGAGTCTTCATACGGTAGAAAGTTAGTTGTTGTACTTAGGTTACATCCATCGTACCTAAGGTAAAGTACAAAGAGGAAATACAACTTAAAGAGTTTTTGAACTTATGGTTTACTTATCTCCAATAGGGATTTATCTTCTGCTTAAACTCGGGTGTTATCTTCTGGCATTGTTAAGTTTTCCAAAGAGTTTCCATTCTCTTTCACTGGTCTTTTTGTCCTAAGTGGTACTCTGGGTTGGGCGCTGATTCTTGTAGTGTCGCGCCTAACTTTTGGTCTAGAAATCCTTGGGTAATGGTAATGGTAGGTTCAGTTCTCATGTACCTTTAAAGTAAGTTAGTCTACAACCCGTGAAACTTTCAAGGGTATGTTTATAAGAAGTAGTCGTGTTCTTTTCTCCGGTTGTCTTATTGTTGCTACTCGGATGAGCTATTGTAGTCGCCCCGAGTATCACAGCAACGATGTTGATTACTAAATTTCGGATAATTTCAGGAGTCATAGTTGTGGTTGGTGTTAGTGGGGTATTTGTAATGCTCATGCTGGCCATATTCTATCGATATCCCAAGAAATATGGATTTAAATCCACCTAATGGCCATGTTAGAATAATTCGAGTAACAAGGTATTTGTATACTAGTGTTAACAATGGGGTCATATTACGAAATCAAAACCAACTGAGGGTCATAAATTTACTATGTGTCTGAGTAGTATCGTAGATAATTAATCAACTCTTGGTATGAGATTGCTAAGGAACAAACTGTTTCATCTACAAAAAGCCGAAGTTCAGCAACTTTCTCTTCATTCATCAAGTTTTCTTCCGAAATTTTGTCTTAGAGAATTCTATGGTCATAGCCTAGTTATGGTATGTTTGAGGTACCATAACAATCGTAGGTAATATTGTGGTAGGTCTGGTTATAGTCACTGTAAACATCCTAATATTAATAACTTGATCGATTGTTTTTACAAAATCAAACGATACAAGGTCTTTTATTAATGTTCCATGCAGCAGGTTAATATACCTCTGTCTTTCTCTTTGTAAGGATTGTCATGTGGGAGTGTTTCTCAATATCTCTGACTGAAACCTCGTCAGTCCGTCCTAAAAGTCCATATTGTCGGATAAAAGGTCAGGTAGGGTGTCGTCGGCTGTGAGTGGTGTTTTGTCAATGATGTTCTGGAGTGTATCAATCTGTTCTTTATGACGCTCCAGTCGCGTCATGCTGGTGGGAGGAGTAGGTGTGTGGGTAACTGTTGTCCTGAAACTTTCTCCTGTCTCGAGGACTCAGGCTGAAAAAGTGAGAGCAGGTGGGAAATAGTAATTATGAGGGAGACCTGAGAGGGTAAATTCTCTCTAGAAGTCAGCTTCCGTTGGTGAGGTGTAAACAAGTAAGTCTGGGTGAGTAGTCTTAACGAGTAGTCGGGTCCAACCGACGGTGAAGGGGATGATGATAGTAGTGGTGGTAAGGTATGGTGACGTTATCCTGATCATGTCTAGGGGTGAAGTAAGGTGGAAATGGTGGTCTAATCGATACTAAGCGTAGGTGTATCATCTTAATAGGTCCATTAAGGTGGCTCCGAAATGGCGTCATAAATGGTTCGGGTAAATAAAGTGCTAAAATCCTGATTTTTTCTGCGCCGGACTACCGGGGCAGGTGGGTGTGGTAGTGTAGGTAAAGGAGAATTTGGCTCAATCTCTTTCCAAATCATTTTCTTGGTGTGAATTCTGTCCAACCTCGAATGTTGTCGGACAACCAATCAACTCTTTATCTGGATAAGATTCAGTAGTTCTTCTAAGTTTCTGACGTGGAGGCGAGTGAAGAGGTGATGATGGGAGTGGTTTCTGAGTGAGTTCTATATCGGGCAGGGGTTGTGGCATTAATACCTAGGAATCTTCAGTATCTGGTGTAATATGATAGTTAGGTGACGCATGTGTAGTGGGAGGAATAGTCTTAGCGATGTCAACTGGTATGGAAGACATGGTACTGTAACGATTAAAAATAGTAATTATGAGTATTCATACGTTCAAGATGTAACAGTGGGTGTGAAGTAATACGGTGTGTAATGTGTGAAGAGTAAACATCAAGCATGTAAAGATTAGTACAAAACAATCTTAATAGGTAATGTATTGAGCAAGGCAGTCTGCAGACACGGAAGGCATAAGGTGCAAAATCCTTTATTTTGAAAGTGTGGTTATAGTTCGATGTTTGAAAACATTTGGTTCTCTATAACCATAGGCTCTGATACCAATCTGTAACACCCCCCCTAATTTGGTTTGTGGCAGCGGAAAAGTAATTAGGGTGTTACGGTGAGGATCGAAGTTAAAATTCCAGAAAACTGCCCGGAAGGGGCGTTTTGAAAGTTATATGTCATTCAAAATAATATCTTTGATACAAAAGTGATTATTTGATTTGAAAATCCCATGAAAATGTGATAGCTTGGAAAGAATGACACATTTGATTTTACACCATTTAAGTTATCAGAGTATAAGATGTCCGCTCCGTGCCTTGTCCTGCTCCGTTAATTACCTGAGATAAACATACTTAAAACGTCAACACAATGGTTGGTGAGTTCGTGGAGTTTAATAGAAAATAACTTACTTTCAATAGATTTTAAGAGGTGTACAGTGATTGTCGAAATAAATAATAGTTCTTCATTAAATAACAAGTTGTGTTGAATAAAATCCACAAGTAATTCA
Organism: Artemisia tridentata subsp. tridentata; assembly: GCA_021014915.2. Taxonomy (NCBI): domain Eukaryota; kingdom Viridiplantae; phylum Streptophyta; class Magnoliopsida; order Asterales; family Asteraceae; genus Artemisia; species Artemisia tridentata. The sequence goes on along the minus strand of CP139502.1, from coordinate 354,970,154 downwards.
TGTATGATCTCAAGCGATCATAAGTTTCAAGTTTTAAATGAAAATGAGCTACGTTGTTATACGCTCGAAATGATGTGTTGGGTCACCTTTAGAAGTAACAATATACCAAGTATTTTGGGTTGTCTTTTGTAGAATTCACAATTTAGTCACATATGATAACAACTAAGGTTCAAGTACATGATTCATAATCATAACACATAGTAAAAATATTAATCTAGTGTCTGAAATCTATCAGTGTGGAGTGGTGGTTACTAAATACAGCTGTATCCTAGGATATATATGAAACATTCATATATTCGTAAAGTTATATTGCCCTAAGCCTCATGACACGCAAAACGTTAACAATTTCCGTAAAACGACGGTGTCCCATCAGGGTTACTGATGGGTGTTTAAGCCCTCATGTAATAGGTGGTTTGCCAATTCCTATTTTTCTCAAATATAGTGCATCACGACTAAATACGACTAACCATAAGGCATTCCGTCAAAGTATTTAGTGGGATAGGTCGTCAGCCTCTAACAGGTTTCGAAGCTGTTCACTATATTCGCGCTCACCGCAGTGATTAATGGCTCATGATCGAGGGACTTTATGGCAATAAAGTAAACTTAGGCAATATAGTTCTCAGGGTTCATAAAATATACGTATTCTGGTCTTGGCAATTATTTCCAGTTGAAATGTAGAAGTATCATAGTAAAGTTAACAGTACATTCATTTGTTATATGAATGCATACAATAAGTCTCAGTATCATGTTACGTCAAGTAGTTCGAAAATGTTATATATCCAAGTTTAGTGTTTAAGCTAAGCACGCAATTTGCACATATAACCAACATATATTCCTCTCAAGAGTGATTCAAACATGTAAAGCATAGTTGATAATTTCGAGTAAATTATGAGAGTTTTCAGAGTATAAAAATATACTTAAAACAGTTAAAGCATGTATCTCCCCCAAAAGAGTTATTAAAAACAAGTGTTAAAAGTAGGGGCCACGACTCACCTTAGCCACAGCAAAGCAAAGATCACACTGACACGACTGGCATCTAGAGCTTATCACAACGTTCTCAAAATATACGGCACGAGGGTACCCGGAGGTACAAGCACGGCGATACACAACGATCTAGGATCGGCACAACCTAATACGTATACGGTTATCTCAAAATACGTCTCGCAAAAGTAATAAAGTCTATAAAAGACAATGTGTCGTAGTTTTCGTGGATTACTCAGTTTTCAAAACTTATCAAAAGCTTAGTTTCAACGTTTCGTGTGGTGTGGTAAGAAGACATAGACTCGACATACAACTCACGCCAAGGAGAAAAGACATCGACATAGTCGAGAGTATACTGAAGAGAACTCAAACCAAGGAAGACAACTCTAGAAGTTTACGACAACCAAACACTTCAAATGAAATAACTCAGTTTGTACATTTCGACATTTACCCCGTTATCCCAAATAGTTTGTATAAAACATAAATGTTTTATAATAAAAATAAGTTTAACTAATAAAATTAGTTTTTCTCGAGTCGTCGAGACTTGGGTTAAATCAAATATGAAATTTCAATATTTAATAAATTTATGTCTCGCTATTGTTCTTGTAAATATTAGTTTTGGTTTTATTGAAGATTTTGTGTCCGGTTCGAGTTTAATATATTAAAGTCTTTTCGAGTTCAATATATTATACCGTCTCAAGTCTCAAAATGTTCAATGAATCCGATATCTAATATTGTAAGTCCGATAACGATCCACATTTGTCCAAACGTCCAAGTATAATAATCATATCCGTATTCAATTTCAAATCACGATTCCAAGTTCAACCCGAAACGTACTAATGTGTCACTAACCAATTTTTTTGGTCTTGCAATTATTTCCAGTAAACTTAGGCAATATAGTTCTCAGGGTTCATAAAATATACGTATTCTGGTCTTGGCAATTATTTCCAGTTGAAATGTAGAAGTATCATAGTAAAGTTAACAGTACATTCATTTGTTATATGAATGCATACAATAAGTCTCAGTATCATGTTACGTCAAGTAGTTCGAAAATGTTATATATCCAAGTTTAGTGTTTAAGCTAAGCACGCAATTTGCACATATAACCAACATATATTCCTCTCAAGAGTGATTCAAACATGTAAAGCATAGTTGATAATTTCGAGTAAATTATGAGAGTTTTCAAAGTATAAAAATATACTTAAAACAGTTAAAGCATGTATCTCCCCCAAAAGAGTTATTAAAAACAAGTGTTAAAAGTAGGGGCCACGACTCACCTTAGCCACAGCAAAGCAAAGATCACACTGACACGACTGGCATCTAGAGCTTATCACAACGTTCTCAAAACATACGGCACGAGGGTACACGGAGGTACAAGCACGGCGATACACAACGATCTAGGATCGGCACAACCTAATACGTATACGGTTATCTCAAAATACGTCTCGCAAAAGTAATAAAGTCTATAAAAGACAATGTGTCGTAGTTTTCGTGGATTACTCAGTTTTCAAAACTTATCAAAAGCTTAGTTTCAACGTTTCGTGTGGTGTGGTAAGAAGACATAGACTCGACATACAACTCACGCCAAGGAGAAAAGACATCGACATAGTCGAGAGTATACTGAAGAGAACTCAAACCAAGGAAGACAACTCTAGAAGTTTACGACAACCAAACACTTCAAATGAAATAACTCAGTTTGTACATTTCGACATTTACCCCGTTATCCCAAATAGTTTGTATAAAACATAAATGTTTTATAATAAAAATAAGTTTAACTAATAAAATTAGTTTTTCTCGAGTCGTCGAGACTTGGGTTAAATCAAATATGAAATTTCAATATTTAATAAATTTATGTCTCGCTATTGTTCTTGTAAATATTAGTTTTGGTTTTATTGAAGATTTTGTGTCCGGTTCGAGTTTAATATATTAAAGTCTTTTCGAGTTCAATATATTATACCGTCTCAAGTCTCAAAATGTTCAATGAATCCGATATCTAATATTGTAAGTCCGATAACGATCCACATTTGTCCAAACGTCCAAGTATAATAATCATATCCGTATTCAATTTCAAATCACGATTCCAAGTTCAACCCGAAACGTACTAATGTGTCACTAACCAATTTTTTTTTAAACGAACATATTTGTTATATTTTAGGCTTATTGGGCTTGTAACTTAAATAAAACCAACCGCACTCTATGACATGGGCTGTTAGGCCCAACCTTAATCCCACCCAACAAGAACACCAACTTTATCATAGATATACTCCAACTAAGCTGCTAACGCAAAACGCATCACAGATATATATATATTTCTTGTTTTTGAATCAACCCACAAGCACAAACTCAAACACACTCTATTTGACTAAAAAAAAAATAATAACAAGTAAACACTCCCTTAAGATCCCTTTAATCTGAAAATAAGTTAAAGCCATGTCAAACATAACGCACCCTACGTGGGTTTCCAACGAACCACTCCAACAAAGTTTACACCCTCTTGGGTGTCTTGTTTAAACCGAGACTCGAATTAAGACTCAAAACTGTCAATAACCAAAATTTAGTTTACCATGCCGAGACCATGGGGTCTCGGCTGTGAATCTCGCGTCGTACTCAACATGTCTAAACGAACTCCCACGTTTCTCGGCTTAAACCAACGCAAATAACAACCCAAAAACCAATTGATCTAAAGCTAGACTCACTAACAATCAAACAACACCATAATCAGTCATCTCGAGACCTAATCTAGAGAAACACATAAATAAAAACAAGCATACTCGACTCGACAACAACAAATAAACAAAACTTAAGCTCTTACCGAGACCAAAGCGGGTCGTACAGTTATGACCCGACCCGTGATCACAACGAAACACACACCATTTTCAGTTACAAACCCATTTATACCCCGTTTTTAAATCACGAAACTAATATTCTTGTTACAAAATCAGTTTTAACCCACGAAAAACGATAATAAATATAATCGGTATATATAAAAAAATAAAATAAAATATCGAACGGGTTTCTCGGTGTTACCATGACGAGAAGGAGAAGAACAAGGTGGTGGAGATGGTGGCTGTGGTGGTGCTGCTACGGCGGCTGTGGTGGCTGGAAAACTCGAACCCAAACGAACCAAACAAATACCCGAAATAAAATATATACCATCGATCTATACGTTGTTACCTCCAACTTGTGTTGCCGGAAAAATCATAGCTACCGAAAATAAAGAGAATAGATGAGGGTGGATTCCTTGGCGCGTGAAGTATAGGGAAATGATGAGGAGATTAAGGAGATTAAAATGGTGGTGGTGGTGAGATGTGGTGAGCGGCGGTGACGGCTCAGATGGCCGGAGTTGGCGCCGGAAAATAGAGAGGAGAGAGAGGTGAGTAGTGTGTGTAGAAGGTGATAGGTTAGGTATAATATAGAGGAAATGTCACACGTTTTTCTTGACTTGCAAAGTCTTCACCCTCTATTATTGTTAGTTACTGTTAGATGGCAGAGGTTGAGGGGCCATGCTAACATGTTTTCTGACATGAAAATATCTTAGAGATATTTCACAAGGTTGGTAACGCTTATCTCTTGTTTTCCAATTATATATGGGTCGACATGTATTTTAAATATGTGCAAAAGTGAGCTTTACGAGTAGCCTTCCTAAGTTCGGTCCTTACTGTCTTTTTAAACATCACATAATGCTAATATGTTCGTTAGGAAGTCGTAGGAAAATGCGTGAATTAAAACGCTTGTGTTTTATGGTTTTTGTATATAACGGTTTTAGTGAAATGGGACAAGCAAATGGGCTTTGAAAATCATAGCAAAATGCGACCTCTAAATTTGGAACTTGGCTCGTTCATAGTCTAGTGGGTGGCGAGCTAGGTGGTGCAAAAACATTTGTGAGTTGTGTTTAAAAATTGGAAGATCTAGGCCTGTTTTGGAGGGTGTGGGGAGGTCGAACACCACATAAAATAATAAAAGAGGATGTGGGTTTTTGAGTTGGCCTGTAGTTAGTGTGACGTGAATGTTGGTAGGCTGAACAGCCCATTTGGCTTTGTAGTTTAAAGGGTGATTAGTTAAATGATTAAATTAAATAAATGGTGATTAGTGGTGGTCTAAATGTAATATTTGGTAATGATTTAGGAAAATCAAGAAATGGTCACTTGTTAAATATAAGTATTGTCATTGGTTGACATTTGTGAAAAAGTGGTGTCGTGATCGAATTGTGTCTCGAGTCCGCGTCGTTACTTAACATATAATCGTGAAACGTAACAGGTTAATAACAACATATAAGGGAAAAGTTCAAATTTCCCTGTAAAAATGGGTTTTGTTAAACAGTAAGTTGAGATTATCATTAATTAATGAGGATTATCATAATGGATTTTCGTGGGATCCTACAAATATCCTCCGATTTATGACTATGAATGGGTCTAAAGTTAATAATCCGTTTGTGCATATTCCAATCGTCGTCAATAAAATGGGCCGTGACAACCATATAGTTTGTTTTCTTACAACTACTTGTCCATGTATCGGTAGTCAAGTGAACCGTAGTGGTTGGTTTTGTAAGATAAGTTGATAACTTGCTTCTTTCATCTAGGTAATACTTTGAAACATCCCTAGATAACTTATGTTTGGATGGCAACACAAATCTTCCATTACACGCCTTAGTATATTCAACGAAAACCTCATGTTCAACAAACTTAAAAGGTAACTCAGCAACAACAAACATGTTAATCAATGCTTTTTTATCCTACTTTCATCATGTTTCCAAGTTTGTAAACTACTGGTACCTTCACCACTAAGATTTTTTTTTTAACTCTAAGTGAGTTTGTTGTTGATCTTGGTTTTTGGGGACATACTTAGGAGTAGAAGGACCAGGATAATGTCTATGAAGACCGGAAGTACCGCTTAGGCCGTTTGCCGCTAGAGTCTTATTGCAAAACTTGCACAACGCCCTTCTTAACCCATCCTTCTTCACTCTAACCGGATCAAAATATTTCCAAATCGGAGCCCTCTCCTTATTTGTTTTTTCATAAATTTCATACTCTTCTTCTTTGTCATCATCTCTTTTTCTTTTGCTACTTTGAGCTTTTGGAGCTTTTGTAACAACAACCGAGGGTTCACTATCATAACCCGAATCCAATTCATCAACATTTATCATTGGGGTTTTTTTCAACAATTGTGTAAATTTCCTACATAAAATCAATATATACAAATTAGAAACAAAATAAACTAATAACCTGTGTTTTACAAAAGCTTGCTACGTTGCTACAGTGATGATTGAGATATAAACATGTGATATTCTCTAAAATGCAAACATCAAATGAAGAACAAATTAATGAAAACCAACCCTTCAAAAAACACTGGTTTATTTCACACGTTCTGGAGACTATTTTTTTAATAATCAAAAACACAATCATTAAGGTTTAATTGAAACACACATTATAAGATGTCAAAAACAGGAAAAGACTAGATCGCTCCAAACACAAATAGCATAAATCACCAAAGCAGGTCTTGTTTTACAAAATAAACTAAAATAAACTAATAACATCTGTTTCAAAATAAAGTAATAGTTTCGATGATTGAGATACATACATGTTACGTTGTTACAGTTATATATGTTAAAAAGAAAAACAAAATTAAACATACCTCCATACTTTTCCAATGATAAAGATTGAGATAACTTGTGTGATTAATAATAAATTAGGGTTTAATTTATTGGAAGATTTTGTGAAAGAACTGAGGTTGTTACTTGTTAAAAACCCTTCTGTTCGGTATGGCACCGGTACACACCTTTCATGCCCGGGAAAAAATTGGGACCATCAATTCGGGATGGGATTAGTACCGAGCTCATCCCTAAACTAGAGATAGTCAATATCTAAACTAAACTACTAAGAAATGTAGTTACTGAACAAAATAAACATACGATTAACAAAACAGAGATAATTTTTTTTTTTTTTTTTTTTTACTGTTAATTTACTTTTCCTTTTTTCTTTTGTTGTTTAATATTTTTGTTTTAGAATCAAAGTAAGTCACTTAATTAAGAAATTGCAATAACAATCAGGTTTCCAAATACTATGAATTTCTTTTAACCAAACATGTGAAGGTATTTTTAATTCAAAAATTTTAATCTGCAAGAATTAAAATTTCCAAGAATTTCAAGTTCCAAAATTTTAAATTCACGAACCAAACACCACCTATGAGATTTTTAAAAAGTTAATCTTTCATGACGTGTGAAGATCAAATGCTATTTCATGTAGCTTATAAAATTAATCTCCCATTTCACCTCCATCTACAACATAATCTCCGGTGCTACTTATTCGTCAAACATACGAGGTTGAGAATAATATTTGTTTACTTCTTTTGTGGAATAAATAAAAATGTTGGTTATTAGTATTTGTTTTGTGGGTTGACTTACTTGCCGTGGGGTGCAAGGTCATATTAATTAATAAAACAAACTAATTAAATGCCGTTTCTTGATCCTTAAGAATAGCTAGGGATCTCTCTCTCACTGATCTTATTAAAACATTCGGCAAGCAAACTTGTATTCCCCTTATTTCATTGATAACACAGTTTTCCGAAATCGCGGTTAGTGTCAACCTATAATTAGATCTTAAAGAAAGAAGAATTATATGTTACCATAATATGACCTATTTTATGTATCGCAGAAACAGATGGAAGAACCAATGGAATGTCCGAACGAGCCGGAGATGTCAAATAATGTCGCTTCTCCAAGGCAGCAAGTCAATAAGGATATCGCCGAAAAGCTATATCAAGTTCTCAGTTTTTCTGAGTCTAGTATCATTCAAGAAATCGATAAGTGCAAGGTAAGTGTATGTAGATTGTAACGTTACATATATGTACTTTTTAAACCGTTTAGTCATCATTCATATCAATGATATGACCAAGAATCACGTTGGGAGGTGGAGGAAACACCATAAACTCGAACTAAAGATTAAACATTGAATATTCGGTTTATTGATTGCCGAGGTGTGTATGTTTTCTAGAGAGAGAGTCTAGAAAACACACACACCTCGTGTGTTACAAATGAATCCTCAACCCTCCTAGTATTGACATAGGAGGGTATTTATTACAAGCTACAAGTTCTAACTTAGCAATATGACTAAACTAGTCCTTGTACTTTGAATGCTATTGCAATTCCCACATATGACAAAACTTTAAAGCTAACAATCTCTCCCCAAAGTGAAGTCATATGGGAATTGCTTACAATGTTCCCTACAAGTAAAATTCAATACAAAAACATGAGAAAGATCTTCAAACTTCATTACTTCGTTCAGCTTGCATAATCTTCTCAGCCGCCATTTCTTTACTTGCAGACGAACTAAGTGAGCAAATCTAATTAGGGTTTAATTCAGAGTGCCCTGAGTGCTCTCCCCTAATTAGTGCTCTCCCCCAAACTGACAACCTCATTTAATGAGTGCCCTGAGTGCTCTGAATCTGTTCGGGGAATATAGTATCAACATCTTTATCTCACCAAATGCATCCCAGTTATTTTTCTCATGAGAGATCAGCCCGTACATTTCTCTCCCCTGCTGGTTACGATTTATCGAAATCAGCATACTGATGTGTACGTGAAATACAAACTGGAAGCCCTTTATAAGGAATCATATCAGCCCGTGAGAAGATGTCGATATACCCAATCTAACCTCCTGTATCAAAAACAACGGCTTCATGTAGTGACTACAGATGGAGAAAACCCACTATTACGAACTTGAGACTGAAGTAGAATAACCCAAACTTGTGACTTAAACTTGCACGATAGTGTGACTAAGAACCTATACTAAGCACTACAACGTAACTCCTTAAAGCATAGGTCGTTTCATATACCCATCCATCCTTCCTTAACTGTATATGAACATCTCTTGAATTATCCACATCTTTGTGTGACACTGAGTACTACAACGTATCTCCTTTAAGTGATAGTTAACTAGGTCTTCGTCCATCCTCCCCTTGACCTATGAAAACTAGATAACCCAAGACTTAATCACTATTCCCATGAGTGCCCAAACAAGGATCTCGAAGAATCATGCATCCAACCAACCCCGATATCTTCAAGATACTAAGTACACGTACCCGATATATTCCACTTCAAATTCAAATAAGTAATAATGAATCATCATCCTTGTAGCCACAGCTGATAATTTGACCATTGTCATCTGATTGTGAATCTTGATCAGGATCTTTTCGGCTATACGTGGTGATGTTGAAGGTGCAGTCCGATAATTTCATTTGTGATTTTGTTGTGAAAAATGCCATAAAATGCAATTCTAATGATGCCGGAAAAATTTGAGTTTAAGAAATTTTTACGCCGAAAAATCCCCGAAAAATTCGAATTTGGCCAAAAAATTTGAATTTTGGGCCAAAATCTTCACTCTTGTACCAGAATTTGAATCTCGCGTAAAAATGGACCGTTAAGTCTCCTGTGAAATTTTTTTACCAAAGGTTGTCCGATATCGCAGAAGCAAGAGTTGTCCGATATCGCAGTTGATAAAACTTCTCGGACAGAACTGCGATAATGTCTGAACTGCGATAAGTCTGAATCAGACTTCAATTGCGATAGATTTGTCTGAGTTCGAACTGCGATATGTCAAGTGCGATAGATTAACTGCGATAGGTCAACTGCGATATGTCAAATGCGATAGGTTTGTCGCAGCTCCAATTGCGATAACTTCTTAGCAGACCCCAATTGCGATAAAACTTATCAAATGCGATAAAACGCTGGCTGCTATGCAATTGCGATAAAACGCAGATTTCCAACTTCTTTGACTTTTTGTGTAACTTGCCCACTTGACCCTATCTTGCAAGATATTATCCTGACAACTTTCACCCACTGCTACCAACTTGGACCAATAATTCACACCACAATAATGCACTATCTTCACTAAAATAATCAATAACAAATCTTTTACAGAATTTGTTAGTGATTTTCGATCAATGAACCAAGAACAAACACAAAAGTTTGATCTTCCAAGCCAAGATATGAGTGAAGAACGAGTGAACTTTCACATCCAAGTTGATTAGAACACAAAACAAATACAACCTTTGACATAATATTTGTGTACGATTGCAAGAAAAGCAAAAAGGCTCACGTTTTTATAACAAAAACGCAACCTTTTTGTTGCTGTGAAACAAAATCCGAACACAAACATGATAATACACACCAAAATCACATTTGTTACCTTAAAAACACCACGATTCGCCCCCGGTTAGCTCTTGATACCAATTGATATGACCAAGAATCACGTTGGGAGGTGGAGGAAACACCATAAACTCGAACTAAAGATTAAACATTGAATATTCGGTTTATTGATTGCGGAGGTGTGTATGTTTTCTAGAGAGAGAGTCTAGAAAACACACACACCTCGTGTGTTACAAATGAATCATCAACCCTCCTAGTATTGACATAGGAGGGTATTTATTACAAGCTACAAGTTCTAACTTAGCAATATGACTAAACTAGTCCGTGTACTTTGAATGCTATTGCAATTCCCACATATGACAAAACTTTAAAGCTAACAATCAAGTATACATTTTTGCAGTTTAAATTATATAACTTTGTGCATTTTTAGTTGTTCTTCGAACTAATTTAGGCAATATAACTGAAATGTTTCTAACTAGTCACTTTTTATATTTCTGTGTAGCCAATTATTTTTTTTTCTAGATCTATGTAGCATATTTTTAAATTTCATCTTTTTGGAGTATCGTATGACCAGTTTTGTGTATTATTTGACCGATTTACTCCTCTTCCGGTTAAATTTGAGTGTATAAATTAAGGGTAAAATCGACAAATAATACACGCAAACTGATCACACGATACATCTAAAGACCGAATTCAGAATATGCTACATAGGGGTGGCTACACACAACTATAAAAAGGGACAATTAGATGCATTTCCGTGCAATTAGCCCTAAATATTTAGGGTAAGGAGATAACTGAATTTTGTTGAATATATTCAGAAATCAAGTTCTATTGAGTACCAATCGCTCATGACATATGTGAAAGAACTAGCACGAAGAGGGGATATTGAGGAACTTATGCAAGTTTGTCATAGGCAGCTAGCTTTTTGAAGGTTGCAGCCAATTCTGAGTTACAAGGTTGCAGCCAATTGAAAAGCATTTGAACATACTTGTAAAAGCTTAAATAAGCTTTTAAAAGCCGGTTAATGAAATCGATGACTGAAAACAAGTGCAAACAACACATCGCCAATGACACATTGCAACAAATTATACTACTATAGCGAACATTTTAGTTCTTCGCACATTATTAATTCAAAACTTAGTATTGAAAGCTCATTTGACAAGAAGCATTTTGCCTACTGTTGAAACACTCAAATATTGCCTCTTTATGACCAAATAACTACACACAGAAACATTAACCCAAGTTTCTCCCCAAAGTTCAGATTTTTGGCGGCGACAGTAGATGATCGGATATGACTAAAGCTACAGGATAGTCAATATCTAAACTACTGCTCACTGCTACTGCTACTTTTACCAAACACAGTCATAGTCAATATCTAAACTAAACTACTACTAAGAAATGTAGTTACTGAACAAAATAAACATACGATTAACAAAACTGAGATAAAATCTGTTTCTTTCTTCTTGAACTCAGCTAATGCAAAGGTATTTTATACCCGCAACTAATGACTCTTGGGTTTGTTTGTTAAAATTTTCTATTAAATCATGTTTAATTAAGACTTGACTTAATTATTGCTTAATACTTTGAGTCATCTTTCTCTATTAAGTCACGGACCAACAATTTTCATATAACTTAATGACTATACTTTGAGTCATCTTTCTTTACTAAGTCGCGAACAAACAATTTTCATATAACTTAATGAATTCGTTTTTATTTATTTATTTTTTTTTTTAACTAACCCAGGCACTAAGGCACTAACCTACTACTAAAAGGAAACTTGCATGAAAATAATGTAAACATGCATGGAGTGTACTTCCATTTAGTGGGGTATACTTCTTTATGACGTGCCTTCAAACAAGGAGAACATGCATGACCAAAAGAGATTAACTAAAACTATAATGTTGACTACTTTATCATGAGCTTACCAACCGAAGTATGGATGATAACGTATAATTTTTCCCACTTGTGACTGACGGTTGCTTGCAAGAGGTGGCGATAAGCAGTGTTCCAAAGCGCCATAACGACGATAATGCTAATTCTGAGTTACAAGGTTTTTGAAGGTTGCCGCCAATTCTGAGTTACAAGGTTGCAGCCAATTGAAAAGCATTTGAACATACATGATCGAGGGACTTTATGGCAATATAGTTCTCAGGGTTCATAAAATATACGTATTCTGGTCTTGGCAATTATTTCCAGTTGAAATGTAGAAGTATCATAGTAAAGTTAACAGTACATTCATTTGTTATATGAATGCATACAATAAGTCTCAGTATCATGTTACGTCAAGTAGTTCGAAAATATTATATATCCAAGTTCAGTGTTTAAGCTAAGCAAGCAATTTGCACATATAACCAACATATATTCCTCTCAAGAGTGATTCAAACATGTAAAGCATAGTTGATAATTTCGAGTAAATTATGAGAGTTTTCAGAGTATAAGAATATACTTAAAACAGTTAAAGCATGTATTTCCCCCAAAAGAGTTATTAAAAACAAGTGTTAAAAGTAGGGGCCACGACTCACCTTAGCCACAGCAAAGCAAAGATCACACTGACACGACTGGCATCTAGAGCTTATCACAACGTTCTCAAAACATACGGCACGAGGGTACACGGAGGTACAAGCACGGCGATACACAACGATCTAGGATCGGCACAACCTAATACGTATACGGTTATCTCAAAATACGTCTCGCAAAAGTAATAAAGTCTATAAAAGACAATGTTTCGTAGTTTTCGTGGATTACTCAGTTTTCAAAACTTATCAAAAGCTTAGTTTTAACGTTTCGTGTGGTGTGGTAAGAAGACATAGACTCGACATACAACTCACGCCAAGGAGAAAAGACATCGACATAGTCGAGAGTATACTGAAGAGAACTCAAACCAAGGAAGACAACTCTAGAAGTTTACGACAACCAAACACTTCAAATGAAATAACTCAGTTTGTACGTTTCGACATTTACCCCGTTATCCCAAATAGTTTGTATAAAACATAAATGTTTTATAATAAAAATAAGTTTAACTAATAAAATTAGTTTTTCTCGAGTCGTCGAGACTTGGGTTAAATCAAATATGAAATTTCAATATTTAATAAATTTATGTCTCGCTATTGTTCTTGTAAATATTAGTTTTGGTTTTATTGAAGATTTTGTGTCCGGTTCGAGTTTAATATATTAAAGTCTTTTCGAGTTCAATATATTATACCGTCTCAAGTCTCAAAATGTTCAATGAATCCGATATCTAATATTGTAAGTCCGATAACGATCCACATTTGTCCAAACGTCCAAGTATAATAATCATATCCGTATTCAATTTCAAATCACGATTCCAAGTTCAACCCGAAACGTACTAATGTGTCACTAACCAATTTTTTTTTAAATGAACATATTTGTTGTATTTTAGGCTTATTGGGCTTGTGACTTAAATAAAACCAACCGCACTCTATGACATGGGCTGTTAGGCCCAACCTCAATCCCACCCAACAAGAACACCAACTTTATCATAGATATACTCCAACTAAGCTGCTAACCCAAAACGCATCACAGATATATATATTTCTTGTTTTTGAATCAACCCACAAGCACAAACTCAAACACACTCTATTTGACTAAAAAAAATGATAACAAGTAAACACTCCCTTAAGATCCCTTTAAGCTGAAAATAAGTTAAAGCCATGTCAAACATAACGCACCCTACGTGGGTTTCCAACGAACCACTCCAACAAAGTTTACACCCTCTTGGGTGTCTTGTTTAAACCGAGACTCGAACCAAGACTCAAAACAGTCAATAACCAAAATTTAGTTTACCATGCCGAGACCATGGGGTCTCGGCTGTGAATCTCGCGTCGTACTCAACATGTCTAAACGAACTCCCACGTTTCTCGGCTTAAACAAACGCAAAAAACAACCCAAAAACCAACTGATCTAAAGCTAGACTCACTAATAATCAAACAACACCATAATCAGTCATCTCGAGACCAAATCTAGAGAAACACATAAATAAAAACAAGCATACTCGACTCGACAACAACAAATAAACAAAACTTAAGCTCTTACCGAGACCAAAGCGGGTCGTACAGTTATGACCCGACCCGTGACCACAACGAACCACACACCATTTTCAGTTACAAACCCATTTATACCCCGTTTTTAAATCACGAAACTAATATTCTTGTTACAAAATCAGTTTTAACCCACGAAAAACGATAATAAATATAATCGGTATATATATAAAAAAAATATAAAATATCGAACGGGTTTCTTGGTGTTACCATGAAAAGAAGGAGAAGAACAAGGTGGTGGAGATGGTGGCTGTGGTGGTGCTGCTACGGCGGCTGTGGTGGCTGGAAAACTCGAACCCAAACGAACCAAACAAATACCCGAAATAAAATATATACCATCGATCTATACGTTGTTACCTCCAACTTGTGTTGCCGGAAAAATCATAGCTACCGAAAATAAAGAGAATAGATGAGGGTGGATTCCTTGGCGCGTGAAGTATAGGGAAATGATGAGGAGATTAAGGAGATTAAAATGGTGGTGGTGGTGAGATGTGGTGAGCGGCGGTGACGGCTCAGATGGCCGGAGTTGGCGCCGGAAAATAGAGAGGAGAGAGAGGTGAGTAGTGTGTGTAGAAGGTGATAGGTTAGGTATAATATAGAGGAAATGTCACACGTTTTTCTTGACTTGCAAAGTCTTCACCCTCTATTATTGTTAGTTACTGTTAGATGGCAGAGGTTGAGGGGTCATGCTAACATGTTTTCTGACATGAAAATATCTTAGAGATATTTCACAAGGTTGGTAACGCTTATCTCTTGTTTTCCAATTATATATGGGTCGACATGTATTTTAAATATGTGCAAAAGTGAGCTTTACGAGTAGCCTTCCTAAGTTCGGTCCTTACTGTCTTTTTAAACATCACATAATGCTAATATGTTCGTTAGGAAGTCGTAGGAAAATGCGTGAATTAAAACGCTTGTGTTTTATGGTTTTTGTATATAACGGTTTTAGTGAAATGGGACAAGCAAGTGGGCTTTGAAAATCATAGCAAAATGCGACCTCTAAATTTGGAACTTGGCTCGTTCATAGTCTAGTGGGTGGCGAGCTAGGTGGTGCAAAAACATTTGTGAGTTGTGTTTAAAAATTGGAAGATCTAGGCCTGTTTTGGAGGGTGTGGGGAGGTCGAACACCACATAAAATAATAAAAGAGGATGTGGGTTTTTGAGTTGGCCTGTAGTTAGTGTGACGTGAGTGTTGGTGGGCTGAACAGCCCATTTGGCTTTGTAGTTTAAAGGGTGATTAGTGAAATGATTAAATTAAATAAATGATGATTAGTGGTGGTCTAAATGTAATATTTGGTAATGATTTAGGAAAATCAAGAAATGGTCACTTGTTAAATATAAGTATTGTCATTGGTTGACATTTGTGAAAAAGTGGTGTCGTGATCGAATTATGTCCCGAGTCCGCGTCGTTACTTAACATATAATCGTGAAACGTAATAGGTTAATAACAACATATAAGGGAAAAGTTCAAATTTCCCTGTAAAAATGGGTTTTGTTAAACAGTAAGTTGAGATTATCATTAATTAATGAGGATTATCATAATGGATTTTCGTGGGATCCTACAATATCTACCCCTAAATTTTGAACTTCGTCCCGAAGTTCAGTCTTCGATAGGTGTTGAAAAATGTGGTGTTCAAGGGTGAGGGGTTATGGAAAATGTTGTCGAGAGGTTTCTATCCGAAAATTGAGGAAACGAGATCTATTTAGATTTATTCATGCTAGATGAAATAAATTCGAATGTTTGGTCAATTAATGAACCTAAGGATTGCGAATAATGAGAATAACGGTCAGGAACTGTGGGAATTTAACGGCTAGTGAACAGTGTATACCAACGGTTGAAATTTGTGAAATGTAACGGCTAGTTTTTGGCTCCAATGGTTAGTTTGTGGCCTATATATATCCATTTTACTTTCCATTCTTCCACAAACTATTTTTCTCTTATTCCACATCTCAAAATGCCGTACTTTATCACTGTACTAGCGATTGTGTACGTTATTCTTGTGGTTATCTACTTGAGGTATGCCCCGGACGAAGACTTCCAATATTTGGTCGTGATTTTAGCGTTTGTCATCCCGTTGGTGATTGTAGCCCATATCGTGGATATGGCGTGTGGAAAATAGATAGTAGGAAGGTTGGGATAAATAGTTATAACTTTAGCATTATCGTTGCTAGTCTTATTGTGATGTACTAATTTCCGTGTATTCTAATAAAATTTCTTGCTAATTGCGCTTTTCATAAGTCTTTGTGGATTCTTAAGATTCTAATATTCGCACTTTTGTCGGTTGCTTATCATAAGAATAGAGGATAATATGTGTAGGTATTTATTTGTGGTTGGTCAAAAGTGACGTTTATGGGCAATTTATTTTGTCTCAAGATTTTTCTTTTGAATGGAGATTGTTATTAGGAAATCTGAAGGATAACTGTTTCATTCATGACATAATTCTTCCTAAATTAGACATAGTTGATCAGGCTATGTATAATTTGAGGACCAAATGATGTAATGCTTGACTCAGTCACCGTGATATTTATGCTTTTTCAAGAGTTTTATATGGTTCCATTATAATGGTTCCGTCACAAAGTCGGACACCCTCTGATTATTTTCAAATGAATTATAAAGTTTTTGTTCATATTCCGAGGATAAGTCAGGAATTTCTAAAGTGCTACTAGGATATCTTTGGTATAGACTTAAGTTTTAGGTGAGGATTTCTTACAATGTGGTAATAATCTATTGTTTGGTCAGAAATGGTGTTCAATCAAATTTCCAAAATGATATCAGGATATTGTTACATAACGACTATGAATAGGGATAATTGAAATAGACGTGGATTATTTCGGAAATGTTACCAGGTAGAGTCTTCATACGGTAGAAAGATAGTTGTTGTACTTAGGTTACATCCATCGTACCTAAGGTAAAGTACAAGGAGGAAATACAACTTAAAGAGTTTTTGAACTTATGGTTTACTTATCTCCAATAGGGTGTTATCTTCTGCTTAAACTTGGGTGTTATCTTCTGGCATTGTTAAGTTTTCCAAAGAGTTTCCATTCTCTTTCACTGGTCTTTTTGTCCTAAGTGGTACTCTGGGTTGGGCGCTGATTCTTGTAGTGTCGCGCCTAACTTTTGGTCTAGAAATCCTTGGGTAATGGTAATGGTAGGTTCAGTTCTCATGTACCTTTAAAGTGAGTTGGTCTACAACCCGTGAAACTTTCAAGGGTTTGTTTATAAGAAGCAGTCGTTTTCTTTTCTCCGGTTGTCTTATTGTTGCTACTCGGATGAGCTACTGTAGTCGCCCCGAGTATCACAGCAACGATGTTGATTACTAAATTTCGGATAATTTCAGGAGTCATAGTTGTGGTTGGTGTTAGTGGGGTATTTGTAATGCTCATGCTGGCCATATTCTATCGATATCCCAAGAAATACGGATTTAAATCCACCTAATGGCCATGTTAGAATAATTCGAGTAACAAGGTATTTGTATACTAGTGTTAACAATGGGGTCATATTACGAAATCAAAACCAACTGAGGGTCATAAATTTACTATGTGTCGGAGTAGTATCGTAGATAATTAATCAACTCTTGGTATGAGATTGCTAAGGAACAAACTGTTTCATCTACAAAAAGCCGAAGTTCAGCAACTTTCTCTTCATTCATCAAGTTTTCTTCCGAAATTTTGTCTTAGAGAATTCTATGGTCATAGCCTAGTTATGGTATGTTTGAGGTACCATAACAATCGTAGGTAATATTGTGGTAGGTCTGGTTATAGTCACTGTAAACATCCTAATATTAATAACTTGATCGATTGTTTTTACAAAATCAAACGATACAAGGTCTTTTATTAATGTTCCATGCAGCAGGTTAATATACCTCTGTCTTTCTCTTTGTAAGGATTGTCATGTGGGAGTGTTTCTCAATATCTCTGACTGAAACCTCGTCAGTCCGTCCTGAAAGTCCATATTGTCGGATAAAAGGTCAGGTAGGGTGTCGTCGGCTGTGAGTGGTGTTTTGTCAATGATGTTCTGGAGTGTATCAATCTGTTCTTTATGACGCTCCAGTCGCGTCATGCTGGTGGGAGGAGTAGGTGTGTAGGTAACTGTTGTCCTGAAACTTTCTCCTGTCTCGAGGACTCGGGCTGAAAAAGTGAGAGCAGGTGGGAAATAGTAATTATGAGGGAGACCTGAGAGGGTAAATTCTCTCTAGAAGTCAGCTTCCGTTGGTGAGGTGTAAACAAGTAAGTCTGGGTGAGTAGTCTTAACGAGTAGTCGGGTCCAACCGACGGTGAAGGGGATGATGATAGTAGTGGTGGTAAGGTATGGTGACGTTATCCTGATCATGTCTAGGGGTGAAGTAAGGTGGAAATGGTGGTCTAATCTATACTAAGTGTAGGTGTATCTTCTTAATAGGTCCATTAAGGTGGCTCCGAAATGGCGTCATAAATGGTTCGGGTAAATAAAGTGCTAAAATCCTGATTTTTCTGCGCCGGACTACCGGGGCAGGTGGGTGTGGTAGTGTAGGTAAAGGAGAATTTGGCTCAATCTCTTTCCAAATCATTTTCTTGGTGTGAATTCTGTCCAACCTCGAATGTTGTCGGACAACCAATCAACTCTTTATCTGGATAAGATTCAGTAGTTCTTCCAAGTTTCTGACGTGGAGGCGAGTGAAGAGGTGATGATGGGAGTGGTTTCTGAGTGAGTTCTATATCGGGCAGGGGTTGTGGCTATAATACCTAGGAATCTTCAGTATCTGGTGTAATATGATAGTTAGGTGACGCATGTGTAGTGGGAGGAATAGTCTTAGCGATGTCAACTGGTATGGAAGACATGGTACTGTAACGATTAAAAATAGTAATTATGAGTATTCATACGTTCAAGATGTAACAGTGGGTGTGAAGTAATACGGTGTGTAATGTGTGAAGAGTAAACATCAAGCATGTAAAGATTAGTACAAAACAATCTTAATAGGTAATGTATTGAGCAAGGCAGTCTGCAGACACGGAAGGCATAAGGTGTAAAATCCTTTATTTTGAAAGTGTGGTTATAGTTCGATGTTTGAAAACATTTGGTTCTCTATAACCATAGGCTCTGATACCAATCTGTAACACCCCCCCTAATTTGGTTTGTGGCAGCGGAAAAGTAATTAGGGTGTTATGGTGAGGATCGAAGTTAAATTCCAGAAAACTGCCCGGAAGGGGCGTTTTGAAAGTTATATGTCATTCAAAATAATATCTTTGATACAAAAGTGATTATTTGATTTGAAAATCCCATGAAAATGTGATAGCTTGGAAAGAATGACACATTTGATTTTACACCATTTAAGTTATCAGAGTATAAGATGCCCGCTCCGTGCCTTGTCCTGCTCCGTTAATTACCTGAGATAAACATGCTTAAAACGTCAACACAATGGTTGGTGAGTTCGTGGAGTTTAATAGAAAATAACTTTCTTTCAATAGATTTTAAGAGGTGTACAGTGATTGTCGAAATAAATAATAGTTCTTCATTAAATAACAAGTTGTGTTGAATAAAATCCACAAGTAATTCATGTATGATCTCAAGCGATCATAAGTTTCAAGTTTTAAATGAAAATGAGCTACGTTGTTATACGCTCGAAATGATGTGTTGGGTCACCTATAGAAGTAACAATATACCAAGTATTTTGGGTTGTCTTTTGTAGAATTCACAATTTAGTCACATATGATAACAACTAAGGTTCAAGTACATGATTCATAATCATAACACATAGTAAAAATATTAATCTAGTGTCTGAAATCTATCAGTGTGGAGTGGTGGTTACTAAATACAGCTGTATCCTAGGATATATATGAAACATTCATATATTCATAAAGTTATATTGCCCTAAGCCTCATGACACGCAAAACGTTAACAATTTACCGTAAAACGGAGGTGTCCCATCAGGGTTACTGATGGGTGTTTAAGCCCTCATGTAATAGGTGATTTGCCAATTCCTATTTTTCTCAAATATAGTGCATCGCGACTAAATACGACTAACCATATAGGCATTCCGTCCAAGTATTTAGTGGGATAGGTCGTCAGCCTCTAACAGGTTTCGAAGCTGTTCACTATATTCGCGCTCACCGCAGTGATTAATGGCTCATGATCGAGGGTCTTGGCAATTATTTCCAGTTGAAATGTAGAAATATCATAGTAAAGTTAACAGTACATTCATTTGTTATATGAATGCATACAATAAGTCTCAGTATCATGTTACATCAAGTAGTTCGAAAATGTTATATATCCAAGTTTAGTGTTTAAGCTAAGCAAGCAATTTGCACATATAACCAACATATATTCCTCTCAAGAGTGATTCAAACATGTAAAGCATAGTTGATAATTTCGAGTAAATCATGAGAGTTTTCAGAGTATAAAAATATACTTAAAACAGTCAAAGCATGTATCTCCCCCAAAAGAGTTATTAAAAACAAGTGTTAAAAGTAGGGGCCACGACTCACCTTAGCCACAGCAAAGCAAAGATCACACTGACACGACTGGCATCTAGAGCTTATCACAACGTTCTCAAAACATACGGCACGAGGGTACCCGGAGGTACAAGCACGGCGATACACAACGATCTAGGATCGGCACAACCTAATACGTGTACGGTTATCTCAAAATACGTCTCGCAAAAGTAATAAAGTCTATAAAAGACAATGTGTCGTAGTTTTCGTGGATTACTCAGTTTTCAAAACTTATCAAAAGCTTAGTTTCAACGTTTCGTGTGGTGTGGTAAGGAGACATAGACTCGACATACAACTCACGCCAAGGAGAAAAGACATCGACATAGTCGAGAGTATACTGAAGAGAACTCAAACCAAGGAAGACAACTCTAGAAGTTTACGACAACCAAACACTTCAAATGAAATAACTCAGTTTGTACGTTTCGACATTTACCCCATTATCCCAAATAGTTTTTATAAAACATAAATGTTTTATAATAAAAATAAGTTTAACTAATAAAATTAGTTTTTCTCGAGTCGTCGAGACTTGGGTTAAATCAAATATGAAATTTCAATATTTAATAAATTTATGTCTCGCTATTGTTCTTGTAAATATTAGTTTTGGTTTTATTGAAGATTTTGTGTCCGGTTCGAGTTTAATATATTAAAGTCTTTTCGAGTTCAATATATTATACCGTCTCAAGTCTCAAAATGTTCAATGAATCCGATATCTAATATTGTAAGTCCGATAACGATCCACATTTGTCCAAACGTCCAAGTATAATAATCATATCCGTATTCAATTTCAAATCACGATTCCAAGTTCAACCCGAAACGTACTAATGTGTCACTAACAAATTTTTTTTTTAAACGAACATATTTGTTATATTTTAGGCTTATTGGGCTTGTGACTTAAATAAAACCAACCGCACTCTATGACATGGGCTGTTAGGCCCAACCTCAATCCCACCCAACAAGAACATCAACTTTATCATAGATATACTCCAACTAAGCTGCTAACGCAAAACGCATCACAGATATATATATTTCTTGTTTTTGAATCAACCCACAAGCACAAACTCAAACACACTCTATTTGACTAAAAAAAATGATAACAAGTAAACACTCCCTTAAGATCCCTTTAAGCTGAAAATAAGTTAAAGCCAAGTCAAACATAACGCACCCTACGTGGGTTTCCAACGAACCACTCCAACAAAGTTTACACCCTCTTGGGTGTCTTGTTTAAACCGAGACTCGAACCAAGACTCAACACAGTCAATAACCAAAATTTAGTTTACCATGCCGAGACCATGGGGTCTCGGCTGTGAATCTCGCGTCGTACTCAACATGTCTAAACGAACTCCCACGTTTCTCGGCTTAAACCAACGCAAATAACAACCCAAAAACCAACTGATCTAAAGCTAGACTCACGAATAATCAAACAACACCATAATCAGTCATCTCGAGACCAAATCTAGAGAAACACATAAATAAAAACAAGCATACTCGACTCGACAACAACAAATAAACAAAACTTAAGCTCTTACCGAGACCAAAGCGGGTCGTACAGTTATGACCCGACCCGTGACCACAACAAACCACACACCCTTTTCAGTTACAAACCCATTTATACCCCGTTTTTAAATCACGAAACTAATATTCTTGTTACAAAATCAGTTTTAACCCACGAAAAACGATAATAAATATAATCGGTATATATATAAAAAAAATATAAAATATCGAACGGGTTTCTCGGTTTTACCATGACGAGAAGGAGAAGAACAAGGTGGTGGAGATGGTGGCTGTGGTGGTGCTGCTACGGCGGCTGTGGTGGCTGGAAAACTCGAACCCAAACGAACCAAACAAATACCCGAAATAAAATATATACCATCGATCTATACGTTGTTACCTCCAACTTGTGTTGCCGGAAAAATCATAGCTACCGAAAATAAGGAGAATAGATGAGGGTGGATTCCTTGGCGCGTGAAGTATAGGGAAATGATGAGGAGATTAAGGAGATTAAAATGGTGGTGGTGGTGAGATGTGGTGAGCGGCGTTGACGGCTCAGATGGCCGGAGTTGGCGCCGGAAAATAGAGAGGAGGGAGAGGTGAGTAGTGTGTGTAGAAGGTGATAGGTTAGGTATAATATAGAGGAAATGTCACACGTTTTTCTTGACTTGCAAAGTCTTCACCCTCTATTATTGTTAGTTACTGTTAGATGGCAGAGGTTGAGGGGCCATGCTAACATGTTTTCTGACATGAAAATATCTTAGAGATATTTCACAAGGTTGGCAACGCTTATCTCTTGTTTTCCAATTATATATGGGTCGACATGTATTTTAAATATGTGCAAAAGTGAGCTTTACGAGTAGCCTTCCTAAGTTCGGTCCTTACTGTCTTTTTAAACATCACATAATGCTAATATGTTCGTTAGGAAGTCGTAGGAAAATGCGTGAATTAAAACGCTTGTGTTTTATGGTTTTTGTATATAACGGTTTTAGTGAAATGGGACAAGCAAATGGGCTTTGAAAATCATAGCAAAATGCGACCTGTAAATTTGGAACTTGGCTCGTTCATAGTCTAGTGGGTGGCGAGCTAGGTGGTGCAAAAACATTTGTGAGTTGTGTTTAAAAATTGGAAGATCTAGGCCTTTTTTGGAGGGTGTGGGGAGGTCGAACACCACATAAAATAATAAAAGAGGATGTGGGTTTTTGAGTTGGCCTGTAGTTAGTGTGACGTGAGTGTTGGTGGGCTGAACAGCCCATTTGGCTTTGTAGTTTAAAGGGTGATTAGTTAAATGATTAAATTAAATAAATGGTGATTAGTGGTGGTCTAAATGTAATATTTGGTAATGATTTAGGAAAATCAAGAAATGGTCACTTGTTAAATATAAGTATTGTCATTGGTTGACATTTGTGAAAAAGTGGTGTCGTGATCGAATTGTGTCTCGAGTCCGCGTCGTTACTTAACATATAATCGTGAAACGTAACAGGTTAATAACAACATATAAGGGAAAAGTTCAAATTTCCCTGAAAAAATGGGTTTTGTTAAACAGTAAGTTGAGATTATCATTAATTAATGAGGATTATCATAATGGATTTTCGTGGGATCCTACAAATATCCTCCGATTTATGACTATGAATGGGTCTAAAGTTAATAATCCGTTTGTGCATATTCCAATCGTCGTCAATAAAATGGGCCGTGACAACCATATAGTTTGTTTTCTTACAACTACTTGTCCATGTATCGGTAGTCAAGTGAACCGTAGTGGTTGGTTTTGTAAGATAAGTTGATAACTTGCTTCTTTCATCTAGGTAATACTTTGAAACATCCCTAGATAACTTATGTCTGGATGGCAACACAAATCTTCCATTACACGCCTTAGTATATTCAACGAAAACCTCATGTTCAACAAACTTAAAAGGTAACTCAGCAACAACAAACATGTTAATCAATGCTTTTTTATCCTACTTTCATCATGTTTCCAAGTTTGTAAACTACTGGTACCTTCACCACTAAGATTTTTTTTTAACTCTAAGTGAGTTTGTTGTTGATCTTGGTTTTTGGGGACATACTTAGGATTAGAAGGACAAGGATAATGTCTATGAAGACCGGAAGTACCGCTTAGGCCGTTTGCCGCTAGAGTCTTATTGCAAAACTTGCACAACGCCCTTCTTAACCCATCCTTCTTCACTCTAACCGGATCAAAATATTTCCAAATCGGAGCCCTCTCCTTATTTGTTTTTTCATAAATTTCATACTCTTCTTCTTTGTCATCATCTCTTTTTCTTTTGCTACTTTGAGCTTTTGGAGCTTTTGTAACAACAACCGAGGGTTCACTATCATAACCCGAATCCAATTCATCAACATTTATCATTGGGGTTTTTTTCAACAATTGTGTAAATTTCCTACATAAAATCAATATATACAAATTAGAAACAAAATAAACTAATAACCTGTGTTTTACAAAAGCTTGCTACGTAGCTACAGTGATGATTGAGATATAAACATGTGATATTCTCTAAAATGCAAACATCAAATGAAGAACAAATTAATGAAAACCAACCCTTCAAAAAACACTGGTTTATTTCCCACGTTCTGGAGACTATTTTTTTAATAATCAAAAACACAATCATTAAGGTTTAATTGAAACACACATTATAAGATGTCAAAAACAGGAAAAGACTGGATCGCTCCAAACACAAATAGCATAAATCACCAAAGCAGGTCTTGTTTTACAAAATAAACTAAAATAAACTAATAACATCTGTTTCAAAATAAAGTAATAGTTTCGATGATTGAGATACATACATGTTACGTTGTTACAGTTATATATGTTAAAAAGAAAAACAAAATTAAACATACCTCCATACTTTTCCAATGATAAAGATTGAGATAACTTGTGTGATTAATAATAAATTAGGGTTTAATTTATTTGAAGATTTTGTGAAAGAACTGTGGTTGTTACTTGTTAAAAACCCTTCTGTTCGGTATGGCACCGGTACACACCTTTCATGCCCGGGAAAAAATTGGGACCATCAATTCGGGATGGGATTGGTACCGAGCTCATCCCTAAACTAGAGATAGTCAATATCTAAACTAAACTACTAAGAAATGTAGTTACTGAACAAAATAAACATACGATTAACAAAACTGAGATAATTTTTTTTTTTTTTTTTTTTTTTACTGTTAATTTGCTTTTCCTTTTTTCTTTTGTTGTTTAATATTTTTGTTTTAGAATCAAAGTAAGTCACTTAATTAAGAAATTGCAATAACAATCAGGTTTCCAAATACTATGAATTTCTTTTAACCAAACATGTGAAGGTATTTTTAATTCAAAAATTTTAATCTGCAAGAATTAAAATTTCCAAGAATTTCAAGTTCCAAAATTTTAAATTCACGAACCAAACACCACCTATGACCTAAGTGATTTTTAAAAGGTTAATCTTTCATGACGTGTGAAGATCAAATGCTATTTCATGTAGCTTATAAAATTAATCTCCCATTTCATCTCCATCTACAACATAATCTCCGGTGCTACTTATTCGTCAAACATACAAGGTTGAGAATAATATTTGTTTTCTTCTTTTTTGGAATAAATAAAAATGTTGGTTATTAGTATTTGTTTTGTGGGTTGACTTATTTACCGTGGGGTGCAAGGTCATATTAATTAATAAAACAAACTAATTAAATGCCGTTTCTTGATCCTTAAGAATAGCTAGGGATCTCTCTCTCACTGATCTTATTAAAACATTCGGCAAGCAAACTTGTATTCCCCTTATTTCATTGATAACACAGTTTTCCGAAATCGCGGTTAGTGTCAACCTATAATTAGATCTTAAAGAAAGAAGCATTATATGTTACCATAATATGACCTATTTTATGTATCGCAGAAACAGATGGAAGAACCAATGGAACGTCCGAACGAGCCGGAGATGTCAAATAATGTCGCTTCTCCAAGGCAGCAAGTCAATAAGGATATCGCCGAAAAGCTATATCAAGTTCTCAGTTTTTTCTGAGTCTAGTATCATTCAAGAAATCGATAAGTGCAAGGTAAGTGTATGTAGATTGTAACGTTACATATATGTACTTTTTAAACCGTTTAGTCATCATTCATATCAATGATATTACCAAGAATCACGTTGGGAGGTGGAGGAAACACCATAAACTCGAACTAAAGATTAAACATTGAATATTCGGTTTATTGATTGCCGAGGTGTGTATGTTTTCTAGAGAGAGAGTCTAGAAAACACACACACCTCGTGTGTTACAAATGAATCCTCAACCCTCCTAGTATTGACATAGGAGGGTATTTATTACAAGCTACAAGTTCTAACTTAGCAATATGACTAAACTAGTCCTTGTACTTTGAATGCTATTGCAATTCCCACATATGACAAAACTTTAAAGCTAACAATCTCTCCCCAAAGTGAAGTCATATGGGAATTGCTTACAATGTTCCCTACAAGTAAAATTCAATACAAAAACATGAGAAAGATCTTCAAACTTCATTACTTCGTTCAGCTTGCATAATCTTCTCAGCCGCCATTTCTTTACTTGCAGACGAACTAAGTGAGCAAATCTAATTAGGGTTTAATTCAGAGTGCCCTGAGTGCTCTCCCCTAATTAGTGCTCTCCCCCAAACTGACAACCTCATTTAATGAGTGCCCTGAGTGCTCTGAATCTGTTCGGGGGAATATAGTATCAACATCTTTATCTCACCAAATGCATCCCAGTTATTTTTCCCATGAGAGATCAGCCCGTACATTTCTCTCCCCTGCTGGTTACGATTTATCGAAATCAGCATACTGATGTGTACGTGAAATAAAAACTGGAAGCCCTTTATAAGGAATCATATCATCCCGTGAGAAGATGTCGATATACCCAATCTAACCTCCTGTATCAAAAACAACGGCTTCATGTAGTGACTACAGATGGAGAAAACCCACTATTACGAACTTGAGACTGAAGTAGAATAACCCAAACTTGTGAATTAAACTTGCACGATAGTGTGACTAAGAACCTATACTGAGCACTACAACGTAACTCCTTAAAGCATAGGTCGTTTCATATACCCATCCATCCTTCCTTAACTGTATATGAACATCTCTTGAATTATCCACATCTTTGTGTGACACTGAGTACTACAACGTATCTCCTTTAAGTGATAGTTAACTAGGTCTTCGTCCATCCTCCCCTTGACCTATGAAAACTAGATAACCCAAGACTTAATCACTATTCCCATGAGTGCCCAAACAAGGATCTCGAAGAATCATGCATCCAACCAACCCCGATATCTTCAAGATACTAAGTACACGTACCCGATATATTCCACTTCAACTTCAAATAAGTAATAATGAATCATCATCCTTGTAGCCACAGCTGATAATTTGACCATTGTCATCTGATTGTGAATCTTGATCAGGATCTTTTCGGCTATACGTGGTGATGTTGAAGGTGCAGTCCGATAATTTCATTTGTGATTTTGTTGTGAAAAATGCCATAAAATGCAATTCCAATGATGCCGGAAAAATTTGAGTTTAAGAAATTTTTACGCCGAAAAATCCCCGAAAAATTCGAATTTTGGCCAAAAAATTTGAATTTTGGGCCAAAATCTTCACTCTTGTACCAGAATTTGAATCTCGCGTAAAAATGGACCGTTAAGTCTCCTGTGAAATTTTTTTTACCAAAGGTTGTCCGATATCGCAGAAGCAAGAGTTGTCCGATATCGCAGTTGATAAAACTTCTCGGACAGAACTGCGATAATGTCTGAACTGCGATAAGTCTGAATCAGACTTCAATTGCGATAGATTTGTCTGAGTTCGAACTGCGATATGTCAAGTGCGATAGATTAACTGCGATAGGTCAACTGCGATATGTCAAATGCGATAGGTTTGTCGCAGCTCCAATTGCGATAACTTCTTAGCCGACCCCAATTGCGATAAAACTTATCAAATGCGATAAAACGCTGGCTGCTATGCAATTGCGATAAAACGCAGATTTCCAACTTCTTTGACTTTTTGTGTAACTTGCCCACTTGACCTTATCTTGCAAGATATTATCCTGACAACTTTCACCCACTGCTACCAACTTGGACCAATAATTCACACCACAATAATGCACTATCTTCACTAAAATAATCAATAACAAATCTTTTACAAAATTTGTTAGTGATTTTCGATCAATGAACCAAGAACAAACACAAAAGTTTGATCTTCCAAGCCAAGATATGAGTGAAGAACGAGTGAACTTTCACATCCAAGTTGATTAGAACACAAAACAAATACAACCTTTGACATAATATTTGTGTACGATTGCAAGAAAAGCAAAAAGGCTCACGTTTTTATAACAAAAACGCAACCTTTTTGTTGCTGTGAAACAAAATCCGAACACAAACATGATAATACACACCAAAATCACATTTGTTACCTTAAAAACACCACGATTCGCCCCCGGTTAGCTCTTGATACCAATTGATATGACCAAGAATCACGTTGGGAGGTGGAGGAAACACCATAAACTCGAACTAAAGATTAAACATTGAATATTCGGTTTATTGATTGCGGAGGTGTGTATGTTTTCTAGAGAGAGAGTCTAGAAAACACACACACCTCGTGTGTTACAAATGAATCATCAACCCTCCTAGTATTGACATAGGAGGGTATTTATTACAAGCTACAAGTTCTAACTTAGCAATATGACTAAACTAGTCCTTGTACTTTGAATGCTATTGCAATTCCCACATATGACAAAACTTTAAAGCTAACAATCAAGTATACATTTTTGCAGTTTAAATTATATAACTTTGTGCATTTTTAGTTGTTCTTCGAACTAAGTTAGGCAATATAACTGAAATGTTTCTAACTAGTCACTTTTTATATTTCTGTGTAGCCAATTATTTTTTTTCTAGATCTATGTAGCATATTTTTAAATTTCATCTTTTTGGTGTATCGTATGACCAGTTTTGTGTATTATTTGACCGATTTACTCCTCTTCCGGTTAAATTTGAGTGTATAAATTAAGGGTAAAATCGACAAATAATACACGCAAACTGATCACACGATACATCTAAAGACCGAATTCAGAATATGCTACATAGGGGTGGCTACACACAACTATAAAAAGGGACAATTAGATACATTTCCGTGCAATTAGCCCTAAATATTTAGGGTAAGGAGATAACTGAATTTTGTTGAATATATTCAGAAATCAAGTTCTATTGAGTACCAATCGCTCATGACATATGTGAAAGAACTAGCACGAAGAGGGGATATTGAGGAACTTATGCAAGTTTGTCATAGGCAGCTAGCTTTTTGAAGGTTGCAGCCAATTCTGAGTTACAAGGTTGCAGCCAATTGAAAAGCATTTGAACATACTTGTAAAAGCTTAAATAAGCTTTTAAAAGCCGGTTAATGAAATCGATGACTGAAAACAAGTGCAAACAACACATCGCCAATGACACATTGCAACAAATTATACTACTATAGCGAACATTTTAGTTCTTCGCACATTATTAATTCAAAACTTAGTATTGAAAGCTCATTTGACAAGAAGCATTTTGCCTACTGTTGAAACACTCAAATATTGCCTCTTTATGACCAAATAACTACACACAGAAACATTAACCCAAGTTTCTCCCCAAAGTTCAGATTTTTTGGCGGCGACAGTAGATGATCGGATATGACTAAAGCTACAGATAGTCAATATCTAAACTACTGCTCACTGCTACTGCTACTTTTACCAAACACAGTCATAGTCAATATCTAAACTAAACTACTACTAAGAAATGTAGTTACTGAACAAAATAAACATACGATTAACAAAACTGAGATAAAATCTGTTTCTTTCTTCTTGAACTCAGCTAATGCAAAGGTATTTTATACCCGCAACTAATGACTCTTGGGTTTGTTTGTTAAAATTTTCTATTAAATCATGTTTAATTAAGACTTGACTTAATTATTGCTTAATACTTTGAGTCATCTTTCTCTATTAAGTCACGGACCAACAATTTTCATATAACTTAATGACTATACTTTGAGTCATCTTTCTTTATTAAGTCGCGAACAAACAATTTTCATATAACTTAATGAATTCATTTTTTTTTTTTTTTTTAACTAACCCAGGCACTAAGGCACTAACCTACTAAAAGGAAACTTGCATGAAAATAATGTAAGCATGCATGGAGTGTACTTCCACTTAGTGGGGTATATTCTTTATGACGTGCCTTCAAACAAGGAGAACATGCATGACCAAAAGGAGATTAACTAAAACTATACTGTTGACTACTTTATCATGAGCTTACCAACCGAAGTATGGATGATAACGTATAATTTTTCCCACTTGTGACTGACGGTTGCTTGCAAGAGGTGGCGATAAGCAGTGTTCCAAAGTGCCATAACGACGATAATGCTAGGCCGTAATATAGCTAGGCTTGCTAAGCAACCATTCCCTACTCGAAAGCTAATTTGTAAGTTAATCCTTAGAATAAAAAAGACATGAACCACCAATAATTTCACATAATACTTATAATTACTTGTACTAAAATTTTGTTTTGGAAGGGGTTAAAGGGGAAAAGTTGGAAAAGAAAGGAGATTTTTTAATTTTATTTTATTTCAAAATTGGGGCCTTGGGGCTATAAACCGTATTTGGGTTTGTATAGAGTGAACAATTTGCACATGGCTCAAAGCCTAATAAGGACCTCAAAATACATTCCATAATCTATATACATAAAATTGAGGGCTGCATTCTGTATTCTAAAATTTCTATTTCAAACGCATTCGACATTCATCATCGTATATCATTCATACGATTTCTCCAATCCAGGTTTCAACCTTTGCTTCTTCTTTAGTTTCCTTATATATGTTCACCATGCATGGCGTGTAATTATGTAAGTCACAATAATATCAATAGCTAGATCGGGAGGTTTATGTAAACATGTAAGGGTGCGTTTTGTTAGGGTGCATTGTGTTCAATATTTTCTAATGAAGGAATTTAAAATTCTATAAATTAGCAAAATGAGGAGAATTAGAATGACTCCAAAAAATAAGAAATTTTAATTTACTTGAAAACAATTTTTTATTTTTATTTTTTATATATATATAAATGATCAAATTTGACCAAAATACTATTTTAACTTTTTTTTTACTGTTAGTTTGTTTTTCCTTTTTTCTTTTGTTGTTTTATATTTTTGTTTTAGAATCAAAGTAAGTCACTTAATAAAGAAATTGCAATAACAATCAGGTTTCCAAAAACCGATCGTCGGTGGCCTTTCGTCGCTGTTTTCGTCGTCTGGGGACGAAATGCCGTCTATAAGGACCGGTAACGATGACTTAGGGAGCGCGTTTGGGTATTCGCCTTTCGGGTCGGGTTATAAACGTGATTACCAGAGTCCGGTTTCGGTTTTTCACGGGCCGAGTAGCGCGAGTAGCCCGTTAAGGTTCTCGCCCGAGAAACGCCTTTTTAAAGGCGTTGTGACGCACGCGTTTAGCTCCGCGTGCGTTGATTACGAGTTGCCACGTGTGAATTATAATGATCATAGTAATAATGTGGGTCATGTTAATGAGGAGCTTACGTTTGTGATGGATGATGGTTTAAATGAGTCGTGTGTTGAGTCGTGTTATAAGGAGTTGTTAACGAATGCGCAAATGAAACATAAGGTGTTTAATGATAGTTTGGTTGTTAAGGCATTTTACGAGGCCGAAAAGGCGCATAGAGGACAGGTATAACAATAGTTATGTTAGTTTATATTTGATAAGCTCATAATTTCTGGCTTGTGAGCTTATTATGATTTAAATATGAAAAATAAGTTAGAAAATTAGCTATAAATAAGGGGGTGTTGTCTAAGCTTATTTGATAGGCTTATGAACTTATTGAAAATTTGATAAGCTCATTAGCTCTTTTTGTTTATTTTTGTGGGCTTATGAGCTTATGAAGTTCATAAGCTCAAGTGAGAAAATCGAAAAAATTAAGCTCAGACATAAATCCACTAAATGGATAAGCGAAAATCATATAAGCACGTAAGCCTGTATATAAGCTTACACAAACACCCCCTTGGTTAATTATGTTTTGAATGTTGTGTTTGATATAAGGTTAATTGGTGATGTTGTAGATGCGAGCAAGTGGTGATCCGTATCTGCAACATTGTGTGGAAACAGCGGTTTTGCTGGCTACGATAGGTGCTAATGCGACTGTAGTTGCTGCAGGGCTGTTACATGACACGCTTGATGATTCGTTTTTTAGCTATGATTATATTCTCCAAAGGTTTGGGGCTGGTGTTGCTGATCTTGTTCAAGGGGTACTGATTTTTTAACTTATTAATACTACGAGATTTTGAATGTGGATATTGTTGAACTCATCGTTTGCTTGTATTAATGTGAGATGTCTTATAATTGTGTTTGAAGTCTTAAGATGGAAATTTTCAACACCGCTGCATAGCCATCTTTTTTCCTTGGTAGTAGTGTACTAGTTTGTGTTTCATAGAATTTTCAAAGCATCGGAAATTTAGCTCTTATTTAAAAATAGAGGCTTTTTTTGGGTATGAGTTTAAATTTCTATTTTTATGAAAATAAGCTTTTACTATATAAGTTACTTGACTCTTAAAAAACCTTTTCGTTCGAATAGAATTATGGAGCTTTTGATAAACAAAAAGAAGTACGTCATAACTAATCGTGTTCCCTATATTTTGGAGTTTTTTATTTTTATTTGACTTTTGTGTCAATTTACACTTTTAGCTACAACTATTTCTGCAAAACAACTTTATACAAATAAAAGCTCCAACTCACAGCTCTAGGCTCGTATTTGCATCTCTTAGGTTGCTCACTATAATGAATCTAAATCGATTCGTTTTGGCAATTGTTTTTTTCCATGGATCTTTACCGTGAAAAGCTGTTAACGCGTAGTTCAATATTTACAGGTGTCTAAGCTAAGCCATTTGAGCAAGCTTGCTCGTGAAAGCGACACAGCCAATAGAACCATGGAAGCAGACCGTTTGCATACGATGTTTCTTGCAATGGCAGACGCGAGGGCAGTGCTCATCAAACTGGCTGATAGGCTGCATAATATGATGACTTTGGATGTATTGCCTTTGAGTAAGAAACAACGGTTTGCGAAGGAGACGATGGAGATATTTGCTCCTTTGGCAAACCGTTTAGGCATCACGAGCTGGAAGGAGCAATTGGAGACTCTTTCCTTCAAGTACCTTAACCCCGAGCAGCACGATGATCTGTCCTCCCAACTTTTGAAATCGTTTGATGAGGCGATGGTGACATCCGCTGCAGAAAAATTGGAGCAATATCTTCAAGAGGGGTCAATCTCTTACCACGTTTTGTATGGACGGCACAAAAGCTTGTATAGCATCCACTGCAAAATGCTAAAGTATGTCTCTCGTTTTCTCTCTTTCTCATTGGCAATATCTGAAAATCGTGTTGGCCAATCCTTTCCCTTTAGCTTTATACTTTGTACATTAGTTTAACATTCTATGCATTCATCTATAGGAAAAAGCTGGCCATGGATGAAATACATGATATTCATGGGTTGCGTCTCATTGTTGAAAATGAAGAGGATTGCTATAAAGCGTTAAAGCTCATTCACCAGTTATGGTCTGAAGTACCTGGAAAGTTCAAAGATTACATAAAGCATCCCAAGTGTAACGGGTAAGTGTATGCAATGTCATCTTCAATTCCTAAATTTAATCGAAAGTCTTCCGACTCTATGCGGGTTGTTTAATTCTTGAGGAAAATTTGATTTTACAGATATCAGTCCTTGCACACAGTAGTAATGGGAGAAGGATCAGTTCCACTTGAAGTTCAGATAAGAACAAAATCGATGCATTCACAAGCTGAGTTTGGATTTGCTGCTCATTGGAGATACAAAGAAAGTGCTTGTAAACACTCTTCATTTGTGCTCCAGATGGTCGAATGGGCTCGTTGGGTTGTCACGTGGCAGTGTGAGAATATGGGTGAATACAAAGCATGCGTCGATTACAATGAGGCCATCAAGCCTCCCTGCACGTTCCCGTTTCATTCTGAAAATTGCCCACATTCGTATAAACATTGCTCTGGATCTGATGGGCCTGTTTTTGTCATCATGATTGAGAATGACAAGGTTAGTGCTTTACAAATATAAAAGATTTTACCTTCTTCATACGCCTTGAATTTACCCCTTGAGTGCGACATTTAATAATGTAGAACTAATTTGGAAACATGTGTTGTATCCTCTCAGATGTCAGTGCAAGAATTCCCAGCAAATTCAACTGTGAAGGATGTTCTCAACATAGCGGGTCATGGGAGCTCATCTAGGTACTCTCCGTACGGGTTTTCTCTAATTAAGGCCAAGCTAGGCTTAACCACGAGCCCGTGAGTGATCCTAGTTGCAAGGTGAAAATGGGGGATGTGATCGAGCTAACACCAAGAATACCCGACAAGTCACTAACAGAGTACAGGGAAGAGATTCAACGAATGTATGACAGGGGTCACTCGGTGCCAAACTCGAGCAGGAGGCAGACTGCTGGTAGCACAGTTGTCGGGTGGGGAAGATGAAGTGCATAGCTGCATTGCAACGACATAAGTGTGTCAGGTGTCGTTGCGGTATCAAACTCAAGCAGGAGGCAGACTGCTGGTAGCATGATTCTCAGGTGGGGAAGATGAAGTGCACAGCTTCGTTGCAACAGTGCCCTCTATTATCCATGGTAAACATGTGTATGTAAGTATGTATAGGTTTAGATAGATAACGATTTGATTATTTCTTGTAAAATGTAAATACATCTATGTACAGAACAGGTGTTTTTATATTTATTAGCAGAATCAGAAAATCCAAAAAAAAGTTGAAAAACAATCTATGTATTCTTTCAGCTTTTTTCAATAGCAGAATATATTATGCTTTCTTGTTACTGAAGAATCAGGTTCGTCTAAGATACGGTATTTATTTTCTATGCATGATTAGATGTAGGAAAACAATATGGTACTTAGATATAAACATAGGTTTCATGTCGTGCTATTCTATTTCCGGTTCATTCATCTGTTTCGATACCAGAATTTTTTTTCATAAAGAACCAATCTACTTATTGACGCATCAACTGCTAAGGTATCTTGCCCAAATGATACAGAGCTGACAGTTCATAGAAAAGAAAGTTTCATGTCCCCTGCAA
Organism: Artemisia tridentata subsp. tridentata; assembly: GCA_021014915.2. NCBI lineage: Eukaryota > Viridiplantae > Streptophyta > Magnoliopsida > Asterales > Asteraceae > Artemisia > Artemisia tridentata. The sequence continues at coordinate 354,934,882 of CP139502.1, read as the reverse complement.
GTTGGGGTGTAGAACAGCTAGACCCACGGGTGGCGTTTACAATTTCTTTTAATTCGACTTGCTCTTTTTCTTTGTTAACATCTGTAAGCACCAATAATCATCAGACTAATATGTACCATAGTTGACAGCTTATGGTTTGATACATGTTTTAGTTGAGGTACAGAAAATAGTTATACTGTGACAATTTATTGTTTATTTTGGAATAACATTTGTCTGCCCTGTTAACAGTTCAAGCTCAACTGAAACACATTAAAATCACATGTAGCTGCTGCATGTGCATTGCATTTGTCATCTTATTTAGTGATGTTTTATGCTTAACATAAATGTCAATCTTGATAATGCCATTTTACAAATCGTAAAGAGACAACGGTAAGATTGACAGCTAGTTGAAATGGTAAGAGAACTATTCATATAGAAAATTGCATCAATGCTGCTTGTTTCATAGTAATAGATATCTCTATGTACGCACACTATCAATGCACTGATACTGTATCATTTCATTCCGACCGAATTTGTGGGTCGACCTTGACTCTTTCCTTACGTTCTAATTAATACATTAGTTTGTACCTAAGCACTCGGAACAAATAAACAAGCTAATTTACCTTTTCACAACACCTTAATATCACATATTGTTAACATGTTGACATCCAAACCTTTTAAAGAAAACATTTGGATGGTGGTTAACAGACTAGTCATTGCTGCTTGTGTATACCATGTATGGCAGGAAAGAAATTTTAGAGTTTTCAGAAGTGAGATCGGGGAAGTGGAAGTTCTGTGCAAGATTATAGTGGAGAATGTCAGGGAGAAGCTGTTGAGTTTGTGTGTTAAAAAGAGTTGCTGTAAAGTGGATCCTAGATTGCTGGGTGGATCCTAATTGATGTTTCTGAGTCAGAAATGTATGTGCAGATGGGCTATATGGATAGAGGACATTGTGAGGTTGTGGCTGCAGTGTATTCAAAAGACTACCTTCATGAGGGAAATGTAATCCTCTATCAAAGGTAACAAACTCTCTGCATATATGACGCCTTTTCGTGGATGCTGGTCTTGATGGTTCACTCTGAGGGTGATGCTACAGTGTTATCATTGAGATTACTTTCATGAGGGAAATGTAGTATATGCTTGAGAGTTTACACATCAACGAGGCTTATTAATAGTGTTGTGAAGAATTGGTTACTGAATGTTTTTTTAGTATGCAGTATAGAGATGATTTCGTTGTGAATCATTGTAACCTTTATAAATTGATTGAGTTAATATATTCTTTACATTTTCGCTAAAAAAAATATCACATATTCACGCCGGATTTTAATTCGCTTACACTTATATAATAAATGTCACAAATTCTTTTATGTTATAAACAATTGTACATTTATTATAAGTTGTTTCTTTTCCTAGTACGTTTATTATAGTTATGTCTTTTAATAACTTTAATTTTTTCTTTTCGAATGATCATGATTTCTGGCTTTTTTACAGTCTGGTTTACAGGTTTTGGGTCTGTACCAAACAGTAGAATCCATTCACTTTCTGTGACCCTATTCCCTTTCTATGCAATTCCTTTCTTTCTTGCAATTCCTTTCTACACGATTCAGTGGTACCAAACATCCCCTAAGGGCTGTTGTTAGCAAAACCCTATTCTTTTATCAACAAAAGTGAGCTTAATAGATAAAATTAATAATAATAAGGATTTCCTCCTAACGCAACGCTCGAAAAATAAATCTTGTGAGTATTCAATTACCAGCAACAAATAATGTCTTCTAATAATATACATGAAGTTTGTGTTCCCACATTGACCAAAGAAAGGAACCATTGTTAGTTTATATGTGCTTAGATTTTCATACAATCAAATGAACGATATTAAGTAACTTTAGTGGACTCATGTTTCATCGTAAACCCACATTTATTATGTAGTTTGTCAATATATACTGTTACTTGATACACCTTATAAGGTTTTTGTGAATGGTACATTTTTGTAACGTGGTTAGTAGTACTCAAGTTAATGTTGGTATTGTGGCTGTTGTAGGCCTAGATTTCATTGTATATACGATTTGCTAATAAGTGCTCACTGCGTATTTTTTAAAATGTGAATATATGTATTTGGCGTGTAATTAATAGCGGATATGACTATGGATATAGATTTGACATGGATGACGTTTTTATTTTTCCATCGATGGATGATCCATATACCACTCGAAATTATTTTTAATATACACTAAAAATGTAAAAGTTATAGCTTGGTATTAGTAATTAACTACAACAATGTGTTTTATGCAATTCGTAACATAAAAACATAATGAAAATAATTTTATAAGTTAGAGGGTTGGGTATGGTAACGCACAACCCATGTTAATTATAGATATATCTTTTAACTACAATTTTTTTTTTTTTTTTTTTTTTTTTTTTTTTTTTTTTTTTTTGCATGTATCGTAATAGATATCGCAACTATATACACATGAATCGATAGACATATAATCATTTTCATTTCTACCAAATTTATGGGTCGACACTCGATCTGACTCTTTCCTTACATTCTAATTACTACTTCGTATCTAAGCACTCCGAACGAATAAACATGTTATTTTACCTTTTTACCACGCCTTAAAATCACATAATTACGTCAAATTTTAATTCGCTTACATGTATCTTTAACTATCTATATCTATAAAGGAAGAATGGTCAAAGTGGAAAAGTGGAAAAGTGAAAAATTGAATTTTGGGTCAATCCCCATTTTGCCCCTTCTCAATCTTTGAATCATTAATTATACAACCATCTCTCACTTTAACCTAAAAACACACACCCCACCATCTCTCCAAACCGCCGCCGCCATCACTTCGTAAATACGCCTCAACCTCCATCATTTGTATCCGCCGCATTGGACCACCACAGAAACCTACGGCATCACCACCACTACAGAAACCGACGCCACCGTCGATATCCACCCTCCACCGTGTTCTTCAGCCGCTGGAAACACCAAACTTTTTTATATTTTGATAGCTTGTAATTTAATCAATGACTGTTTGATATGTTCAATGAGACTTGTTTCCATTTTTAGTGTTTTTCTTATTTACTGTTTGGTTTACATGTTCTGAGGACCACTATGGCCTTTTCGATATTGTGTTGGGTTTCTTTTGTAAGTTTGAACATTATGATGTTTTGGTTATTTAACCTTGCGCCGATCATTCCTGGAGATAATCCAGAAATCGGTTTTCCAATATCTCTTTAGCTTCTTGTTCCAGCCCTATCAAGGGTATCAAAGCCGTTCCGATCTCTCTTCGGAACATCTCGCCATCATGACAAACACACGCACCCAGGAGATTGACCACACCCTCAAGACTCACGGTCAGGCAATCACCGAGATCCAAGCAACTCTATCAGCCCTAATTAAACAACAAAAAGAGATCTTGAAGGCGGTAAGGGACAAGACGGTCCAGTCCAGTGACGGTGGGCTTACAGTCGGTTCGTCATTCTCGGGCGGTGATGCGGAATCGCGGGGTACCAGGCCCTTGCGAATAGGGAAGGTCGAGTTTCCTAAGTTCTCGGGTGAAGACGTGGAGGGTTGGGTCTACCGTTGCGAGCACTTTTTCGCGATGGATGAGACCCCGGATGACAATAAACTTAGGTGTGCCGTTGTTCACTTGGAGGGAGATGCGCTCCAATGGCACAGGGCTTTCATGAAAACACGGAATGCTACTGTGGCTGAAATTAAGTGGGACGATTATGTAAGGTCTATTTCAACCCGTTTTTCTAATGCTTTGTTTGAAGATCCTTTGGAGGAAATAGCTTCTCTCAATCAAACGGCTTCGTTACAAGAACTCAACACTGCTTTTGATTCTTTATTGAACAAGGTTACATTGAGTGAAACACAAGCCGTGAGTCTCTATCTTAAGGCTCTTAAGCCAGACATCAGGGGACCGGTTAAGATGTTTAAAACCGCGCACCTTGCACGAGGCATATGGCTTGGCTAAGACTCAAGCACTAAACAATGAGGCTTTGGAAGAAAAACTGGACAGAGGGAAGTGGGCTGTAGGAAGCACAAAGAGCAGCCCCAGTTCCAAAATTACACCACCCACCAATGCTACCAAACTACCACTTTTACCAACACCAAACCGAACACCAGCTAACGCTACTAAACCAACGGGGGGTGCACGTCGCCTCACGAGTAAAGAGCTGGAGCAAAAGCGAGCAAAAGGGGAGTGCTTTTGGTGCACAGAAAAATTTGTGCCCGGACATAAATGCGCTCGGAATAAGAATCAAGTGTACATTATTGAGCTAGAGGATGATGATGAACCGGGTGTGGAAGAAACGGTTCCCGAAGACGAAGAGAAGGAGCACCTGATTTCGATTCATGCATTAACAGGTATTCCTTCCTATTCGACCATGCGGGTTCAAGGCACGAGGGGTACACGCCAACTTCATATCCTTATTGACTCAGGATCGACCCATAACTTCCTTGACAGCAGATTGGCGAAACGATTGCAATGTGAAGTTAAGGACATTACGCCGATTAAGGTGAGCGTAGCGGACGGGGAGCAACTGACTTGCACCCAGTTGTGTACCGACTTCCAGTGGACTATGCAAGGCCAATGGTACTCAACAGAGGTTCTACTTTTGGCATTGGAAAACTATGACATGATTTTAGGGGTACAGTGGCTCCTTCCCTTACAAGATATTCTTTGGAATTTTCAAAAAATGACTATGAGGTTTGAGGTAGATGGGAAACAGTATGAGTTGAAGGGGTTGCAAAATAATAAGATGTCGGTATTTTCGTTTGAAAAGTTGGGAGAGCTGCTGCAAAAGCATACTAAAGGAGGGAGTTTACAACTATTTAGCCTACAATTGGCTAATGGTAAAGATGAGAAGACTTACCACTCTAAGGTTATATGTGACCCGAAAACAACACATGAAAATCCCGCATGGCAGGCATTAATCCGAGAATTTTCTGAGGTCTTTCAGACGCCAAAAGAGCTGCCCCCTACACGACCGTTTGACCACCGTATCATTCTTAAGGAAGGAACGGGAGCCATTAGTCAATGCCCTTACCGGTACCCGGCGGTTCAAAAAGATATTATAGAAAAGACTACAGGAGAGTTGTTGGACGCGGGGGTTATTCGGAATAGTCAGAGCTCGTTTGCAGCTCCAGTGGTATTAAAGAAAAAAGACGGCCAATGGCGGATGTGCATGGATTAGCGCCGACTGAATGAAGCCACCATAAAAGATAAGTTTCCAATTCCCTTAATTGAAGAATTGTTAGACGAGTTGGGTGGCGCATCCTTCTTTTCAAAACTAAACTTACGCTCCGGTTATCACCAGGTTCGCATGGCACCTGAAGACGTTGATAAAACCGCATTTCGGACCCACGAGGGTCATTACGAGTTCCTCGTCATGCCGTTCGGCCTTACGAATGCACCAGCTACGTTTCAAGCTCTTATGAACCATGTGTTTAGGCCTATGTTGCGAAAAGGAGTGTTGGTGTTTTTTGATGACATACTCGTGTACAGCAGGAGTGAAGATGAGCACATCCAACACTTAAGGAAAGTTTTGTCCATAATGAAGGAGAATAAGTTGTTTGCTAAAGAATCTAAATGTGTGTTTGGAGGTCGAGCGGTCGAGTATTTGGGCCATATTATATCCGGGGAAGGGGTAAAAACGGACCCGACAAAGATCGAAGCGGTGCAACAATGGCCAGTCCCAAAGACCCTTAAATAGCTCCGGGGATTTCTTGGGTTAGCCGGGTATTATCGGCGTTTTATTCGCTCATTTGGAATGATCGCTAAACCTCTCACAGAATTGCTAAAAAAGGACGCTTTTCGTTGGGGTGAGGAGGCTCAGGTCGCGTTTGAACGGCTCAAAGGGGCCCTATCATCAGCCCCGGTTTTATCATTACCCGACCCCACTAAACAGTTTGTAATCGAGACGGATGCATCAGCGGGTGGGCTAGGAGCGGTCTTGATGCAGGAGCGCCACCCGATCTCGTTCTTAAGCAGAGCCTTATCACCGAGACAGAACGCATTATCGGTATACGAAAAGGAGTTACTTGCGATCTTGATGGCAGTGAAACAGTGGCACTATTACCTTATCACCGGACCGTTTATTATTCGCACGGATCAGAGAAGCCTCAAACACCTTTTAACCCAAAAGGTGACAACACCGTTGCAACACAAATGGCTCGCGAAACTTATGGGCTATGACTACTGTATCGAGTATAAAAAGGGTAGGGAAAACACGGTGGCTGATGCTTTATCTCGTGTTGAAGGTACCACGTTATTTACTACTGCTGTTTCACATGTAGAGCCTTTACTATTGCAAAGAATTATTGAAAGTCAAGGCAAAGATATTGAAGTCCAGAATGTGGTACAGAAGCTTAACAATGGAGAAGACTTGCCAAGATTCAAATGGAATGGAAAGTGGTTAACCAAGGGAACTCGTATGGTAGTAGGTGGGGACGCCAATTTACGAGAAGAAATTGTCAAAATCTGTCATGAATCTCCGATGGGGGGTCACTCGGGGGTGAAGGCAACGGTTCAACGCGTTAAAGGGTTGTTCTTCTGGAGGGGAATTTCGAAGGTGGTGCGTCGGGTGATTCGAGGTTGTGACGTGTGCATGCGGGCTAAACATGAAAATATAGCCTCCCCGGGTCTACTACAACCTTTGCCGATACCCGACACTATTTTTACCGATATTTCGATGGACTTTATAGGGGGTCTACCGAAGGTGAAGGGCAAGGATACAATTTTCGTGGTGGTTGATCGTCTCACAAAGTACGGGCATTTCATGGTTTTGGGCCACCCATTTTCGGCTAAGGAATTAGCTCAAGTGTTCCTCGATAACATCTATAAGCTTCATGGGTGTCCAAACTCAATCATATCAGACCGTGATCCCATATTCTTGAGCTCTTTCTGGACCGAGTTTTTAAAGCTTCAGGGTGTGTCTTCTAAGTTGTCTACGGCTTACCACCCACAGACGGACGGTCAAACGGAGGTTGTTAACAGGTGTCTAGAGGGTTACTTGAGGTGTATGGTGATGGAGAGACCTCACACATGGGTGAAATGGGTGTCTCTAGCGGAGTGGTGGTATAACACGACGTTCCACTCGTCCTTGGGAAAGACCCCGTTTGAAGCCCTTTACGGGTACCGCCCCCCGTTACACATTCCTTACATTCCCAAGGACACGATGGATAAAGAGGTAGATGAGATGATGCAAGATAGGGAAGAGGCTTTAAAGGTCTTGAGACAATCGCTTGTCAAGGCTCAGAATCGTATGAAACAACAGGCCGATAAACACCGAAGTGAAAAAGTTTTCGAAACGGGTAACTGGGTTTATCTCAAATTGCAACCGTATATGCAGAAGTCGTTAAGGGTTCACAAGCATTCGAAGCTTACCCCTATAGGTTGGACTTGCCAGGCGAGGCCCAGATTCACCCCGTCTTCCATGTTTCGTTGCTTAAGGAGGCGGGTGGACCACCATCTAAAGTCATCCCTCTCCCAACAGAAGCACGGTTCACTCTTCAGCCGCACGCCGTCTTGGATCGTAAGCTTGTTAAACATGGTAACCGGGCAGCTATGAGGGTGTTGGTGCAACGGAAGGGGCACTCGACTCAAGACGCAACATGGGAGTATTTGGACGAGTTGAAGCTGCATTTTCCGGACTTTTCTGAGCTCACTTCTTGAGGACAAAAAGTGGGTTAAGGAGGGAGTATTGATATGTTCAATGAGACTTGTTTCCATTTTTAGTGTTTTTCTTATTTACTGTTTGGTTTACATGTTCTGAGGACCACTATGGCCTTTTCGATATTGTGTTGGGTTTCTTTTGTAAGTTTGAACATTATGATGTTTTGGTTATTTAACCTTGCGCCGATCATTCCTGGAGATAATCCAGAAATCAGTTTTCCTCTATCTCTTTAGCTTCTTGTTCCAGCCCTATCACTGTTTTCATTGGGATTGGACATTTTTTAAATAAATTTCAACATTGACGAGTAATTTCTTTTTTTTTATTATTGTGTTTTTTGAGTTTTGATTTGTGTTATACTAATTTTTTGCTGTTGAATGATGCAGCTTCTGAGAATCCGTTCAAGGGCATATTCACCGCTCTTCCTAGGCCAGAAGGAGATGAGTTCGGAAAGTTTTACAGTCTTCCCCCTCTAAATGATCCCAGGATTGGTATGGACATACAACATGTTCTCTGCATATAGATTCTATATAAGGGGTGTTTGGCTAAGCTTATCCTAGAAGGGTTACGGCTTTAGCAAAAAGGCCATTTGAAAGTGCTTTAGCATATGCCCTTTTTTGAACTTTAGTAAAATATAGAGCACTTCTCAATGAGTGTTTGGATAAGCTATAAGCTATTAAGCACCTTTGATAAGCTTAGCCAAACAACCCCATAATGCGCTTACTATACCTATTGTTTGTTTGAGTGGCTATGGCATAAAAATATAAACTTCTGTGATTATCTGGTTTTACTTGAATTTTTAAAACATTGTTTTATTATCAGGAATTATTATTGTAGGAGGAACCTGTATTCGTGCTCTTACTCTTTGTAGGCAGCTAATTATTTTTTCCATTTTTATATCACATAGCGTGTTTTAACATGTAAATTCACCTGTTTGCAGAGAAGCTACCATATTCTATCAAGATTCTTTTGGAATCTGCCATTCGCAATTGTGATAACTTCCAAGTTACCCCGAGTGATGTTGAAAAGATTATCGACTGGGAAAACACTGCACCAAAGCAAGTGGAGATTCCATTCAAACTTGCTCGTGTACTCTTACATGTATATATAATTTAGTATGCGAATTAATAAGGTTGCAACCTTTGGTTTCTTATACTTAATGTAAATATATTACATTGCAACCATTTGTTCCTGTTTAATAATGTATTTTATATGATCTTATAGGATTTTACTGGAGTTCCAGCTGTAGTTGACCTTGCTTGTATGCAAGATGCTATGAACAGGCTTGGTGGTGACTCTAAGAAGATCAATCCATTGGTGAGTGTTTTTCTTAAGTATTGTGTTTACTTGTTTGAACTTCAACGGAGCTATATCATTTGATCTGCTTATAGTAATGGTGAACACTAAGTTACCTCATGGATAATTTGCTACATATTGGGAATAACATACCTCATGGATAATTTAAGTTACCTCATGGATAATTTGCTACATATTGGGAATAACACCCATGATGGCGTAATTTCTTATGTTTTGGAATTTTGGTTTGCAACAGGTACCAGTAGACCTTGTGATCGACCATTCAGTTCAGGTTGATGTTGCAAGAAGTGCAAATGCTGTCCAGGAAAACATGGACCTTGAATTTAAGCGTAACAATGAGCGTTTCGCCTTTCTTAAATGGGGATCACATGCCTTTGACAACATGCTTGTTGTTCCTCCTGGTTCTGGTATTGTTCACCAGGTAAATATTCGAACATTCAGAGCATGATTCATAATGCTTAATTTATCTTGAATTTTGCTTTCTCTTCTGAATATGTAATTGAAACCTTTATTTTCATATATGTAGGTCAACTTGGAGTATCTTGGAAGTGTTGTCTTCAACACTGATGGCGTTCTCTATCCCGATAGTGTTGTTGGAACTGACTCCCACAAAACCATGATTGATGGATTAGGAGTAGCAGGTTGGGGAGTAGGAGGAATTGAAGCAGAGGCAACAATGCTTGGACAGGTATTTATTCAACTCATTTGGTATATTGGTATATAAAGTTGTTGATTGATGAGTACTTAAAAGGTGGTGAAATTTATGTTTTTGTTGAATGGCTGGCGGGCCGGTATGATTATTCTTGTTATAATTGGTCGACTCTTCTCTGGCATTGACAGCCCATGAGCATGGGTTTACCTGGTGTTGTTAGATTCAAGTTGTCTGGAAAGTTGAAAAATGGTGTCACCACCACTGATTTGGTGTTAACCGTGACCCAAATGTTGAGAAAGCATGGCGTTGTTGGCAAGTTTGTTGAGTTCTTCGGTAATGTCTTGCTGCCAGCAATTTAAACTTTGTTAAGTTGATCATTTTTGTACCCGTCTTTTACCTCACTATTTACTAACACGGTTTTTACATGTAGGTGAGGGTATGAGTGGACTATCTTTGGCTGATAGAGCAACTATTGCAAATATGTCACCCGAGTATGGTGCAACCATGGGCTTCTTCCCAGTAGATCACGTCACACTGCAGTACCTTAAATTAACCGGAAGAAGTGATGATACTGTAAGTTGTCTTCTTCATATTCGGAAAGAATTTCTCATGTGTGTTTGGAAAAAAATTGAATGCAATTTTGGCGGTTCCAGAAGGCATTAGTTTTATCGTGTTTTTGTCTTGGTTACTTTTCTAGGTGGCTATGATTGAAGCATACTTGCGAGCAAACAAAATGTTTTTTGATTATAGTGAGGTTAGCTCCCTTAATGTTTCGCTTAGCATTTTTCCTTTTTGTTAGTTCTTGAATTAACTTGTCACTATCGATCTCGTGAATTCAGCCTCAACCGGAGAAAGTTTACTCATCTTATCTTGAACTGGAGCTAAGTGATGTTGAACCCTGTATTTCTGGTCCGAAACGGTATGTTATGTTGCAATCTTATTATATATCATATATTATTGTATAACTCTATAACATAATTTATTTTTTACTTCTCTTTCTGAAAGTACTCTTTTGCTAACAGGCCACATGACCATGTTCCAATAAAGGAAATGAAGACCGATTGGCATGCGTGCCTTGACAACAAAGTTGGATTTAATGTCAAATTAGATCATTGTTTCTTTCTTACCTTTTAGTTGACGTGAAAATGAATCCATATAAATACCTGCTTATTCACACCTTTAATATTGATGGTGGAAACAGGACATTTGTATTCTGAATATCGACTTAGAGCCAAATTGTCTCATTAGTCTGCTGCTCATTTCTAATCTTTGGGAATTTTGAATGCAGGGCTTTGCTGTACCAAAGGATTCGCAAGACAAAGTTGTCAGCTTTCCATTTCAGGGACAAACTGCTGAACTGAAACACGGCAGCTTTATTCTTAATATTGTTACAGTGGTTATTATATAAATTTTGTTATAAATTTATATAACAACCCGTTGGGATGACCCGGTTTAAATTGACCATTTTTTGACCGGAACGGTTCAACCGGGTCGAACCGGGTTTCAAAATATTATGTCCTCAAACTTTTACTATTTTTCTTTTATAACCCATAAACTTTTTTTTATCACTAAAACTATCTGCCGCTATAAAATCCCGTTGCTATGCACGGGTATTCGTCTAGTATAATAAATGTCACAAATTCTTCCATGTTCATCCCAAGATCAAGAAGCTCAGACTATGACACACAACTAATTTTATGTTATAAACAATTGTACATTTATTATACATTGTTTCGTTTATATTATAGTTATGTCTTTTAACAACTTTAACTTCTTTTTTTTTTTTTTTTTTTGGAATGATCATGATGTTTGGCTTTTTTGCAGACTATTTTAATGGGTTTGAGTCCACCATCACACAAACATAAACGAGATAAAGCTTTCCTTTCATAGCAAGGTTAATTAGCATAACCACATGTTTACACCACACAATTAAAAAGTTTAACTCACATATTCTTTTGTCAACAAAAGCGAGTTTAATAAATAAAATTAATAATAGTAAGGATCTCCTCCAAACGCAACGCTTGAAAAGTAAATATTGATTGGTATAATTGCTTGATTATTGATATCATGTTCACAAATATATAAGATACACAAGATAGTTCTAGAGTAATTGATATAGTCTCACAAATATATAAGATACACAAGATAGTTCTAGAGTAATTGATATAGTCTTGGTCTCCATCGTAAGTGCACATTTATGATTATGATGTAGTCTTTGAATTATCAGTTTAATTAAACCACAAAAAATACGACGCCGTTTAGGGGCTGGGTTTCCCGCCAAAAATGTTGGGCTATTTTTGGCCTGCCTTGATTGACCCAGTATTCCAGTGGCCTCCTTTTCCGGCCTGTTTTTGCCTAAATAACACTCGAACATTCTCGACACACATAAACAATATCGCTTCTACTTTTTTGCGGTCAACCCACAATCCACATCTACTCCTTTCAAAGGTATTCATGCCATGTGATGCTCCCGTTTTGTGATGCTCCCGTATTCATGTAAGTTTATCAATCTTAATCTTAATTAAATAATTGATACAAGAGTTAGGGTTTCGATTTTGAGGGGTTTTTTTTGTGGGAACAGTTAAACAGAGCATTAGGGTTTCAATTTTGGGTTTTTTGGGAATAAAAAAGTTATGTAAATTTGATTTTTCAGACAAGTGAAGTGAAGTGAAGCAGTAGAAACCCTAATTAATTACCGCCTCTCTCTGTTGAAATGGAGTCCGGCAAAGTTGTGATTTCAACAGCACACCCACAGTAAGCTTTTGTTCTTCTTCTTATTTAATGTTTTGTGCTTTTTTTTCATGTTATTTTGCTTCCATTTTCACTCATTTATGTTTTTAGGAAAAAAAGATTTTGGATGTTGCTATCAACACACTGAAGATCCAACTATTTAATCTTTGTACTGTTGGTATCTTTTGTTTTGTGGATTTTATGGGATACACAAGCAAAAAAAAAAAAAAAAAAAAAAAAAAAAAAAAAAAAAAAAAGGATGGACAACTTTCTGTTGTAACCGTTGATTAACCATTGGTGATTGTCAAGATGAGGTTTGATTTAATTATATTTTCAGTTTTTTTTGGTAGATTTGGGCCTTTTTTTCCCTCAACAAATGCTTAATATACTTTATTGTTGTTATCGTTTTCCAGCCGCTGTATATGGAACTTATGATGCGTTTGTTGGTGTTGCTGCCATTGCAACTCAGTTGGTTTGTAGCCATGCCGTGCGTAGTGTGGATGGCACTGCGAACAGCTATGGCGGGCCAACTGCTGATCCGTGGTTTGCTATGCTGGTAAATTATTGTTTACTATGCGTGCCTCAGCAACACCCGTATCTTCGCTAGGCAGTCACACCGAGAATGTGATTGCAGCCATGTCGGGTGATCATCCTGTTTGCATTTCCATATATAAAAAAAAATGGCCGATGATGATGGATGGTTGCAGTTGCATAACTGAACCATGTTCCTTCCAGAAGTCGGTACCTTGGCGAGGTAACCTGCGGGTTGCAGCCACTATAGTTTGCCGGCTTCGGGTACATATGTGTATTTCGATCTGAGCCTAATGTTTTGTACTGTGATGATTGCTCAAATATGATCTCTTGCTGCACTGTGTGTGCGGATGGCAGAGTGCAAGGAATGCTTGCCTCAGCAACCTTCACACGTGCACCAGGGCACGAATAAATCTGACCCAACTTTCCGGAATAATGGGCTATGATGATTTGTATATTACTGAAACTGTTTGAGGTGTGAGAGCATCCGTATCTTGGCAGGGCGTTTACACTAACGCAGCCATGGCGGTTGTTCCGGCTTTGTCAAATATGTTATTCATGGATTCTAATATCCTATAAGTAAAATTGTTTTTTAAAGAAGTTTTTATGGCTGTGATGATTGTTGGAATTTCGGCGAGATGTTCCAATCCTAACTTGGTAAGGCAATGACCGGATGGCATAGCATATATCCCTGCTATGCAACCAGGTTTCTTTGCAACCGTAACGGAATTCGGATACTTCTATGACCTGAACACCATATGCATATCTGAGCCTAATCTTTTATTGCACCACATTTCTGGAAAAAGAGTTATGGCAATAACAGCTTTAGCCTTGGCGTTCTATTTTAAGTTGCTTTGTCTGCCCTGGTTGGCCAAATATGTTGTCTGCCAAAAATAAAAATTCCTTCGGGCTGAATCTACTTTATTCGTGGGTTCTCATCAGTGTTATTCGTGACTTTGTTTCTAAACATACGAGTATTATTCAGTTACCTGATACGAAAGTCGTCAAGCAAAGGTTACTTTCTCATTTTGCTTTTTTAACGTTTTTCTTAAATTCATTGCTCACATTATCCATATTAGGAGTATGGTATTCCTTGGATTAATAACTTTTTAATTACAGGCATCCTTGATAATCAAATATGGAATACAAATGCTTTGGAAGAAGAGAAAAACAAGTTGTTTCTTTATGATGGGGTGAGTTTTTATATTTTTATATTTTTTTTATAAGAAATCATGTTAATATTTCTGTTTTATTTGCCTCATATATTTAGCCCGTGTTACTTTTCTGTTCGCTATGAAACATAATCCTTAGGCACGGTTGGTGGTGGTTTTAGAGGAATATAAACTAAGGAGACTACAAAAAGAAGAGGAAAATAAACGTTTCAAGGTAATCTTTTTATGTCATGTTGCTATACGAGTAGAGGGGGTAGGATGGGTGATTCAAGCATCTTCTGCTCATTTGTGTAGGATGCTGATTTAAAAGCTAGCAGTGGAGCAACAAGAGCTAATGGCAAGGTATTGCACAAAGTGCATTTTCTGTTACAATCCATCTATATCGTATGCAAACAAGAAGCTTCACACATAGAAATAATAATGCTATGATGTAATTTATAGTGTTAAAAATGTTAAACAATATCATAAGCTCTTAATCATGATATATTAATATGCATAAAAATGGCATGGAATCTGAAATTGGGAATACAAAATTTGTTGATGTTTGCACTTCATGGATCAATAAGTCACTTTGAGGTCTAAACTTAAACTAATATTAAACATTATAGGTTGATTATTATTGATTGAGGTTTATACTATTCAATCTACTCTGTATTACAGGATGATGATGGTACTAAGAAGAAGAGCAGACCATTCTTCTCGCAATTTTTGTCCCCCATCTTTCTGAAGGTATAGATACTGATTCCCTGAAACTTTCACTTATCTATCAGCTCATATACGATAGAACTGATCATTATTAAAATGCAGAAATGGTCCATGTGGTTTGCCCAAATTGCAGGTTTAGTCCCTGTGGTTTCGAAAGTGCAGGCGGCCTCCCTGTGGGGAAACCTTGGTTCCGTTTTGGTCCCTCGACGTGTAATTTTTGAGCAAACCACAGGCACCTTTTTTGCAATTTGAGTAAACCACAGGGACCATTTTTGCAATTTTGAGCAAAACCACAGGGACCATTTTTGCAATTTTGAGCAAACCACAGGGAGGCCGCCTGCACTTTCGAAACCACAAGGACTAAACCTGCAATCTGGGCAAACCACAGGGACCATTTCTGCATTTTACTCCATTCTCTATAACTTTCTTTCGCGAGTGGGTTGACAAAAGTCAGGTCAGCATGAGTCTTGAAGTATAATATACGTGCTGCATACACTCAATACAGTCATACTAAATGTCAAATTTACTAAATTTTCAGCTACCTACAAAAGTCAGGTCAGCATGAGTCATGATACACTGAAATTTGTACGCTGTTTTGCCGACCCAGCATACATTAACTGTAAGTTTAAGCTACCATGGTGAAATCATAATTATGAATGGTAATACTTTTAAAAAGACCTGTTTATTTTTTTTTTTAAAAATCTTGCCATAAACACATTCATCATTTTAGCAGTTGCTCACTTAAGCAGGTAGAATTTGTGAAATGCTTAAATAGCAATACTGCGACTTATACGACTTTAACAAAAGACCTTTAATTTTATTCAACATGCTATCTTGGATTATGCCACACACAAATGATGGTATCGACAAACCAAATATCTCAGCAGTGGATTCTAGAAAAAAAAATTAATGTGTTATTTTAACTATAACTGTTTTTTTTTTGCTGCAGATGTATGACAAGAACGGGCTGGCCTCTACATACAAGAGAATAGTGGTAGACTTGATTAACTCGATTTGCCAAAGAGAGAAATTTATAGTAAAGGTAATGTATAGGTCATGTTCATTTATGTCGTGCGTAAAGTTTAGAACTTGATGTATAAAGATTGAATTAGCGGTGTTTTTTTCTTTTGACAGAATGAAGGTTGTTGCAGCTTATTTGTCGAATGGTATAACGATAAATGAACCGGATCCGCTCCATACGATGGCAGTAGGTTGTTATCCGCAATGTTTGTTAGATGCGTCCGTCACTGGTAAAGGGAAGAGGAAAATGGACGATGTCGCAGTGCATGCGGGTAGTGCTAACTTTATCATAAGTATGCGTTAGTATCCTGGCTTACAGTTTAATACATCTGTATGTTTATAACATCTTCTTTATGGTTTTCGTTTACAGGTAGCTATACTATGGCGGGGTGTACTTCTGCATGTTTAGTGGGTAACCAACTTACGGCAGATGTAGTTTCGGTTTCTTCTGTGGCTGCTGTTATCAATGCTGATACAGATGTGTTGCCGACTGATTCTCTACTTTTTTTCGTTCCCATTCACCTGTATGTGGTATACAGTACTTACGAACCAACACCGGTATAGGTTTACATAGCTTATTATCACAATTGCCTTATATTACATAAGACCACTTTCCCGGCTTATTATGAGACTTATGGCCATATATAAGAGTATCATATTGTAAAAAACTTATATAAGCTCATAAGCCTCAAAATAAGCCGCAAATTTGAGCCTTATGAAATATAATCCGAAACATAAATTAGCTAAGTTATGTTGTCGTTAGAGCTGATGAATGTAAAATCACTGATGAATGTTGCTTTCATTTGTTGTCGTTAGACCTGATAAAATAACAACAATAGAATAGTGTTCACTAATTTACTTGGTACAATTTGTAGCACTGAATCGACTCCTTTAATTTTATTCAACATGCTATCTTGGATTATGCCACACACAAATGATGGTATCGACAAACCAAATATCTCAGCAGTGGATTCTAGGGGAAAAAAATATTAAAAAATTAATGTGTTATTTTAACTATAACTGTTTTTTTTTTTTTTTGCTGCAGATGTATGACAAGAACGGGCTGGCCTCTACATACAAGAGAATAGTGGTAGACTTGATTAACTCGATTTGCCAAAGGGAGAAATTTATAGTAAAGGTAATGTATAGGTCATGTTCATTTATGTCGTGCGTAAAGTTTAGAACTTGATGTATAAAGATTGAATTAGCGGAAGGTTATTTAGAAAGCTTATCAGCTATTTAGCTTATTGGCTTAAGCAAATTCCAAAATCAAAATAAGCCCATAAGCCTTAAATCAGCTGAAAGTATCAGTTTATATCTTTGTAAAATGATTTCCATTTATAAGGCCGCTTTTCCCCATATGCGGTGTTGGTTTCAGGTATAATTTGAATGTTTAAGAAATATTTTACTAAGTTCTCAAGTGCTTATGACCACGTGTTTTTTCAACCTGGCTGCAGGTATTCCCAAAGAATCTTGCACCAACCATTGTGATTGCTGTTGAGCATTGTAGCAGAAACCAGCGGTTTCAAGAGGGCTAATGTGCCGGTATCAAAAGCTATGTAACACATGTACCCTTGCTTATTAGATATCTTAGATAACTTTTTATTTTTTCTTTGAGTACGCTAATTGGTATTTCTTGCTTCTGCAGTTCCTTCACATGAAAAGTTTTCCGTTATAGAACATGGTAAGATTCCTGTCGAACTAATCCTTCAAAATGGCCATACATTGCTTAATTCAAACACCATTACACCGTTCAAAATAGGCTAATCCAAACACTCTTTAGGAAAAATCAGGCACGGGCTAAATGTCAGCATTTGTTTACAAGGGTCCTATGTATGTGGTTTTTTTACCAGCTATGACATTGTTGTGCCACAAATATTGTATACCTTTTTTTTTTGTTTTAGAAAATATGGCCATTTATTTATGTTATGTTATGTTAAATTTCAGATTGCTATATTTTTACAGGTATACACGAACAACAAAAGGCAAAACGCAGATACTTGCATACCGATCGTGACTGTTTTACAGGTTCTTCAAGATTCTTTTTTCTTCATTTTAATTTTTTTTACTTCAATTTTATATATTTTCTTCAATTTGGATAGTCAAATTGAAGTACGATTAAAATCTTCCTCTAACTTCTTTCTTTTGATGTTTGTAGGTGTGCTCATGTAAGGATCGCACCCGAAGGTTGCAACTGAATAAGGTAAGTCTTAGAACGACGGTGATGATGAATCAAAGTAAAGCCAAAACAAATACGCATGTTCCTCTTACTCACGCTCCATGTTTTTTTACCGATAAGTTAGAAGCTCTTTTCTTGGTTTTGAGGTTTTTGCAGAAATTCAGGCTCCATGTTTTTTTATTTGTGTTTCAGGTCTGTATAACTGAAAATGCGACTCACGACGCAACTGAAAAGCTGATGAGTATGAGCTTCGTCAGGATTAAGAAAGTTAACTAAACCCTCAGGCGTTACATGTATTAGACGGTCTCGACATTATTAATAAGCTAAAAATTAGCTTTAGGAACTACTGTTTGGATTTTTTTATTTCGTATAATAGGACAGTAACTTTTAGAAATTTTCGATGGAGCCATTCATAATGGTTTTTGATTAGCTATCGTCAATCTTTGTGCTCATCTATAATTACATGTTGGATGTACTGTGAATTATAAATTTCACCACTCCTATTTTGTCAATCTCAGAAACCAGATATCAACTTCACGCGAAGGAACTTTCTTTTACACGACTTACGCCCATCCATCTGCCCACATCAATACATTGTCCGGTTAACGCTTAATAAGGTGAGCTTGACACCGGTTTTTCTGTATATTGAGGAATGTGGCCTTTTTTCTATATTCTCAAACCACCACTTAGGCTAATAAACTGCTGGCGAGTCCAAATTAAGGAAATTTGTGTTTTTACCATGATTGTGAATGTGTATATTTACTACCTATTATTTTGGTGTCTCAGATTATAGCCGGTATTGCAAGTGTGAATGGCGGAGTTAAAGTTGAGAATAAAAATGAAATGACAAAGTTGGATACAGAGGGTGAAATATCTAATAAAGCTCCAGAGCCTAAGTCAATAAAGATGAAAGGTGTTATGAACTCTCAGCAAACTAATATAAACGGAAAAGATTCCTACGAAAATAAGGTGAAGACTTGAGACAACCCCAAAGCAAACTTTAGGCAGTATGCATGGAACTATGGAAGAGAAAAAGATGTCTACCCCTGCCACTTATCATTTAGCTTCTGATTTAGTGTCTACAAGGCGCCGCCAGGAGATGGTACATTTACTGTTCTTCAGTGTATTATTTTACATATTTATTTTCATTTTTAATAACCTTGGACGTTTATAGGAACCACATGCTGGATACATAATGCGCAGCAGGTTGTCGCCATGATGAACATTCGGCTGATGAACCGCAACAGGTATGACTTTCCAAATAGGAACCGCCGGCTGTCAACACTGTTTGTTCGGCTGGTGAAACCCATGCTGCCGACGCCTCTTTTATTCCATCCACATCTGGAATCGCACGCACTGATATTTCGCTCAACTCCTTTTCCGATGGTTGGTGTTTCAACTAATTTTATCCATGTTTATAACATGATTGTCATACATTTATCAAATGTTTTTATAACAGTTTACATGCATACGGGTCGTGGGCCAATGCTATTGGATTTCGGGGCTGGCCTCATTCGACATGAGGCGACTAACTATCCCGACATAGTGGAATGTAACATCGATATGCTTACTGAACCAGGAACTGATGAGTTGTGCGAAATAGGTAATGTAGTTATCTAAAATGTTAACGATGTTTATTATACGTTACTGTCATCCCATATTTTGCAAAACTCTTCATTTGAAATGACTTTTTAATTAAAATAGCTGCTTATTGAAGAGTTTCTTAATATTGAATTCTGGCTAGGCCCGGGAAAGCACTGGCAACAACAGTGGAATAGATTTTGAACACACAAATAGAGGCGTTGCAAAGACGAGGCGAGGCGGAAGAGCGAGTATGATCTTCTACAGAATGGGGCTTAAAAAAACCAACAACCATGTCAAACATATACGTTTTTCTAAATCGTTCTTGCTATCCTTTTCGTGATAAACTATCTCCTGGGCCGAAGGACCTATCGTATTACTCACGATTCGACTTAGTGAAAACTTTTTGGGCCACTTTCGTCACATTCGACTTAGCGAAAACTTTTTGGGCCATTGGTCGGCCTCAAACAGTCAACTTAAATCAACCACGGATGTGGTCAAATAAAGTCAAATCAATTGAAGACAATTAACCAAGGAGTATAGTGTTTTCCCGGGTCGTTATATCCCAGCGAAGCGTGAAATTGTGTTTATAGACGAATTGTGATCAAGTGTTATTTGAATGAAAAAGGGGATATTTGAGATTTTGCTTTTTTAATAATTCTAAATAACAAATTAAAAACAAATATGCACAAGAATTAAACGCGAATAAATTAAACTTAAAACGCGTAACAAGAAATCTAAAATGGGACAAAAACTGAAATTTATAAAATTTAAAACCTAAAAATGTAAAATTACTTAAAACTTATTTTAAAACTAAAATTATATTTTTTATACTTTTTATTTAATTATTATTAATTATTTATTATTTAATAACTTATTAAACTATTTAAATTTATAAAAAATACTAAATGAACAAAGAAAAATCTAAAACTTTTTCTAAAAATATTATAAGATGAAAAGAAGCTAAGAAAATTATAAAAATGAAAATTACTTAATTAAAAATTCAAAAAGATAAATTCTATTAAATAGAAGCTATCACTATATTTCTATTTTTGTTTTTCTTAAGGTCTAATAATATAATTATATTTTTCCTGGATTAAAAATGACAAAAGAAAATTATGAAAATTAGATTTATATTTTTCTGATTATTTTTCTATTTATTATGATTTAATTACTATTAGAAACTAATTAAAAAGATTAAAAATATTAAATGACTTAGGAAAAATCTGAAAAATTCAGGATAAGTCTAAATTAATATTTAAAAGCTATAAAAAATAAAATCAAAAGTTTAATAATCCTGGATAAGCAGATGGACAGATAAGCAGTTGAGCTAATAAGCTAAAAATAAGCTAATAAGCACAAAACTCAACCAAATGCTCAGAACAAGTTTAATATACTTAAATAAACACAAAAAAACTTAAAAACACAAATAAGCACTATGAATAAGCAAGATAAGAAGATGAGCAGTTGTGAATTCAAGACAGAAACTCAGAAAAATGGCAAATTAGCAAGGCCGATTAAGCAGTCTAATAAGCTACTGAGATGCAATCTTATGGGGGCAAAAGTAAGCTAGTAGTATGAGCTTTCCAGAAAACCAAAAATCAGACCCTGAGCTTATGTAAATAAGCCACAATTTGGGTGAGATCAGCAGCCAAAAGCACTCAGTATATACTGAGTGCTGATGTGCAGGGTTTGTGCAGAAGTGCACAAGCCAAAGGCTTCCAAACCAACTCTTGTGTATGCTTCAAATGGATCACAAAGGACTCAGAGAACCCAAGAAAAAGGGCCAAATAAGCTTATAGCTATAAATGGCTTATTTGAGCTTTTCCTAGGCTAAAATTCCCACAGGGTATGCAAAATGGCCAATTCTATCTAAATGGCCAATCCAAACTTGTAAACAGCTTATATTGACCAAGAAAAGCTAGTGTGAAGTTAAGCTTGTGGTCAATCTACAGTAACACTAGGTTTGACCTAGTTTGACTGCTAAACCAAACAACCCTTAATGGGTGTCTGTGGTGGATTTCAACTGGAAACAAATGATTTAACTTATAATTACTGATTATTACTTGTTAATTAACTTATATAAACTAAAATAAGCAACTTTTAGAACAGGAATAAGTAATAAATTAAGCTAAGCTATGTTTTGCTAATTTTGGCTTTTTATAGTGTTTTAGTGAAATAAAGACAAAGGCTATTTAAATACTGAAACAACTAATGAAATATGCTTAGAAACTATCAATAAGCAGAAATCTATTGCAATAAGCTAAAAATAAGCAGTGGCACAGTGAATTAGATTTTTAAGCTAAAAATTCAAAATGGCTTACAACTGAGAAGCTATGGAACTGAGGAACAAGGAACTAGAACCAATCTAGCTTGTCAGAAACAAGCTAGAAAACCACAATAAGCCTGCCTGAATCAGCTTAAACTCCCAATAAGAGCTTATTTCACCCAGATTGACTTTTGTTGACCATCTTCATTTCTTGAATTTTATAGCTACTGATCACTAAATAAGCTTACAAAAAGCTATTATTAGCTTATATAAGCTTATAGAAAGGGTGTGGAAGCTTATGACTATGTTTAAACAGGTTATGAGATTACTTAGCTTAACAGGAAACTTGAAATCTTAGCATACTTAAAATTTAGAACATAAGTGATTAAAACAAAGTTTCTTTGATTGATTATGACATAGATTACAACTGAGAATGGAAAATTACAAGTTATAGCTACTGAATATTAAAGTACGATTACACTAAAAATTAACTACTACTTTTTTTAATCTATTACATTGTTCTATATATACAAAATATTGCTGGGAAATCCCTTGTCGACATCTCTGATCACTTCAACACCCTTGGATTGCTTTCAATTAATCTTAGCCATTCTTTTGGATTTTGGCGCCAAAAATCATGGTAGTGGATTTGAGCAGGTTTTAGCAATTAAAGATTTTTGGGTGATTGTGGAGGTGGAGGGGAGTGGGTAGACAGCTGGTGATGAGGTGGGGGGTTGAGGTGTTGAGTCAGAGCAATACTATGGGAAGTGGTGGTATTGGTGTCTGGTTTGGCGGGTTTTAAGGGAAAGGGATGAGTTTGACTGTGGTCAACTCTGGTTTAAATAAAAGGGATGGGTCGGGTTAATGTTTGGGCTTGTGGGCTGGGTTTAGCTTAATAAGTGGGTTGGGTTTAGTTTTGGGATGGGTTTTTATTAATAAAAGGGTCCGGTTGTTTTGTTTATAAATCACAAGGACCATTCTTGTAATTTTTGAAAATTGGAGGACCAAAATTGTACATCTTCCAAAATAAACCAAGGGTAATTCCTGCCATGTTTCAATAATCCAGGGACCATACATGATATTTCCAACAATAATATTTCCCAGGGACCATTTTTGCAAATTCTGAAAGTGCAGGGACCAAACTTGTAAATTATTGAAACTTTTCACCAAAGGACTAAATATGAAAAATATTAATTTAAAAAGGACCTTTGGTGACTTTTCTTGCAAAATAAATGCCTAGGGACTAAATTTGTTAAGTTTTGAAAGTTGAGGGACTGAAACTGCCAATTTTGTAAACTTTGTTTGTTTTTCAACTGTTTTCAAACATTTTACATTTGAAACATATAAAACACAATCCCTGGGATATTTTCAGTATTTTGATGCATTTCTGAGTGTTTTTGGATGTTTTGGCAGTTCAGATAAGACAAAAATGATGAGTATTTAGACACTCATCAATCCCCCACACTAAACTATTGCTAGTCCCTAGCAATATTTTATGAAGTTTTAATGGATTTTATCTCTTTACCAAAAGCCATTACTTCTAGAGTAGCCAATGTTTTAGTATGTGATACTTTGGTACAATGATAACCAAATGGTTTTGAGCAAACCATCAGCTGTCAACGGTTTTGATTTGTCTTTACCAAAAGCCGTTTGCTTCTGGACTAGCCAACTCTTAGATAAAATACAGTTATTATCTTTGGTGAGCTGAATACCAATATGGCTTTTCACTGCCTTTACCATAAGCCATAACCTTGCGGGCTAGCCAACTCTTCACTTATAAAGATATGGTGAGTCGAATACCATACAATTTTAGGCAAATTGCAAGCCATAAACGGATTTGATACATCTTTACCAAGAGCCGTTTGCTCTCGGATTAGCCAATCCTTATGTGGGTTAGACATGGCGGACTGATAACCATTTATTGCGTTCTAAGTGAGAAAAAATTTTAAAATTTTGGCTAAAAATGGGGGTACTAGATGGTACATTTGATCAAATTCGCTAGAATTCCCCCCCACACTTAGAACTGAATATTGCCCTCAATATTCAAAGAACCGGTTGTTATGCCGACACTTAGAACGTAAAAAGGAAATACTAATAGCCTTTATTTTATATACACACACACTTTTTTTTTTTTTTTTTTTTTTTTTTTTAATTTACTTACTTACATATATACAACATGTGGGCATCTCCCCCATACTAGGTAGTAGAAAAGAGAAAGAAAACAGAGATATGGGTGAAAACCCATATGGTGGGCTAATATTTTTGTTCACCGAGTCACTTAGCTCGACTCGACCCCGCATTCATTGGTTCATGGGGAAGCAAGTGGAAGAAACCATCATCATCGGACTTTCATTCAAATTGTTTTGAAACCAATTGAACATAAGAAAGTTCCACACCGATGAGATAAATCCGGCATTTAAACCAATGTTAGATGGACAATGCCGGGGTCAAAGGTAATATCCTCACTCCCGAATGAGTGAAAGATAGGGGAAATCACCGGGTAGGTGAAGGGAAAAAGAGAGATCTGAATAGCAATTAAGATAAGAACTTCCTCCTCAAGAATTTCATTTTCAAGGGGAGGAGGCAAGTCCTTAAATTTGACCTCAGGAATTTTATCAGTTTTCTCAACTGACTTGATTTCCTCATTATGAAGTTGTTTTGGTGGAAGAGGGGAAAATGAATCTTCGTTTAACAAATTTTCTAGAAAAAGGATGTCCCCCTCAGGATCAAGATAGTTATCATCAACCTCATGCGGAAGTGAACTATCTGGAGCAAGAAAAGCATCGACCTCATCCCAAAAGGGATCACTTCCCTCAACCGAAGTGAGAGAAGGGGAAGAGTCGGCTATGATAAGTTGAGAAGATGTGGTGGGTTCCCCACTCACAGAATTATGAAAATAACCAAGATTTTCTTGAGAGTACTCCTTTGAAGTAATGTCAATGACATCGATTCGGTTTATCGAAGCAGAATCAAAATTTGAGGAGTACCTCGACGTTTGATCATGGTTAAAGGTAACAGCTTCATTACCCACACGCAATGTGATCTCATGCTTAAATACATCAATAAGAGTATGACCCGTTTTTAGGAATCCTCTTCCAAGAATTAGAGGAACCTTTTGATCTGCGTCGAAGTCAACAACCACAAAGTCAGCAGGAAAGTGGAACTTCCCTACTTTTACAAACACATCTTCGGCAATGCCGCATGGATGAGATATGGTTCGGTCTGCAAGCTCAAGAGTCATGCAGGTAGGAGTAAGTGCCGGAAGAGAAAGTTTCTTCCATACTGAATGAGGCATCAGGTTGATGCTTGCACCTAGATCTGCTAAGGCATAGCATTCAACCATTCCCGGAAATACACAAGGTAGTAGAAACTTTCCAGGATCTCCAAGCTTCTCCGGAAGCTTTTTCAAGATAACCGCTGAGCAGTTCTCATTTAATGGAGTTTTAGCCATTTCAATTAGTTTTTCCTTGTTGCTTAACAAGTGTTTGATTGTTGATGCAAACTTGGGCATCAGAATGATAGCATCCGCAAAGCTTATGTCAAAATGTAATTCTTTAAAGATTTGAAAGAATTTGTCCATTTGTTGACTAGCTTTCTCACGGAGCTTTTGCTCATTTAAGCGCGATGGGTAAGGAATATAAGGTTTGGATTTAGGGGCAATGACTTCAGGAGTCTCTACAGATTCAAAGACAACTCCTGGTTTGGATTTCTTTTTCTGGACAATCGGAGGCTGGACTTGTGCTGTACTTTGTGGGTTTGGAATTTGCACTTTGTCCGTTGTATCCTCCGTCTCTTTCTCCATTTCAAATATCGGAGGAGGAATAGGGCCAGAGGGCCCCTCATAAGCAGCACCACTCCGAGTGGTGATAGCTTTGACGAAAGTGGTATCTTCATCATCATCACTGTCATCAAGTACACTGACAGGAGCAGCATTGAGCATTTCGGAATAATATCTGGCTGTTCTTTGCTCACTAAGTTTGGTTGACAAACTTTTAACCTTAAATCGGGAAAGAGTAGGATCTATTCTTGACGGTTGAGGAGCAATTGTGGGTGTAGATTTTTGGATAACCGAAGATTGGACGTATTTAGCACTTCCATTGTTAGTGGGAAGTACTGGGTCCTTTTTCACCTTGAGTTCAACATGAGCTTTACCACTACGTGTAGTGACAGCTTTGAGTTCACCCCTTGGGTTGACAACAGTGTTACTTGGGAGACCTCCCGAGGTAGAAGGTAGATCATTTAAAGATTTTTTTATGTCATTTATTTGGGTAACCAACAACTGGTTTGTCTGATATTGAGTCCTGTTTGTTTCCTCTTGAGATTTTATGAATTGCCTAAGCAACTCATCTGAGGACGTCTGATTTTGATTTTGGACATTCCATGGTTTTTGGTTATGATTACCCTGATTCTGACCTCGGTTTTGATTGAAATTTTGAGAATTGTTGAAATTTTGTCCCTGATTTTGAACAAAGCGATTTTGATTATTCTGATTTGGCATGGGTGGAAAACCAGGTGGGACCATAGCATTCGGTGCTCGGTACTGAGTCTCAGCATGCGGACGGTATTGATTTTGGTTTACTGCAGCTACGGGAGCTGGGTAAAGAGAAGCATCGGTTGCTTGACAATCATAATACGCATGTGGGCCACCACAAGTTTCACACACTTTGTTTATTGCTTTAATTTGTTCTGGTTTACGAATTTCACTCTTTATTTCTTTCATTTCCTTCATCATACAACGCATTGCGTCCGTTAAAAAGGCTAACTCTGAGGAGTTACCGGATGACGAGGCAGGAGTGACAGGAACATTCACTTTGTTTCGAGATATAGGAACTTTTGATTTATTTTCACAAATTTCAATCACCTCTTTAGGTCGACGATTCAAGATATTGCCACCAGCGGCTGCGTTAAGTGAATCTTGATCGATTTGGGTTAACCCATTATAAAACGTATTTATCTGTTGTAACTCCGTAAAATCGTGATGCGGGCATTTTCGGAGGAGATCTTTAAATCTGTCCCATGCCTCTCCGAAATTTTCATCGAAACCTTGACGAAATCCAGCAATTTCATTTTTTAAATTAGTCGTCTTTGATGGAGGGAAGAAATAATTGACAAACTTCTGCACTAGATCTTCCCAAGTTTCAATGGATCGAGGGGGTTCTTTATCCAGCCAAATTCGGGCTGCCCCTTCGAGTGAGAATGGAAATAGCATCAATTTGATAACTGTTTGCGGCACATTTTTGTAATCGATTGTAGAGGTCAGCTTGTTGAACCAACGAATGTGTGCATATGGATCTTCTCGTTCAAACCCGTGGAATTGGTTGGTAGAAACGAGCTGAATCAAATGTGTTTTCAGTTCAAAATGATCAGATTCGATGGGTGGTAAAACGATGGCATCTCCGTAACCCTCGGTGGGTGCCCGGAGCATTTCCGCCATTGTGCGATTGTCTGCCATATTATCAGTGGGATCAGTACGAATCTCGGGTTCGACTATTTGGGCAGCACGTCTACGATTACGTCTTCTCGGAATATCTACGAGTTCACGTAAAGGGCTTGATGACGTGGAAGAACGAGTGCGCATGCACTAAATAAAATATTTTAATTAAATCAAGAACGAATCAAAACACAAGTGAACTTAAACCAATAATCAACAAGCGTACGGTAGCTCTCTAAAAGATAAACGCACAGAGTGGCGGAGAAGCAAAGGTGGGCAATTAATGCTCCTTAAAAACCCGCTTCTTTCAGTCCGACAATTTAATGTCAAACTATCCTTAAACCTCCGTTATAGTTTGTTTATCAATCAAAGGTGAGCCGATATTCGCAAGTGATACAAAGGCAAGTTTTAAATCTGATGTTTGGGAACTTATTATGGTCGTACCCCCAGTTAGGTAGTACTCTGTCTTGGTTCTCGATGGTAATTTTTTTATTGTTATTTATTAAAGAAAACGGAAAATATTTTTGGTGTTTTTATTTTTTATATGATATTATATATAGAAAAGAAAAGAAAAATATTTTTGTTTTTTATATGGTTTATGGGAAATTGAAATACGATATTTTTGGTACTCGATCCGTTAAACGAATTAACTTCACGAGCGTTTTGCTTTATATATATGATGAATATACAAGAGATAGAAGATATACACAGATTGGGTTTCAAAAACACGATACTGCAAAACGTTTAAAACACGCAACACACCTCCCCAGCAGCGGCGCCAAAATTTGATCGGCCTCAAACAGTCAACTTAAATCAACCACGGATGTGGTCAAATAAAGTCAAACCAATTGAAGACAATTAACCAATGAGTATAGTGTTTTCCCGGGTCGTTATATCCCAGCGAAGCGTGAAATTGTGTTTAGAGACGAATTGTGATCAAGTGTTATTTGAATGAAAAAGGGGATATTTGAGATTTTGCTTTTTTAATAATTCTAAATAACAAATTAAAAACAAATATGCACAAGAATTAAACGCGAATAAATTAAACTTAAAACGCGTAACAAGAAATCTAAAATGGGACAAAAACTGAAATTTATAAAATTTAAAACCTAAAAATGTAAAATTACTTAAAACTTATTTTAAAACTAAAATTATATTTTTTATACTTTTTATTTAATTATTATTAATTATTTATTATTTAATAACTTATTAAACTATTTAAATTTATAAAAAATACTAAATGAACAAAGAAAAATCTAAAAATTTTTATAAAAAAATTATAAGATGAAAAGAAGCTAAGAAAATTATAAAAATGAAAATTACTTAATTAAAAATTCAAAAAGATAAATTCTATTAAATAGAAGCTATCACTATATTTCTATTTTTGTTTTTCTTAAGGTCTAATAATATAATTATATTTTTCCTGGATTAAAAATGACAAAAAGAAAATTATGAAAATTAGATTTATATTTTTCTGATTATTTTTCTATTTATTATGATTTAATTACTATTAGAAACTAATTAAAAAGATTAAAAATATTAAATGACTTAGGAAAAATCTGAAAAATTAAGGATAAGTCTAAATTAATATTTAAAAGCTATAAAAAATAAAATCAAAAGTTTAATAATCCTGGATAAGCAGATGGACAGATAAGCAGTTGAGCTAATAAGCTAAAAATAAGCTAATAAGCACAAAACTCAACCAAATGCTCAGAACAAGTTTAATATACTTAAATAAACACAAAACAACTTAAAAACACAAATAAGCACTATGAATAAGCAAGATAAGAAGATGAGCAGTTGTGAATTCAAGACAGAAACTCAGAAAAATGGCAAATTAGCAAGGCAGATTAAGCAGTCTAATAAGCTACTGAGATGCAATCTTATGGGGGCAAAAGTAAGCTAGTAGTATGAGCTTTCCAGAAAACCAAAAATCAGACCCTGAGCTTATGTAAATAAGCCACAATTTGGGTGAGATCAGCAGCCAAAAGCACTCAGTATATACTGAGTGCTGATGTGCAGGGTTTGTGCAGAAGTGCACAAGCCAAAGGCTTCCAAACCAACTCTTGTGTATGCTTCAAATGGATCACAAAGGACTCAGAGAACCCAAGAAAAAGGGCCAAATAAGCTTATAGCTATAAATGGCTTATTTGAGCTTTTCCTAGGCTA
This sequence comes from Artemisia tridentata subsp. tridentata, assembly GCA_021014915.2. Taxonomy (NCBI): domain Eukaryota; kingdom Viridiplantae; phylum Streptophyta; class Magnoliopsida; order Asterales; family Asteraceae; genus Artemisia; species Artemisia tridentata. The sequence continues at coordinate 354,905,467 of CP139502.1, read as the reverse complement.
AAATTCCCACAGGGTATGCAAAATGGCCAATTCTATCTAAATGGCCAATCCAAACTTGTAAACAGCTTATATTGACCAAGAAAAGCTAGTGTGAAGTTAAGCTTGTGGTCAATCTACAGTAACACTAGGTTTGACCTAGTTTGACTGCTAAACCAAACAACCCTTAATGGGTGTCTGTGGTGGATTTCAACTGGAAACAAATGATTTAACTTATAATTACTGATTATTACTTGTTAATTAACTTATATAAACTAAAATAAGCAACTTTTAGAACAGGAATAAGTAATAAATTAAGCTAAGCTATGTTTTGCTAATTTTGGCTTTTTATAGTGTTTTAGTGAAATAAAGACAAAGGCTATTTAAATACTGAAACAACTAATGAAATATGCTTAGAAACTATCAATAAGCAGAAATCTATTGCAATAAGCTAAAAATAAGCAGTGGCACAGTGAATTAGATTTTTAAGCTAAAAATTCAAAATGGCTTACAACTGAGAAGCTATGGAACTGAGGAACAAGGAACTAGAACCAATCTAGCTTGTCAGAAACAAGCTAGAAAACCACAATAAGCCTGCCTGAATCAGCTTAAACTCCCAATAAGAGCTTATTTCACCCAGATTGACTTTTGTTGACCATCTTCATTTCTTGAATTTTATAGCTACTGATCACTAAATAAGCTTACAAAAAGCTATTATTAGCTTATATAAGCTTATAGAAAGGGTGTGGAAGCTTATGACTATGTTTAAACAGGTTATGAGATTACTTAGCTTAACAGGAAACTTGAAATCTTAGCATACTTAAAATTTAGAACATAAGTGATTAAAACAAAGTTTCTTTGATTGATTATGACATAGATTACAACTGAGAATGGAAAATTACAAGTTATAGCTACTGAATATTAAAGTACGATTACACTAAAAATTAACTGCTACTTTTTTTTATCTATTACATTGTTCTATATATACAAAATATTGCTGGGAAATCCCTTGTCGACATCTCTGATCACTTCAACACCCTTGGATTGCTTTCAATTAATCTCAGCCCTTCTTTTGGATTTTGGCGCCAAAAATCATGGTAGTGGATTTGAGCACGTTTTAGCAATTAAAGATTTTTGGGTGATTGTGGAGGTGGAGGGGAGTGGGTAGACAGCTGGTGATGAGGTGGGGGGTTGAGGTGTTGAGTCAGAGCAATACTATGGGAAGTGGTGGTATTGGTGTCTGGTTTGGCGGGTTTTAAGGGAAAGGGATGAGTTTGACTGTGGTCAACTCTGGTTTAAATAAAAGGGATGGGTCGGGTTAATGTTTGGGCTTGTGGGCTGGGTTTAGCTTAATAAGTGGGTTGGGTTTATTTTTGGGATGGGTTTTTATTAATAAAAGGGTCCGGTTGTTTTGTTTATAAATCACAAGGACCATTCTTGTAATTTTTGAAAATTGGAGGACCAAAATTGTACATCTTCCAAAATAAACCAAGGTAATTCCTGCCATGTTTCAATAATCCAGGGACCATACATGATATTTCCAACAATAATATTTCCCAGGGACCATTTTTGCAAATTCTGAAAGTGCAGGGACCAAACTTGTAAATTATTGAAACTTTTCACCAAAGGACTAAATATGACAAATATTAATTTAAAAAGGACCTTTGGTGACTTTTCTTGCAAAATAAATGCCTAGGGACTAAATTTGTTAAGTTTTGAAAGTTGAGGGACTGAAACTGCCAATTTTGTAAACTTTGTTCGTTTTTCAACTGTTTTCAAACATTTTACATTTGAAACATATAAAACACAATCCCTGGGATATTTTCAGTATTTTGATGCATTTCTGAGTGTTTTTGGATGTTTTGGCAGTTCAGATAAGACAAAAATGATGAGTATTTAGACACTCATCAGCCATTTTCGCTAACGTCGAACGCGTGGTAACTTTATAAATCAAACATTTATTTATATTAGTTATAAAATGTTTTGTTTTTTTTGATTGTGTGTGTGATTTGTGAAGAATGCTGAGTTGTTTACGTTGACGTACGGTGCGATTGTGCGACAATTGCTTACGGATTTAGAAGAGGTTGAGGAAGTTAATAAACAGCTCGATCAAATGTATACGTTGTTTATATACTTTTTATATTTAGGTTTAGAAATTTGTGTTGTTGTTGTTGTTTAACGTTTTCTTCTTTGATCAGGGGTTACAATATTGGAATCCGGCTGATTGACGAGTTTCTTGCTAAGTCGAATGTGACGAGGTGTGTTGATTTTAGGGAGACTGCTGAAGTTATTGCTAAGGTATATTCATCTTCTCTAGAATCGTCAATCGTTTGACCTGATTACTTGATCGGGCATATAAATTTATAGGTGAAGAATGATGAAAGTATTGTAAAGTAAAGGTAGTGAAAGAGTTTTGTTTTAATGTTGTTAAGTGTGAGAAGTTTAGTGCCTTTGTCTTTGCTTGCACCAACAACTGATTACGACACTCTAAATTAGATCATGGAACTTTTTTGAAGTGATAATCATGATTTTTGTTCCTCTGATGTTTGAACCATTGTCTGAAAGTAGACCCATTTGCCTAATAACATTGCAACTTCATGACATGTATAATTTGCTTGTATAATTTGCTTGGACTTCCTTATTGCTAACATTTGCCTTTGGACAAGGTATCTGATTGCCTTTAAGTTTTACCTTTTTTAGTACCATAGGACAGAAGAAAATACCAAAGCAATTGTTTTACCTGAATGCGTTAGATGATTAATATATGTTTTTTTAGTTATGTCCTCAACAACGACACAAATAATGCGCCAAATAAAACGGCAAAAAAACAATGCAAAAAAACGTGCCCGCCCGCAACGCGGCGACCGGCGCCAATCTCGTATATACAATTACTTGATAAAGTTATTTAGTTTTTGTGACCGGTACATTTTTTTAACGTAATTAGTACTTAAGTTAATGTTGGTATCATGTGGTTGTAGCAGGCCCAAATTCCACTCGTATATACACTTTTACGATAATAAATCCTACTTCTTACATATTCACCTATCATCATAAATAAAAGAATAAGTATGAAAATATAGTTATGCTCGTTTTCATACATATATGAATTAAGAGTGTGCAAGTATAAGGACATGTGAAATTGATTATTCACCTTTCTATGTGCCCAATACAGCAAAAACCGTTAACTGATTTGTAACGTAAAAGCATACTCTTTCTGTCCCATTCTATTTATCTACGTTATTATTTATGTTTGTCTCAAATAAATATTCAATATTTAGACGGGATAGTTATAGTCATACTCTATTAAAAATTTGCATTAACTACTCATATCTAAATTGATGATTTGTTAGTAAACATTTTCTTCTAAACCAAAAAGTTACTCCCTCTGTCCAACTTTAAGTGTCCAGCTTACTATTTTTGTCTGTGTAATTTACTCCTCAAAAAATTATACATTTGCAATAAATAAAAATTATAAAATACCAGCTTACCTATTTTACCTTTAAATATTTTCCATAAAACATACATAGGTAATATTGACAATTTGTTTACTCAAAAATCTACATTTATTACACATACTATAATTTGCATAAAATTTGTTTGCGGACACTTAAATCGAGACGAACAGAGTATAATTTATCGAAGGGCTTGTAGTTTAATGGTATTTATCACTTACGAAGAAAAAAAAATTGTGGCATCAAGTTTTAATATGAAAATGAAAAAAAGAGTAAATTGCAGAAATCATCCTTGTGGTTTGCCAAAATTGCATGTATCGTCTCTGGTCTTCAATAAGTGCAGGCGGCCTCCCTGGTCTTCATACTTTTGGTTCGTTTTGGTCCCTGACACTAACGACCGTTAGTCCATCTCAGTTAGTTGATACATAAATGGTCCCTGTCCCTACGCTAAATTGCGTCCAACGTCACTATTTTTTTTCAATTTTTTTTCCAACTTTTTTTTTCGAAATTTTTTTTTTCCGAATTTTTTTTTTCGGAATTATTTTTTTTGATTTTTTTTTTCGTGAAATCATTTCTTTTTCTTAAATTTATTTTCGAAATTAATTTTTTTAAAAAATTAATTTTTTTTTTCGAAAATACTTTTTTAGAAATGTTTTTTTGAAAATTTTTTTCTAAAAGAATTTCTAAAAATTTTTTTCAGAAAAATTTAATGGAAAAAAATTTAATTTCGAAAAAAAAAAAAATTCAGGAAAAAATTTCTAAAAAATTTTTTTTTTGGAAAAAAGTTTCTAAAAAAATTATTTCAGAAAAAATAAATGGAAAAAAAATTTCGAATAAAATATTAATTTTTCTAAAAAAAATTTTCAGGGAAAAAAATTTCTAAAGAAAATTTCTAAAAAAAAAAATTTTTTTGGAAAAAAGTTTCTTAAAATATTATTTCAGAAAAAATAAATGGAAAAAAAATAATTTTCTAAAAATATTAATTTCGAAAATAAATTTAAGAAAAAGAAATGATTTCACGAAAAAAAAAATTTCTAAAAAAATTAATTTCAGAAAAAAATAATTCCGAAAAAAAATTTCGGAAAATAAAATTTTTTCGAAAAAAAAAGTTGGAAAAAAAAAATTTTGAAAAAAAATAGGGACGTTGGACGCAATTTAGCGTAGGGACAGGGACCATTTATGTATCAACTAACTGAGATGGACTAACGGTTGTTAATGCCAGGGACCAAAACGAACTAAAAGTATGAAGACCAGGGAGGCCGTCTGCACTTATTGAAGACCAGGGACGATACATGCAATTTTGGCAAACCACAAGGACGATTTCTGCAATTTACTCTGAAAAAAAATAAATGTTAAAAGGATGTAACACATGACGTGCTTGTGTTTTTTACGCAAAAGAAAAGGTCCCATTCTTAAAATATGGGCTAAATCAATTCTATTACGCATGAAAATGATGGTATAACTTTATATACATCGATCATTCATTATCCTATTTTCATATTCTACACGCTTCCACCCTTAAAATATGGGCTAAATCAATTCTATTACGCATGAATTGAAAATGATGGTATAACTTTATATACATCGATCATTCATTATCCTATTTTCATATTCTACATGCTTCCACCATGGGCTCACATTGGCTCTACAATTTCTCATTCAGGCAACTCATCTCATTACAATCTTTATACAACTTCATAACCCGTTTTCCGTTGGTATTCGCGGATGCCTTGCTATCTATGTACTTTCGATATTGTGGTTTGGCTCGATCTAGTGTTCATTTAGATGACAACCAAACCATAATGCACATTTGGGGTAGTAAACATAGGGAGTACTACAAGAAGGCTAATCTCGTGCTTATTCATGGCTTTGGTGGTAACTCCAAGTGGCAGTTCCTTTTCCAGGTTAGCAGTGACGGATCCAGAACTAAAAGTTTAAAACTATCTTAGCATCCTAGAAATATAGTAACATGATACTTAACATGTATGTACAATATGGTAACTACTACTCTAATAACTTTGTTGTTCTCTAGGACATATGTTACGTTTGTTAACATAGAACACGTACATTTATGTGTGTTTTTGACTTTTTTGCATGTAGATTCGCCAATTAGCTCGTGATTTCAACGTGTACGTTCCCGATCTCGTATTTTTTGGAGAATCATACTCTAGTAAATCGGATCGTAGCATTGGGTTTCAGGCAAAGTGTGTATGTGATGGATTGAAGAAAATGCGTGTGAACAAGTTTTCGGTATATGCTATTAGTTATGGTGGATTTGTTGGCTACCGTATTGCAGAGGTAACCATCAACACTTTTGACTTATTAAACTTTATATTTTGTGTTATGTAGGTTCAGTTTTGTAGTTTTATAATAAAAACTAAGTTATAATTATTTTTTGTTTATTTATTTATTTATTTTTTTTTAAAAGAAAGAGTTGCCATTACCCATTTAGAGGGGTATGTATAACCTAAGCCTTATTTTCTTAAGGTGTATGATGATATGGTGGAAAAACTAGTGATAGTGAGTAGTGGAATTGCGTGCAAACATGACCGAAAACTAGAGCACGTAAAGAAGATAGGGCGAAACGTAGTGGATCTACTTGTGGCGAAAACGCCTGAGGATTTAAGAATGTTGTGTCGGATATCGATTCATAAATATGATATTGGGAGGTGGATTCCAGACTTCTTTCTTTGGGGATTCATTGGCGTAAGTTTTTAAAACGATGCTCGATCATGTTTAGTAATTTGTTTTAATCGTTGTATTAGCTAGTTATTCACCACTAAAAGGTTCGTGATCGATCTTTTCAGCTGGAATGTTGCGGGAAGGAGAAAGAAGAATTGGTGCACGAATTGCTTAATGAGAAACACGACATTGATCTTCCGATTCTTACACAGGTTTGTACAGATTTGCTACGAACTGTTTGGACTATGTTTAACCAAACTCTTAAACATATAGCTAGATTTCATTAGTAACAAGCCAAATTCACTAAATACTATAATAATAGGCGAATAATAAAAAACACTAAGATTAGGACAAAAATTCACATCAACTTCCAACAATTTCTGAAATTGCATTATTTATATAAGTTGGGTTAGGTTAGTTTTTTAATCAAGCTCAATCTCCTAGGCTGGATCACTTATATATTCTTAGTTAACTACTGTATTTTAAGAAAATTATGTAGCTAGATAAATTCAATTTTATAAATTTTCATCTTTTACCGGCAAATTTTAAACACGTTTCAAGCTTTGTACAACACGTTTCAAGTAGTTTTGTCATTGTATGTATAAGTTTTTATTCGCACATTGATTAAAATATTGTATCTTGCATGTGAGCGATTTTCTATAACAAATAAATGATGTGTCATACAATGTTTCTTACATATGATGGTAACAAGTTAAAAATATGTGATACAAAATGAAGATGATTTTCAAGTAAAAAAGAGGGTTTCATGTTTAATTTTGCATGCTACAACTTTTTTTAAGAAGGATTTCACTTGCTTCATAATAAAAGATTAGTATAAACTAATGTTGATTCTAGTTAGATGGTTTGTATGTGTAGCTTTCTGCCTTTGTATAAACTCTGATGACTTCTACTTAATTGCTTTGTATGTGTAAACTGAAAAATGAGTTGGTAGGTATGTAATACTCCGTATTATATATTGGGATAATCACTTAATAATGTAACTAACTTGTTATTTGTTGGAGTTGTATGCAACTAATTTACTTTTCTGTTATTATATATCTTAACTTTTGAATTTTGACATTTGTGTATGCTATGCGACCACTTTACCCTCGTGTTTTTTAACCATCATATTAACATCGAAAGGTAAAATAGTAATTGTAGATGAACAAAATACACACAAATGTCAATTTTTTGAAAAGTCTAGGTATATAATAGAAAAAATGATTTGACTACACAACACTCAAAAAACGACAAGTTAGTTACATTTTTAATTAATTATCCCTATTATATTCAACATTTAGTTATTAGTTAGGACATTTATGTATGTATTGGATAATTTACTAATTGTAATTTAGAGCTCTAAACGACGTCACTTGTTCACCTAATGTAGAACTACAGGTAAATTGCAAAAATCGTCCTTGTGGTTTGGCCAAATTGCACGTTTCGTCCTTGTGGTTCATTAAGTGCAAAGATCGTCCTTATTTTGCACTGTTACGTGCAATTTTGGTCCTCCATCATTGCAAAAATCGTCCTTGTGGTTTGCCAAATTTCACTGTTGACGGGCCAAAAGTGCACGTAACAGTGCAAAATAAGGACGATCCTTGCACTTAATGAACCACAAGAACGAAACGTGCAATTTGGCCAAACCATAAGGACTATTTTTGCAATTTACTCCCTAATGTATTACTACAGGTTAATAGGGCTGTAAACGAATTGAATGTTCGGAATATTTTATGAGTCGTTTGGTAAAAAGTTCGTTTATTTATTAAATATTGAACGAACATGAACAATATTTTACGTTCATTTAGTTAAACTAGATGAGTACCCGTGCATAACAACTTATAGCGGCATATAGTTATAGGATTAAATTGCATAAATGCTCCCTGTGGTTTGCTCAGATTGCATGTTTAGTCCCTGGTCTTTCGAAATTGCAGGCGGCCTACCTGTGGGAAGTTTTTGGTTCCGTTTTGGTCCCTGGCCAGGGACTAAACGTGCAATTTTGAGCAAACCACAGGGACGATTCCTGCAATGGCCAGGGACCAAAACGGAACAAAAAACTTTCCACAGGGAGGCCGCTTGCAATTTCGAAAGACCAGGGACTAAACATGCAATCTGAGCAAACCACAGAGACCATTTCTGCAATTTACTCTAGTTATAGTGATATTTTGTTTAAGTGTTTTGTGTAACTATAGCTGTTTTTGCCGCTAGAAAATCCCGTTCCTATGCATGGGTACTCATCTAATTATTTTTGAAACCTCCGATATGCATACGCCTCTTTTATATAACATGTGCATAACCCGTTGATATGTTCGTAAATCAAAAGTAAAGTGATCAACTATTATCTAAGGAAAATAGTAATATTTTATATTTATTAATATTTTTCATTTCAATAAAATAAATTTATAAATGCTTTATTCATTATACAGATACATAAGAAGCTATATGAAGAAAGTAATTTTTTATTTTTCTTAACCCATGATTTTATGAATTACAAATTGACTTTATATATAATTTATTGCTTATATATGAGTTTTCATTTGGAAATAGTGAAATACAAAGTACATGCCATATATAAGTCATATACAAGCCTTTCATTGCCATGAATATATTACCAAATTTACCACACCTTTCCTGCAATTTCGAACCACATTCAACATTTCACATATTTATCTCACCTTTGACCATTTTCAACTTTCAACATTTCACATTTGACCATTTTCATTTTATATGTAGTATAGATGAGCGAACATGAACAAAAGTCACGTCCATTCATTTATGTTGGTGAACGTTCGATTATGCATTTATTAACGTTTGTTTATGTTCATTTATTTGTTTATGTTCGTATATGATATCTTTTAATTGTATACTTTTAAAACATGTTTGTTTAAACAAAACAACACTTACAAAACAAAATAGAGACAATTCCCAAACTAGGCCAAAAGTTTTGGCCTATTTCAAGAGGAAGCCAAAATCAACTCCTCTTTCCCATTTTGTCCACGCTCGACCGCTCGACTGCTCGACCCCATGAATCTTGCGACACGTGTCATTCCTTTATTGACACGTGTCATTCTTTTATTTTTTTATTAATAAAAATTTGGCCCACAATTGACCAATAAATTTGGCAACATTAGCCCCTTAACCAAACAAGCGTTTGCAAAGTTAGTCCTTTTATTAACGGCCATTTTATTTTAGTCCATTAACCAAACAAGCGTTTGCAAAGTTAGTCCTTTTACTAACGGTCGTTTTATTTCAGTCCATTAACCAAACAAGCGTTTGCAAAGTTAGTCCTTTTACTAACGGCTGTTTTATTTTAGTCCATTAACCAAACAAACGTTTGCAAAGTTAGTCCTTTTCATTTTTGGTCCTTGCGATTATTATTATTATTCAAAAAAATTCAAAAAAATTTATAAAAATTCCAAAAAACTTATAAAAATTCGAAAAAAATTATAAAATTTCGAAAAGTTTCGAAAAAATTTATATAAAAAATCGAAAAAGATTTAAAAATTCGAAAAAACTTATAAAATTTATAAAAATTCGAAAAATTTATAAAAATTAGAAAAAGTTTTAAAAATTCGAAAAAATTTAAAAAAAAATCGAAAATTTATAAAAATTCGAAAAAATGTATAAAAATAGGAAAATTTTTTAAAAATTCGAAAAATTAGAAAAAATTTATAAAAATTCGAAAAATTCATAAAAACTTATAAAAATTCGAAAAATTTATAAAAATTCATAAATTTTTTAAAAATTAGAAAAATTTATAAAAATTCAAAAAAATTTATTTAAATTCAAAATTTTTAAAAAATTCGAAAAAACTTATAAAAATACGAAAAAAATTCTAAAAATTCGAAAAAACTATTAAAAATTCAAAATTTCTTAAAAATCAGAAAAAATTTATAAAAATTCGAAAAAATTTTAAAAATTAGAAAAAATTTATAAAAATTCGAAAAATTCAAAAAAATTTAAATAAAATCGAAAAAATTTTAAAAATTCAAAAAATTCGAAAAATCTAAAAAAATTTCGAAAAATTAGAATTTTTCCGAAAAATTAAAAAAATTTATAAAAATTCGAAAAAAATTATAAAAAATCAAAAAAATTTATAAAAATTCAAAATTTTTTTAAGAATTAGAAAAAATTTATAAAAATTCAAAAAATTCGAAAAAATTCAAATAAATTCAAAAAAAAATTTAAAAATTCGAAAATTTCGAAAAATTTAAAAAAATTAAAAAAAAATTTTAAATTCGAAAAAAATTATAAAAATATTAAAAATTTATAAAAATTCGAAATTTTTTTAAAAATTCGAAAAAATTAATAAAAATTAGAAAAAATTTATAAAATTAGAAAAAATTTATAAAAATTCAAAAAATTCGAAAAAATTCATATAAATTCGAAAAATTTTTAAAAATTCAAAAAATTCGAAAAACTTAAAAAATTCAAAAAAAATTTTGAATTCGAAAAAAAATTATAAAAATTCGAAAAATTTATAAAAGTTAGAAAAAGTTTTAAAAATTCGAAAAAATTTTAAAAATTCGAAAAAACTTATAAAAATCCGAAAAATTTATAAAAATTCATAAATTTTTTAAAAATTAGAAAAAATTTATAAAAATTCAAAAAATTCGAAAAAATTTATAAAAATTCAAAAAATTCAAAAAAATTATTTAAATTCAAAATTTTTTAAAAAATTCGAAAAAACTTATAAAAATACGAAAAAATTATAAAAATTCGAAAAAACGATTAAAAATTCAAAATTTTTTAAAAATTAGAAAAAATTTATAAAAATTCGAAAAATTCAAAAAAATTTAAATAAAATCGAAAAATTTTTAAAAATTCAAAAAATTCGAAAAATCTAAAAAAATTTCGAAAAATTAGAAAAAATTAACAAAAATTCAAATTTTTTTTAAAATTAGAAAAAAATTATAAAAATACGAAAAAATCTATAAAAATTCGAAAAAGTAGAAAAAACTTATATAAATTCGAAAAATTTATAAAAATTCGAAATTTTTTTAAAATTAGAAAAAAATGAGCAGTTGAGCAGCGGTGGTCGAGCGCTCGACCACCGCTGCTCAACTGCTCAAATGCTCAATAATTTTCGAATTCGAAAAGAATTCGAAATGTGGTGGTCGAGCGGTTGAGCAGTTGAGCAGTGGTGGTCGAGCGCTCGACCTCCGCTGCTCAACTGCTCAACCGCTCGACCACCGCTGCTCAACTGCTCAACTGCTCAATTTTTTCTAATTTTAAAAAAAAATCAAATTTTTTAAAATTTTTCGAATTTATATAAATTTTTTCTAATTTTTCGAAATTTTATAAATTTTTTCTAATTTTTATAAAATTTTCGAATTTTTATTATTTTTTTCTAATTTTTAAAAAATTTTTGAATTTTTATAAATTTTTTCTAATTTTTTGAATTTTTATAAATTTTTTCTAATTTTTATAAGGTTTTTCGAATTTTAAAAAATTTTTGAATTTTTATAATTTAAAAAAAAAATCAAATTTTTATAAATTTTTCTATTATTTCGAATTTTTAAATTTTTTTCGAATTTAGATAAATTTTTTCGGATTTTTCCAAATTTTTTGAATTTTTAAAAATTTTTCCAGTTTTTATAAATTTTTTCGAATTTTTCGAATTTTTATAATGTTTTTCTAATTTTTCGAATTTTTAAAAAATTTTCCTATTTTTATACATTTTTTCGAATTTTTATAAATTTTCGATTTTTTTTTAAATTTTTTCGAATTTTTAAAACTTTTTCTAATTTTTATAAATTTTTCGAATTTTTAAAAATTTTTCGAATTTTTATAAATTTTTCAAAATTTTATAAGTTTTTTCGAATTTTTCAACATTTTTCGGATTTTTCCAAATTTTTTCGAATTTTTTGAATTTTTATAAATTTTTTCTAATTTCTCGAATTTTTAAAAAATTTTCCTATTTTTATACATTTTTTCGAATTTTTATAAATTTTTGATTTTTTTTAAAAATTTTTTCGAATTTTAAAACTTTTTCGAATTTTTAAAATTTTTTCGAATTTTTATAAATTTTTTAAAATTTTATAAGTTTTTTCGAATTTTTCAACATTTTTCGGATTTTTCCAAATTTTTTGAATTTTTAAAAATTTTTCGAATTTTTATAAATTTATTCGCATTTTTCGAATTTTTATAAATTTTTTCTAATTTTTCGAATTTTTAAAAAATTTTCCTATTTTTATACATTTTTTCGAATTTTTATAAATTTTCGATTTTTTTTTTAAATTTTTTCGAATTTTTAAAACTTTTTCGAATTTTTAAAAATTTTTCTAATTTTTATAAATTTTTCGAATTTTTCAAAATTTTATAAGTTTTTTCGAATTTTTCAACATTTTTCGGATTTTTCCAAATTTTTTCGAATTTTTTGAATTTTTATAAATTTTTTCTAATTTTTCGAATTTTTAAAAAATTTTCCTATTTTTATACATTTTTTGGAATTTTTATAAATTTTTGATTTTTTTTAAATTTTTTCGAATTTTAAAACTTTTTCGAATTTTTAAAATTTTTTCGAATTTTTATAAATATTTCAAAATTTTATAAGTTTTTTCGAATTTTTCAACATTTTTCGGATTTTTCCAAATTTTTTGAATTTTTAAAAATTTTTCGAATTTTTATAAATTTTTTCGAATTTTTCGAATTTTTATAAAATTTTCCTATTTTTATACATTTTTTCGAATTTTTATAAATTTTCGATTTTTTTTAAATTTTTTCGAATTTTAAAACTTTTTCGAATTTTTAAAATTTTTTCGAATTTTTATAAATTTTATAAGTTTTTTTCGAATTTTTAAATCTTTTTTCGATTTTTTATAAATTTTTTCGAAACTTTTTGAAATTTTATAATTTTTTTTCGAATTTTTATAAGTTTTTTGGAATTTTTATAAATTCTTTTGAATTTTTTTGAATAATAATAATAATCGCAAGGACCAAAAATGAAAAGGACTAACTTTGCAAACGTTTGTTTGGTTAATGGACTAAAATAAAACAACCGTTAGTAAAAGGACTAACTTTGCAAACGCTTGTTTGGTTAATGGACTAAAATAAAACGGCCGTTAATAAAAGGACTAACTTTGCAAACGCTTGTTTGGTTAATGGACTAAAATAAAATGGCCGTTAATAAAAGGACTAACTTTGCAAACGCTTGTTTGGTTAAGGGGCTAATGTTGCCAAATTTATTGGTCAATTGTGGGCCAAATTTTTATTAATAAAAAAATAAAAGAATGACACGTGTCAATAAAGGAATGACACGTGTCGCAAGATTCATAGGGTCGAGCAGTCGAGCGGTCGAGCGTGGACAAAATGGGAAAGAGGAGTTGGTTTTGGCTTCCTCTTGAAATAGGCCCAAACTTTTGGCCTAGTTTGGGAATTGTCTCAACAAAATATTATGCATAATTTAATAAAATTTATGTTTGTTTTCCTACGTTCATTTATGTTCGTTTAATGTCTTAATGAACGAACATGGGCAACTCATTTTCTTAATAAACGAACATGAACAAGAAAATTCGTCCGTTAAAGCATTCGTGTATGTTAATTTGTCCGGTTAAAGTTAAACAAACGAACATGAACAAGGCTCCGTTCGTGTTCGTCCGGCTCGTTTATGGCCCTACAGGTTAATGTATTTTGCGTAGCGTTTGGTATGCATGAATCGAAGTTGGAATGGAACAAATTATTACCATGAAATGAAAAATTATTGTTTGTTTTGAATTTTGTAATGGAATGGTTTATTCATTGGTTCATTCCATTACGTCTATAACCACTAATTTCATTACATAGCCACCCCCTAGTTTTTTCTCATTCCATTACGACATGGAATCACATTTTTTCATATTTCATTTATTTCATTCATTTCCAACGTCCATTGTATTGTACCAAACAACATACGTAAATGCTATATTCCATTCCAACATTGCAACCAAATAAGTCAATGGAACAGTAATGACTCATTCAATTACTATGTTCATTCCATTACATCGTCGATTAAATTCTTTTATCAGTCCATTACGTTGATGTTTTATTATTTTGGGTGAAGGAAACACTTCTAATATGGGGTGAAAAAGATAGCGTCTTTCCTCTTGAATGGGCATACCAACTTCATAGGTAACTTTTCTTTTTATAAAATTTTCATATATAAACTAAATGATTATTTAGATTCAAAATTTGGTAAAAATAATATAATGTCCATTTATTTGTTATTTAAACAGGCATTTAGGTGGGAAATCAAAGCTGGAGATAATAAGAGATGTTGGACATGCTCTAAATTTTGAAGCTCCATACTCACTCAATCGATTAATTTCTAACTTTGTATTTGGCTAAGCATTTATTTAAATCAAAATCATTAAATATAGTCTTATATACTAGCTTTTTTTTTTATAAAGTTTTAAGAAATGTGTTCAAGGTTCAAACCAACATCAGTGCTTGATCGCTCTAAGTTGATGATGATGACGACGACGACAACAATGACAACCACCACAATAAAGGTGGTGCCCAAAACAAAAAGCAATACAAGGAGATTGTAAAGTAGGATAGATTTACTTTTTTGCTCTTTAGCTTTGTTGAAAATAAGTTTTTTTTTTGCTCTTTAGGTTTGTTTGAGAATAAGTTGTACTATATAAGATTGTATTACGATCACCTCGTTGCCACATCTATCACTTATTTTATTACCATTTTTTTTTAAGTATGCTACAAACATGAAAGAAACCGTTAGAAGGAGCCCTGATGCCGAAGCCCCGGGAACCACCCTCCGACGGTCAAGTCAGAACCTCGTAGGTAGAGGATTTAGCATAAGTATATAAGTATGTAAATGTTGCATGATGTAAGTATGGAAGGATGCGCCCCATAGCATGAAGGACCAATCCAAATGGCCTATAGCCGCACCCTCCAGTGGAGAGTAATTCTAGAGAGAGAAAGTATATGTGTGTTATAGAGAGGGGAAAAAATATACCATTGAGAGTGGTAAATGCACTTTATTTATAGGTGGGCTTCCTTGTCCTTACCTGGTGATAGTGACACATTTAGGCGGGAAACTGCAATGTTTCCTTGGCCGTTCGGCTTGGTTGGTTCGGCCAAGTGCCTTTCATCCAGTGTCTTTCATCTGAGCCATTCGGCTTGGGTCATTCGGCCAAGTGTCTTTCATCCAGCGTCTTTCATCTGAGCCATTCGGCTTGGGTCATTCGGCCAAGTGTCTTTCATCCAGCGTCTTTCATCTGAGCCATTCGGCTTGGGTCATTCGGCCAAGTGTCTTTCATCCAGCGTCTTTCATCTGAGCCATTCGGCTTGGGTCATTCGGCCAAGTGTCTTTCATCCAACGTCTTTCATCTGAGCCATTCGGCTTGGTTGGTTCGGACAAGTGCCTTTCATCGAGGCATTCCATCTGGTTCTTCCATCCGGGGTCTTTCATCTTGATGTCCTGACGGATCGGGTCTATCAGACCACATACGTCATCAAGATACAAGATCATATACTTGTATTATCTTGTTTTGTTTGATACCATTTTGTGTTGTTATGTGTCTTCCATAGAAAAAAATTTTGTTCGCTTTTGTTTTGTTTTGTTTCGTTTGTACTTGTGTTCCATTTCTAAAACTATACAATTACTTGATTCTCATAAATAGTTAAAATTGGTTATTGTTTAGTATTGTAAACCGAAATAATTATGTGGATGAAGTTAGTTTTATATTCGGTTTCGCGTTAATACGGTAGGTACCTAAATGAAAGAATAATCTTTCTAAAGATGAGATAACACTTATGTAAACTAGAGAACGTATGGTTTATATTTTACTTAAATTATGTGACCTTAATTTTGAGGTTACAAAGTCATTTTGTCAAACTTCAATGGTGAGAAAGTCAAAGTCATGATGTACTTTGACCCGATGTTTTAAAAACCGGACCGGACATCGAACCGTTTTTTTTCGGTTCTCGGTTTTCTTTGATTTTTTTGTTTTTGTTAGTTTTTCTTTGGAAACCGTCGAACCGGTTGCGGTCCGGTTCATCAGTTGAACCGGTTGAACCGGCCCGTCAGTCCGGTTTTCAAAACATTCCTTTGGCCCAATCCAGTTTTGCCCATTATAGTTTTACCCATTACATGTGGCTTTAGTGGCTCATTGCACATTATATTGCCAATTTGGGGATAAGCCCACCTAGCACCTGCAATGGATTTAATAAGTTTGGACATAGGGACTAGTATGCGATGATATGCAAGACGATTATGGTCTTAAGAAACTGAAAGAATGATGAAGGACGACTCTACAAGTTATAGATATTTCGGATACTGGTATTGTCGGATGAAGATAATTAACTAATCATCACATCACAAAAAAATGAGAAACACCTTGCATGGACCGATCCTCTTCATCTTAAACTTGTTATATGTACCTACCGGAAACTTGATACGCTAGAATAAGGCATAGTCAAATTTGATACTCATTGACTCATTGTGTGTTCTTCTAACTATGGACTGGCTTGTCTTAGAAAATTATCATGAGAAAGTGTTTTGTGCGTCGTTGGACTAGTTACGAACATGTGGTCGCACACATACACACACACACACATCTCAAGTGCTTCCACTCCGTTTTCACCTTTCCTCCTGGTGAAACAATTTTCAGTTATGTAGATCTGTAATATAGATTAATGCCTTTTTGTGATGAAAGTGGCATTGCAGTTCTCCATGTTTTTGGAGTGCAATTGGTAACGTCCAAGTTACATTTGGTAAATCAGTGCTTCAAAAAGATTCTTGCCACCCGTCACAGGAAATGTATAATCGATAAAGATTGTTTGGGAAATTTTTTTGATTACATGATAACCGCCGCGGCAACGCTGGTACCTTTTGAGCTGTAATCATGAGATATTCATCAAGCAACATGTATTGCACGACTTGAAAACGTATTCATCAAGAGACATGTAATCATGAAGTGGGATTTAAATTGTGATTTCCCTCGATCGGAAAACCTGTAACTTGTCTACTCTTTGTTTATTTAATCACTCTTTCATCTAGAACTAAGAAAGATTCTTTCGGTTTAGTATAACATTGCGCATTTATAATTGGTATCCTTTTGGCAATGCTGGAAGGGAGATAAAGTGTAATCTTTGAACAAATGGTGGTTAGGTAACTTCATGACGTTTCATCTAGGATGTTTGGTCATCTCTTATATTGAATATATAAATACGAAATCATGTTGCAGAATAAATTTTGATAAATTTACCTTTTCTGGAGTTTTGCCGGAAAAAGTAAATGAATTCTACTCATATGCATTTCATCAAACACATTTCACTATTAATAAATCAAACTTGTAACTGGTGTTAAAATCAAAACTATTGAGGAGGAATTTGTCTAAACAGTGGTTAACAAATAAAAATTACAAACGCTTTTGTTATTGGACTACCAGGACCAAATGCTATTTCCACCAAAATATGTACCATAGCGGATGGCCCCACCATGTTGTGATAGAGGTGGGAGGTCTCGGAACATACTCAAGTTTGTGACGTCTTGATGTAAATCTCCATTACATATTAGTCTTGCACCACACTCCTTCACCTCAATACCTTCATTTTCGAACCTAAATGTAACAAAATTCTTTGCTTCCACCCATTCCCATATTTTACTCAATTCCCATATACCACTGGTATAACGCAACCATATCATGTATGAGTCATCCTTTTTTAATTCTGGAAACTCATAGTATGAACCTAGCTTATTTCCATCAAAGTTCTCTACAAAGTATCCAATATCTCTGCAAGGCTTTTTTCTCTTAAAAACAACACAAGTTCCAAATCCCCTTAAATTATTGAAGTAAGAATCTGATGGTAATTCAACCTTTACATGATTTCCCGTACTTCTATTTGTAAACCACTCAGGAATGCTATTCCCATGATATACTATATCTAAATCAGAGTCAATGTCTTGCAAGAAGAACTCACATCTGTTAGTCGGGAAACCCAAATTCCCAAGGAAAGAGAGCCGGTGAATAGAGCCTTGGGAAGTTATAGATGAGTCAAGACACTGAGTCTTCGATATAGACCCCTCGCTATCAATGGTAACATTCTTAAACAGATTTGGACAATTGCTAAAATCATTGTAACTATACCTTGATTGGTCTTTAGATGATCCGGACACTTCTCTTAAGGAGGTGCAATCACGTGCACTAATTCTCCATACGCGGGGTGGAAGTTCGGGCAACACTTCCAGCTTCTTGCAACCATCAACATTAATCCATCCAAGACTAGATAGTTGACTGAAACTTCGAGGCAAGCTAGAAAAATTGTTCCCTTGTAAGTCTAGAGTCTCTAGACGTGATAAGCCTCCAATGCTCTCAGGCACTTCTAATAAATTGCAGTAGCTGAAATTCAGATACTTTAACATATGTAAACCTGTCACTGAAGACAACACTGATCTTTGGGGATGTTGTTGTTTACTTAGTAAACCAAAAGGGGCAGTGATTGAAGTTAACCATCTAGGCTGAATCTTACCATTTCGACCAAATGACAATGATTCAAGGTTTATCAAAGAGGATACAAAGGAAGGAAGTTCGGTTATGGCAGTTCTGTCAATATGAAGTTCCACTAAGGTCTTGATCCGGCCCAAGACTTCAGGCAGTTGGTCGACTTTTAGGCACCCTTTTAGATTCAAAACTTGAAGAGCATCCATTTCCACTCTACATGGAAAATTCTGAAGCCGTTTGCAGTCTCTCAGATTTAACACAACAAGCCTCTTGAGCATTCCAATCGAGGGATGAACGCTAACCAAATTCACACAACCTTCAAGACTTAGCTCTTCGAGATTTATAATCTCTGAGAAGTCAGGGGTGGTTGTTAGGTTACAACAGTATCTTAGCTTCATTGCTTTCAACCTTCTAAAACTCTGACATCAAAAGAAAAAAGATAAGTTCGTATATCATTAAGTGTTAAACATGAACACATGTATGAACAAGTAAATACCTTTGGTGTTGTCCAAAGTTGTTTTATTTGGCTGTAAGAGAGGTCGATGGCAACAATGTTTTCTGGATAGAAATCTGAAGGTAAGTATTTGAAAGGGCATCCATGCCAACAAAACAGCCTTAGCTCATTCGACAAAAATTTCAGACTTCCTGACAACTTCACTGCAAATGGCCGCCAAAAATGTTCTTGAGAATAAAATTTCAGGATCCGCAAGTTTTTCATACGTGTAAAATCTTTTCCATCTATGGGAATATTTTGGCCATTATTCTTTAGCAAAAGGACAAGAACTTCAACTTCTTCTGTTACCTATATACAAATAATAAATCATTAGACTGCAATTTCTTATACAGAAAAGATTAATAAAGCCAACTGTCTATTCTTATTAGACTGTAATACCTTGTTTTTATTCAATGCATCGTAAAACTCTGATGAAATCCACAATCTGCTCCGATTCCCAGGCATGTTGAACTCTTCACGTATAATTTCCCTTGCCATGCTTTGAATCAATTCATGCATTTGAAGAGACATCTTACACGGAGATACTGTTATCAGGAACTTATCAACCAAAACTTCAATATTAGCATTTGCGGAACAGTTGCTGCTGTCTAGTACACTTGCAGCAAAATATCTATTTTCCCCTATGAAGGCACATGCAATGTCAAGAAACATTCTTTTCTGATCAGATGCTAGCCCATCAAAACTTGGTCGAAGTTTTTGTAGTATATCTGAATTAGGATATGTTTGGAGTCTATCCAATTCGCTTTTCCAAACATCCACAGATTTTTCATGCAATAATCGACCAAAAATTTTGAGAGCCAACGGGTGACCTTGCATATGTATTATAACTTGGGAAGCGAGCACATTGAAATCTTTTGTAGGATGCCTTTTGCCAAATGCATATAAACTAAAGAGCTTAAGAGCTTCACGATCCTCTAAAGTTTCCATTTCATATATTTCCACATTATGAGACCTTAGCAATTGTTTGTCTTTACCAGTGAAAATTATAAGACTTCCAGGGAAAAACCAATCAGATGAACCTGCTAGTGCTTCTAACTGCTCCAAATTATTCACATCATCCAAAACAAGAAGGATCCGCTTACACACCATCCTTTTCTTATTATCATAGTTCCTTCACCAACACTTGATATCTGTAGATCTTCTCTTTTCAGGATCTTACCAATCATTTGCATCTGGACTTGCGTTAGGCCTTGACGTTTTTCGACTCCTTGGACATCATCACAAAAGCAACTTCCTTCAAATTGGATATGCATCAAGTTATAAATAGCTTTGGCAAGGGTCGTCTTTCCTATCCCGCTTATACCACATATTCCAATCATGTTAACCTTATCTGACCCAACGAAGCGTGACAACTCCAATTTGTCGAAATGGAAATCAATGCCAACAAGGTAATCAGCAACATGCAAGGGTCCGTCACATAATTTTTTGAGGATTTCTTTGGAGATGCAATCAATGAACTTGGACTCATACCTGTTAACCATAAAAGAAAAAGAAAAAAAAAAGTCAATACAGAGAGTTAAGCTTTAGGAGAGCTACAAAACTAATTGGTTGTGCGAAAACAACTAACCTAAAGATAAATACACAAAACAAGAAATTTACCCATTTGTCATGTCCTGGAGATCCCATCCAGATAAGTTAGCCGCCATGGATAAAGCATCCTTCCATTTATCCATCTCTGTACTACTTGAAAGTTCATGTCTGGCAAATGCTTCAGCATAGCTCCCTGTCTGTTTCCTCACCACGTCAGGTTTAACATCATAAAAGATAATTTGAACCTCGTGTTTTGGAGTTTTAATCTGCTTGCACTCAAGTATTTTGACAAGTTCCCTTAAACACCATGATGAAGAAGCATAATCTTTGGAGAAGATAACAATCAAAAACCTGGATTCTTCAATGGCTTTGTAGAGATGAGGAGATATCTCTTCTCCTTTAGGCAATTCGTTGTCATCTCTAAAAGCATAAATTCCTTTTTGCTTGAAATCATTGAATAGATGATCAATGAAACTTTTACGGATATCTTCACCTCTAAAGCTTACAAAAACATCATATTTCCATCGATGAGGAATGGAAGAAGCAGCCATGATCAATGATATGTAAGCAGCTAGCTGGATTTCCATGTTAAAGATTAGCCCAACGTAATATTTTACTAAAATAGTAATGTAACATTTAGACGTAAAATGAATTGTGCATGAAAGAATCGTTAAGTGCAGCCGTGCAGGGCATATGTTGATAACTTCATTTACAGAGTACATTTTAACGATTAAAATAGACTTGAACTATGTCATATATATAGATGTTTAAATCGTTAAATTAAGTGTATCTGACTGTGTTTCAAACTTGATTCTTGTAAGGTTACTTTTTATTTTGAGTTAATTTCATAAATGGTCTCTGTGGTCTGTCGGGTTTAACGGATTTAGTCCATTTACTTTTTTTTAATAGATCCAGTCCCTGTGGTTCCCGTATCGGGTTTGGTCCCTTGACCAATTTTTCTGTTAGTTTGACTGTTTGAAGGGATGAAATGACTAAACTACCCTCATACTATTATTACTATTATTATTATTATTATTATTATTATTATTATTATTAATTATTATTAGAGGAAAGTGAATATGGGGCTATCACACATCTAAGCTTATATGCGAAATCATCAAAAAATACGTCATTTTAACAAGAAAAAACATCAAATCTACCTCATTTTTATCATGATACTTCTGAATACTAGTGTTTTCTCTTGATTTCATCACAACATCACTTAAGTTGGGTTCACGTTGATTCATGCATTTTCTACATCATATTGTTAGGTGTTTTCATTAACTAACAAATTAGTTATAGATTCAGCAATGGTTTAATTTAATTCATCATTAAAATGTGTTTCAATATGCATATATTAGTCCCACTACCCAAATTTTGAAAAAATAATAATCAAAACTACGTATTTTTTTAGTGATTTTTTATGCTTTCGCATGTAAGCTTAGATGTGAGACAGCCACATATTCACTTTCCTCTTATTATTATTATTATTATTATTATTATTATTATTATTATTATTATTAATTCCAAAAAATCTTAATATCATTATACACGAACAAAGATAGATCTGCGCCTATTTTTCTTTCACCCTTTTTTTTTCTTGATCTTCATCTTCCCCACCACCAACCCTTCTCCCTACTGCCACCACCACGAAACCATTACCACCACCCACAACCGCTAAAATAACTCCATAAGCACCCACTCAAAAATCATAATCTAATTATACAAATCTAACTTTAAATACAATCCTAACACTTTCTTTCTTATCAGCCAAATCTATTTTTTTAAATACAATCCTAACACTCAAAAATCATAATCTTATCGGGCCACCTCAAATTCCGGCCAGCCACCCTCAAACACCCATACTGCTTACATACTTCAACAAAGCAGCCAAATCTATTTTTTGTAACCTACACCATTTTTTTTTCAACAAAATCTATTCAAAATAAACAAGAAAATCAAATAAAACATAACCCTACCAAATACACAAACAACAATCCCTCTTTTGTTCTTCCTTGTTCAATACCGAATACACAAACATCATCTCCAACTTTCATTTCTATTTGTGCTTTACAAACCAAAACTAACACATCATCTCCAACTTTCAACAAGAAAATTAAAACACATATCTTTATATAAAAAAACACAAACATACAAACATAAAACACAAAAATGAAATAAGCAAAGAGTAATGATGACTTACTGATTTTCCGATGGATTAAGAAGCAGAGAATATGATGAATGCAATCAATAATGGAAGCTCAAGTTACATACATATGTAATGCAAATGGATTGAACTTAACTTAACTTTATATCCAACAGTTACACTTCTAATCCCCAAGGTATTAATATATGCAAGTTCAGCTCTTAAAAGTTTTTGAATATCAAAGAAAGGAACTTTTATAAGCAATAGCATGATTTTAACTTTAATATTGCAATGGGCTACAAGCACACGCTTTCTTTTCTTCCTTTGTTGACAAAGTTAAAAACAAACATTTTAATTCGTGAGAACTAAGGAGTATTTGTGAAATTTTGGTCAGAACACAAGGACTAAACCTGTACACTACCATGATATAAACACGTCTTTATCACTTTATGAGTCTTTTGTTCTTCCTTGTTCAATACCGAATACACAAACATCATCTCCAACTTTCATTTCTATTTGTGCTTTACAAACCAAAACTACCACATCATCTCCAACTTTCAACAAGAAAATCAAAACACATATCTTTATATAAAAAAAACACAAACATACAAACATAAACACGAAGCCACCACCATGATTAAATAAATAAAAACAAGGAAATAAGCAAAGAGTAGATGATGACTTACTGATTTTCCGATGGATTAAGAAGCAGAGAATATGATGAATGCAATCAATAATGGAAGCTCAAGTTACATATGTAATGCAAATGGGTTGAACTTAACTCAACTTTATACCCAAGAGTTACACTTCTAATCCCCAAGGTATTAATAAATGCAAGTTCAGCTCTTAAAAGTTTTTGAATATCAAAGAAAGGAACTTTTATAAGCAATAGCATGAATTTTACTTTAATATTGCAATGGGCTACAAGCACACGCTTTCTTTTTTTCCTTTGTTGACAAAGTTAAAAACAAACATTTTAATTCGTGAGAACTAAGGAGTATTTGTGAAATTTTGGTCAGAACACAAGGACTAAACCTGTACACTACCATGATATAAACACGTCTTTATCACTTTATGAGTCTTGCAAAGACCTGTACACGATGACAATTTAAGTCTATCTTCTAGTAAACTTCCTTGAAATTGTTGACCTTAAAAGTGAACATTTCACACATAAAATCAGTATGGTTGGTGGTTAGGTGGATGATTGTAAAAAGTAAAGAAGCAATTACATATATACATATCAAAACTTGCATGTTTATGTTAGATTATTAAACCCCGTAGGTAATACTTTATTATTCACCACTATTTATAAATTAGGGTTTCTATTATCTTCTAATATTAGTTATAATATGTAACCAAGAAATTTAAAAGTCATTGTATATCATACATAAAAAAACTCGAATTTTAAAAAGATATTCAAATTTTATTGACATCAAAAGTGCAATCCTTACAACTTCGAAAATGTAGACACTGTCCTTGTATTGCTTGTCCCGTATTATTGTTGGAAGCATTTAGGTTGCGTTTAGTTATTGTAGAAAGTTGGTTAGAATAAATTTGAAACACAAATTTAGCAATGTTGAATAGCACAAAAGAAAATGTTCCTTGGTCCAACTCAACATATACTTCGAGGGACTTTCCTCACGTCTCAACTTCCTCCCACTTTCCTGAGGGAGTGGAACCCTCCGACCCACCAACCCTTTCAAAATTTAACCAATCAAATTCCTCCACCTCATTTTAACCCTCCAACCCTCCATTCAACCTTTTTTACTGGCGCCCATCATTCTCAATCCTCCCAAATCTTTTTTTAAATATTCATAATTTGTCCTTCAAATTTATAAATTTGCAACATTAACCCTTCCAATACTAAACAATTATATAAAAAAACAAACATTTTATTAATAACTAAAATTAAAAGTACAATTCATAAAATAAAAAGAAACTACATAACTAAATCTTCAACCGGCATTGGTTGAGCCTCCGGGTCATCGAGGTATGCTAAATCTTGAGACGCTACATGCTCCGTAAGATCAAATTGAAGACGATGATGGATTTGTTCATCTAGTAACTCCGGTAGTGCGTTGTCGTCATAAACGGGTTGCACCGGCGGATCCATTATATGAGTCGGTGATATTGCCCTCCCGTCATCTTTTATAACCATGTTGTGCAATATACAACACGCGTAAACGATGTTAGTGATCTTTTCGATGGTCGTTTGACGGATCTTGTGATTCAAAATACCCCATTTTCCCTTAAGAACACCAAAACATCGTTTGACATCTTTTCTTGCCGACTCTTGAACTTTCTTGAATTTCTTTTCCTTCGCTTCAGTCGGATACGGAAATGCTTTGACATGAGTTAAGTACCTAGGATAGATTCCGTCGGTAAGATAATATCCTCGTTTGTAGTTACGCCCGTTTACAACGAATGATGAGTTAGGAGCCGTTCCATTTCGCTCCCTAAGATACAAAGTCGATTGATACAAAACATTGACATCGTTAAGCGACGCGGGAGGACCAAAAAAAGCGTGCCAAATCCACAAATCTTGTGAAGCAACGGCTTCAAGCATAATTGTCGGGTATGGATACCTCCCACTCTTGTATTGGCCTTTCAAATGTTTAGGACAATTTCTCCAAACAAAATGTGTACAATCAAGGCTACCTAGCATTCCCGGAATCTTGTGTCTTCGTTGATGCGCCTCGTACAAGCGTGCAACGTCGTGACTAGTAGGCCTACGTAAGAACTCGCGCCCATATATCTCGATGACCGCGGTGCAAAAATGATCAAGGCATTCGCGTGACATTCTTGCGGCCATGCATAAGTAGTCGTCAAAGTTATCCGGAGGGTTGCCCGTTCCGAGTTGTTTAACTGCGGATGTGCATTTTTGTAGAGCCGTAAAGCTCTTTCCCCCCTACCATCTTCACCCTCTTGAAAATACTCGAACCTCTGCTCAATATCACCAACAATTTGTAAAAACAACATTTTGGACATCCGAAACCTCTCACGAAACAAAGACGGGCCAAACTTCGGTTCATCAACGAAATAGTCACGCATTAGAGTTTCTTGAGCTTCTTCCCGAAACCGCTCGATATAGGTTCGGGTTTCTTTCGTGCTTGCCGTGTCTTCTTCAAGCGACTCAACCACGGAGCACAAAAAAGGTATCGTACTACCCGTGGATAAGTCCGGTAAGATAGGCGGCATCGATAACTCGGACGAAGAGGAAGAAGATGATGAAGATGATGATGATGATGATGATGACATTTTTTGATAAAAAGGTTGTGAAAATGAAATATATGTGTTGTGATTAAAAGTGTGTATTGTGTTGCTATATTTATACTCAAAAAAAGGGACCAATTTTTTTTTCTTTGCTACGCTCCTCCAACGTATACTTCATATATTTCATTTTCAACCCTCAAAACGGTCATATGACCGTTGCTTTTCCTTTCCACGCAGCGAGTTCATAACTCGCAAATGCAGCCCGCTTGGCCAACCCGCAATATCGGCGGCGGTGTGCCCGCCAACCCGCTGAGCCCGCTGCCTTAACCCGAGCTCCACTCCTTCCTCCCTAAATTATTGTCTTTTATTCGAAGTTCACACTAGCTTTAATGGGACAGAGTCGCTTAAAAGTTAAGTCCCTTTAATTAAAGTTGCAACTCTTTAATAAAGTAGCTTTAAATAATCATTGAATTGTATCCTTTTACTTTTAAAATCTTACTGCTTCCTTCATGGGGAGTAGAACAAATTTAACACCATTAAGTTGAAACTTGTGTGTGTTCTCTCTACGGTTATAAGTTGCATTGAATTCGTACAACCATGGTTTTCCAAGAACTATATTTACAGAAAGCATCCATCTCGACGATATCGAACAAGAACTCATCTTTATACATTCCAATCGAAGACCAAATCTATATCTATACTATATAATAAACAGCTACATGTTACAACCCGATGAAGCATCCGGTGCAATCAATGCACTGATGTGTCTTCGCTGTGATTGATCGATGATTTAATACGTACAACCTCCTTATGCAGGTCATTATTCACACCTTATCATCAAAAACGCACAACAAACTCATTCAATTACAGATTCAAAAAAATCAAATCATTGATCTTATTTTTGGTATGCAATAACTCTTACGATTCATCATTAGCTTCCTCTATACGCTCCCTCTCTATTTTTGAAACGCCCCTCATTGATTTGTACACTGTCGGGTAAGTACCCTTTTAATTTTAATTTTATGGTTTTGATTTATGTCTTGCAAAACCCAATTATTTCTGCGATTAATTACTTGATGAATTAGTTTTGATATTTGTATTTAATTAGAACCCTAAATTTTTTTGGGGGAAATAAAACGAGGGTACTGCAATTCATGTTTTATGTAGATTAAATTTTGCGATTAGTTTGTTTAAATCAATTTATGTCTTTTGGCTTATTTATCTTCTATCTTCATACACAGTTAGTATGATTTTGTATCTTTTTATTTAATAGTTTTGTGGAATGATTAGGTGATATGTTAATGTTTTTTCTTTTAAATTAAAATTTGCAGGTGGACTTTCTTGATGGTTGCGATATACTTTGCGGTCTATGATGATTTACTTGATATAAATTTGTGATGAACTTTGTGTAGTGTTGTGTTTTGAAAGTGATTATAAATGGCAGGAGTATATGATTATGCCCGTATGCTCAAGGTAAATGGCAGTAATGTATTATTTCTTCTTTTTATTCATGAGTCTTGATATCTCATATCTTTGACTGTCTCATTTTTTGACAGGTTTGCGACAAACAAAAAACTATTCTATTAGCTGACATGGCACACATCAGCGGGTTGGTTGCTGCTGGTGTTATACCATCTCCTTTTGAATATGCTATGTTCTAACAACCAGGAAACACAAGTCACTACGTGGACCACATGGAGCCATGATCTTTTTCAGGAATGGGCTAATGAGATCAACAAAAAAGACGAACAAGTGAGTTACTGTATCTATATGACTTATATAATATCTACTATTTTACCTCACTTCATGTTGATTAGCTTTTATATAAATTCTTTGTAAGCCAATTGAGATAACTTTTGACTATATTTTGTTTGGTTTATAGGCTACAACCCCATAGTACAAGGCATACCAACAACAAGTTCGTACCAATTGCAAGAAATTTTCGAAGGTTCACTAAATATGATCATCGTTAAAGCAATGTTGGTTTTGTATTTTACAGTTCACCCAAGTCATACTTGGTGGCTTGGTGTCTTATCTCCTCAAAAAAGGTCTGTGTGAAAACGTAGAGTGGGGGTGAATACGTTTACCGTTTTAAAACTTAAAACTTGTTGTATCAAATTTCCAATTCGGCTAGTTCTAATATGAACACTGTCTGTTGTAGTTTATGTCTACCAAGTTGTCACACAAGTATTATCACATAATCACAACACAAGCAATCACATAATGCAAATATAAAAGTAAAGAGATAAGTAAAAGAAAGCGCAAACCGAACACGATGATTTATAGTGGTTCGGTCACGGAGCTCCTCTCCGCCCTACTCCACTCCCCGAGTACCCAACTCGAGAGTTACTTCACTAGATCAACAAGCTCCCTTTCTTAGGCGGAGAAAACCTTTACACGTCGCTTACTTCCTTTTCCGGTACTAAGCTAAACACCGGGTTCTTTACAAGGGTACAACCACTCCCATCGTCGCTTATACAATTACCGACACTAAGCTAGATGTCGAGTTCTTTACAAGGGTGCAACCACTCCCAACACTCTTTGTATTTTAAGGACTAAAATACTAACCTCACTCTACTGATCTAAATGATACAATGATGGTTACAACAATGATCCATGACATAAGTATATCATGGATATGAATGCCTACACTATATGAACTTCCATTGATCGGAAGCCTTCAATGTATGAAGATCACAAGCTCCCTAAACTTGTTGTGATGGATCTTCATGTATGCAACTAAGATCTTCTTGGTGGATCATGAAGTATGCTATGGATGATGTCTCATGATCTTGAGCTTGCTTCACAGGATCATTAACAATGTATGCTTACAATATAATGAAAGTTAGTAACATTATGATCATTATGTAATGGGTGATTAATGTATGAATCTACATGGTTTGCTACTGATCTAAGTGTGTGTAATGAGTGAGGGAATGTATGTTCTAGTTGGATGAAACCAATGGGTAACAATGGGCAAGTATTTATAGTAAAACTAAAACCATGTGTACAACTAAAACCATGTGTAAGACTAAAACCATGTGTACAACTAAAACCATGTGTGTAAAACCATGTGTTACTAATTATAGGAAAACAAGCAAATCACCCCACGGATCCGGCGGATCCCTAAAAAGGGATCCGTCTTTGTATTAATTTGGATCCGTCAAAATGACAGCTAATAGATTTTGATGTATCTTTCCATATCTTGCATATCTAGCCAAATCTTATGAAATCTTCAAATGTCAACTATGTAACTTGAGAATCTAAACAAGATATTACAAAATCTATCCAAGATATCATTCATGATGCATGCCATGATGTCATCCTAATATTTAACTAATAAAGTTTCCATTTTAAGAAATAAACATGTAAACTTGTATATGTTATTCCTAGTGAACTTTGTAATGTGTATATGTATGTAACATGTATCCTAGTGATCATGTAGCATGTATAATGAGGTTCTAAGTAGAATAATTAACCTTTTTAAAATACTTAATGACCTAACCGTATTTTAAACATTCTAATGGTTTGTTAAGGGTTTGATCATAATGCCACATAACAAACATGTACGAACCTGTGTTGTATCATACGAGGACTCGAGAGATGTTGAATGTATGCTGAGACAAGATAAGATTACAAGTAACTTGTACATTTTACGTTATGTATCAAGTTACATGTTTGTCATCAATCAAAACAAACGAGATTGCTTGCACTAGCAATCTCCCCAACGAGACTGCTTGCACTAACAATCTCCCCCTTTTTGATGATGACAAAATATGTAAACGTGATAGAAAGTAAAATGCAAAAAGTTACTTGTGTCCGTAATTACTTACTTTATCCTTGTGTCCGTTTCTCTTTCTCCCCTTTTCTCCTTGTGTCCATAATTACTTACTTTCTCCGTTTACACCTTTCTCCCCCTTTTGTCGAAGCAAAAAGGGTGTGTCCTTGGAGTTAACTTCATTTCTCCCCGAAATGGCGAGCTTGCATCATCCCTAGTGAAGTTAAATAGACTACTCCAATCTCCTATGGTTGTTGCGTCTCCTAGGTTGTAAGCGGATCCATGGTTCAAATTAAGACTCTTAACCTACATCAAGGTTAGTGGTGTGCAACATAAAAAGAATATATATGAAAAATGCATGATGAATGAAATGCAAATAGCCAACGATACACGTGGGTAATCTATGTTGGACTATGTAAACCTATCTCCTCCTTTTTGTCGAAACGAAAAGAAGATATGCGTAGCGGAATGTGGTAACCAATCCTTGGTGATTACTCCTCCTAGTTTAGAGTACCAAGTATGATAATGCAATGATAATGAGAACTTTAAGGCTTCCCCTTGGATAATACTCCCCATTGCTAGAGTACCAACGTATACTTTCCATGGATGGGAAATGCTACAAAAAAAATGAGTTAGTTCATGATGTCCCCCCCCTTGATCTATACTCCCCATTGCTAGCGTACCAACGTATATGATCCAAGGATGAAGAATCCTACAAAATAAAGGTTAGTATAAAACAATATTTGTCCTTGGACAAGTATATGATATACACCAATGTGTGTATATGATGCATCCTAAAAACTACTTGACGAAAGCTCCCCCTTGCTCTAGCGCGTCAGGATGAACCTACAAAACAAAAGATCAATGCACTAGAAGCTATGTCTTAAGTCATATACGACCAATGTGTATAGACGATGCAATATGAGTGCTAGACTGATAATCCTCCTGGTTTGAGATTGTCAAGAAGCACCTATAAAAAAAGGAATAGTAATCGAAGCAAACTTTATCCTATGATGAGTAAGCTATATACGATCGAGCGTATATGATGATGAACCTACAATGAAATGGTTAGTGCAATATATTTTATCTCAAAGAAAAATATTATGCAACATATCAATAGTCTAATCACAAGCAACATACCAATTGTGATTGTCTAATCAAATAAAAATATGATGCAGCAATATCATATGATAAAATCCTACAAAACAATGCCTATGAGGAGGATATGAAGTGAAGTTAAAAAGCTTAAAGTAAGTGGTGTTAATATGATGTTGGTTTACAAGTGAATGATAACTTAATGGATGACTAAAGGTTGATGTAAGTAGGTTTTTCGCTAATCCATGGGATTGATGATTAGTGAAAGAAGTGATGGATGGTGGTGATTATAATGAATGCAATGAATTCAGAAACTCTAATGTATAGCAAATGATATAAGAGTATTTGAAGACGGTTACAGTTATGATATTATCATCTACCAAAGATGAATCTTGTCATAGTAAATGTTTGAATGAGAATGAGAGGAAGTGAAGACAATGATCACTTAGGAATAGAGATTCCATATGTAATAATTGGAAATACTAGATACCTATATGTGGATGAGAATGACATCATATGATGAGAGTGTTGGTTGGACTAACATGTTGAGAATGATGGTTCTGTTTGCACTGACAATGACATGCTTGATATGTAACAAGAATGAAAAAGGATGAGATCCTATGACGGTGTTCTAGACACTGAAGATGTTCTAGACAATTAAGTTGTGAGATTAAGATGAAAATCCTAGATTCGTTGATTACCTAAAGTTGTTTGGTTTCTGAATGGTTAAAAGCTGATCAGGTACCCGCGGATTTGGCGGAACCAAAATTTTGGTTCCGTCCTTCTTATCGAAGGGTTCCGTGGGACCAACATCGATTAGGTCATGTTTTGTCGTTTTTGATCAAACGAAGGTTCATGCTAAGGTCTATTCACTTATAA
This sequence comes from Artemisia tridentata subsp. tridentata, assembly GCA_021014915.2. NCBI lineage: Eukaryota > Viridiplantae > Streptophyta > Magnoliopsida > Asterales > Asteraceae > Artemisia > Artemisia tridentata. The sequence goes on along the minus strand of CP139502.1, from coordinate 354,873,759 downwards.
CTACTAATTTGGTTTCACTAATCCTAGTCAAATTCTAAGGAGACTTAATGTATCTCATTTAAGAGGTTTGTCAAACACATGATGTGTTTTTCTTTTAATGAGATATTGGTGCAGAGCTGTGATGTTGAGCTAATAAGGTTAGAAACACTTTGTGATTTTGTGAACTGATTTAACTAAGTGATTTGAACCTACTTGTCGGTATTTGGGAATGTAAGAAACATGAGTACATGTTATTTAATGAAAAGACAATTATGTGAATGAATTTCTCTCCTCCTTAATTGGTGGACATTCAACATAATCTATGATGCATTAAATGAAGAATGAAGGTAAAGTGTTTAGGATGTTGCAGATTAATGAAAGCGATGAGCTTAGCAATGTTTTAGTGGATATTGGTTAGCATACAAAGAACTTCATCCGTGAAGTTATGTAGCTCTTCTCTATCAATGCGAGATGATCGCACGATGAGGCATGTGGTTTTCCTTATGGGAGATATATTGTTTTAACTAAAAGATGATGGAGATATTGTTAGGTGAGCGGAAGCAACAATACGATTTGGAGAGAGGTATATTGAAAGATATCCAAACACAAATTTCAAACCTCTAAAACTTAATCCTATTAGCTTTTTAAAGCTATATGCAAGAAAATGGATCCCATAAACATATTACTAATCTAAGTAGCAATAATGAGATAACAATTATGCAAAATAAGCATAACAAAGAGAAATAACAAATAGTTTGTTATCAGCCTACAAGACAAAAGTCTTAATGACAAAAGATGTGAATATCATATGACAACATCTTATAAAAACAAATAATCTACTAATAGACATAAAGATACCACATAGCATAAAGACAAATAATCATATTGCAAGATAGCATTGTTTTAGATACTACATTGTGAAATTGTTTTTAAGTTAGGCTTAGTCACTTAAGCATACTTACCCATTAATTAACACAATGATCTATGTATAAAATAAAATGACTTCTAAATGTTCATCATACCAAGACCACTTAGACAAAGTGCACATATGGCAAACAAATAGTGTGACAAAGAAGTGAGACTAAGATTCATGCAAACCATTATAACATTTAGGAGCATGTACCATTTAGACTATCCTACGAAAAAGCTCAATGATTGTCAACTAAAGACAAAGACTATCTAACACCATATAGTAAGTGTGAGTTAACAAGTAATACATTAATCTTGCGAAATAGCATATAACAAAAGAATGAACATATCATACAAATCATACAGCATATAAGCATGCAGAAAAAAAAAACTTTCTAAGGTTTACACATTTGACAATGATAACATCAAGATATCAAACAAATATCATGTAATCAATACACGTATATGTAATGCAAGTGATTTTATTAATAAACTAAAGAAAAATCACATCTACTTCTTGTTTGATTAATTATTCCTAAGACAAGATAATTCACCAATACATGACTTAATGAGACTCAACTATTTCTATAAAAACTAGTGTGATGAAGATGTCATGTTATACACGTAAATTTGACAAATATGTGTCGATGGATTTTAATCATTGTGTTTGGAATCTAAGATTGAATGATCTAAAGGGTGACATCCTTTAATTTGAGTTTAAGTATGAGTTATGCAAGTGATCTAAGATCAAGACATGTGTTTGTGTGTGGTAACAGGATATGTCATGAAAGTTCTGAAGAAAGTTATTTGGAACAAGAATCTAAATAAAGTTACCGACTTTAATAGGTCTTGTGTATGCTCCAGAGATGTGAATATGCACAAGGTTTGACCAAGGTTTAATGTACGCTTAAAAGGAAATAGATACGTATGGTATCTTTCAACAAGTAAGATTTAACTAGTGCTCAATAAGGAAGATAGTTCATAGAACTAGTGGATGTTTGTTTTAAGATTATTTGCCCAATGAGGTGTAAAGAAATCTCTTGTAACATAACCGTTCATGTTGCAAGAAAATAATGATGCATAGGATATACATTATCCTTTTTAACAAGATGAAAAATAAACACATAATGTTTTTCCGAAACATCATGTTTTCCTAAATGAAGATATGAACACAAAGTATTTGAATTAGATAGACTTATCCTAAATAAACTAGGTTTCAATAATATGATAACTAGACAAGATAAACTTACTTGAGTTTCTTTTGTATACTCCTCAAGATTGTTATTTGGGATGTATGAGATTGGCTTTGAGATTTCATTATAACATAAGTTGTTACAATGTTGATTCAAGATTAAATGAAACAAAGTATTACCAATACTTTGATGACTTGTGGTACTACTTAATGAATGTGAGCATCATGCTCATTTGATGGTGAAGTTCTAATTCTATAGGTGGCAAGGTATTGATGAGTTGATTCAACTTGCATTTGATTTGGTATGAGTGTTGGACTAAGGGCTTTTTGAGCAATGCACTCAATGGCATGAATTATGGTGATGAAGGAGTTTGTTGAACTTTTGGGTTTCATGAATGTTGAAGATTACAAGAATGGATACTAATTCTTGTGGTTCACTAGCGGATGAAGTGTTTGGTTATGTTTGTGAAACCTAGGGGCTGAAGGTGATGAAGACTAATTCTTATGTTTCATTGGTTGGTATCACTAGTGTGTGATGTGATCTAAAGCATAAGGTCTGAGACGTATCACATAAGTGAATGTGTTGGGATAATGGTGAAAGTACAAGTATACTTAGGTGATAGGATAAGTGTTTTAACATACGTTGTTAAAATACTTGGGAGTTGATTCTTTCGGATATGACTTTTAATGACTACATTTGTAAGTCAAAATATACTTGAATACTTCGGATGAAATACTTAAGTTGTCAATCTTACTTTGAGAAAAGGATAGCAAGACTTGATAATTACATCTATAACTTAAGTGTGAGTTATGACTCGATGTAAATCCTCATCGTCTTGAAGGATGACATGTTAACCAAGTGAGGCAACATATGTGAATACAAGATAACATCTACAACCATGAATTGGGTTTGTAATCTGTTGATCCCAGTTGAGCTTCACGATCTTATTAATTACTTTAGATAAATCTAAGGTAATCGGTATAGAAACTGATCTTGAGTTGTATATCAAATATTATGCGGAAACTAATACTTGATCTTAAGAAGAATAAACACAAAACGAATTATCAAACAACACTTCAATATTAATACGATTGCTCGACAGCAATAGGGTTACAAGAAACCTTGAAGTGTAAAACAATAATATGTATGCTAAGATAATCGATATCTAACCCTAACCCTAGAACCTCCTTTTATAGCGTAAGGAGTCCTAGTCGGTTTACAAGACTTCCTATACAAGAAAAATATTCATACGTATCTTTTCTATACTTATCCTTAACATACTATACATATCTAATAAGCAGCAGAGTAATTCTTCTAGCAGCAGAGTCTTCGTGAGCTAGCAGCAGAGTTACACTATGCCTATTATCCCAAACAGCAGAGTTATCAAAACAGCAGAGTTAATGTACTAATCAGCAGAGTCACATAACTATCCAGCAGAGTTATGTTTCTCGAATCAGCAGCATATAACTATCCAGCAGAGTGCTTCCAAACACTTTATGTTTTGATGTCTTTGATTCAAGAATCTTCTCATATTTTGTTATCAGTTTATAAGCCTGATTATCTGAAAAGAAACTATTCTGCAATGTCAACATTCCAGGCTTTAACATCTGAGTAATCACTGCTGTATTGTTATTCAAAGGGTAATCCTTCTCCACAAGCATGTAGACCTTAACACCCTTGCAAACCAATTCATGTACTCCACAAGATTGATACAAATACCACCTATCAACTCTGGAGTTCAACAAATCTCTCCATTCAATATCTCTCTCATCAGGCTCAAACATGTTCTTCAAAAAGTAATAGTGAATTCTTTCATACATCACCTCTGGTCTCAGATCACTATACTTTTCTTTATATAACCTCCACATCTGTATCACATCATCTCTATCCATAAAATGTAGCATTTGAGAAAATCTAACAAATCCATAATACAGATTATTAGACCTCTTAAACTCCCAGTAAGCTTCACTTCCATCCCTGACTGTATGTGAATAAGATATGATTGAATACTTTGTATCTAAAGGAACTGCATTTACTATCTCTGGTTCCTCTTGTGGTACATGAACTGTGAGATCCATTGTTCTTTGCATATCTTCAGCAGTCACCTCTTCAAAATGATGCTTATCACTTTCTTCTTTTTCTGAATCACTCTTAACCAATGACTCAGTCTTTCTCTTCTTCCTAGCCATCTGCTTTATTCTCCTACCAGTCCTCTTATAACCAATAACTTTCTTAACTTCTTCCCTCTCAACCTCCATGGTTTCCTTATCATCTTGCTTCTTTGAACCACATCCAGATGCTTTCATATGGTCAGATTCCATAGCCTCTGTTTTTCTCTTCTTTTCAGAAACTTTTCTTGGATTTAGCTTGGCATAAGTTTCATAAAATTCCTTTTCAATTATGGCATCTGACTTTCCTTTGAAATCCTTCATCTGATAATTTCTAGCATTCTTCAAATAATACTTCATGTCATTAACCAATGCTTTCCTTGAAGATGACTTTTGTTTGTACCCATGCTTCTGTGCTTCTTTAATCCTCATAATCAGCTCTTCCCACTTTGCTAACCCATTCTTTCTGAGTATAAACTCAACAAGCTCTTTTGTCTTTTCACTTCCATCCAATTGCTCATCATTTGTTATCAAGAAAGCTTCACCTCTTACAATCATATCAGAATCAATGAAATACTGCAATTGTTCATTGAATTCTTCTTGATTAACTTCTTTAAATGTAGAGCTTTCCATAAGTTCAAACTGATTTCTTTCTTCCTCAGCTGCAACACTTCTTGCATATACTTCATCCTGAGCAATCTGAGCTTGTTCATCAGCCAACTTTTGCATTCTTTCAAGCTCTTCAGCAGATTCAGCAGCTTGTTGTTGTGATGGTGTGGGTGTTTTAGTTCCTTTGTTCATGTTCAGCAGTACTTGAGCTAAAGTCATCTGTTCATCATCTGAATCAGCAGAGTCCTTTACTCCTGCACTCTTCTCAGTATCATCAGCAAAAACCTTTAACCCATCAGCAGAGTGTTCTGCACCAGCAGAGTCAACCTTGTCACTCTTATCACCAACATTTTCAACTGATTTCTTGACAACCTCCCCTGAACCTATTACAACTTCCTGATCCTGATCATTCACTACAGTCTCCTGATCATTCCTCCCCTGTTTGGAAGCATCCTCTTCCAAACTTGGTTTGGAACTCTTCTTTAGCCTCCCCTCAAGATGAGTAATCCTTATTTTAAGCCTTCTAATTTCAGCACCCTGAGTAGCTTTGACTGTCTTTAACTCCTTTCGAAGACCAAGGACCTCCTTTGACAATTTTGTACAGTTATCCGTCAATTCTTTTAATTGTTTCATGATATCCTCACAACTTCGGTCTGTGTAACTGATGAGGCGAAAAGTGTACCGCTTTTAAGGGGTCATTTAAGCCTTAAATCGTATTTATTTGATCAAATATTGCCCTAAATCGTTCCTTTTGTCATTTTAGGTACTTTTGAGGAGAAATCTGGAAAAGGAGGCATTTTGGACGTTTTTGGAGCATTTAAGTGAAGAAAACGGCAAAGTCTCAAAAATCGGCTAAAAGTTACTCTTGACGGCGTCAGACTTTACTCTGGACGGCGTCATGCCTTGGCAAGAAAAGTTGGATGTGAAATTTACTCATGACGGGCCAGTGAAAATAGCATGTGAATTCTGACGGCGTCACGCTTTAACTTGATCGAGGGCGTCACGGCTTAAATCATAAGGGGACGGCGTCACGTTCAAGGTTCGACGGCGTCAAGCCTTGATAAGCCAGAATGGATTTTGGTAGAGCTAAAGAGGGACGGCGTCAAGATGGTCATCCGGGAACCCTAAAAGCGGCGAGGTGACGGCGTCACACTCCATAAGGTGACGCCGTCAGATGTCAAAGTCTATATATAGTTTTCTAATTTTTTGTCATTAGAGAGAGCTTAGTGTGTGGAATTTTGGGATAAAACCCTAAGACGATTTTAGCTACTTTTTCAGGGCTTTTTGCCTTGAGATCTTCCATGTTTCATTGAAAGATAAGTTATCAATTAATCATTCAATATGTCTATGTGTTGTTTGATTCTATCTTATTCTTGTCTTTTGTTTAACATGTTAGGCTAAATTTATCTTGTGTTTGCTTAGATCTAATGAAACCTAGCTATTGATTATTGGTTGTTAGTGTGTTGTTAGTTGTATTGGATGATTGTTTATCTATGTTAGGCTTAAGAAAACTGGCTAACTTCCTATTCGGTAACTTGCTTGAACGTCTTAAGAAACATGAACCAAATGCGTACTAAAGGTTTTTATGGTTGTATTTAATGCACAAGCGAATTCTAGTGATCCCATGTTAGGAGCTTCCTAGCCGGCTCGACATAGGAGTGAAGTAGGAGCTTGTAGAGTTGGGGAAGTAAGTACGCCACCCCACGAATGGTATTAAGGAATACACCCGTCATCCACGCGACTAATACACACTAATTAACCGGTAAAAGATAGTTAGGGAGTAAGGAAATCTAAGTAAACACATTTCTCTACACATAAGTTTCTCACCACATTTTATTTTCAGTTATTTTATTTTATTTGCATCCGTAGTAATTTTGGGTTAGTTGACTAGCAACTAATTCCGCCCACTCCTTCAAAACCGAGATTTTACTTGCTTTCATAAAAAATATAAAAACATAAAAAGAATCTTCCTCAACCTTTAGACCTAATTAGAGTAGCCTTTCACACCTAACGAACACTATTCCCTGTGGAGAACGATCAATCCCCCGTACTTACCACTACACTATACTACATCGGTCAGGTACACTGCCTGGTGGGGTTGTAAGCCTCTTGAGATCCCTCGAGAGGTAAAACCTGTTGTAAGGTTACAAAACCACGCAATCAAGTTTTTGGCGCCGCTGCCGGGGAATAGTTATTGTTTAGGTTGAATTTTTATTTTATAGGTCTACTCACTAGATTCCTTTCTAGTGAGATTTTTATTTTATTTTTCTAGGTTTTTCTTTAGTCTATCTATTTTCTTCGTGCTTTTGTTCGTATAAGATTTCCATTGACTCTTCCGTTCACCATTATGGAGAACGCGAATCCACCATACCACCAACCACGTAATTCACCCACTCCATATGACATCTTGATGTTTAAACAACATAAAGATGAACCTCTCTATGATGCATGGACTCGTTTTAAATATTTACTCCAAAAAGTCCCTCATCATAACTTCGATTTTTGGTCCCTAACTCAAATCTTTTACAATCATGTCGACCGACATGCCCAAAGGGACATTTACCATATTGCCGGCAGGGATATTAGGGAATTAAGTGCTGAGAAAGCATGGGAAGCTATTGAGAATTGTGCCCAATATTATTATATGGTAGACAACCCAACAAACATTAATACAAGTCAATTGACCACAAATTTCAAGGATCATGAAACAAGTTTGTTTGGGGATGAGGGTAGAGTTGAGCCACCTAGCTGCATGTCATGGTTAGGCACTACCATAATACAGGGTGAACACTTAGGTGATCTTGATGTGATGGAGGATCTAGCCGAGCATGATCACATTGATCAAAAAGACCTAGGTTTTATGATCGATGACGATGAATCTCAAGAAACACATGATGAATCTTTTGGGCAATTTGAATATAGCAGTCATAATATTGAGGATGATCCTTATGATTCGGATATAGAAGTTAAGATGCCTAGAGAAGCACTTGAGATACTTGGGAAAATGTTAGGGTTGGATTATAATGAAACACATGTTGAGGATATAGGTGATCTTGATAAGATGGATGATAAAGTAGAAAATCCAAGCCCGCCAAATACCCCACAAGTCCTACCATCATTTGAGGCATACACACCGCCCGTGACTTATTCAGAAGAAGTAGAAGAGACTTTAGGAACCCCAATTGAGGTAGAACCCTTGGACCAAGCACCACTAGAGCATATAGGTTTGAATACTCATAATGATAACCTTACTCTTAGTTCTATGGAAGTTCCTAGTTTTGATGAACCAGAGCCTCAACCAAAACCGTTACCTAATCTTCCATCTTTAGATGTGAATTTAGGAAATGAAAAAGGTCCCGATCCACCCATCAAACCATATAGTCTGGGTAGTTTTACGTTGGAGGTAGTAGACTCTAAGCCTTGTAGAGAGGAAGCCAATATAGGAGTGAAACATGACCTTACATACTTACATCACCCATTCATGATTGATCACAAGAAACATTATGGGTTTAAACCGGGTTTATTAGGTCAAGATGGATTCCCAACTAGGAGTCTCTCGAAGTTGATAGAAGATGATCCCTTTTTAGGAGGAAACTCAAAATCACCCATTGACCAAAGTGAACTAGGCAAGGTTATGATGAAAGGAGCACACCCCTTTGAGCATATAATTCATCCACCACTCTTTCCTCACGTGGCATACTCCTACCGAGCTGGTGTGTATCGCTACTATCACCCGCACTTAATCCTAAGTGTAGGGAAAACCTCTCCTTTATCCATTAAATAAGGGTAGAGTCAGGCTCATGACTCGAACAAAAACAAGCGCTTCTTGGGAGGCAACCCAAGCTTTATTTTATTTATTTGCTTTGTGTGTTTATTTATTTGTTTGTTTGTTTTTATTTGTTTCCGTATGTATGTTTAATTTTTATTAGTATTGATTCATGTTCAAAAGTAAATTGTGAAAATGCTTTATGTTGTTTTTAACTTCGTCTTAACTACATATAAAGGTATTTTGCAAAAGTTAAGTGTAAGGGAAATCTAAATCGGTTTATTAGAACAAATGAACATGAATCATAATAATATTAAATTAGCATACATATTAGTGTTTGTTTGAGTCAAATGCTTGTATCGAGTCATAATGATATTTTGCAGGATTTCCAGGAAGTAAGGTAAAGGTTTTTCCAGAAATTTTCTGGAAACTTAAAATGAAAATTTTTGTCAGGTCATTTCTGACGGCGTCAGGGTTTATAACCTGACGGCGTCAGATTTAATTTCCAGAAATTTTTGAAAGTTTTGTTTTCATAAAAAGTTTTTATTAAAATCTCCAACTTATAATCTCCAGGAATCTGCAAAATTATCATTCCACAAGCATTATATCCTTATATATAGATTTTATCCCGCCGATGTTATGCAGGTTTTCGTGTTTGTTTTCTCAGGTTTAACAGGTTATTTTGGACAAGGAGATGTTTTTGGAATCAAGCTTATGGCGATGCATTAGTCATGGAGCTTCAACATTCTCTTTGGAGGAAGATTTAACCGTGTAATTTCATTATCCACCAAGCGAATCAGGGGAGTATTTGATTTCAATCTTTTACTTTTTGCTTTTACATCTTATTATTTGAACATTGGGGACAATGTTCATCTTAAGTGTAAGGGGAGGGTAAAAGTACGATTTTAGAGAATACAATTGCGCTTGATTTTTGTTTGTTTAATAGTAGATGTGTAATAAAACTAAGATAAATACTTGTTAAGGTAATTTTAGTGCCAAATTTAAATTTTTTTTACAACATATAGGAGTGAAACTTTGATCTTAATGAACGTCTCATGGATAGGAGTTATATGACTAGCACAAAAACCGTACCACTAAAAAATTTTCCACCCCAAATATGTGAGGTTCGCCCCTAGAATTGGTAGGAAAAGCATTTATGCTATGATGTGTGTACCGGTAGCACTTAGATTCTAGAACTTGCGTTAGGACCATTCCGAGGCCACAAGTGAGACTACATTCGTGTAGTTAGATTTACTACATGATAAGAGGCATTAGGATTAACCCATTGTTTTACACCTGTGTTTTTGTTATAATTACATTGGCTACATTGGTCAAGTAATTCTCCCACACCCTTTGCGTTGTACTCATTTTTAGTACACGATACCCCTAGTACACCCCTCAGAGCCTATCTTTTCGTTTCAACCTTCAAGCATTTTACTTAAAGGAAGAATTTGTTTACACCCCACTAAAATGTACACCCAAATCGCCTTAGCCTACCTTGTATGCACTCATTTTTAGTGCATTATTGTGACAACATTTGTTTAAACCCCAAGTTAATTATCTAATTGATTACATGGTTGCTAAGTCGAGTCATATCCTTGTACATATTGTTTTGGGACGATTGGGACTCATGGGTAAAGTACTAGTGTAATGGAGTAATGGGGAAGAACATCATTTATTACCCCCATATGTGCTAAATGTTTTAAAAGTACTCCAAGTTTTTCAATTATCTTAATTCGAGTCATTAGATTAGTTATTTGTAAAGTTATGTAAAAGTTCAAGTGTAAGGGGAATGCAATGCCCCTATGATGTATTATTTTGGATGGTAGGGCAAAAGTGTATGCAAAAAAAAAAAAAAAAAAAAAAAAAAAAAAAAAAAAAAAAAAAAATAAAGAAAAATACAAAAAAAATGAGAAAAAGAAAAGTAGAAAAAACATACGGACTACCATCCCGTTTCATTTTATGTTTGTTTTATATTTTTGTTATTTTGTTATTTTGTTTCTAGCTTAAGATCGAGTCTAGTCTTGGCTTAGCAACATTGTATAGTACATGTAATTGATCAAGATCTTTAACTAGCCACCAGTAAAATATCCCGTATCCAACAAAACCGTGTTTTCCTTTTCCCTACACCTAACGTTATAACCCATTTAAAAGCCCTCTTTGATAGTTTATCTTAGGTGCTTACGCCTAGTGGAGGAGGTTTTCGATCCTTTCCCAAGCCTATGGTAATCTATTTGCTATGACAGGTAGTGAGAGATATTATCCGTTTTCATTTATGAGATTTATTTTGATGACACTTGAGAGATGTGAGTATCTAAACACTACTTGTGAGGTGCTAGTATGTAATCTCCGTGCTTATTATGATTGAAGTGGAACGATTATTTGTTGTAATTACTTTTATGTTTGCATTAAATGACCCCTAACTTGTATTTTGATTAGAATAAAAGCGCATTTGCTTGAGGACAAGCAAATCTCAAGTGTAAGGGTATTTGATGAGGCGAAAAGTGTACCGCTTTTAAGGGGTCATTTAAGCCCTAAATCGTATTTATTTGATCAAATATTGCCCTAAATCGTTCCTTTTGTCATTTTAGGTACTTTTGAGGAGAAATCTGGAAAAGGAGGCATTTTGGACGTTTTTGGAGCATTTAAGTGAAGAAAACGGCAAAGTCTCAAAAATCGGCTAAAAGTTACTCTTGACGGCGTCAGACTTTACTCTGGACGGCGTCATGCCTTGGCAAGAAAAGTTGGATGTGAAATTTACTCATGACGGGCCAGTGAAAATAGCATGTGAATTCTGACGGCGTCACGCTTTAACTTGATCGAGGGCGTCACGGCTTAAATCATAAGGGGACGGCGTCACGTTCAAGGTTCGACGGCGTCAAGCCTTGATAAGCCAGAATGGATTTTGGTAGAGCTAAAGAGGGACGGCGTCAAGATGGTCATCCGGGAACCCTAAAAGCGGCGAGGTGACGGCGTCACACTCCATAAGGTGACGCCGTCAGATGTCAAAGTCTATATATAGTTTTCTAATTTTTTGTCATTAGAGAGAGCTTAGTGTGTGGAATTTTGGGATAAAACCCTAAGACGATTTTAGCTACTTTTTCAGGGCTTTTTGCCTTGAGATCTTCCATGTTTCATTGAAAGATAAGTTATCAATTAATCATTCAATATGTCTATGTGTTGTTTGATTCTATCTTATTCTTGTCTTTTGTTTAACATGTTAGGCTAAATTTATCTTGTGTTTGCTTAGATCTAATGAAACCTAGCTATTGATTATTGGTTGTTAGTGTGTTGTTAGTTGTATTGGATGATTGTTTATCTATGTTAGGCTTAAGAAAACTGGCTAACTTCCTATTCGGTAACTTGCTTGAACGTCTTAAGAAACATGAACCAAATGCGTACTAAAGGTTTTTATGGTTGTATTTAATGCACAAGCGAATTCTAGTGATCCCATGTTAGGAGCTTCCTAGCCGGCTCGACATAGGAGTGAAGTAGGAGCTTGTAGAGTTGGGGAAGTAAGTACGCCACCCCACGAATGGTATTAAGGAATACACCCGTCATCCACGCGACTAATACACACTAATTAACCGGTAAAAGATAGTTAGGGAGTAAGGAAATCTAAGTAAACACATTTCTCTACACATAAGTTTCTCACCACATTTTATTTTCAGTTATTTTATTTTATTTGCATCCGTAGTAATTTTGGGTTAGTTGACTAGCAACTAATTCCGCCCACTCCTTCAAAACCGAGATTTTACTTGCTTTCATAAAAAATATAAAAACATAAAAAGAATCTTCCTCAACCTTTAGACCTAATTAGAGTAGCCTTTCACACCTAACGAACACTATTCCCTGTGGAGAACGATCAATCCCCCGTACTTACCACTACACTATACTACATCGGTCAGGTACACTGCCTGGTGGGGTTGTAAGCCTCTTGAGATCCCTCGAGAGGTAAAACCTGTTGTAAGGTTACAAAACCACGCAATCAGTAACCTGACCCGAGAGGTTGATCATTGGAATTGGCATTAGGTACTGGTGTTTTAACCGTCAAATCCTCAGTGTCATGTTCAATACTAGCATCAACACTTCGACCTGTGTAACTTGGTCCGAGAGGTGTATCATTTGAAATGTCAATATGTACATCAGTGTCCATCAATTCAATAGTATCATCTCTGTCCTCATCACTTCGAGATGTGTTACCTTCTCCGAGAGGTGAATCTTGGGACAAAAACTCAGTCTCAACCCTAGGTTGAACATCTGAGCCCCCCCATAGAAGCTATTTGGCTGGGGTTACCATCAGTTGTGTCAGGTTCCTGAGAACCTTCTACAAAAGATGTTGCCATGGTCAAGGTCTTAGTTATGTTAGCACTGTCCTGTTCAACCACTAAGTTGAAAACAGTAGTGCCAGCCTCTTCCATCATGATACCTCCAACACCTGTATCAGCCTCATCTGCATCCATACTAACATTGGCCTGAGGTAGTACAATGTCCTCTTGTTGTGAAAGCCTAGGTGATTGGGTATATTGAGGTTCAGTTGATGATGACACATGCAAACTTGTAGATGAGGATGTGTGATGGGAAGCTGTGGGTGTTCCAGCCTCTTCATCCTCATTAACTGCAGCCACTATATTCAAGATGTGCTCAGTAAGGGGAGTTATAGCACCAGAAAAACCTTTTCCAGTCTTCTTTAGAAAAGCAAACATCTTGATTGCCATTCTACTACAGGGCTCAACATTTGTATGCCTCAAGGGTTCTCTTAGCTGAGAGTTAATAACAAGTTGTAGAAACCTTGGATACAAATAGAACTTCTTCTTAATAAACTTCTTCATACCCTCAAATATCATAGAAGAAAAATCAAATGGTTGCCCTGTTGCCATACACACTAAAGCCATAGCTTGTGAAGCACTAAACTCACTCCATCCACCTACTTTGGGAAATAAGCAGTGTTGTAAAGAATGTAACAAAAATTTCCAATGGGGACAAAGACGACCTTTCAAAAATGTTCCACCAGCTTCAGGTCTCTCATATCCAATGTTCTCAAGCTCAGTCATAACGATTTCTGGGGTAAGGGTAGGAGGTGTTGAGATACCGGATAGGCGAAGACTTCTTTTAATGGTTGTTTCACTAACTACAATATTCTCCCCATCCACACTTCCTAACAATCTTTCCTCACCATCTAGTATATCCAATTTAACAGTTGACCAAAATTGTTGCATATGAGATTTATAAATGATAGGATCAACTGTTAATGCATACCTTAATCTAGAAGCACTCAGAAAATCCATAACCTCATGAAATCCAGCAGCCGCAGAAACCTTACTAAGAAATGCAATTTGATTATGTTCTTCCGGAAACGTTCGTCGAGCCATTATGATTTAGGGGTTTTGGGTTTAATGAAATAAATTAGTGTTCTTGGGTGAGAATCAAATGTAGTTTTGAGCAATTTCAAGTTAACGAGATCAAATTGGTTTATGAGACCGTTTTGATCTAATTAGGTTTAAGAACGCGCCAAAAGTTTCAATTTGACCCTTCTACTTTCAAACTCATCAGCAGAGTTAAGAAGGTGTTGACCAAAAGTCAACTTTCCCAATATCTTCAAAATCACTCCCTTAAATACCATACCAACCCCTCATTGAAATCCAAAAATCCCTTAATCTCTTAAGCAAATCCCCAATTCACAAACCCTAACTCCAATAATAACCAATCATGAGTTCATCAAAAGCTCCAATCATCGACATATCATCAGATTCATCTTCTGACGATTCACAAGGGTGGGCAAGTTACTTTCCTCAGAGTGCATCAACATCACAACGAAAAGGGAAAGCAGTTGTGGAAGAAGAATACTCTGACCCACTCCCATCAACACCATCTTCGTTTGTAGATTCAAGCGATGATGAAGAAACAAAAGCATGGCCGAAATCAATGACATTCTACCAAGGTGTCTGGGAAATCGATCCTCCACAACATCCTTTGACCGCTGAACTGCAGAAGCAAATGGAGAATGCCGCCGCCGCCTTTGCAAAGAGTGTCCACCTGCCTCATCCAAAGCCAAGTACGGTTGAGCAGAAACCCCCTGTTCCAAAGAAGAAGAAGCAGCAGAAGAAATCAGCTCCCTCAACAAGCCAACAGCAGAGTCCACCACCACGACCAGTAGTACTTGCTCTTCCCTGTCCAAGAGTATTTGAAGCCATGGGTACTCGAGGACCTCGCAGCAAGGTCATGCCTGACTTTGCTAGGATTTAGGTTGTGAATCTTTGTATCTTGTTGTCTTTTGATCTTTCTTTTGAATAGCATGAATGTATGGAAACTGTATGATGTACTTATGCCTTTATTATCAATGAACTTCCTCTTTTCATGCTGTACTTGATTGTGTATGTATATGTATCTGCAAAGGTTAGTAGCAAACAACAAACACAAGCAAGAATATTCCATAATAGCAGCAGAGTAGGCATAGCAATAAACAACTAAACAGCAGACTTTGACTAAACACCAGATAATGACTAATCAACAGCACAAATCCTTACAAAATTTTACAAAAACATACAGAGATAAGTCGGTTAAAGATTAAAGATTTATCATGCCAATACTAGCAACTAAAAATTGAAATCTACTTACATCAAAACTTTTTGTAAGTAAATCGGCAACATTGTTGTCAGTATGTATTTTAACCACTTGAATTAACTTTTTCTCATAACAATCTCTAATAAAATGATGTCTTATCTCTATGTGTTTTGTTTTAGAATGAAAAACAGGATTTTTGATAATACACATTGTGCTGTTGTTGTCAATGAAAATTTTTGTGTTCATGAAATTGTACCCATAATCCAGCAATTGGTTCTGAATCCAGAGCACTTGTCCGCAGCAGCTAGAAGCAGCAACATATTCTGCTTCAGTTGTTGAATTAGCCACCACTGTTTGTTTCTTACATTGCCAAGAGATCAGCCTATGTCCAAGATACTGACAGCCTCCAGTGGTTGACTTTCTATCCATAGTAGCTCCAGCATAGTCACTATCTGAGTATGCTATTAAGTCAAATGGTGAATTATTAGGATACCAAAGACCCAATTTTGGTTGACCCTTTAGGTACCTAAAAATTCTTTTGACTACTTCCAAGTGTGAAACTTTTGGGGACACTTGAAATCTAGCACATGCACACACAGAAAACATGATATCTGGCCTTGAAGCAGTCAGATACATCAATGAACCAATCATTGACCTATAAAGATGTACATCAACCTCTACCCCATCTTCATCCTTGAGCAAAGGTTTGTTTTTATCCATTGGTGTCTTAGCTGCCTTCACATCTTTGAAACCAAATTTCTTTAACATATCAGCCACATACTTGTCTTGGCTAATAAAAATCCCATCTGACTTCTGCTTAACTTGAAGCCCTAAGAAGAAAGTCAGTTCTCCCATAGAACTCATCTCAAACCTGCTGTGCATAAGCTTCTCAAATCCTTCACATAACACCTTATTTGTAGACCCAAAAATGATATCATCTACATAAACCTGAACAAGTAGGATATCCTTTTTGTCTTTCTTAATGAACAATGTTTTATCAATGGTTCCTCTGCAAAAACCATTGTGTAACAAATACTGTGATAAGGTGTCATACCAAGCTCTAGGAGCTTGATGGAGTCCATACAGTGCTTTCTTCACCTTGTAGACCCTATCAGGATACTTAGGATCTTCAAACCCAGGTGGTTGCATCACATAAACCTCTTCAGGTATCTTTCCATACAAGAAAGCACTTTTCACATCCATTTGATACACAGGAAAATTCTTGTATGAGGCATATGCCAAGAAAAGTCTGATAGCCTCCAGTCTTGCAACTGGGGTAAATACCTCATCATAGTCTATTCCTTCTTCCTGAGTGTATCCCTGAGCCACCAATCTAGCCTTGTTTCTGACAACAATACCTCTTTCATCTCTTTTACATCTGAACACCCATTTTGTACCAATTGCCCTTTTTCCATTAGGCAAATCAACTAATGTCCAGACCTCTTGAAGCTTGAACTGCAGCAACTCCTCTTGCATAGCTTCAACCCAACTTTCATCTTTCATAGCCTTGTGAATGGTTTTGGGTTCTTCTTGAGATAAGAAACAGGCAAACATGCAATTCTGTAAATCCTTGTGGCTATTTCTCTTCTTAAGTGTTTGAGCAAACAATCCTTGATCAAGCAAATCACTCAACCCTTTTGATTTACTTCTAGTCTGAACAGCAGAGTGAACATCACCAATTATCTGCTCCTTTGGGTGATTCTTGTGGATTCTGGTTGTAGGAGTGGGACTAACAGGTATATCAGTCTCCAAATTTGATAAATCACCTTCAGCACCAAAAACATCAACAACTTCATCATCAGTATCCACATATACTTCTTGTAATTCGGGCATCTCATCAGAAGAATCATCATCAGAATCACCATCTTTATCAGTAGAGTCCTTTGGCATAGCAGCAGAGTTACCAAGCTTAACAGCAGAGTGTTTTACCCTATCAGCAGAGTGTTTTGGCTTAACAGCAGAGTGTTTTGGCCTGGTAGCAGAGTTTAGAGAACTGCTGCTATGGTTATTCCCTTGTTGCCCATCCAATTCTGACTCTTTATTCCTTTCCTTATCATCAATCTTGTCATCATGAGAAGGTGCATCATCATGAACCTTTGGTACTTCCTTATGAACAGCAGCATCATCTGAACTTTTTCCTTCTTTATTTGTTGGAGAGAAGTACTGATCAAACTTGCTCCTTTCAATCAAAACAAACTCCTCTGCAGTTTCATCCTTCTTTGCTTGTGTACCTGCATTGGGGTTAGTTTGTGTACCTGCAGACATGTTAGTAGTACCTGCAATAACTGGTTGATAATTCATACTTTTGGTTAAAGAATCAATATCAAACATCCACTCAGGTCCTTTTCCATCAACATTAGGTGTGGTTTCTCTAATTCTAACATGCAAATTTTCCACCACATGCCCAGTTCTTTGATTGAAAACCCTAAAAGCCTTACTTTCAGTAGAGTATCCAACAAAGTAACCTATGTCTGCTTTCTCACTAAACTTGCCTAAGTGGTCAATGGTGTTTAAGATAGTGACAGGACACCCAAATGGTCTAAAGAAATCTATCAGAGGTTTCCTACCATGCAATAACTCATAAGGGGTCTTATTGTGAGGTTTAACTATCTTAGTTCTATTTTGCACATAACAAGCAGTGTTGACTGCTTCAACCCAAAAGATAGTGGGTAACTTAGACTCTGACAACATTGTCCTAGCAGCTTCAATTAATGTTCTATTCCTCCTCTCAGCCACACCATTTTGCTGAGGAGTTCTAGCCACACTAAATTGTCTAGTTATCCCTTTTTCCTCACAGAACTGATTCATCACTTGATTCTTAAATTCAGTTCCATTGTCACATCTGATGATCTTAACCTTGTGATTAAATAGGTTTTCTATCCTTGTAATAAAAGCCTTAAGAATGCCAGGTGTCTCATTCTTAGTAGCTAAGAAGAATACCCAAGTAAACCTACTGAAATCATCAGTGACCACTAAGCCATACATCTTTTTGTTCAAACTATTCACATAAGTGGGTCCAAATAGGTCCATGTGTAACATAAACAAAGGTTCAGTTATAGAATTCACCAATTTGGACTTACAAGATGCTCTATGTTGCTTTCCCATTTGACAAGCAACACATACTTCAGGATTCTCAAAAACCTTTGAAGGTAATCCTCTGACCAAGTTCCCTTTCACCAATTTGTTGATAGCCTTGTAGTTCAGATGTCCAAGCCTTCTGTGCCATAGTTTGGATTCATCAATAGTGGCTTTGGCAAACAGACAAGTTAAATCTCTTTTGGGAATAATGTTCTTTATGTCCACACTGTATATGTTGTCATTTCTAGGGACTTTAAGAAGTACTAATTTATCATCAGGTATCTTATAGTCGGGAGATAAGACAAGACATTCTGTGTCTGTAAAAAGAACAAAATTCTTTCTGTCACACATTTGTGAGACACTAAAAAGATTGAACTTTAAGCCATTCACCAAATACACTTTTTCAAAATCCAATTTTCCAGTTCTGATTATGCCTTTACCAACAATTTTTCCTCCTTTAGGGTCATTCCCAAAGGCAACATATCCACCATCCAAAGCTTCAAAATTCTCCAAATTGCTTTGGTCTCCAGTCATGTGTGAAGAGCATCCACTATCAAAAATGCATTTATCCTTTAGCTCCTTTTGTAGATTGCCCTGCACAAAAAGTAAGAGAATTAGTTTCTCTTTGGGACCCAAGCCATTACTGACTTGGATCTACCTTGTGCATCAAAGTAGTCAAATTTCTTCAACTGCATTGGTGCACTGCTGTGTCTGAGAACATGATCCAAAACTTTAACTTTAGGTTTCCAGACCCAGCAAGCTGAGGCTTTAACAACATAAAAATGATTGCCCACAACAGTATCAGTAACAACTTTAGGCAAAACAGCAGAGTCTGCCTTAACAGCAGAATCAATTATATCCTTCTTTATGGGCACTGTTGGTGCAATAGGAGAGATAACTCTAGAAGTACCATCTCTCATCAAGACTTCTTTGGGAACCATGTTTCTTTTGGGGTGAGGGTGAGTCTTTCTAGCAGAGTTTCTATGGTTCACCCTTGTGTACTGGTTCCAAGCTGGTTTCTTATAGCACTCATCTTGCAGATGTTCAAAACTACCACAACAATAACATGCCTTCTTAAGTAATTGAAAATCAGTACCTAATTTTTGTGAAACTAGGTTGTTCCAATTTCTCTGGTTTCCCCTAGGCAAGTTATTTGTTCTTTTAGGATATACTCTAGGTGTGTTTTCATACTCAGCCATCTTCCTAGAGATACCTTTACCAAACCTAGGCTTAACAAAATCAACCTTTTTAGCCCTAGGTACTTTTGATTCAACAACAGTAGGAATTTCTTCCTTTTTGTTCTTAGAGGTTGAATCAGATTCTACTTCATCATCATCACTGTCAGACACCCAATCTTCAATCAGGGGTGCTTGTTCATACTTCTTTACCTCAACCTTAGGTGACTCTATTTCTTTTTCACTAGTTTCAACTACAGGTTTACTAGTTTCACCTACAGGTTTAGCCTCAGACTCAGATATGAAAGTTAATGTCCTAGTAGGAGGGGCATTGGCACTAAGTTTCTTAGGGTGAGCAACAGCATTATATCCTAGACCACTTCCTGATTCTGCAAAGTGTCTACCTATTGGTTTACTGAGAATATCAGTGGCATATTGTTGTTTTTCAACCCTAACTATGTGTTTTTCAGTCTCACTAATAGCTGAAACTTTAGCCTGTTCAGCCTCTTCTACCTTTTCCAAAAGAACCTTAATCTCATCATCTTTCTTGATAAGCTCATTTTTCAGGATAGTGATCTGATCAAGATATTCAATTTCAGTGTTTTTATAAAATTCTAGCTTCTCTTCTAAGTTCTTTAAACCATATGCATAACTAAGATTATCTAGCTTAAGTGTTTCATTTTCCATCTTAAGGTTTCCATTGCTAGACTTAAGAATCTCAATTGTATCAGAACATGATTTAAATGAACAAGATGATTCATTGGATACCTCAGAGTCTGATCCAGAAGAAGAATAGGCCATGAGAGCAAAATGTTGTACTTCAGTTTCCTCTTCAGCTATCAATGCACAATTTGGACCATCCTCAGCATGATCACTCCAGTCATAATCACCTAACCCATCACATGATACCATAGCAGTAGTAGAATTTGGCTCCTCATCAGCAGACTTCTTGAAATTCTCATTGCTTCTTTTTGGTGCTTTGCATTCTCTTGCAAAGTGTCCCTTCTTTCTGCAGTTAAAACATTCAGCCTTTGACTTGTCAAATCCCACACTCTTGTTCCTTCTGAACTTCATCTCTTTTCCAGTTCGCTTAAGAAACCTTCTTGCCCTCATTGTTAACATTGCAAACTGCCATTGCATATCAATCTCTTCAACATCATCAGGATCAAGTTCATCCAGATCCTGAGGCATGACTGAAGTACTTGTAGTAAGTTCAGCCAAATAAGCATAAATCGCAGCATCACTGATGGTGTTGGGGTTAGCAGAGTCAGCAGCAGAGACATGTGAACCAACAGCAGGAGCAAAAGTACCAGCAGAGTGCTGTTCTTGATGACTACCAGAATTCTTGTTGCTTGAGGAAACAAAAGCAAGATTATTTGTGGTAGAGGATGAGCTTGACAATCCTTTAACTTCTGATTCATACACCTTCAAGTTGTTATACAGATCATCCAATGTCATAGTATCAAAATCTTCCTTATGTCTCCAAACCACTGTATGAGTGTTCCATTCAGAAGATAGACTTCTCAGAAACTTAAGATTGACATCTTCTTGTGATGGCTCAATCTTCAAAAGAGCCATCTGACTGGATAGCTTATGAAGTCGATCATAAGTTCCCTCAATGCTCTCAGAACTTAAAGCAGTGAAAGTCTCAAACTGATGCTTTAGTAGATTCTTTCTTGATTTCTTGGTAGCTTCATTACCACCAAATCGAAGTTCGACTGCTTCCCATAACTCCTTAGCAGACTCAATATGAGTAAAACTCAATTGATAATCATTGGGTATTCCCATCATTAGAATACTGTGAGCCTTGACCTCCAATCGTCTCTGCGCTTTCTCCTCACTAGTCTTGAGAGTCAAGACTGATCCAGTAGCAGTCTTGGTTTGCACACTATCACCATGTAGAACAACTTCCCAAAGTGAGTAATCAACCATTCTCATATACTGTTGAATCCTCATCTTCCAGATCTCATACTCTCCAGTCTTGAGCATGGGAACCCTTGATGCAGTAACCATGTGTGTAGAGTCGGAATCCATTGCTTACTGTGATGATTAGCAAATCTTGTATTCAAAAATTCTTCTTGGTACCAGTTTCTAGATCACAAGCTCTGATACCACTTGTTGATCCCAGTTGAGCTTCACGATCTTATTAATTACTTTAGATAAATCTAAGGTAATCGGTATAGAAACTGATCTTGAGTTGTATATCAAATATTATGCGGAAACTAATACTTGATCTTAAGAAGAATAAACACAAAACGAATTATCAAACAACACTTCAATATTAATACGATTGCTCGACAGCAATAGGGTTACAAGAAACCTTGAAGAGTAAAACAATAATACGTATGCTAAGATGATCGATATCTAACCCTAACCCTAGAACCTCCTTTTATAGCGTAAGGAGTCCTAGTCGGTTTACAAGACTTTCTATACAAGAAAAATATTCATACGTATCTTTTCTATACTTATCCTTAACATACTATACATATCTAATAAGCAGCAGAGTAAATCTTCTAGCAGCAGAGTCTTCGTGAGCTAGCAACAGAGTTACACTATGCCTATTATATCAAACAGCAGAGTTATCAAAACAGCAGAGTCATTGTGCTAATCAGCAGAGTCATATAACTATCCAGCAGAGTTATGTTTCTCGAATCAGCAGCATCTTTTAGACCCAACATAATTTGTGATATATTTGCAAATAGTGAGTCTGGATTAGTTTGGAAGTTGTCAATTTACAAATCAAGCTAGTGAATGAGTAAAGGACGGGAGGATGCAGTGAATGTGTGTAATGATCACAAATACTCAGTGGTTTACCGAAAAGGTACCTTGGAGCATTTACATGAAATTTGCAACTGTGATTAGATATGATTATCCTATTTGGTGTTTGGTGAGATGTCCTAATCCTAATTTGAGTAAACATTAGAGATAAGAATCCTAAGAACTAGAATCAATAATCTAAGGATCTAGATTAGTTGGGAATTTTGAAAAAGTTACTGTTGACACCCACGGATCCAATCGACAACAAAGGCGGAGCCAAAGTTTGGGAGCCGTGTAATCCGTGGGTTCTGGACTGGCGGATCCAAAGCTAACTCTTGACGGATCCAAAATAAGGGATCTGTCGGATCCGTTGAACAAAAGTACTAAAAACAAACAGAGAGATATGCAAAATTCGCGTTTTTCGACCAAGACCTGAAAATTCTCCTGGAACATATCTATTAGCTAATATGTAATGCAAAACTACTAAAAATGTTTATTCTAACATACATACACACATAGTTTAATTCGATCATATTAACTTACCTTAAATGAGAGTTAAGCCAAACAGTGGCTTAAACCCGGAAACTTGATAACATCAAAGTGTTATCGTCCTGCATGATATGGTTAGTTCACATGAAGGTTTAACAACAAGATACTATCCTAAAGGCATAACAACTCAACACATCATTGTTTCAAATTATTTGTACCAAACACTCTTTTTCAAAGTTACTACATGTTTACACATTTTAACACTAGAGCAAGAGTTTGTGCAAGACAATACTATTAAACTAGCTACACTTAGTTCACATTTCAAAGTAAGTTATGCAAGGTTTTCACATAACATCATCAAGCAAGAATATCTAAATCTAAAAGTGAAACAAACACAGATTATCAATGTATTGCACAATATCTAGCAAATGTTCTATTATGCATAAAACAAGCAATTGATAAGCAAGCAAGTAAGTATCATGGCAAGACACTTATGTATTACAAATAAACAAGTACAATCACACTTATCAACAATCATATCACATATATGCAAATAATATAGAATAGTTAGCCATATAGCATAGCATAGATGAAAATATACTTTTCGTCACTTTGCGTTTAAATATGACGATGTATGCCAAGCTTAATTTGTTTCCTTTATATTACCAAATTCTTTAGTTTCAAAAGAAATCATATTTATGAGCAAAGGATACCAATATACATTGCTCGACTCAAAAGTTTAACTTACTGTGTCAAAATAAAACTTAACATTTTGAACAGGTTATAGTATTTGATTTGTTTTACCTACTTCAATTTAGATCTAGGCCATGAGACTATTTTTAAATGAAAATAGACTTAATTCCCTTCAAAATGATAGGTGGCGCGACTCCTACGGACTTACGGTTAATTAGTTATGATTTTTTGAAGTTTGACAAAAACTGAGTACTGCACCGACGGATCCTTTTAGAGGGATCCGCCCTTTATGTGATTTGGATCCGCCAAGACCTGTGACAGATTATCCTAAACTCATATTTTGACATAGCGAAAGTGTGTGGGACTTGCTACACTTAATCTTAGGCATATATTACAAATATTAACAACATTTCTACCTATGTGACTTATCTAAATATTACGGAGGTGATTTTTCAACTAACTTAATGATTATTCCAAACACTCCCCTCAAAATGGTATTTTTCGTAAATTAGTTCTGAGCACATAATTTGACACTTACAAATTCTTTTGAGAAATATTTTTCCTTTATTTTTCAAGAACACCTTCAAGCTTGTATACAAAGTGATATTTAACAACAAAATTTCAAAGTATACTTAGCGAAATTTTTTTCATATTATGTTCTGCTTCAGAGTCAATTTGATACATGGATCTTACTCTATATTAAAAACCATTTGTTTTGAAAATGAGAGCCAACCCGCTCTGATACCAATTGTGAAAATGTAGAGAGGGGGGGGGGTGAATACGTTTACCGTTTTAAAATTTAAAACTTGTTGTATCAAATTTCCAATTCGGCTAGTTCTAATATGAACACTGTCTGTTGTAGTTTATGTCTACCAAGTTGTCACACAAGTATTATCACATAATCACAACACAAGCAATCACATAATGCAAATATAAAAGTAAAGAGATAAGTAAAAGAAAGCGCAAACCGAACACGATGATTTATAGTGGTTCGGTCACGGAGATCCTCTCCGCCCTACTCCACTCCCCGAGTACCCAACTCGAGAGTTACTTCACTAGATCAACAAGCTCCCTTTCTTAGGCGGAGAAAACCTTTACACGTCGCTTACTTCCTTTTCCGGTACTAAGCTAAACACCGGGTTCTTTACAAGGGTACAACCACTCCCATCGTCGCTTATACAATTACCGACACTAAGCTAGATGTCGAGTTCTTTACAAGGATACAACCACTCCCAACACTCTTTGTATTTTAAGGACTAAAATACTAACCTCACTCTACTGATCTAAATGATACAATGATGGTTACAACAATGATCCATGACATAAGTATATCATGGATATGAATGCCTACACTATATGAACTTCCATTGATCGGAAGCCTTCAATGTATGAAGATCACAAGCTCCCTAAACTTGTTGTGATGGATCTTCATGTATGCAACTAAGATCTTCTTGGTGGATCATGAAGTATGCTATGGATGATGTCTCATGATCTTGAGCTTGCTTCACAGGATCATTAACAATGTATGCTTACAACATAATGAAAGTTAGTAACATTATGATCATTATGTAATGGGTGATTAATGTATGAATCTACATGGTTTGCTACTGATCTAAGTGTGTGTAATGAGTGAGGGAATGTATGTTCTAGTTGGATGAAACCAATGGGTAACAATGGGCAAGTATTTATAGTAAAACTAAAACCATGTGTACAACTAAAACCATGTGTAAAACTAAAACCATGTGTAAGACTAAAAACATGTGTAAGACTAAAACCATGTGTACAACTAAAACCATGTGTGTAAAACCATGTGTTACTAATTATAGGAAAACAAGCAAATCACCCCACGGATCCGGCGGATCCTTAAAAAGGGATCCGTCTTTGTATTAATTTGGATCCGTCAAAATGACAGCTAATAGATTTTGATGTATCTTTCCATATCTTGCATATCTAGCCAAATCTTATGAAATCTTCAAATGTCAACTATGTAACTTGAGAATCTAAACAAGATATTACAAAATCTATCTAAGATATCATTCATGATGCATGCCATGATGTCATCCTAATATTTAACTAATAAAGTTTTCATTTTAAGAAATAAACATGTAAACTTGTATATGTTATTCCTAGTGAACTTTGTAATGTGTATATGTATGTAACATGTATCCTAGTGATCATGTAGCATGTATAATGAGGTTCTAAGTAGAATGATTAACCTTTTTAAAATACTTAATGACCTAACCGTATTTTAAACATTCTAATGGTTTGTTAAGGGTTTGATCATAATGCCACATAACAAACATGTACGAACCTATGTTGTATCATACGAGGACTCGATAGATGTTGAATGTATGTTGAGACAAGATAAGATTACAAGTAACTTGTACATTTTACATTATATATCAAGTTACATGTTTGTCATCAATCAAAACAAACGAGATTGCTTGCACTAGCAATCTCCCCAACGAGACTGCTTGCACTAACAGTCTGTATCTCCAAAAGGTAAGCCCACACGCACTCTTTTTAGTAGCTTCATCATCATAGAACTAAAAAAGTTTACTCACTGTTTTTGAGGATTGCTTTGCATAGAATTGACTTTCGTTGATGGTGATGAATTGAATTTGTCGACTGTATTTTGGTGACAAAATGAACAGAGATTGGTCTCTATTTAGACCTATAATGTGCTAAGAAGGGTTATGCCATATTTTTGTTATACACGCTGAAAAATGTATGTTGAAAATGTCCGGTCCCATTCAATTTTCTAAAATTATGTTATCTGATAATTTAAAGACCACTGTTTAGACAACCACACATATTGAACCTTATATTTGCAGGTGAGAATGGAAGGGGAAAAAAGGAGCTGACTTCTATTGTACAGACTTCAAATTAGTGCCATGTATTATTACATAGAATGCGTTGATTATTCATAATGATTTAATTAGTTTTGTTAGTTAAGTATGTTGTTTATGAACCTTAATGTTTTTACAATTCTTTAGCCAGGAAAAAATGGGGTTAAAGTACCATGTTACGAGCTTGGTACGGGTTACACACTCAAGTTGGTAATTGGTTAAATCTGTCAAGTTCTTTTCTTGATAGACTAATCCGCATTTCAATATATCTCCACAAAATAAAATGCTATAACAAATCTGTTCAACTTCTCTATAGGCTTCTCTTAAAGAGCATCGCCTTTCTTAAGATTGTTACCTGCTTGCAACGAGCTGAAAGTTTCTGCGAAATATTTGTCTTAAAAGGTTGTTTGGTTGTTAATTTCTATGCAGTAAAGCTATCTTTAAAGAGCCAGTAACTTTTAAATGGTTGTTTGGTTGCCGAAATTTTGGAAAAATACATGTTTTT
Source organism: Artemisia tridentata subsp. tridentata (assembly GCA_021014915.2). Lineage (NCBI taxonomy): Eukaryota > Viridiplantae > Streptophyta > Magnoliopsida > Asterales > Asteraceae > Artemisia > Artemisia tridentata. The sequence goes on along the minus strand of CP139502.1, from coordinate 354,847,085 downwards.
AAAAGGCTGTTTGGTTGCTTAGATATTATGCAGAAAAGGAATTCTAAAGGGGTTGTTTGATTCCTGATATATTATGCAAAAAAGTCATTTTAAGAAATCTTTTGATTGTTGAATTTATATGCAGAAAAAGTTTTCTTGGTAGATGATGTTTTTTGCAGAAATTTGGATGTTTCGTTGCTGAAATTTTATGCAGAAAATTCCTTTTTAGTTGCTGCTTTTTTATGCTGAAACTTAGCATTTTGGTTTCGGAAGTGCTCCCATTACATCATACTATTATTGTATTGCTTCCACAAAATAAGAGCCTATGATTATATTCACTCGAGCTAAATTATGTCTATATTTATGTGGATTGCTCATATATGACCGCTCTCTCAATTAAGACACTTTTTCATAATTAATAAAGAAATCAGGGTATTTGAGTTTTTTGTGATCTATTTTGACATAGTTTAAACAGTTAATGAATATTAAGTGAAACATATTCTGTTGCACACAATATTTCCAAACTTTTGCATACTTTCTTTTAATCGTGGATCTTCAAATGAACTGTGATAAGTTTACAGTTCATAATGGTTACATATGTTTTTTTTATCAGGGTGATGTAAAGGTTATCCATGAATACCAGTTTTAGCTAGAACAACCATTTGAACTAAGTGATTCTTAAGAAAAAGCAACAACATCTCAATATCATGGCTCACCTATTGATATTGCAAGTAGCCGGACACACATAACCCCAAACTTTGGATTATGTTTTTAGGGACCCGTAAACCTTTTGCCACAACAAGGAATGGAAATTCCGACTTCTGTTGCTGCTCATCCCATAAGCGGAATAGATAATTTGTTTGCTACACCTGTCATACATGAAGAAGCTACGGCACGAATTGCGAGAAAACGAAAGGTTGGATCATGATCGCACCAGTTATCTTATTAGGTTTGAATTTTTTATTTTATTTTATTTGGTATTGTTGTTTTATGCATAATTTTATGTGTGCCGAACAGAATGAAGAAGCGAGAATAGCAAAGGAGCTTGATGCAAATAAGAAAAAAGATTAAGAAAGAGCTTGAAAAGTAAGATGTCTTGAGGCGGAAGGTTTTTTTTTCCCTCTCGGTACATGTTGGTGAGTTGGGTAATGGGTCAAAATAAGTATTCTAAAAAACGCGTGATGAGTCGGTCAAAAGGTCGGAAATCATGGTTACCCAAAAAAAATAGTGGGTTGACCCACGAACATAGTTTTTTTTTCTATTTCTGTTTTATTGTTATAAGAAAATCTTTGTGTATACTATGGGCATTTTAGTACACTATGGGCAACCCCTGATTTGTTTGACCCATATCCTATACTTTGAAATTCTTTGTGTTCAGTTAAAATTTAAATAATAAGTCGATGTAATCTAATGATGAAATGTCTTTAAACATATAACTCTGAACCAGTGGTAGGTGGTAACACATTTTTGTGTTTCATAAGAGTTGGTTTTAGACACTTAGGTGCTGTTTGTTTCTCTATAAAATGTTTGAACAACCTCTGATGTCTGAATCGGTCAGACTTTTTGACATTTTGGCTGTTTGTTTTCTTTCAGATTTCAGAGATTAAAAAGTCTAAATAACCTTTGATTCTATCAGAGGTTGGGCAACCAGGTTGCCCGATTCTCTCTGAAATAACCTCTGAAAAAACCAAATACGATTATACGAAGCTCCCACATCTCCAATTCATGCTCTTCTTCAACCTTTGGCATGTCCCAGCCTTCTCCACCCATCTCGCTCGCCGGAAAAACAAACACAACCCATCTCGCTCGCCGGAAAAACAAACACACCCCTTCTTGAGATTAAAACCATGTTCGATCTTATTATTTTTCAAAGGGGAAAGATTTTTGATGAATAGAGGGTGTTTGGTTTGGTTCGGTTCGAAGCAGAGAGAGACGAGAGAAAAAAGATAAGAAAAGTGAGTGGGTGGCTGATATTACTAGTAGTATTTATTAGAAGGGTTGTTTTATTACCCGTGTACCCCGTGTCCCGTTTAGCTAAACCTTTTAATGGTAATACGGTAAATTAAAGATATTCAGACGTTTTTGAAAAACAAACAGTCTAAAATAATTCAGATTTAGACTTTTGGACCAGGTATTCAGATTCAGAAGTGGTATTCAGATTCAGACATAAAATGTTTGAATAAACAAACGGCACCTTAAAATAGTCTGGCAACAGTGTTAGACTACTAGAGTTAGTTATGGATGTAGACGGGTAGTCGTTCATATCTCGACACAGTATTAGATTACTAGACTCTTATTTGTCACACATGAAATAATTTTTCAAATATTTAGACTTCTAATTGTTTGTTTACCTTCTCTAACTATGCACGTATTAGGTGTAAGTGGGTCCATGTTTGCTAATGCTCTTATGACGTGTTTCCTATAACTCGCACATGCAACTAACTAAATAAAGATTGCGAGGATTGTCTCATGGTCCTGAAATAAGCAGCCATTTGCAAGAGATAGACATGAGTTAATTGGTTGTTTTAATCAAAGAGCTAAACTATATCTCTCAGTTTCAAGTGTTTGTAGTTATTGCTTTCTTTGTTTATAAGTACATACATTATCGAATGGAAAAAAAGCAATTTTAAAGGCGAGACATCAATTTTGGTAGTAGAGCAGATATTATGCTCCTGGATTCGTTCCAACTTAGTTGTATTAGTCAAGATCACTAGAAGGCGGTTCTAGGTCGGATGTTTGATAAGAAGGCAATTCGTTTCATGTGTAATTCTCCTATTATTTATGCTGACCGGCCGCTATTCAAAGAAGGGTTAGGGTACAGGATCTAACTGAGGATGAGTACGTTTATTTAATCCGTAGTTTCTGATTTGTTGACCCGTTTACAATACCTGCTATTGCAAGTTATCCTAACACTTGGTATTGCAATAACATTAAATTTTACTGCTTCAGGGATACTGTTGAACATGAGAAGAGGCATGCAGAGTACGAGCATCTTCAAGCATTGGAAAACAGTTGACTCGCTATAGCTCAAAAATCGGAAAAGTTGCGTGTTGAGATGGCTATTTCTGAAAAAAGGACTCACACACCTGCAGCAACAACGAATCCAAATACACGTATGGAATTAGATGCATTTGAGATGAAATATCCAACCACTTTTGTCTAAAAGAGAATTTATCATTTTATTGCAGCCATTATTCTCAAAGATTGCTGCTGCCTTGCAAGGAATGGGACAACTTTCCTCTACAAAACAGGAAGACATGGTTGATGTGAATTTGAAATCTACACCAAATACAAACCATCCAAAACAACCGGAACGTATCCGCGCACCATTTATTTTTCTACATTTCTATTCTTTGTCACTTTGGAATGAATATTTTGGCATAGTTTTTGATTAGTTTATTATTGGAGGTGATGAAACCAGTTATATGTTATCACATTTTCATCATTTGTTTGGATTTACGGTTTGCCTGTGAAACATGTTATGTAAAGAAAATGGTGATATGTATTCTTCAAAACAGAATTTTAATGTGGAAAAAAATTATGGACTAAAAAAAATAAAGTCAGAAACTCCGCCGCAACGCACGGGTTTACCAACTCGCTTTTACTTATTAGTTATTATAGTTAAATATTTGTGAGAAAAATGCCATTGATCATCAGATAAATATGACACAATGTTGCATATTCTAGCCTCTTAAAGACGCTACATAGATTTTGTAACTCCATAAAGTGTCCTGTATCATAGTTTCTTGGGACACCTATTTATGTTTCTAAATCTAAGAGTTAGGTATATGGATTTTGTGACACCATAAAGAGTCGTATATTGTACTTTATAAGGACACACTTTGTACTAGGACCATAAAATTGGTCTTTATAAGAGTGAGGATTCTCTCAAGCAGTATATAACTTGATTGATCAATGTATAATCAAAGACCTAAATTAAAAGGTACAAACTACTTTAATTTATTACATTAGGACACCAAAAAAAGTCTTAAGACATCTATTACAATCCCTTTTTATAGGACACATTTATATTGGTTCAATAAAATCAAAGGTCCCATTAAATGTTGTATTAGGACCTTTTTAGGTGTCCTCATAGACCAAGTTTGTTGTACTGTGTGGAAAAGTTCAAAGGTACGTCGTTGTTTAATGAAAAATATCTTTGTTATTCTTGCACTATTATACACCTCGATTAAATATATTCTGTATTCACAAACATTTACGCGTATATCGTATTTTTTTACATGTTCACACGGTAAATGGAAGCTCATCTACTTTTAGTAGTTAGATAATGTTTTATGTAATGGAAGAATGGACTAAACTATGTTTCAACATTCTCAATTTGCATGTGGTCGAAGTAAATAAAAGTATTATGCCGCAAACAAAATTTAAAAAAAAAATAAAACAGACGAGCATAGGTATGATCATTTCGATAGAAATCCACCCCACACTTAGAAGCGTCAATGTTTAAAATATCGGGTGTTAGCCCCACACTTAGGAAGGCTCATGCTAAAGTCAAAAACAATAATAGTGATCAATATAAGCTAAAGTCGAATGTCACAATTATTAATTGTTTTCCTATTCTTTTGTGGTGTTTTGTAAAAAATTATCTCATTTTTATGGTAGTCACCTCATGTATTATCTATCAAACGTGTTTGACTAAAATTATCTCATTTTTATGGTTCCTTTGCATCATTAGCGGGTTTACTAACTATTCGAAGAAGTGGTTTACAAACTTCATTTCATCAACTTTGTTTCATTTACTTTTCCTTATAACTGGTCTATTTCGGATTGCCGAATCTTAGTATTATTCATGTCTATTATGGATTTAGGATACTACACTAAAAGATTGGTTTTTATTCTTAATAAATGGCTACTCAATCAAATATTGATCGATAAGCATTAGCTTTAAAGGTGAGATTTCATAAATTCATAGCTTAGGTAGTTGTTTGTTACAAAATTAGTAATTTTGTTTTTCTTATGTGGCTTTCATGTTTTAGGACTTTAAGTCTTAATAGAACACCCGTTAAGATTTTAATCTAAAACAAAACTAATTTTAATGCAAAAGACATGTGTATGCATAGGTTTATAAATTATATTGTGCAGTTGCTAATACTAATTTTAAAATAAATTTGATTTATAGAGTTTACATGGTGAAAATCTTGATTGTGGAGTTGATGAAGAGGAAATGAAAATGGACAAACTATTGTCACACTACAGCAGAAAACCGACACATATACCTTCTGCACCAACACGATCAGGCTCACTGCCATCTCAATCGTGAATAGTTCAATTTATATAGATGAAAGAAAAGGGTTAGCAAGGGCAGCTACATATCAAACCGATTCAACTGTGAGTCTAAAAGGGTTAGAAAAGGCCATTCTTGCTCTGACCAATGAAGTGGTCGACAGTATAAATGATCATTTGCTTAAGACATTCGGAGTGAGGAAATGGTTTACCTTAGTTGCAATAGTATTGATAAAACTGATCGTGGGGCATCAACCGATGGATCTGTTTTCTCACCAGATTTTATCAATGAACTAAAGTTCTCAGGTGTTCCAAACCATAGGCAGGTGTTAAAAATTGGTGTCCCGATAATGTTGCTGAGGAATATTGTTCAATCTAATGGATTGTGTAACGGGACACAACTTCAAGTTTTACGATTATCACGGACTTCTATTCAAGCACATTTGATTGAGTAGCCATTTATTAAGAATATAAACCAATCTTGATCGTGGGGCATCAACCGATGAATCTGTTTTCTCACCAGTAATAAATGGTATATAAAGAATTCTTCATGGTCTATGATCAAACGGTCAATAGGTATATACAATATACATATTACATGTTTTGTGGCATTTTTCTTATTTACACTTATTATGAATCCCAAACTTCTTTTACTTACATATTTTTTAAACTTATTAGGTGTTCACATAATGGACCTTTTGTTGAAGTGTTAGAATTATCACTACATACATTTGCTTCTGAAGACAAACATATTGGAGATCACGAGGCAATGAACGTTTATTACACATATATTTACAAGCTTTGTATTTTATACTATCAGTCACTTATAACTTATTATTCCATTACAAGTAAATTTCATATCGTTTATGTTCGTTGTTCTTTGTTATTGTATTCACATACTTACTTTTTTCTAATCAAAAACCCTCTAAAACCCCGTGGATTCCACGGGTCTATAAGCTAGTATAGCAATATTCGGTAAACTTGATTTGGTATACTGAATTCCCCATGTATGCACGTGATTACAACATATATAAACTTGAATATTCACTAAATTTGATTTATGTCAAAATGTTGTATGTACACGGTACTCCCAAACTAATTTGTAAATTAATCTTTTTAGAATGATTTAAGATGGACCAAACTTTTTTTACGGATCAATCTCCGCCCTCCATCTTTATTTGATCTAATGGATGAGATTAATCCCAACAATTAAAAAAACACACTTTCATCCATTTTTTTCAAATATTAATATCTTTAAAATCGTTAATCGTTAAGCGAAAAAAAATATACCGTTACGACGAGCATTTTCAAACCGTTAATCGTTAAGCCAAAAAAAATATACTGTTACGACGAGCATTTAATTATCTTTCTATAGATACGCACTTCCGATATACTTTCGACAAAATTATTTTTTTCGTGTTTTTCACGTTTTTTCGTTTTTTTTCGTTACTGAAATTTGCATGAAAAAATCATATGTGATTTAAAACTAATATAACATGTGATATTATATATCATATGTGATTTAACATTAATATCACATGTGATATTACATATCATATGTGATTTAACACTAATATCACATGTGATTTTTCATGCAAATTTCAATAATGAAAAAAAAAAAAAATAAATAAAAAAAAAACAAAAATAAGACGAAAAAACGAGAAAAAAAATGTGAAAAAGACGATTTTTTTTTTTTTTTTTTTTTTTTTTTTTTTTTTTTTTTTGTCGAAAGTATATCAAAGTGTCAATCTATAGAAAGATAATTAAATACTCGTCGCGATGGTGTAATTATTTTCGTTTAACGATTAAAGGTTTAAGAGATATTTAAATTATAAAAAATAAGTGAAATATTAAAATGCTTTTAATCTTAACTGTTGATTTTATTTTAAATGAATGATAGGGTATGAAATATTAAATTAACAAATACATGAACCACCAATAATTTCACATAATAATTAATTTATACTCTAAATACATGAAAGATGGAGAGCCTCGTACACAGGATCCAACATGGCAACGATAAACGGGCAGATGAAGCAAAATTATATCGTGAAATTAGAAATGTCAACGATACAATAGAAATATACACAGAGCCAACAGTTGTTAAGGACCGTTGGCAATGGAGACCAGCCCTTCCCAAAGGATACAAACAACATCAACTGAAGGTAATTGCATCAGTTCCTCAACGATACAAGATTTCTCTTTAAAGTTCATCACTTGAATTGTTGGTCCATCGTATTATATATTACTAGTCAATTAATTCATGTTTATATACTACTCGTACTAGATTGTGTCAAACCAACTAGAGAAATCTTGTACTGTTAGAAGGGGCCAACTTAATCTAGAGTTGGATCTTTTGAGAAGGAATATCAAATGTATGGAGCGGGAACTTGAAAAAATTTCTTCGTTGAGGAAGAAAGCCTATAAATGTGCTTATAAACATGGAGAGCAACAGATTGAGATGGTATGTCATCTGCTCTCAAATAGTTTTCATTTGTAACATGTCTAATGGATAATCAATATTTGTGCTAATTGCATAGAAATGTATCTAATTTGTCACTTTTTATATTTCTGTGTAGGCAATAATTTTTTTTTCTAGATCTATGTAGCATATTTTTAAATTTCATCTTTTTGGTGTATCGTATGACCAGTTTTGTGTGTTAATTGACTGATTTACTCATCTTCCGGTTAAATTTGAGTGTATAAATTAAAGGTAAAATCGTCAAATACTGCACACAAACTGATCACACGATACATCAAAAAGACCGAATTTAGAATACGCTACATAGATCTAGAAAAAAAAAATGGCTACATTGGACTATAAAAAGAGACAAGATACATACATTTTTGTGCAATTAGCCCTAAATATTTATGGTGACTGGATAACTGAATTTTGTTGAATATATCCAGAAATCAAGTTATACCGAGTACCAATCGCTCATGAAATATGTGAAAGAACAAGCACGAAGAGGGGATATTGAGGAACTTATGCAAGTTTGTCATAGGCAGCTAGCTTTGTGAAGGTTGCAGCAAATTCTGAGTTATAATCACCAAATTAAATAAGCTTTTACAAGTATGTTTAAGTGCTTTTGATTTTTATTCCTCTTCAAAACTCTTCGCCACTGTAAATGGAGTATTATGCTTTTAGTTGAATTTTTCTTGTTCTCTTTTTAAAATCGAACATGATTTCATTTATAGGCGGTTAATGAAATCGACGACTGAAATCAAGTGCAAACAACACATCGCTAATGTGATACATTGCAACAAATTATACTACTATAGCGAGCATTTTAATTCTTCTCAAATTATAAATTCGAAACTTAAGTATTGAAAGCTCGTTTGACAAGAAGCATTTTGCCTGCTGTTGAAACACTCAAATATTGCCTCTTTATGACCAAATAACTACACACAGAAACTTTAACCCAAGTTTCTCCCCAAAGTTCAGATTTTTTGGCGGCGACAGTAGATGAGGATATGACTAAAACTAGAGATAGTCAATATCTAAACTAAACTACTACTAAGAAATGTAGTTACTGAACAAAATAAACATACGATTAACAAAACTGAGATAAAATCTGTTTCTTTCTTCTTGAACTCAGCTAATGCAAAGGTATATTTATACCCGCAACTAATGACTCTTGGGCTTGTTTTTTAAAATTTTCTATTAAGTCATGTTTAATTAAGATTTGACTTAATGCAAACACCCTCTATTTTATTGCTTAATACTTTGAGTCATCTTTCTCTATTAAGTCACGAACAAACAATTTTCATATGACTTAATAAATTCAGTTTTTTTCATATAACTAACCCAGCCACTAAGGCACTAACCTACTAAAAGGAAACTTGCATGAAAATAATGTAAACATGCATGGAGTGTACTTCCACTTAGTGGGGTATACTTCTTTATGACGTGCCTTCAAACAAGGAGAACATGCATGACCAAAAGGAGATTAACTAAAACTATAATGTTGACTACTTTATCATGAGCTTACCAACCGAAGTATGAGATGATAACGGTGTTTCCTATGCCTTACTTCTCTTGGCAGCAACGGATATCTTAAGTTTCTATAACTATGCGTTTCCAATAATTATATGGAAAGCATTTATCTCAACTATATTGAACAAGAACTCATCTTTATACTTTCCAATCGAAAACGGAATATTGCAATACTCGGGTAAACTTAATTTTGTTCACTGAATTTTCCCATATATGCACGTGATTATAACATATATGTAAACTTGAATATTCACTAAATTTGACTTATGTCAAAATCTTGTACCGGTTCTTTTTATGGACCAATTTGAATTATAGTTTTTAGAGAAAATGATCTGAAAAAGCATCATACTTGCCACTATATTCTTTTGTAAGCATCATACTTTTGTTCACTGAATTTTCCCATATATGCACGTGATTATAACATATATGTAAACTTGAATATTCACTAAATTTGACTTATGTCAGAATCTTGTACCGGTTCTTTTTATGGACCAATTTGAATTATAGTTTTTAGGGAAAATGATCTGAAAAGGCATCATACTTGCCACTATATTCTTTTGTAAGCATCATACTTTTTTTTTTCCTATTGTAGCATCCAACTTTCTATTGTAGGCCTGTAGCGTGAAAAAGTGACGCTACAATAAGAAAATTAAGGAAAGTTGGATGCATAGAATAAGAAAATTAAAAAAGTTTGATGCATACAATAGGATGATTAAGGAAAGTTGGATGCCTAGAATAGGAAAATTTAAAAAGTTGGATGCATACAATAGGAAAAAAAAAAGTATGATGCTTACAAAAGAATATAGTGGCAAGTATGATGACTTTTCAGATCATTTTCCCTAGTTTTTACTTTTATTTTAAGTTAAGTAGAGTAGTATGTAGCTAGGTGGGTTTCAGAGCATGCTTCATTTAGCATCTCCAAAGAAATTAGAAGCGCCTATAATAGCGTATAATTTTTCCCACTTGTGACTCACGTTTGCTTGCAAGAGGTGGCGATCAGTAGTGTTCCAAAGCGCCATAACGACGATAATGCTAGACGGTAATATAGCTAGTGTTATTGTCTCAATCTAACCTTATCTAACAACTACAATCAATGAGAGGCACTAGAGAGAAGTGTGGTGAATGATTTCTAGTGAGAGAAACTAGAGAGAGAAACACACATTTATTACACACACCTCCCACCTGAGAAATGAGGGGTTGGAGGCTTTTTATACTTTTACAAGGTGATGGGCTTGGGCTTTTCTTTGGGCTTTCTATTTGCCTATTAGATTAACTCAAGCCCATTGACTATTCTTTTAACTAAAACAACTACACTTTTACAAAAATAATAAAACACAAATGACCATCACTTTTTGTAAAAGCTAACAATCTCCCCCTAAGGGATGGTCATTCAAATGACGCTCCGTGTGATTAGGTCTTTCGTCTTCATTGTCTTGAGCTTAGTGTGTTGTTTTTGAATAGTCTTGCTTCTTTGTTCCTTCATGCTTTGTGATCTTCAAAGTATCGTCTTTTGGTCGTTCTTGCCTTGATCAACATCTTTTGTACTGTTGCATCGTCGTTGTAGATGTTGAAATGTATGATGATGGTGAATGAACTTTCGTCAGTACCTGCATAAAACAGTTAGCAATAAATCGTCCAGCGCTTATAGGTTCAGATTTCGAGATCGTTAACAGCATAATGTGAAAACTTTCTCTAATCTTTACCAAGGCCGTTGAGAGCCTCTGAAGTATACCGAAGTATCACTTCAAGACTGTAGACCGTTTGAAGCGAGTAACCATCATAACGTAAGGCAAGATCTTTTAGATCTCATTAAGACTCATACAACTTGTATCCTTTTTTATGAACACAAGTGTATTGCATAGGAAGTGTTCCTAAGAGATCTTTGATGAATCTCATGTCTCTAGACTCAATAATGTGCGTTTTGGTTTTAGTCGTCGGAGGCATGGAGCAGAGTGCCACCTTTTCAATATCAACACATCTCGGAGTGAGAGGTCGATAGATTATGTAGTGTTCTCCGTGAGAAATGAAACTGTTAGCATTTAATTTATGCTACTTTGGAAGTGATGGTCATTTGTAGCTTTGAACTTTAAGTGTCATGTATAATATGTATTAAGTAGATTGGGCTTATAGCATTAGTATTGATAGTATCTTAATTATATGTGTAGTGCATCATATAAGCCCACCCATGGTCCATGTAAAAGCCCATCCAAAGCCTTTTGGATGTGGCTGCCTACGTACAAAAGCAAAACACTCTCTCATTTAGCAAAGTGTGCTGTGAGAGAGTGTGTGTGTTTTATTTTGTATCTTTTCTCTCCAAATCTAATATATACACATTTCCAGTTAATCTCTCTACTGCCACCATCTCACCTTATCTATCTTTCTTATATTTCCTTTCATTCCCCATCTATATTCTCCTCTTCTTATTGTTCTTGCTGCCATTCGTATATTACAAAGAAGTGTATGATAAAGTAGGATTTCGAGCTATAACAAGTGGTATACATGAGCCTATCAACAAGGTAGAAGGTTAGTTTGTGTTCGGTTTGTGTTATCTAAAACCAACTGTTGGGTTTCTTGTTTTCTTCAAATCGTTAGCAAAGTTTTATGACCAAGGTGGTGCTTGTTAAGGTATTATCGACTTGGGTTGTGATTGTGTAAGTTTTTCTCAGTTGGTTGTTGGGAAAAATCTGCACTTTTTGGTGTTCATACCTTATTTTGATCGAAGATATTCAAGAAATAGAATCACTTTTTGTGTTATTGATATTATATTGTAATATCTTTGATTTTATTGGCTCAAGAAGTGAAAAGGTGTCAGGAATATCAACAAGTGGTGAAAAGGTGTAAGGTTTCACGTGGGAAAGTACTTAAAAGTCAACAAAGGTGGCGTTTTATCGCAGTTGTGAAAATATCTGCGTTTTATCGCATTTCAGGAATTTTATCGCAATTGGAAGAAAACTGCGTTTTATCGCAATTGATAACTGAGCTGGTCTATCGCATTTGAGCTCTTATCGCAATTCAGGACTTATCGCAGTTCAAGTGTTATCGCTGTTCAAGCTTTATCGCAATTCACATCTGACCTGGTTCTATCGCAATTGAAACTGCGATAACTATCGCAATTGGCCTCAGATCTGACTTATCGCATTTCAGGTTTATCGCAGTTCTGTCCGACATCTTTTAGCCAACTGCGATATCGGACAAAGAAGAGTCTCAGATATCGGACAACAAAGGATTTCGAGCAGTTTTCAGAATTGACATTTTCAGTCCCTGTACTTTCCAGTAGCCTTAGGAAACTTTCAAATTTGGCAGTTTTGGCCCTCGTACTTCTGTGAAACTTCAAACGATCATAACTTTTGAACCGTAACTCCGTTTTCAGCGAAACACCTGTCAAAACGACCGTGAGACCGAGGAGAAGGACACGTTGAATTAATTTATTCATTCAACCCAACTTTCGAAGCCTGAAATCGCTCCAGAATGAAGTTATTGAGTTTCTAAGTTTTTCAGACCAAAATTTTGCCATAATAACTTGCAACAACCATACCAAAATTTCCACCTTAACAAAGCTTCACGTCAACAACCAAGTTTAACCTTCAACAACAACTACAACTACTTCTATTTTGTTGAAACGATCCTGTATCATCTTTATCATACAATCATCATCAATGGCAAATCAACAAGACGATATCACAACTGCTTTGGCAAATGGTTTTGCTTCGGTATACAGGGCATTAAACATCGAACCACATAACAACAACCAATGGAATTCACCGTACACTGACGATACGCAGTTATATATGGGACAAGAATGTCAAATGGTTGATGTTATCGGGAATCAACAAGGAAATGCTATGGGTATACAGACGGGGAATCAAATACTTCAGAATGGGGTCAATCCGAATGAGTACTATTGTTTCATGACTTCATCTGAAAGCCAAAGGAGTGATATAGGCAGAATAGGTAATGTTCCTGCAATGACGAAAGTAGAAAAGCTCCAGTACATGCTGATGCTAGCCAACAAGGAACATTCGGGAATACCTTTGACTGCTGAGGAATCCGACTTCTTGCTTTCAACCAGAATCAATGATAATTCCACAGAAGTCACAGGAGTCTCCGATCCTATGCCAGATCTGCAACAAACAACATCATGTAGTGATTCTGAAACTCCTCCGTCCTATGACACAGAACCACTTCATGAGGTACCATCATTGTTTGCTCATGAAAAGCCACATTCTGTGCCTCTCGAACCTAATTTCGATACATATGTGGGGGAGCAAGTTAATAGCAATGTTAACTGTGAAATTTCATATATGGATCCTAATGAAGTTCAAGTTGCACAAAATGTTGCTAATGATGAGGAAACCCGTTATCTATTTGAATCATTACTTCATAATTGTCAAATAGAGATTGAAAAGGTCAAAAAGATCAATCGCGATGTAAAAGCCGTGAATGTAAAATTGACCACTGAGCTTGAGAGTTATAAGGTGAATGCACGAGCTTATGATTTTCACACCAATCGACAGTCAGAACTTGAAAATAGTTTAAGAGATTCTGTTTTAAGAGAAAAATGTTTACAAATCAAATTTGACACTCTAGATGTCAATTTGAACAACAAAATAAAATCTTTAAACAAGGAAATTTCTGAACTAACCAACCAGCTTTCAAAACAAAAATCAACTTATTCTAATCTTGAAAAGGAAAAGAATGAGTTGAATGAAAGGTTTTCAAAACGTGAAAAGGATCTTCTTAAAGAGATCACTGACAAAAAGGAAACCATTGCAAAGTTGGAAGATTTGCTTGTAAAAACGGGTCATTCTGCACAAACAGTTCATTTGTTAATTAACGATCCAAACCCGGTTTTACATACAAGAAAGAAAGTGGCTATCGGTTATGAAAACCCTTATAACCTCAAGAAAGCTCATAGTGTTCAGAATGTGTTATATAATGGTAGTGTGCTAAATGATACACATGATCCTTTAGAGGTTCATGATTCTGATGAAACGATTGAGCTTTCAGAAGAGAGTAGAAAGAAAATGAGACAAATGAACCCAGAAATAAAACCCATTGACTATAATGAAGCAAACAAACTTGCTGGGGTTCATCTTGTTAAAAAGAAGTCACCTCTGTTTTTTCAAAAACCAGTGGTTTTCACAAAACAAAAAGCTGTCTCAATTCATCTGCCTAACATCGAACAAATGGCATCTAAAAACACTTATGATTCAAGTGCAGCTAGACTATATTTGGTTGATCTTAAACAGAGAATTGAAACACTTCAAAGTATTGTGGCATCCAAAATAAACAGTAACAACAAAGACTGGTTTTCAAGATTTCAGACTGAACTAAAAGGAATGTTTGAACAAGACATTAATCCACACATTGATGCAATCTATGCGGTTGTTCAAAATGTGGAATACAATCTTTTGAAAGAGTCAGCAGAGTTCCTTGAGGTGTGAGTCCCGAACTGATATGTCTGGAAGTCATTGGATTAAGCGCGGGTTCTAGAGCGAGTCTCTCAGAAGCCATTTGTGAAATTTCATCAAACTTCACATTCATCGTCTCCATGATCTTTTTCGTTCTCCTGTTATACACCCTGAATGCCCTCGAGTTTTCAGAATAACCAATGAAGATTCCAATATCGTCCTTAGCTTTCAACTTCCCCAGATCTTCCCTGTCATTCGTTGGATAGCACAAAGCGCCAAATACATGAAGATAAGAAATATCCAATTTTCTGTTGTTGACAAGTTCATATGGGGTTTTATTGAATCTTGGATGGATTAGGGATCGGTTTTGAGTGAAACAGGCAGTGGCAACAGCATCAGCCCATAAAAATAATGGTGCACTGGAATAAATCAGCATTGTGCGAGCAGCTTCCACAAGAGTTCGATTTCTTCTTTCAACTACCCCATTCTGCTGTGGAGTTCTAACAGCTGATGTCTGGTGAGTAAGACCAGATTCTTCAAAATATGTTCTTAACTCCTGATTTGTGAATTCCGTGCCATTATCAGTTCTTACTATCCTTACTGGAGCTTGGAGTAGAACTTGAATCCGCTTCAGAAAAGTGATGATGGTGCTTGGTGCTTCGTCTTTTGATCTCAAAAACTTTACCCATGTATATCTTGAATAGTCGTCAACAATTACAAGAATATACTTTTTCCCATTTATGCTTTGAACTCTCATTGGGCCACATAAGTCCATATGCAACAAATGCAACCTATCAACCGAACTAGGTACGGGTTTAGGTTTATATGTTGCTCTTTTGCTCTTTCCTTGCTCACATGATGGACATAGGTGTTCTTTGGTGTATTTAAACTTCGGAAGACCGGAGACGATGTTGTCTTTGGCAAGCTTGTTGATTGTGTCAAAGTTAAGATGGGACAACCGTCTATGCCACAACCAGGATTTTGTTTCGCCTGCCCTGGTCATGAGACAAATAGGTGATGAAGAGGCCATTTGGTTTATGTCAATTGCATAGAGATTGGTGCCACGATTCCCAATTAAGAGATCATTCCCCACCAAATTTCTAACAAAGCAAGTGTTTACTCCTAAAAGCAACCTCTAAATCAGCATCACAAAACTGTCCGACTGAGAACAGATTGTGTCCCAACCCTTCGACATAGTAAACCCGAGTGATCAAGTAATTTCCAAACCGAAGATATCCATAACCCAGAATAGCTGCAACATGATCATTCCCAAATCGTACAGTCCCCATGAACTGCCACACAAAATTGATCAGCAGCTTCAGATTCCCGGTCATGTGCTTGGAGCAACCCGAGTCGACGATCCAAAGACAAATTTCAATGACCTGCAAAGAACAGATGATTTTGTATATGGAAACTGTTTAACATTTGGTTCCAAGGGGTTAGAAGTAACAGGTGTATTACACTTAGAACTGGTTTCCTTAGATGCATTGGGAACTATTTCTAATGTGCCATTCTTAAGTGTAAACTTTCTACCCGTTGGTTTCCATTCACAAAACTTAATGTGATCCTTAGGTAATAGGCTGCTAGTGGTTTTCCTAGCTTTTGCAATAAGTCTTCGAATATATCTAGACTTAGCCCTAGTTACTGAAGGAACCTTTTTCTGTTCAGGCATATCATTCACATTCACAGTATCAGAAACAATATCATCACAAGCATTTACAGACAAAGTTTTCTTTTGCATTAAACAAACAGATTCATTACATGCATTCAAAACACTGGTCTTTTCATTACATCCAGATGATATTTGTTTCTTATTTGAAAGCTTTAAATTCCTAGGGTGTTCTTCTACTTTCTTGCATTCACTCTCAGATACAGGCGAGACACTAGTTTTCTTGGTCTTGCTCCTAGTCTTTCGTCTGCTCCTAGAGTTGCTTTCTAATCCTGTAGAAGGTAAGGCACACTCATTAGAATTTATGGGGTTGTCCTTAGATGTTGTTGTAGCATTCCTAGACTCATTTGGATTATCTTTCTTACTTTTGTCTATCGCCCTATATGTTTTAGATGTAGAGGCAGACGCAGTAGTGGGACTAATCTTATAAAGGCCAGGTGCTATTACTTTTGATGTTTGGACAACTGCTTTCTCTTTTTGTTTCTCATTAGGCAAGGGGGTTGATGGTGCTATACCCGTAGTTTCCTCACCCTGCCCTTTTTGACTTTCAAGCTGAGATTTCAAAAGATCAATTTGTTTTTGCATGTTGTGGTAGGAACGCTCATACGACAATTTGTCATACTTGCATTCTTCCCTTTTCTGATCAAGTTGTTTAAAATATGTGACATTTTGTTTTTCAATCTTGGCAAGTGCCTTTTCATATTTTATAACAATTTCAGAAGTCTCAGCCCGAAGTCTTTCATCATCCTCAACAGAATATGTTTGGTAAATAATAGACATAATATCAGTCGATAGAGCTTCGAAGGAGAGAGAGTCATTTTGTTTTTTCGAAACTTTTATATGTTCCAAGTATTCATTAGCTTCCTTCACTAAGGATTTGTGGTCCTTAACGAATTCTGTTGATTCGTTCAAAAGATTATGTTCCACATTTTGAGCAACCGCATAGATTCCAGCAATATGTGGATTAATTTCCTCTTCGAAAATCTTTGTCAGTTCAGAATTAACACTTGAAAACCATTCCATTTGTTGACTGTTTGTTTTGGATGCCACAATACTTTGAAGTGTTTCAATTCTCTGTTTAAGATCAACCAAATATAGTCTAGCTGCACTTGCTTCACAAGTGTTTTTAGATGTCATTTGTTCGATGTTAGACAGATGTTTTGAGACAAATATTCGTTTTGCGACAGCCACTGGTTGTTTGAAAAACATTGGTGACTCTTTTGGAACTAAATGAACGCCATAGTCTATGTTGAGCTGGTTATAGTCTATTGGTTTAATTTCTGGGTTCATTTGTCTCATTTTAATTCTACTCTGCTGAGCAAGCTCGATCGTTTCATCAGAATCATGAACCTCTATAGGATCATGTTTATCATTTATAAGAGTACCATTATATAACACATTCTGTTCTTTCTGAGCTTTCTTGAGATAACAAGGATTTTCATAACCGATAGCCACTTTCTTCATTGTATGTAAAATCGGGTTTTTATCGTTTATTAACAAATTAATTGTTTGTGCAGAATGTCCCGTTTTTACAAGTATATCTTCCAACTTTGCAATGGTTTCCTTTTTGTCAGTAATCTCTTTAAGAAGATCCTTTTCACGTTTTGAAAACCTTTCATTCAACTCCTTCTTTTCTTTTTCAAGATTGGAGTAAGTTGATTTTTGTTTTGAAAGCTGGTTGGTTAGTTCAGAAATTTCTTTGTTTAAAGATCTGATTTGCATGTTCAAATTAACATCGAGAGTGTCAAATTTGATTTGCAAATGTTTTTCTCTTAACTCTGAATCTCTTAAACTAACTTCAAGTTCTGACTGTCGTTTGTTATTAAAATCAAAAGCTCTTGCATTTTCCTTATAACTCTCAAGCTTAGTGGTCAACATTACATTCGCGGCCTTAACATCGCGATTAATCTTTTTGACCTTTTCTATTTCCATGCTACAATTTTGCAATAATGATTCAAACATAGCACGTGTTTCCTCATCATTATCAGTATGCTGTGACTCGAATTCTTCATTAGGATCCATATCTGGAGTTACCAAATTAGTATTACTACAACTTGGTTCGTCCATGTATGTATCATAAATGAGATTACGAGTCGCAGGATGCTGTTCATTTTGAGGTGACATATCAAACATTTCATTATTGTGACATGTAGCATATGGTTGTACCTCAGAAACCGCATTTGTGTTAAAAGCAGGAGGTGCTTCCGAATCCGTGTCGTACTTAGCCTCTTGGAGATTTGCCATAAAAATGCAGTTTGCATCGATGTCCTCATGATCTTCAGAATTATCCATAATAGCCATGAAGTCATTCTCTTCTGCACTCAACTGAAGCCCAACCGTTTCCTTTTGTGCCAACATTAATGCTTTCTGCAAATACGTTGGATCCCTCTTATTCGGCTTGTTGGGACAGTTCCTAGCCATGTGACCAATACCCTGACAGTTGAAGCATTTCATCACATTACCTTGATTCACATTCCCAGCTCCCTGAGCAGCAACATTCCCAAACTGATTCCCAGCATTCTGTACCCTTTGAGTACCAACAGCTGTACCCATCTGATTCCCTGCAAACTGACCCATCTGATTATCAACATATTGCCCTGCATTTTGATTACCCATCTGATATCTTGGAGCATATCCCTGCTGATTCCCATATCCCCCAACCATCTGTCCTTGCTGTCCCATATTGAAACTCGGCTGTGCAATTTGCTTGTTGCGAGTGTTCGATGAGATTCGTTGATTGTTGTTGGTGGGTGTGGAGTAGCGTCCTTGGAATGCTTTTGTTAGGTAAGCAAAAGCTTGAGTCAAAGCAGCAGTTGACTCATCTTGATCATTAAGATCGGGTTCTTGGTGTTGCGGGTATTGTTGTTGTGGGATTACCTGTTGTTGTTGTGGGTAGAACGGTGTTTGAGGATTGTATTGTTGTTGCATGAATTTTTGGGATGAAGATGATGAGGGTTGTGTATTTACTGTTGCAGGTGTAGGTGTTTGGACTATGAGTGCAAGAGGATCATGTTGTTTTGCTAACTTCTCTTTTCTGACTTCATTTGCCTCCTCTTGGTTTTGCTTTAGGAAATCATAAAGCTGATCATAATTCACCTCGTGAAGGTTCTTTGTTTGGTTGACAATCATGACATATCGTCCCCATTCCTCTGGTAGGTTGTTGAGGAACTTTATGTTTTGAACAATTTGAGATGGTGTCAACTTGTTTCTGATCAACTCGTTCATGAGAGTGCAAAACCTTGTATAGTAAGATTCAATGAGTTCAGCTGGAGTTGATGTGAACTTCTCCCATTAAGTTAGAAGCTTGCTTTCGATGTCTTGTTTACCGATTTTTGTGCCATAACAAAGCCGTCTAACTCGTTCCCACATATCATGTGCAGTTTCACAACTGTCTACAGCACAAAATATTTCTTGTGGTAAACCAAGTTGGATTAGATGCATTGCCAAGTCATCAGCTTCAATTTGCTTCCAATCTTCTGGTGAGTAGTCAGCTTCCGTTTGTTCCCGATAGGTATCTGGAGTGGGAGGAGTCGCAGTTGGGTTTCCAGCTGTTACAAGAATCTGATGAGGCTTAAATGGACCCTTCTCTACGGAGTTAATCAATATTCTACCTTGACCGTGAGGCTTGGTTCTCATGTATCGTAGCATACGACTCGTCCATGGAAGATAACCACCTTTTTCTAACATTGGAGGACGGTTTTCAGCACCTGCTGCGTGGATGTCTTGTTGAGTCGTCATTGGTGAAGTTGTGTATGATAAAGTTGATGTTGGATCGGTTCAAAGAAATAGGAGTAGTGTTTGTTGTTGGTTAAGTCCTTTCCCGAGTTTTCTAAGTTGAAGTTAAGTTCTTTCCCGAGTTTTCTAATTTCCCTCCAAAAAATGAACTTGAAAAATTTCTCTACCAGACTTTGAAATACACCATAAAATGCAATTCTAAGGTTGTTAGAAAATTTTGAGTTTTAAAAATTTTGACGCCAAATTTCACCGAAAAAATTCGAATTTTGGGCCAAAATTTTCACTGTTATACCAAAATTTGAATTTCGCGTAAAAATTGAACGTTTAATCACCTGTAATTTTTTTGTTGAAGGGATTCTAAGTTGAAGGATCTCTAAGTTGGAGGATTCCTAAGTTGGAGGATTTCTAAGTTGGAGGATTTCTAAGTAGGAGAAAAGCTTCTTACTCGAAAAATATGTTCCTAACTCGAAAAAATGTCCTTGCTCGGAAGATTTATGCTTGCTCGGAAAATATTTGCTCGGAAAAGAGTTGCTCGGAAAAATTTTGGTCTTACTCGGAATTCCTATCTCGGAAATATTTGCTCGGAAGTCCTTACTCGAAATATCCTAACTCGGAAGAAAAACCTTGCTCGGAAGTTTTTGCTCGGAAATTTTACCCTTGCTCGGAAGAAATTTGGTCTTACTCGGAAATTCTATCTCGGAAGTATTTGCTCTTGCTCGGAATTTTTTGCACTTACTCGGAAATTTTTGCTTCCTAACTCGGAAATTTTTGGACTTACTCGGAAATTTTTGCTTCCTAACTCGGAAATTTTTGGACTTACTCGGAGAAAAATTTCCTAACTCAGAAATATCGCTAAGATCAGTACCGAAAATCAAAAATTAAACCCCTAGATCAATGTTTGGCTCTGATACCACTTGTTATTGTCTCAATCTAACCTTATCTAACAACTACAATCAATGAGAGGCACAAGAGAGAAGTGTGGTGAATGATTTCTAGTGAGAGAAACTAGAGAGAGAAACACACATTTATTACACACACCTCCCACCTGAGAAATGAGGGGTTGGAGGCTTTTTATACTTTTACAAGGTGATGGGCTTGGGCTTTTCTTTGGGCTTTCTATTTGCCTATTAGATTAACTCAAGCCCATTGACTATTCTTTTAACTAAAACAACTACACTTTTACAAAAATAATAAAACACAAATGACCATCACTTTTTATAAAAGCTAACAGCTAGGCTTGTGTAATAAACAAGAAACACGACCAGGAGTTCGGGGAAGCTCAAAATAAAGAGTAAACATGGTATATTAGATTAAAGAATAGGGAAGATGTGTGTGTATTCTAGAAAGAGAAAGTGAAACACACACACCCCTTAGTGATACAAGAATGAGACATCCCACCCTCCTAGTTGTGACTAGGAGGGTATTTATACTATTTTACAAGCTAATCTTTACTCTAATGGCAAGAGTAGTCCTTGTACTTAAATACTATTGCAATTCCCAAGTATAACATAACTTTAAAGGCTAACAGCTTGCAAAGCAACCACTGATTGTTCCCTACTCCAAAACTAATTTGTAAGTTAATCCTTAGAATAACAAAGACATGAATGACCAATAACAAGTGCAATACCCGTGCGTTGCACAGGTATACTAATTTGTAATGATGTTTGTATCAGTTAGAAAGAGTATAGAGATATAAAGTTAAAAGATATAAGTAATCAACGGCATACAAATTTTGATATTTCGTTATATCACTTGACTTTTTTTTTGTCTTGGCCTCTTTATTTGTTTGACTTATTAAGTATTTTACGTGTCCATTTATTGTCAAAAAAGAACAAAATGGAAAACCTAAAAAAAAATCCAATCAAAAGAAAGCCAATTAAAAAAATCCAACCATTAAACTCTAACCGAATAACAAATAGGAAAAAAAAAACCAACAAATGCCACTGGTAATAAATATGAACCAATCTTATGTAAATCAAGCGACACATTAATAGTTGCATTTTTTTTCGAAACACATATTTTAAGACCAATTGTAAGTCCTGGAAACCTTTTTTTTTTTTTTTTTTTTTTTTTAATTTGTAAGGTCATTATACCAATCTTTAATTGTCTCTTTCGTGTGCATAGTGGATGAATTTATAAAGTGAATGTTTGAGGTCATCTTTCTATACACTATGTACATAGTGCACCTTAAGTAATGCCAAATTAATGCAACCTAACTGTGAAACCTTTTTGCATAAAAAAAAATGTCCTAATGTGAAACCTTTTTTGCATAAAAGAAATGTGCTTATATTAAACTATTGTTATAATATATATAGCTATAACCATATATAATAGACCATTGTTTTCGGAGAATCAAAACTATTGTTATGTTAAATGGGTAATCAACATCAGTTACATGTTCATTTTTGGAGAATCAGCTAATGCGTGCACCATTAGTTACATGTTCATAATTGTTAAATGGGTAATTACTCAAACAAAATCAGCTCATGCAATCAACTATTTGTTCAAATACATCACTGTGCTTGTTTTGTATAATACTCAAATACGTTGAAATATGTCTCTTAACTGTAAACTGACAATGTAAAGTAAAAAAGTTATGATAAGATATGTTTATTGATACTTTATTGAAGAACACCTAAAAAGAGACAAAGGAAAACACATACTACTAAAGTAGTATGTCCAAGTGACGAAAAAAAAAAAGAAGAAGAAAAAAAAGAGACTACTAAGATAGTCACATAACAATTGAAACATTGCCATCTATAACAAAAAATATTTATATTGTTCCTAAACCCATTCATCATCTTTATCTTCTTCATTTGCATCTTCATCAAATAGCTGACACAACTTGTTTCTTCCTGTGATCTTGATTTGGTTTTTCTTGTTTCGTTTAATTGGCGCCATTGGGATATCATCATCATTAATTTCCTGCATGAGAAGTTAGAGTATGAGAAGTAAGTCTTTTAATTTACTTACATGTTCTTGAACTGTCAAATCTGTGTGAATAGTGTTATTTGCGGACACAATGACCTACAAAACAGTTGTTGCTTCGCTTGTTTTTGGGTCATCAACAGCTTTAACTTCATCTAGAAAATCACCAACAACAATGACATCACTCGAGTTCCATTTTCTCATGTTTTCTTCACGTTTTCTTTTTTTGTTGCCTCCTTATATAGAATAAAGTAAATTAAAAAATAATTATGACGTTTAAAAAAGTTTAAAATGCATGATGTATAAAACCTACCACGTGGTTGTTGTTGTTTTGGTTGTTTCCTATCATAGCATGCATGGATGAGTTCTGCAAGATCTTGATTAAAATAGAAGATTAGAATGGACACACAATTACCTAATATTCACTCACAATTACCTAATATTCACACACACATTACCCGATAGTTTGCCATTAGATTTGAAAGTGACAACTACTAATATTTGGTTGTGTTTTGTAGGTAATGAGTGAATGTGACCTCTCATATATATAGTACAAAGATGACCTAAACCTAGGCGACACATGAGTAACACATGCAGGCGACAAAAAATGAATTTTTAAAAGTTTGAACAATGCAATCTTATCTCTTTTTTGTTGAAAGGGATAATATAGCTTTCCTAATTTGTAGGAGTAGTTTGTTTATCTTATCAATTCCCTAAAGTAAGACTTGTAAATGGCGGCAAAAGTAAAATATGTATTTTGTAAGGCAATGATTGAATGTTAGGTACCGGATCAAATAAAAAGTGACACTTGTCTAGAAAGTCTAGAAAGTGATCTTATCCGTCCATTTCTCTATCAATTGTGATCACTGAACAAACAAAAGAGGGGCAACTTAGTCTTTTCATCAACTTAGTCTTTTCACATCTCTTTGAATTAAACCACATAACACAAACACAAACACCCCCAAATTAAATTACTTAATTAGAACATGATCCAAACCCTAACCCTAACTTCCCAATTCTCCGGAAATCACCTCCGGCCACCGTCCATATCCACCGGTGTCTCCTCCAGCAAGTCATCTATCTCCGTGGCGATGCCGGTGATGATGAAACCGGCTAGTTTATACGAAGTGTTACGAGTCGAAAGGACCGCAACGATACCGGAGATAAAAAAGGCGCATAGGAAGTTAGCTAAAGTGTATCATCCAGATGCTGGATATGAAAAGAATGGAGATGGTGAGTTTATTGAGATACGTAATGCTTATGTGACTTTGTCTGATCCGGTGGCGCGTGAGATGTACGATATTAAATCGAGACGGAGATCGGCGGTGGTTGTTGGTGGAGAGAGGAGAGGGTTTTATGGTAGCCGGAGATGGGAGACTGATCAGTGTTGGTAGATTTCATAGAAAACAATTGTATAGAGTGTTTTAGTTAAAGGATTTTGAAGTTTTATCCCGGATTAAATGTCTGGTTTTGCGAATTTATTCTGTTTAATAGTTAAAGGAGAGGGTTTTATATTATTTTTTGGTTCATCAGTTATTGTGTTGTGTTATGTGTTTTGGTTCATCAGTTATTGTGCTTTTATTTTTTTGGTTCATCAATTATTATCCTGGTGTTATGTGTTTTTGGTTCATCAATTATTGACCCTTGTTATGTGTTTTTGGTTCATCAATTATTGTCATGTGTTATGTTATTTTTTTGGTTCATCAATTATTGGTTCATCAGTTATAGGTTCATCAGTTATAGGTTCATCAGTTATTGTGTTGTGTTATTTTTTTGGTTCATCAATTATTGTGTTGTTATTTTTTTGGTTCATCAATTATTGACCCTTGTTATGTGTTTTTGGTTCATCAATTATTGTCATGTGTTATGTTATTTTTTTGGTTCATCAATTATTGGTTCATCAGTTATAGGTTCATCAGTTATTGTGTTGTGTTTTTTTTTTGTTCATCAATTATTATCCTGGTGTTATGTGTTTTTGGTTCATCAATTATTGTCATGTGTTATGTTATTTTTTTGGTTCATCAATTATTGGTTCATCAGTTATAGGTTCATCAGTTATTGTGTTGTGTTTTTTTTTTGGTTCATCAATTATTATCCTGGTGTTATGTGTTTTTGGTTCATCAATTATTGACCCTTGTTATGTGTTTTTGGTTCATCAATTATTGTCATGTGTTATGTTATTTTTTTGATTCATCAATTATTGTCATGTGTTATGTTATTTTTTTGGTTCATCAATTATTGGTTCATCAATTATTGGTTCATCAGTTATAGGTTCATCAGTTATTGTGCTGTTATTGGTTCATCAGTTATAGGTTCATCAGTTAGCGTCGGTTGTTTTTCAAAGTGTTTAGGTTCATCAGTTAGCGTCGGTTGTTTTTCAAAGTGTTTTGGTTCATCGGTTAGCGTCGGTTGTGTTTCAAAGTGTTTAGGTTCATCAGTTAGCGTCGGTTGTTTTTCAAAGTGTTTTGGTTCATCGGTTAGCGTCGGTTGTGTTTCAAAGTGTTTAGGTTCATCAGTTAGTGTCGGTTGTTTTTCAAAGTGTTTTGGTTCATCAGTTAGCGTCGGTTGTTTTTCAAAGTGTTTTGGTTCATCAGTTAGCGTCGGTTGTGTTTCAAAGTGTTTAGGTTCATCAGTTAGTGTCGGTTGTTTTTCAAAGTGTTTGGTTCATCAGTTAGCGTCGGTTGTTTTTCAAAGTGTTTTGGTTCATTAGTTAGCGTCAGTTGTGTTTCAAAGTGTTTAGGTTCATCAGTTAGTGTCGGTTGTTTTTCAAAGTGTTTTGGTTCATCAGTTAGCGTCGGTTGTTTTTCAAAGTGTTTTGGTTCATCAGTTAGCGTCGGTTGTGTTTCAAAGTGTTTAGGTTCATCAGTTAGCGTCGGTTGTTTATCAAAGTGTTTAGGTTCATCAGTTAGCGTCGGTTGTTTTTCAAAGTGTTTTGGTTCATCAGTTATTTTTGATAACGTTCATCAGTTATTGTTCATCTTTAACGTGCAATATCTCACTCATATTATATCGGATTTGAGTGATTCAAATTTATGGGTAAAGAATGGCCAAAAAACTACAACTTTCGTGTTTTAAGTTTTGCAAAATTCGGCCTTTAAACTAGGCAAAATTAGAGCTGAAAATGCCGAAAATTTCAAGAAAATCAACACCTACTTAAAAAGTTGGAAAAAAAAAGGTGTGATTCATATATCATAATGCATACCAAATTAAAGAGAATTATATTTTTAAAAATTATGGTGAAATCGGTTTTTCATAAAAGTTTATCGTTTGAAAGTTATTTACGTTTAAAGTTTTGAGGTGGAATAAAAAAAATGTTAAAAGGACCAAAATGGCCCCTAACCAAATTTAATAAGAAAAAAAAGGAGGGAATGGTTGGTGGACACTTGTCACATTGTGAGTGGCTTTCTAGCCTTTTCAATTTTCTTCACTTTCTAAAGGATCACATCTCTTGAATGTTATACTGATCCTACGACTTAAACAATAGTACATGTCATCATATTTTCTCTTAGTAGCGGCAGCAATATATATTATAATTTCACATAATACTTAATTAATTAACTTATACTAAAATTTTGTTTTGGAAGGGTTAAAGGGGAAAAGTCGGAAAAGAAGGGAGATTTTTTTGTTTTTTTTTTTCAAAATTGGGGCATTGGGGCTATAAACCGTATTTGGGTTTTGTATAGGGTGACCAATTTGCACATGGCTCAAAGCCTAATAAGGGCCTCAAAATACATTCCATAATAATCTATATACATAAAATTTGCACATGGCTCAAAGCCTAATAAGGGCCTCAAAATACATTCCATAATAATCTATATACATAAAATTGAGGGCTGCATTCTATATTCTAAAATTTCTATTTCAAACGCATTCGACATTCATCATCGTATATCATTCATACGATTTCTCCAATCCAGGTTTCAACCTTTGCTTCTTCTTTAGTTTCCTTTGCATTCTATATTCTAAAACAAATTGGGGCCTGTATAGAGTGACCAATTTGCACATGGCTCAAAGCCTAATAAGGGCCTCAAAATACATTCCATAATCTATATACATAAAATTGAGGGCTGCATTCTGTATTCTAAAATTTCTATTTCAAACGCATTCGACATTCATCATCGTATATCATTCATACGATTTCTCCAATCCAGGTTTCAACCTTTGCTTCTTCTTTAGTTTCCTTATATTATAATTGAGGGCTGCTTTTATATTTTCGTTCATTTGATTAATTAAGATATATTTTTGAAAAGTTTTCCATTATAACCCTAAATATAATTTATATTTTTTAATTAGATCACAAAAACAATAAAGAAAGACCCAACCTATTGAGCTATGCATGTTTCTAATTGGTAATTTTTGTTTTTAACGCGTCCAGTATTTGTTCACCATCCATGGCGTGTAATTATCTAAGTCACAATAATATAAATAGCTAGATCGGGAGGTTTGTGTAAACATGTAAGGGTGCGTTTGGTTAGGGTGCATTGTGTTCTGTATGTCAAATGAATGAATTTAAAATTCTATAAATTAGCAAAATGAGGAGATTTAGAATGACTCCAAAAAGTAAGGAATTTTAATTTACCTGAAAACATTTTTTTTTAATATAAATGATCAAATTTGACCAAAATACTATTTTAACTTTTTTTTTTACTGTTAATTTGTTTTTCCTTTTTTCTTTTGTTGTTTTTATATTTTTGTTTTAGAATCAAAGTAAGTCACTTAATTAAAGAAATTGCAATAACATGTGAAGGTATTTTTAATTCAAAAATATTAATCTGCAAGAATTTCAAGTTCCAAAATTTTAAATTCACGAACCAAACACCACCTAAGAGGTTTTAAAAAAGTTAATCTTTCATGACGTGTGAAGATCAAATACTATTTCATGTAGCTTATAAAATTAATCTCACATTTCATCTCCATCTACAACATAATCTCCGGTGCTACTTATTCGTCAAACACACAAGGTTGAGAATAATATATGTTTTCTTCTGTTGAACTAAGTTGGATCGTGCCTCCTTGATAGATCTTAGAGCCTTTGAGGATCGGTAGAATGCCTATGTAATCACAAGCACACTACAAGAGAATCTCTGACTATAAACAAATAAAGAAGAAGACAATTAACTATAAAGACTTTGATCCTCTATGGATCTTTTATTAACTAATAATCGTTCAATCTCTCTTAAAACTCATAGCCGCATGTTTCTTTTATACTACAAGAAACCCTAATGCAGCATTACTAAGAAAACGTGTAAAGAGATATACACTATCTCTTCCTAAAATAACTCTAACAAACATACTAAATATACGATAAGACCAGCAGTAACAAACACTGCCAGCAGGAACAAACAATGCTACCAGCAGGAACCACTAACACTAACAGCAGCAATGAAATAAAATATTATTTTAATAATTCCTAACATATTCTTTTTTGGAATAAATAATAGGGCAATATCTTTTAAAAAATCATCATACTTGTCGTAAAAATCTGTTTCGCGTTGCGAACAAAAATATGATAGAAAATGAGTAAAAAAGTTACATAAATGGACTCTTTTTAGGTACTAAAGACAAAAAAATTCTCTAATGACCATTTTACCCTAAGTTATTTAAAAATTGCATCCACCGTCCTTACGCTAAATTACATAAATGGTCCATGTCCCTACGCTAAATTGCGTCCAACGTCCCTATTTTTTTTCGAATTTTTTTTCCTAACTTTTTTTTTCGAAAATATTTTTTTCCGAAATGTTTTTTCGAAATTATTTTTTTTGGAATTATTTTTTTTATAATTTTTTTTCTTGAAATAAGTTTTTTTCGAAATTAATTTTTTTAGAAAAATTTTATTTTTTTTTTTGAAATTTTTTTTTCATTAATTTTTTCTGAAATAATTTTTTTTAAAATTTTTTTCCTAAAATAATTTTTGTAGAAAAATATTTTTTATTTCGAAATTAATTTTTTTAGATATTTTTTTTCCATTTATTTTTCCTGGAATAAATTTTTTAGAATTTTTTTTTTTGAATTTTTTTTAGAAATTTTTTTCCTGAAATAATTTTTTTAGAAAAATAAATTTTTTTCGAAATTAATTTTTTTAGAATTTTTTTTTCGAAATTTTTTTTCCATTTATTTTTTCTGAAATAATTTTTTTAGAAATCTTTTTCCTGAAATAATTTTTTTTAGAAAATATTTTCTTTTTTCGAAATTAATTTCTTTTCCATTAAATTTTTCTGAAAAAAAAATTTTAGAAATTTTTTTCGAAAAAAAATTCTAACAAAATTTTGAAAAAAAAATTTCTAAAAAAAAAATAATTTCGAAAAAAATTTCTGAAAAAAATATTTTCGAAAAATAATGTTGGAAAAAAAATTCGAAAAAAATTTGGGACGTTAGACTCAATTTAGCGTAGGGACAGAGACCATTCATTTAATTTTGCGTAAGGACGGTGGATGCAATTTTCGCAAACCCACAGGGACCATTTATGTAACTTGGCAGGGTAAAATGATCATAATGTCTAAAAAATTCCATTTATGTAACTTTTTTACTCATTTTCTACCAGATTTTTGTTCGCAACGCGAAACAGATTTTTACGACAAGTATGATGCTTTTTTAAAGATATTGCCCTAAATAATAATGTTGGTTATTACTATTTGTTTTGTGGGTTGACTTACTTGCCGTGGGGTGCAATTAAGGTCATATTAATTAATAAATAATAATGTTGGTTATTAATATTTGTTTTCTGGGTTGACTTACTTGCCGTGGGGTGCAAGGTCATATTAATTAATAAAACAAACTAATTAAATGCTGTTTCTTGATCCTTAAGAATAGCTAGGGATCTCTCTCTCACTGATCTTATTAAAACGTTCGGCAAGCAAACTCGTATTCTCCTTATTTCATTGATAACACAGTTTTCCGAAATCGCGGTTAGTGTCAACCTATAAGATCTTAAAGAAAGAAGCGTTATATGTTACCATAATATGATGTATTTTATGTATCGCAGAATCAGATGGAAGAACCAAAGGAACGTCTGAACGAGCCGGAGATGTCAAATAATGTCGCTTCTCCAAGGCAGCAGGTCAATAAGGATATCGCCGAAAAGCTATATCAAGTTCTCAGTTTTTCTGAGTCTAGTATCATTCAAGAAATCGATAAGTGCAAGGTAAGTATACGTAGATTGTAACGTTACATATATGTACTTTTTAAACCGTTTAGTCTTCATTCATATCAAGTATACATTTTTCCAGTTTAAATTATATAACTTTGTTCATTTTTAGTTGTTCTTCGAACTAAGTTAGGCAATATAACTACATGTGCTTCTTTGTTATTTAATAATTTAATTCTAAAACAGAAAGATGAAATTCGCATAAACAATGATATAACGTGCTTTTCGAAATGTGATAAGCGAAGGGAGTGGAAGAAACAACATATAAAAAATGTTGAAAAAGATCTGCGAGAAACAGTGAATCATGACTTACCGATGACATCAATTCCTAGAACTAATGTTGGTTTCTTAAGTTTGACAACAGAAAGAGATTGGTATGGCAGAACATCACCTGTAAGCTACTTGATCTCATTTTCTCTGAATTGAGTACGATTTTAGAAGAAGCTTATATGTATATATTTGAGTTTCACACTTTTGTTGATTTGCTTTTGTTTTGTTCCACATTTTTTTACAATTTCTTTGTTAGTTAGAAACAGAAGTTTCAACAAGAATTAGAAAATTTTGATAAATCAATTAACATGGATTTAAGTGTATTATGGATTGATTGTGAGTTTGTTTTTTTTTGCAGATTAATGTAGGTACCGACAAGAAACGTTGCCATGATAGGCTCAACAAAGGGAGGATGGACTTGGAATATTCGAAACAGGTTCACGAAGAACTTCTATTATCAAAAAAGTCAATTGATGGTGCACAAGAGCTTAACTATGTGGTATGTATTACAAATTTTTGCTTTTCCTTACCCTCATCATAGTTTTTAACAAACCGTTCATTTCATCTTTCTGTTGGAAGATGGAGAGCCTCGTACACAGGGTCCAACATGGCAACAATAAACGGGCAGAGGAAGCAAAATTATATCATGAAATTAGAAATGTCAACGATACAATAGAAATATACACCGAGCCAACAGTTGTTAAGGACCGTTGGCAATGGAGACCAGCCCTTCCCAAAGGATACAAACAACATCAACTGAAGGTAATTGCATCAGTTCCTCAACGATACAAGATTTCTCTTTAAAGTTCATCACTTGAATTGTTGGTCCATCGTATTATATATTACTAGTCAATTAATTCATGTTTATATACTACTCGTACTAGATTGTGTCAAACCAACTAGAGAAATCTTGTACTGTTAGAAGGGGCCAACTTAATCTAGAGTTGGATCTTTTGAGAAGGAATATCAAATGTATGGAGCGGGAACTTGAAAAAATTTCTTCGTTGAGGAAAAAAGCCTATAAATGTGCTTATAAACATGGAGAGCAACAGAATGAGGTGGTATGTCATCTGCTCTAAAATATTTTTCATTTGTAACATGTCTAATGATAATAAATATTTGTGCTAATTGCACGGAAATGTATCTAACTAGTCACTTTTTATATTTCTGTGTAGCCAATTATTTTTTTTTTCTACATCTATGTAGCATATTTTTAAATTTCATCTTTTTGGTGTATCGTATGACCAGTTTTATGTATTATTTGACCGATTTACTCCTCTTCTGGTTAAACTTGATTGTATAAATTAAGGGTAAAATCGACAAATAATACACACAAACTGATCACACGATACATCTAAAGACCAAATTCTGAATATGCTACATAGGGGTGGCTACACACAACTATAAAAAGGGACAATTAGATACATTTCAGTGCAATTAAATATTTAGGATAAGTAGATAACTGAATTTTGTTGAATATATTCAGAAATCAAGTTCTATTGAGTACCAATCGCTCATGACATATGTGAAAGAACTAGCACGAAGAGGGGATATTGAGGAACTTATGCAAGTTTGTCATAGGCAGCTAGCTTTTTGAAGGTTGCAGCCAATTCTGAGTTATAATCACCAAATTAAATAAGCTTTTAAAAGTATGGTCAAATGCTTTTCAATTTAATTCCTCTTCAAAACTCTTCACCACTGTAAATGGAGAACTATGCTTTTGGTTGAATTTTTCTTTTTCTCTTTTGAATTTTTCAAGTATATTTTATTTTCGCTGCAAACCATGTTTTACTTCCGCTGTAACTTATGTTTGAGAGTCTTTTAGACTCTAAATGTTTAATTTTGTATTCGAATGATATGTTTTTGTTAAAACGTCTCGTTATGAGATCGTTTTCTATGGATGTGACTATCTTACCCCTCACGTAGCACCCCAAGCTCCGTTCCGCTGCCATATTCCGAGTTGGGGGTGTTACAAATGGTGTTTCCTATTCGTTACTTTTCTTGGGGGCAACGGAAATCTTGTTGTGGCAGCGCGGCTGTGAGGGCGAAAAATCTTGTTGGGAATGAGCAAATAAAGAACATAAGCCAAGGTATAACAAAATAAATATCAAGGTTGTGGATTTCATGATAACGTGTATAGATTAAATAACTAAGATACGGGTGTTTGTGGGTTTTTAGAGTAGATTAATAAATAAAGATAAAATGAAAAAGGTATATATATTGCTTCTTTTTTTTCTTTTTTTTATTATGAAACGAGGTGGAAAACCCGCGCTTCGCAGCGGGATGTTTGAATACAAAATATGATTTCTTTGTTTTTGAAACCGATGGCAAAATTTCTCTTTCGATATGAAAACAATCTGCAGATATTATTCAATACTTATGTGATTAGGTCATATACATGCACCATTTAGAATATACATCATATTCATAGTTCACAGTAAAAGACTTTGGTTGTAGGTTATAAATTTTCAATACATGTGTCATTAGAATCAATTTACAGCAACCATTGCGAAACACTCCTCTCAAAAATGTTGCAGCAGCCATACCTCAGCCTCAGTGATGGCAGCAACTTCTGCCACCTTTTCTTCGCCTTCCTTTATTGGTTCTACTTGGCTTTCTTTACTTCCGCCTCATATAAAGTTGCCTGCAAGTATCCCAAATTATAAATAAACATGAAGCTTCATTGTGTGTAATTTAAGCTGATCCAAACACTCATTTGCACATCTGAAGATAAGTTTGTGAAAATGGCAAGCACCTACTGTTAAGCTTGACTTCATCCCTTTACCATTCAAACAGTTCTAAACCTCTTTAGAGTCAATGATGTTAAATGAGTCTAAGTAATGCCGCTAACAGATATATTTATGTACTTTTTCGAGTAAAAGAAGCTTCAAAGTTCACCACCACTAATTCAACATATATACCTTTTAAACCAAAAAATAACATAAAAAGTAAACTAAAAATTATGTAAGAGGGTTTATCTCTCCTGTAAGCTTATTAGAAACTCCCTTCTTGGCAGAGTAGCCCAAGTTCTCTTTCAAACCAAACCCGCCACGAATACAATTCTTATATTGTGCCTTACCAAACGCCTTCCCCGAGCACTTAAATTCTAGTGTTTTATTCTACCGTAGCAATCCAGACCTGTCCACACCATTTGGATTCTGCTGAAACACACATTTAACACCGCAACATTGCCTAAAAAGCTGGAATGCATGGTGATTGGTTAATGGAAAACCTGTTGTTCGTTGATTTTATATCAGCGATAATAAATGGCTAATTTACCTCAACGCATATTCCTCATTTGCTGATATGAAAAAGAAAATCGAGGACTAGTATAATTTAGATCCTAAAGAATACCAAACGGAGTTCTCTTTGGAGTTCAAGTAAGATGTCAACTAAATCTTGGCTTTCATCACTTCCACTGCCACCATTTGCTTGGCTACACAAAGAAAAATTGAAATATATAGTCAGAATCTAAGAATTTGGTGTCTTAAAAAAATATCAATCTGATGATTGCAAGTCGATAGATCAGAATCGAATTCAAACTAAAACAAACTGTTGGGTCATGAAAAACCCAAGAATACTTAAAACATGATTTGGACACAAATTAACTAAGTGTTAACTTAAACCGAGAACAATTCAAGTCACTGAGAGAACAGCCTCTCAGTGAGTCATCTTCAGGATGCTTAAGGCAAATTCAAGAAGAAGGATTCACTACACAGGAAGGCGGTACTCCCTGAAGTAGCACTTAAGCCAAAGAAGAAGATGATGGTTCAGTGAGTGTTGGACAAGAACTCACTGAACCCCAGTCTCCTCAACAACAATGAAGTAATTATGAATGATAACTGAGAAGCGTGTCCTGAAGAACTAAGTGCCTGAGATGAAAGGCAGAAATATCTAGGAAGGATTTAAGATAAGATCAAATCTTATCTTGTCAGGAAGAAATCCTTCCTAAGACGGCTTAAAGTCTTGGAGTGTCAGACCAACCACTTCTAAAGACTTAATAAGCCATTTCTATTGGTTCTTGAAAATGACAATTACTGTTGTAATTGTCAGACACGCTTGCTCAACAACTTGTAATATTTTAATTACTTTTACTCAGATTACTTGTGTATAAATAGATTGAGAAGGAGAGAAGTTGAGTGTGTTTTGTACAATTAAAGCTTAGACTTTTGCAAAACAACTTCTCTCCTACAAAGAGTAACGTATCCCTGAGATTGCTCAGTGAGGTCGCATTGTTACCACTCAAGCAAAACTTGAGTTTAGATAGGAGACACCACCATACCTTGTCTATTCAATCCCAAGTGTTTGTTCCGCAAAACACTTGGGTATAGATTCTTTGATTCATTTCTAATAAGAATTTAAACGTTGAAAATTATATTGAGTTTTCTATATTCACGTTTTATAACTGTTAGAATTAATCATAAATATTGTATTAGTCATTAACACAAATAGATTAACTTTCTAGTTAACTCTTAACGTGTAAAGGGACCAACAAGTGGTATCAGAGCCTCTGGTTTATAAAATCTTTTTAAACTAACCAAGAGTGCTCTAGGTTTTTAAAACCAAGATCCTACTATGGCTGATATCAATGTACCCCAGCTAGTTGACAAAAAGGGTGGCAGCTACTCCGCTGTTGCACCCAGACTTGAAGCTGGGAAATTTAGCAAATGGAAGAAGCGTATGATTTGTTATCTTACCAGTATGGAACCCTACTACATCACCTGTATCAGGGATGGCCCATTTGTCCCTAAGACAGCCGAAGGGCTAAACAAGCCTGAGGCCCAATGGACCATTGATGAGAGGAGGGTGGTCAATCAAGACCAACGCCTGAAAAGCATCCTTATATCATGTCTTCCTGACGATATAATGGAATCAGTCATCAACTGTCTAACAGCCAAGCAAACTTGGGATGACTTGGTAAACAGCTTTGAGGGTCCCTCAGATACCAAGGAAAATAGGGTCACGGACCTTAAACTTGAGTATAATACTTTCAGGGCAAAAGACTCTGAAAGTCTCTCACAGACCTACACCAGATACAAGACTTTGATAAATGAATTATCAAATGATGGTGTTGTACTGTCTAAGCATGAGACAAATGTTGGCTTTGTCAACAGTCTCCCTGAGAAGTGGCTCAACTTCTCACAAGGCCTGAGGAATGCTAACCACATTCAGACCCTTGAGCTCCCTGAAATTTATGGGAAGTTTGTCTATGAAGACAACTTGATCTCAAGGAGATACCCTGACTCAAAAGCTCTTGAGTCCAAAAAGGCCTTAACCTCCACACCCATATCAACTGCTTTCTATTCTAATGGTGTTGTGCAGGATATTCAAGAGGATTCTGAAGAAGAAATTGATGAAAGTACTGGTGAGGAGTACCTGAACGACCTGAACTTGGAATTCCAAGAAAGGGCACTCCTTGCTAGTTCAAGACGGTTCATCAAAAGAAATCAGTCCAACTTTACAAAACCAAAAGCAAATGAGACCACTGAATGCTTTAAATGTGGTAAAAATGGTCATTTTGCT
The DNA here is from genome assembly GCA_021014915.2 of Artemisia tridentata subsp. tridentata. Classification (NCBI taxonomy): domain Eukaryota; kingdom Viridiplantae; phylum Streptophyta; class Magnoliopsida; order Asterales; family Asteraceae; genus Artemisia; species Artemisia tridentata. The sequence goes on along the minus strand of CP139502.1, from coordinate 354,811,185 downwards.
AGGGACTGTTATTCTAAAACTATCTCAGAACCCTCTTACAAGTTCTCAGGAAACAGTTCCTCAGGAACTAGCAAGTTTCAACCTAAAATGTTTCAGTCCACCCAACAATTTCAAAACAAGGGTCAAAAGGATTTTGAAACAAAATATAGGAAAATCAAAGCTAAACTTGCACTTCTTGAAACTAACCCCATATTGTCTCAGGATGCTCAAACATCTAAACCTATTCAGAAAAAGAACAAGGTATTAGTTGCTGAAGCATATGACTGGGATGAAGAAGAGGTTTCCTCAGATGAGGAAATAAGAGTTAGTGCACTAATGGCACTTTCTGAAGAGGATCAGGTGGCTGTGGGAAAGAGCCATGCTAGGAATGGAGAGTGGGTCAACATCACCATGAAAAAGGTAAATACTTTACTTTCTATGGATGATGATTCTGATTGGCGGTCTTACATGAGTTATATTTGTGTTGATCTAAAGTTTGTTGAGGAACAAAAGCTTAACCTGTTTTCAAAATATAACAAAATTATGTCAGAATTGAATAAATGTAGAGATGAACTGCTTGCATTGAAACAAGCCAAACTAGAATCTATTACTCTACAAATTCAGAACACTGAAATTTTGAAACAAAACCAAGTCCTTCAAACAGAACTTAAGAAAGAAAAAGCTGTCATTGAAAGCTGGACCAAAAAGAACCCTAAGGTCTTTGATTCTGTGGGCTTAATTCCTCAAATAACTATAGGAATTGACCACCTCACTGAAACCTCCAGTGAGAGTCCCAGTGAAATGACCTTTGTTCCAGCTGGCATATCCTTTGAGCAAGAGATGGAACCCAAGTCAAATGACTGGATTGTCAGGGACAACCCAATCAGTAAGTTACCAAACTTTGAGACTGGAAACATCTTGCTCCCTGAAAGTCAGGCTCTGAAAGGTATGCTTGGACTCTTTGACCAACTCAGTATTTCTGATCCAATCAGTGAGCCTGAATCATAATCAACTCCTTCACTCCCTCCACTAAATACCCTTCAGGGTGCTGCACCAAGCTCAGACCTCCCACCATTGGTCTACTCCCCACACTCTCCAAAGGAGAGATCAGGAAAAGGTATAATCCTCCTGAGAAGACCACCCCTTGATGTCTCAGTAAATACTGATGACTCATCAACTTCAGTCCCTTCTGAAGTAGCAACCCAAAGTCCTGATCCAAGAATTGATCAGTTGACTGAAATGGTCAGGAAGCTAAGTGAGAAGATTGTATCTTCTGAAAAACCTTCTCAATTAAAGAAGGAACAAAAACTAGCCTCCTCAAAGACCAAACCCAAACCAACCAAACCCCTGAAAAAGTGTGAACTGTGCAACTATACAAATCATATCACTGATGACTGCTATAGAGTCCTTTACTGCATGATTTTCAAAAAGGAAGATCACAGGACCTCTGATCATAAAAAATGCTCAGTCATGTCAAACTTTTCAGGACTTAAGGCTCAGTGCCTAAACTACCCTTCTGATTCCAAGCAGAAACAGAAGCAAAAGGCCAAGCCTTTTCCACCTTGCCCATTGTGTGGATTCAATGATCATCATCCTGAGGATTGTCAAAATGACAAACACTGTGAATCTAGTGGAAGTACCACTCAGAAATCCTCAGGAAAAGAGAAGGTCATTAAGTCAAAAAGAGGAATGAATAAACAATCCTCTCAGACTACTGAGGCTACCCCTGCAATTAAATGCAAAACATGTGGTAGCTCAGTCCACTCAACCACTGACCATGAATCAATTAATACTTTCATAAAGACCTACAAAACAAAACCCTCCATGAAATGGAGTCCTAGAAAGAACTGACCCAGTTTACTATTTGTGCAGAAGTATGCCAGGGATCCTATTTGGCATCTAGACAGTGGATGTTCAAGGAGCATGACTGGTGTTAAGGAGTGTCTGCACAAATATGTGGAAGAACCAGGACCCAAAGTGATATTTGCAGATAATTCAAAATGTCTCACTGAGGGTTATGGTTCAGTAAACTGCAATGGTATTGTCTTTACTAGGATAGCTTATGTAAATGGTCTTAAGTACAATCTGATCAGTGTCAGTCAACTATGTGATGCAAAATACATAGTTCAGTTTGATGATAAGCAAGGAACCATCTTCAATGCAAATAAGGAAATTGTCCTCATTGCACCAAGAAGACAAGATGTTTATGCACTAGACATGTCCAGTCTAACTCAGGATGGAACTTGCCTCTTTGCTAAGGCCACTGATACACTCAACTGGCTTTGGCATAAGAGACTCACCCACCTGAACTTTAAAAACATAAACAATCTTGTAAAACAAAACAAGGTCCTTGGCTTACCATCACTTGTGTTTTCAAAGGATAAACCATGCTCAGCTTGTGAAAAAGGTAAACATCACAGAGCATCCTTTAAAACCAAAACAAACTTTTCCATCAGGAACTGCCTACATCTTCTCCATATGGATCTATTTGGACCTATCAGTCCAAGGTCTACTAACCATGAGAAGTATACTCTGGTCATAGTGGATGAATACTCTAGATACACCTGGGTATTCTTCCTGATCAAAAAGAGTCAGGCAGCTGAAACAATCATGTCCTTTGTCAGGAACATTGAAAATCAAAATGACATTAAGGTCAAACAGATTAGAACTGACAATGGGACTGAGTTCAAAAATTATGAACTTGAATGTTTCTGTGATGAGAAAGGTATTTCCCAAAACTTTTCCTCTCCATACACACCTGAACAAAATGGTGTTGCTGAAAGGAAAAATAGAACACTCATTGAAGCTGCTAGGACAATGCTATGTGGATCAGTCCTTTCCAACCATTTTTGGACTGATGCAGTCAAAACTGCCTGTTATACACAAAACAGATCCATCATTGTCAAGAGACATGGGAAAACCCCATATGAGTTATTCAAAGGAAGAATCCCTGACATCAGCTACTTTCATGTCTGTGGGTGCCCTGTGTTTATTCATAATCACAAGGATCACTTAGGGAAATTTGATGCAAAAGCTGATGATGGATACTTCCTGGGATACTCACTTGTCTCAAAAGCCTTCAGAGTGTTCAACACAAGGAGATAGCAGACTGAGGAAACATTTCATGTTACCTTTGATGAGAGCACTGATGCAATCAGGTTCTCAACTGCCTCAGTAGAAGAGATAGGAATTGATAATTCTTCAAGATATCCTCCTAATGAATATCTTTCTGAAAACAATCCTTCTACTCAGTATCAAGATGATGCTAATCTCTCCTATTACATAATCCCTCACAACCTACCTAACCCAACCATCACTGAGTTTGTTGAGGCACATGCACACACTGATGATATCAATCAGTCTGTTCAAAATACTTAAGAACCAAACAATCTCAGTGAGCTGGTAGACACTCAAGATCCAATCAATGATCATGTGTCTACTCCAGAACCAACCCCTCTACCCAATCAGGCCTCCACAAGTTCAAATCAGTATCCAGGACCTCAAGAAAGTTGGACTAGGTCTCAGGACATTGAACTTGTCAATATTATTGGAGAGCCTACTGAAGGCATGCTCACCAGGAGCATGGCTGCTAGTCTAAAAGCAGCCTCATCCAATGAATGCCTATTTGTGGACTTCATTTCCACAATTGAACCCAAAAGTGTTAAAGAAGCACTTACACATCCAAGTTGGGTTCAGGCCATGCATGATGAACTGGAACAATTTGACAGAAACAAGGTAATGACCTTGGTCAAATGTCCTGAGAATGTCTCAGTCATTGGCATGAAATGGGTATTCAAAAACAAAACTGATGAAAATGGCATAGTCATTAAAAACAAAGCCAGACTTGTAGCCAAAGGCTATAATCAACAAGAAGGCATTGACTATGAGGAAACATTTGCACCAGTAGCAAGGATGGAAGCCATCAGGATCTTCCTTGCTTTTGCTACATACATGAACTTCAAGGTGTACCAAATGGATGTTAAAAGTGCATTCTTAAATGGTTCACTGAAAGAAGAAGTTTATGTTTAGCAACCTCCTGGATTTGAAAGCCATGAGTCTCCTGATCATGTCTGTAAGCTTAACAAAGCCCTTTATGGACTGAAGCAAGCTCCCAGGGCATGGTATGAGACTCTCTCAGCCTTCTTAATCCAAAACAAATTTGTCAGAGGCAAGATAGACAACACATTGTTTATCTATAAGACAAATAATGATGTCATACTAGTACAAGTGTATGTTGATGACATCATCTTTGGCTCAACAAGTTTCAAACTTTGCAAACAATTTGAAAAACTAATGGCAAAGAAGTTTGAAATGAGCATGATGGGAGAACTGACATACTTCCTTGGTCTACAGATCAAGCAGACTGATAGAGGAACCACTAATAGTCAAGAGAAGTATGTAAAGAATCTACTGAAGAAGTATGATCTCAGTGACTGTGCCTCAGTCAAAACTCCCATGGTCCCCCCAAACAACCTTGGTCCTGATCTAACTGGTAAACCAGTAAATCAAACTCTCTTTAGAGGAATGATAGGATCACTGATGTATCTACTTGCATCAAGGCCTGATATCCAATTCTCAGTATGTCTATGTGCCAGATACCAATCTGACCCAAGAGAATCACACATCACTGCTGTGAAAAGGATATTCAGGTACCTGAAGGGCACTCCTAACCTTGGATTATACTATCCAAAGTGTTCAGGACTTGATCTCAAAGGATACTCAGACTCTGACTATGCTGGATGCAACATGGACAGAAAAAGCACCTCAGGCTCTTGCCAAATACTTGGTGGGAAATTAGTCTGTTGGAGTGCTAAAAAGCAACAATCAGTTGCCTTGTCCTCAGCTGAGGCTGAATATGTTGCAGCAGCTAGTTGTTGTGCAAATGTACTCTGGATGAAAAGTCAACTCAGTGACTATGGAATTCAGTACAAGATGGTACCCATCTTTTGTGATAACACAAGTGCAATTGCAATCTCAAACAACCCTATTCTTCATCAGAGAACAAAACACATTGATATCAGATATCACTTCATCAGGGACCATGTCATGAATGGTGACATTGAATTACACTTCATCCCTACTGAATATCAGTTAGCTGATATCTTCACCAAACCTTTGGATGAACCAACTTTCACAAGGCTGAAAGCTGAATTAGGAATGTTGGATATAGAGAATCAGTCCACTGATTGAATCCTTCCAACTGAAGTATAATTCTTAAAACCTCTGGTCCCTGACTCAATGTGTACATCAGCGAAAACATCTCACTGAATCCTCAACCTCGGGAACTAAACCCAAGTTCCTAAACTCTTTAGGGTTCAGGAACTAAACCCAAGTTCCTGAATCCTTGTAGCTCAGGAATCATTCCATATTCCTAAATCATCAGTGACTAATCCCAAGTCCCTGAAAAACCATCACTGAATGAAATGTCATTCAGGGCCCTGAAAAGAGACATTAAATACTGACTTAAATGCTCTAAGTATCTAGTTAGTAAATGTCCGAGGTTGGTAACTGAACTCATATTTAATTCAAGAATATTTGTTCTTTTTGCCTTTCTGGCTTCCACCTCTGGGCCACCACATTCCCACTTGGCATTAAATGCCTCTCCAATCACATTACAAATATGTGATGACTCATCTCTGCAAATTACACTTTTGCAGAACTGCTCAACTGTTCACTTCGACTGTTGCGCCAAACCAGGAAAGTGGAGTGTTGGCATTAAATGCGGATCCCAAAACATATTATTCAAAACAATTTCCAATAATTCTTTTTGAATAAATTAAGATCGCTCAAATGTCTAAAACACCCCCATCTCCACTTCCCTATAAATAACTCAACCAAAAGAATCACACACACGTTTTTATAGAACTTAAGCAAAACTCTGCCATTTTAATTCTCAAAAACAAATTGTGTGTGTATTCTTAAGCTTTAGAAACCCAGAAACCTTAGTCAAACCCAGAATTACCCACAAATGGCTTCTTCTAATGCTATAGTATACGCCCCCAATGTGGAATTCCTCACTGGGGACGTTGACCTAACAAAGAACAATGTGGTAGGAAATTTCTCCTTTCCACAAAACTACCCAGCCTACAAGAATGTTATGAAATTTCTTCGTAATTGTTTTCTTGCAAAGGCTTTCACCCTCACCCCCTCAGTCATCTACCATGACTATTTGAGGGAATTCTAGTGCACGGCTGTGGCTACCAGCCTCAAAGACACCAAAGAGTCAATCATCACCTTCACGGTGATGAATGGGAGCAGAACCCTCTCCTTTGACTACTCAACCTTCATCAAAGCCACCGGCCTTGACTTTGCTGAAGCGTTTGCACCCAACCCTATTGATCAGGACATAAAGAATGAACTGATCTTTCTAGCTCCCCATGACCCCAGGCGTCCTACAACGTCTGCGGGAGGCTTATTGGAGAAGGCTCCAGTAGTCAAAACTTGGTTCCATCCTATTTGGAGGATACTGATGACATTTGTCATTCAGGTCCTGGGTGGAAATAAATCCTCTACGGAACAATTGAACTCATCACAACAATTGATGTTGTTCAGTCTCTTTGAGGGTACAAAAATCGACATCGGAGGAATAATCTTCCGAGACCTTGTTGCTAAGCTCTCAGGAAAACATAGGCAAAGGCATATGTCCTACCCTAGATTTGTTTCCTGTGTGCTTCAGGACCTACTTGGTTCTGACTATGTGAGGCCTGATGCAGAAGGTATGAAGCCTGACGTCCCGCACAAGTCAAACTTCACTAGTAGCATCAGTGAGGTTACACATATTGCCCTGACTGAATACATGCAATCAGTTATTCAGGGTAACGACGCTATCTCACCAGTTCCTTCACCGACCAAAAAGGTGAAGAAGACAAAGAAGGGTCAGTCCAGCCAGGTGGTTAGACCCAAGCCACTCGCCACTGAGACTGATCCTCAAAACCAACTAAACCTTAAAAAGAGGTTGAAAAAGGCCGAGACCTCTGAGACACCCATTTCTGAGACCATCTTGACCTCAAAACAAAGGCCAACGGAGGTCACTGAGTAATCATCCTCAGTGACCTCGGGCACACCCCTTCCACATGGTTCAACTGACATAAACAAGTCAGAGGGATCAGGAAGCATTCCCCCCTCACATCCCGATAAAGGAACTGTCAAAAAATAATCAGTTCCCAAGGGAGGAAAGGGTTCTAAATCCTCGGTAAGGCAGCACTACCTTACTGAGAAGGGGACCCACAAACATTCACATCCCGCTAACGTTCCTGAGCAATCACCCTCAGGATCTCAGGGAGAAAAGGACCCTAAATCCCCAAAAGGACAGCACAATTCTGATGGGAAGGGGGTCCACCAACTTTCACAATCAGTACCTAGTGATACCACTGGAAAAACACCCATCAGTGGTTGAAGGTGCTAAGGGGGACAAAGACTCAGAGGGAAAGAAACAACCCGCTGATACGGAACCCATAAACCCCTCAGGCGGACCAATCCTCTCAGGATTTGCCCCCAAAAGCCAGGCTGGTGTTACCCCAGTTATTATGGCTAGTCAGGCTGAGCAAACCCACTCAGTTATTATGACAACGGGGTCAGGACCTGACCAAACCAAAGGCGAGTCTTTTTATAAAGAGGAGCCGGTTGAAGTTTTGGGTATTGAGTCCATGGGAGACTTTCAGGCTTTTATTGAGTCTGATGAAGAGCTCAGGGAAGAGAGTGAAGAGGAAATTTTTGAGGCAGGTGAGGATATGGAGACTGATGTACAACCCGAACAACCTGAACAATCTCATCAGTCATCTCCACGCCAAAGTGAAGAGTCAGGTTCTCAATCTTCTGATTCTTCTGATACTGGGGACATCCTCAAAAAGTATGATGACTCTCTTCCCCTCACTGAAAGAAAATTGGTCAAGTTCCTGCTCAAGACCAATAGAGCTCTTTACACTGGTCTCTCTGAAGAGATGTTCGATCATCACACTGAAGCTACTGTTCACTATGCCAACCTGAAGGCAGATGTTGAAAGTTATCATGATGATGTGAACGAAATGCATTCTGACACCAATCACTCCCTGACAGCTATTGATCTTCATCTCAGGAAGTCCAATCTTGCTCTTGAAGGCATCACCAAAAGCCTTGGAACTATTCAAACAGCTGTCAAGGATGACCCCGAACTCAACAAGAAGGTCCTTCAGGCTGCTGAGACTTATCAGAAGCACTCAGCTGAATTCAGTGATCTTCTCAGCTTACTGAAGGATTCTAATATTCAGGGTCTTAACTCTTCATTGGACTCAATCAGGACTTCCTTGGGTCTTCAGGAAAAACATCTGGGTACTTGGGTCAAGGATGCCAGGCATTGAAGCTTCTCAGGCATCTCTTGAGGATAAGATCTCAACTCTTCAGCAAGACACCTCGGACATCAAATCAATGATGACTGAGATCTATCAGGCTTTCAAGGGTCCTGCTGCTCCAGTGACTCCAACTCTTGCTATCACCATGGCTCAAGCAACAGTTGAGGGGGAGAAAGACACTGGAGTCCCTGAAGTTTCAACAAGCCAACAACCTCCTTCTCACACTGAGGGGGAGATTCCTGAAGCTTCTACCACCCATCAAGATAAAGGCAAAGGCATCCTCACTGAACCTGAGCCTCAACCTGCACCAATCACGGTAGCAAAGGATCCTGAATCACCAGCCAGGATCCCGTATGACATTGATGGAGTTCTTCACCACTTCTCAGCTGATGAACTCAGTGCTTACCTAGAGGAAGAGGAAGCAAAGAAGAAGTTAAAAGAGGAAGAAAAGGTGAGCAAGCCTGCTATTATTAAGGTTGTTCATGAAGAGGCTGAGAAGATTGGTCTTGAGGCTAAGGATCTCTCAAGAAGAGAGGGTGGTATGACCTTTGTAAAGGCTCAGACTGAGGAGATGATTACTCTCAAGAAGAAAAGGGAGGAAAGGAATAAAAGGGCTGAAGAGATCAGGCAGAACAGGATTAAGAAATATCAGTGGTATATGACTAGCAGGTTGAAGCCAGAACCAATCACTGATGTTCATATTCATCGAAACACTAATCCTGCCACTGTTACTGTCTACAGAGGTGCTGACATGAGAAACTTTGATGTTCATAAACCCTTCAGATTCGCTGACTTCGGGATCACAGAATTGGATGAGTTGGGTCCATTAATAGCAAAGAAATCAAATGTTGTGGTCCCTAATCAGCTGAAGTCCTTGAGTCTGAGGTATGAAAGATTGACAGCTGCACCTCAGGAACTTGGCACTCCATTTCTTCTTCCTGATTCAGCACAACCAACTCCCTCTCAGTCTTCTTCAAGAAAAAGAAAGAAGATTGAAGCTGAGCCTGAGATCAAGATTCCTGGTCTTGACTGCAATAGGGCTCTCCCTGAAGGTGTTCCTTTCAGGAACAATATGGTCATTGAACAACCTGAAAGAGGTTTGTTCTTCATTGATGAGTTCGGAGACAAATCCTTCCAAAGGTGGAGTGACATCGATTTGTCAGGGATCAAAGCTATGCTTGGCTTTCTAATGATGGCCTCTCCACTCAAGAGTCCTGAAAATGTGAAGTTTTGTCAAGATCTGAAAAGGAAAATCAATGAGCATCCTGACCAACAAGAGCTGCAGTCAAAGAAGCCCAAGCTTGAAGCCCTTGGTATTAAGTTGAACTGATAGACCTGCCTGAATACCCCCACTATCCCTTTTTGTACTTAGCTTGTTAGGACTTGTAATGATATCAATAAGATGATGTTTTTATTATTTCAGTGTCCTTATTTACATTCTAGTACATTCAGTATGAGTAGAAGTCATTAGCTCACTCATAACTGATCAAAACACTTAGGAATAATTTATATCCAAATAGGGGGAGATTGTTGGGTCATGAAAAACCCAAGAATACTTAAAACATGATTTGGACACAAATTAACTAAGTGTTAACTTAAACCGAGAACAATTCAAGTCACTGAGAGAACAGCCTCTCAGTGAGTCATCTTCAGGATGCTTAAGGCGAATTCAAGAAGAAGGATTCACTACACAGGAAGGCGGTACTCCCTGAAGTAGCACTTAAGCCAAAGAAGAAGATGATGGTTCAGTGAGTGTTGGACAAGAACTCACTGAACCCCAGTCTCCTCAACAACAATGAAGTAATTATGAATGATAACTGAGAAGCGTGTCCTGAAGAACTAAGTGCCTGAGATGAAAGGCAGAAATATCTAGGAAGGATTTAAGATAAGATCAAATCTTATCTTGTCAGGAAGAAATCCTTCCTAAGACGGCTTAAAGTCTTGGAGTGTCAGACCAACCACTTCTAAAGACTTAATAAGCCATTTCTATTGGTTCTTGGAAATGACAATTACTGTTGTAATTGTCAGACACGCTTGCTCAACAACTTGCTCAACAACTTGTAAAAAAAGTAACTCCCAATACCGTCTTTTTACGGGTTATGGGTCCCAATACCGTCGATGACGGTGTATGGGGGATGTTGAGACGTAGACAGCCTTACCCCTACCTAAGGTAGAGAGGCTGCTTCCGGTTCTACCAAAGGTAGAAAAGGACCCCCGGCCTTTTGTAGGGAGTGAGGTTTGTAATATTTTAATTACTTTTACTCAGATTACTTGTGTGTAAATAGATTGAGAAGGAGAGAAGTTGAGTGTGTTTTGTACAATTAAAGCTTAGACTTTTGCAAAACAACTTCTCTCCTACAAAGAGTAACGTATCCCTGAGATTGCTCAGTGAGGTCGCATTGTTACCACTCAAGCAAAACTTGAGTTTAGATAGGAGACACCACCATACCTTGTCTATTCAATCCCAAGTGTTTGTTCCGCAAAACACTTGGGTATAGATTCTTTGATTCATTTCTAATAAGAATTTAAACGTTGAAAATTATATTGAGTTTTCTATATTCACGTTTTATAACTGTTAGAATTAATCATAAACATTGTATTAGTCATTAACACAAATAGATTAACTTTCTAGTTAGCTCTTAACGTGTAAAGGGACCAACACAAACTGGTAGCAGGTCAACCCAACCCGCCTGACCCATTTTGACCCTAAGAAAGTTACTTATTTTTTTGAATTCCCCTGATTTGACCCAAGCAACTTTTTACCTGTTCCCGGCCCAACCTGATCTTGTTAACAGGTATTTGTATTTTGTAATATGTTCCCGACCCAGTCCGATCTTGTGAACAGGTAACCGTGGACTTTCTTGATGCACCAAGAACCTCAACCCAACATGATGCGTGACTCAATCTACATGGCCCATCCATTTTTCAGCCATATCATTAAGAATATAAGTGGTTTCAAATTTACTGTTACACCCATATCCCGATAAGATACTAGATGTGTATATAATATGTTATATATACTAAGAGCTATGCGTTATGAGTTGATTAGATAAATAAATGTATGGTCAAGTTAGAAGGAATGGAACTAGAAGGACTAAGATTGCCAATTGAGCAAAGTTTATTAGTTAAATGTCTTGGCCTAGATAATTTTAGAAAGATCCAGGCTTTTCCATCTTGGTCTCTCTTTGTGAAGGCCAGCTCATAGGAGAAAAAGAGGAGGGAAGAGCAAGTTTGCAATTAAGCTCAAATCTTCCATTTTGAAGTGATCAAATAAGCCTTGAGAACCCTTAATTTTAATCATTTCATCAAGTAAGTGCTTTTTCCAAATTATGAAATTAGGGTTCTTGAAGTGAAAATTGAGCATAATGAGTTAAGGTTGATAAATTATGATTTGTTAGTTATTTAGCCCTAATTTGAGATGAATGTGATATAGGAAGCAAGAAAGAAGTGGGAAGTTATTGCTAGTGAAGTGGGAATTGAGAATCAAGGTAAGTATATTGGTTATAACATTTTCTTGTTAGCTTTATCATATATTTGGTATGATAATGGTTTATGTTTGTTAGCTTTATCATGTTTGATTACATGATAATGGTGAAGGATAGGGTATAGGGTGCGTTAGATAGTTATGGATCCATCACTAGGCTTAGCTTAGTTAGTCGTTGGACTAACTATGGGATGAGGTTCAACCCTAGGGGTTGATCACATTTAGGCCGACTATGTTGGCGTGGGGTATGTGCCCCTATATCGCTAGCTTAACTAGTGGTAGACTAGTTATGGTTATGGTATGATTTATGTATATGTTGTTAGCTTGTTATACCATGTACTTACTAAGCGTTTCGCTTATATGTTTAGTGTGATGTTTTCTTGATAGGTACCGTTGAAGCTAGTAAGGGGAAGGATTTGGCGTTGAATGATTTGCTATTAGAAGTGTAGTTGTGGACTTGGTAATTAGACGGTTTCATCTTTTGGTTCAAGCTTTTGAAAGTTGGAAGCCCCAAGTGCCATCATCTTTTTTGTATAAATCTTGTGTCTAATATGGGTCTTTTAGTGTCTTCAAGTCCATGTCTATTGTTATGTCAAGTCATGTAACTTTGGTTGGGTCAAGGATGTTTAAGTAGTACTTGTATGGTTATTGTGCTCGTTATGGGGTGTTTGGTATAGGTATGTTTCCACCCAATTTGATAAGTAAACGGGTCATGTAACCGAGGAGCAAGTTTGAATTGATAAGTTAATGCTTTGGTTAAAGTTTGAAGTGTTACGGATGTCGTATGGGTTGTATGTAGTGAAAATGGGTCAAAAATGGTTTAATGCATAACCCGTCTAATTTTGTAAAGTACTATCTCGGGGAGTCAAACTATAAATATTTTTGTATGAAAATGAGCTCATTGATATACTAAGTAAATCTGGAAAGTTTGGTGAGATAACGAGTTCGGGAGGTCGGGTTTTCGAGCGCGAGACTTGAAAAAATGTTTTGGGCAAACAGCAAGGCTGAACCGCAGCGGTTCAGCCCTGAACCGGTGGTTCAGACCTGATTTTTGGGGTTTTCCAGCCGGCGGTTGGGTTTTCCAGCCGGCGGTTGGGCAGATTTTTCAGATTTTGTCGATTTTCGAAAAATCATATCTTTTAAACCGTAACTCGTCACGGGTCGTGCCACCCGTCGTTTTGAAGGTAATTGAGTCTACTTTCATTTAAAAATAGTCTCAGGGTCTGAATGTCTATGGATTTCTATCAGTGGTTAAAAGAGTAACAGAATATCCATGAAAGTCAAGCGTTTCTGCGTGTAAAGATTTAATTTTTGGTCAAAGCGGGCACGGGGTTTAACAACTTGGTATCAGAGCTTCGGTCTAAGAGATTTAGGATTTCACCTTAGGATTTCCTAGACTTAGGCCTTGCGTATATGCGTTTAGGACTAGTGTTTGTTATTTGAGTATTGTTTGGATGATTTTGAGGACGCATATGTAAAATATTTTTATGACTACGCCTGGCCACCGTAGTGATAAAAATATTGTACATATGTGAAATTGAAATCATTTAGACCATGCACGAGTGACGAACTAGGGTGCTAGAGTAAGGTTATATATATATATATATATATATATATATATATATATATGTCATTCATGCATCTATATGTGCATGATTTTGCTTGATAGTGTAAATTGCTAAATTTCAGTATAGTAGAAAATATGGTGGTGATTCGAAAAAGGAGGTGTTAAGGACGACCTCCTCCCGCCATGAAGATGATTCTCATGATGATGGGGATTCAAATAGTGACTCGTCGTTGTCACTACAGGAAAATCTTAACCCCAAAAGTTTTACTAGAGCAGAATTGAAAGAATTGGATACTCTAGTGGCGAATAGAGTAGGAAGGGCTATTGAGAAGGCTATGCCCTTTTATGTGAATAAGACAACCGAGAACTTGCAAAAGATATTCCAAGAGGAGATCGAGAAGCTTAAGAAGAGTGGGGAGTTAGGGAATGATTCGAATGCTAGACCCAGAGTAGGGAAGGAAAAATCTACTTATCGTGACTTCATCGCTTGTGCTCCACCCACATTTACGGGATCTCTTGACCCGTTAAAGAGTTTTAGATGGATTACCGATATAGAAGGGGCTTTCCGCACTAGTCGTTGTGCGGGGGAGGATAAGGTGAACTTTGCTACCAACTATCTTCGTGAGCGGGCTAAAATATGGTGGGAAGGTAAGGCGAATGAGAAAGGTAGTGCTTGGAGAGAGATGTGCACGTGGGATCAATTTAAGGAAGTATTCATGAAAGAGTATGCTCCCGCGGAGGAGATTGATAAAATAAGAGAAGCCTTTCATACCCTTGTGCAAACTGACGAATCGGTGAATGAGTTATGGGGAAAGTTTTGTGATATGGTGCAATATTGCCCGGAGTACCTTGACAATGAGAAGCTCAAAGTTGATCAATTTCAAAGGATGCTCAAAGATGAAATTCTCACTATAGTATCACCGTTCAAGTGCACCACCATGGAGGATCTTCTAAGCAGAGCGCGTACTCGAGAAGCTGATTTGTCTCATTTATAGTCCAAGGAATTGCAAAGGAAATATGCAAAACCCGAGTCGTTTGTCCCGACGAAGATCGAATGGAATTTGTGTTCCCGGGACGTGATTCGTGTAGTGAATGAGTGATTAAAAGGAGAATTTTGGTTTTCTACACTACGAACAAAGAAATAATAAATGAAAACTACTAATTAAGCTACGGGTACAAGTAATCTAAACACATGAACTTAAAAACGAAAACTGGAATTTAAAAAGTGTTACGCGACGAATTTAAAAAAAACGTGAATTAAAAGTGATTTTCTAAAATTTAAACCCTAAAAATGCAAATTAATTTTTTCTATATTAAAAATGATAAAAGAAAATTTTTGGAAAAAGAAAAATATTTTTTTAACTTTTTATGAATTAAAAACTAAATAAAACAATTTAAATGATTTAAAAATATTAAAACAACTAGGAAAAATCTGAAAATTTTTGAGTAATTCTAAAATTAAATTTCTGATCTATGAAAAATAAATTCAGGAACTGACTAAACCCTAATAAGCAGAACAGAACAATAAGCAGTTGCAAAATAAGCTACAAATAAGCAAACAAGGGCCAAAAATTACAAGAAGCTCAGGACTGATTAATCTCACTACTGGAAACTTAAAACAACTGAAAATGAAGAAATAAGCACTAGCTATAAGCTGATAATCAGCTGAACAGTTTCTAAGATATGGCAGACTCAAATGAGGTGATAAGCACTATTGCAACTACTCTAAAAGCTGGGAATAAGCTCTATTGTGGAAACCAAAAGCAAATTAATAAAACTTGTACTACAAACTACTTAAAAACTGAATATGCCTAAATTTAAACCACAAATGCATGCCCAATCATAGCTTAGATCAGATGATGATGGGACAGAACTGCTGATTGCAGGTTCAGAATAGTGTAGGATGCTGATTTGCAAACTAGTTTTAAGCCACTGATAAAGCTACAAAGTGCAATCCCAGACTAGATCCTGAAAGCTAGAACTACAAGCTATCTTCATGCCAAAAATCATGCTAAGATCACGAGTAAATAAACCGATGAAGGACAAGCAAATAGGCTGTGAGAGGCTGAACTTGTGCAGATTTTTGACTGAAAAATGCCGTCTACAAATGCAGAACTGATTTTAGCACTAAGTTGACTTAAGTGGATTTTGATTGATCAAAAGTGAACGAAAATGAAGTTTGAAGTTACAAAAAAAACTGATTAAGCTAGATTAACTAGATACGCAACTATATTTAATGATTATGCTTACTAATTAGCTATTTGTTGTGCAGTACCATGAATTTAGACTAATTTTGACTTTTAAACTCAAGACCTATGAATTTTATGATGCAAAAGTCCTATATGCCACTATATTAAAGTAACTAAACTAAATTTGAACCCTAGAAACAGATTGAGTTAACAGAAATCAATACCATCCAAACATTCCCTAATGAAACTTACTATGATCTGTTAAACCTGAAACCATCCAGTAAAACCATTAATCTACTAGCTACTGACTACCTAGCCTACAAATTAACTAAAAATCTATCCATAAGTGCTGAATTAATCCAAAAAGCAGTTAGTCCCCTTTTTGACTTATAAGGAAATTCAAATCAACAAAACATGAATAGACTGAAATAAATGAACTAATTCTACTTGAACATATTAAGATTAAATAAGGTGAAAAAGACAGATAGTACCAGAATTAAGCAATTAAGCTGTTGCACAGGAACTTTGACCAAACGTTGACTTTGATTAAAAATGAAACTGAGTACAAATGAACACTGGAAATTACATTAAACTCAAACCATAATAAGCTGAAATACAGTTAAACTAGCCCTACCCTAATAAGCTTCCTTACTTCCTAGCTACTCTACTCCTAATTCTAACTAAAAAACTAACTGCCCCATATGTGTGAATGAGGAGGATATTTATACACCTCAGCAGAACCTTCTGGGACTCCCATCAAGCAATGTCAGCCCTTGATCCAAGCTTGCTCCCTACGCTTCAATATCATCCGTTGGATTGGATTTGATGACACGGCCTCTCCAATGGCATACACACACGTGTCCCTGCAGCTGTCAGTCCCTTCTAGAAGCTTTTAATCATTGGTAATAATTGGGGGTACGAGGTAATTTAGGTGCGGTGAATTTAGGGTTCTTACAACAGTATAAATTGGGGAAAGTTTGGGCGCGCGTGTGTGTGTATTTATTTTTATTTGACCGGAAGTTATAATATTAGGTTTGACCGGTTTTGTGGGATGGGTCGGGTAAGGGATTTGGGTTATGATAGTGGGTTGGATGGTTTAATTGATGGGTTGAATTATTTAATTGATGGGCTGGATTGTGTGGTGTGGGTTGGTTTAATTTAAGAGGTGTTATAAGTTTTAAGGGTTTTAAGGATTTAGGATTTTAAGGGACCATTTGTGTAATTTGCTGAATTCTGAGGGACCTTTGCTGTTATTTTTCAAAACTAAATCCAAGGGCTGAACTTGACAATCTTTGATACTTGGAGGACCTTGGTTGACTTTTTGACCATATCTTCTTTCCGATTCTGGCTATGAGCCTTTTCCGTATCCCGTGCTCGTTTTTCCGGATTTTCCGTGTCTTTTGTCGATTTTCTCGATATCCGTCCCTACACATATAAAAACACAAAAACACAATATATTTTGGCATTTTGGTCGGGTTTTTGGTCATTTGGGTCCGGTTTTGGTCAAGAAAAGGTATGTGTTTAAGCACATACCAAATTCCCCCAGACTAAGCTATTGCAATGTCCTCATGCAATGTTATAAAAACACGTTTTTGAAACCGAAAATTTCCAATCTCTTTTTACTAACTTTGAGAAGTAGCAAAATTTTCAAAAGAGATCAAGAAATCTTAAGTTCTAAAAACTCCCCGATTTTCCTTTTATTCTATTTTTGTATTTTCCTCATAATCATGTGACGGCTTTGTTGACAATCATTATCTATCGATAATTTTTAGGGTCTTCGAGTAGGGAACACGACTCATAAAGAAGTGACCATACGGATAAAATTCGTCGTCCCTGATTTTTTACGAGTCCCCAAACTAAGCTTAAAAACGAAATCATTGTCATTTACAAGTTAGTTTGCCAACACTACTCAGAAAGCTAATTGTGGACTTTTTGTTCCCAAATTCCTATTTTCCTCTATTTATTTTATTTTTGGTGAGAAATGAATTTCTTCATATTCTCGTTTCGATAATTTCTTAGTCCGATAAAGATACCTAGTTTAGACGCTAAGTAGTTTCCAAACCTTCCCTCGAAAACCGTTGCATACAAAAATGAGGTCCACATCAAGGTCTCTGATTTAACACGATTTTGAGGATATCCCTTTTATATACGACCGAAACAACTCATCTACGAGTCCAGAGACAGAAGCTTTTATTAGGATACCCCCGGAGTCGAAGTTTGGCATTTTTAAACATTATTAAGCACATTAATGTATTTAATCTTTAGCCCTTTATAACAATCACAACATCGGCTGCGAACCGGCAAGATGTGATAGTCTATTATGACCTTGGAATTTTTCCTCTGCCTTTATTAGAAGTCTACAACATCGGCTGCGAACCGGCAAGATGTAGAAAACTTTTTATGGCTTTGGATTATTATTATATATTATCATATTAATTAATTATTTGCCAAACCCCAAGTCCTACGGCTTTTATAACAATCCCAACATCGGTTGCGAGCCGGCAAGATGGAATAGTCTATTACACCGTAACACTGACAGTACCTTGATGTGTACCCAACTTCCATAAGCAAGAATTCTTTAAGGAAGAAATAAAAACTAATCATCGCCAAAACCAAAATACCTTTAATTATTCCTAGATTTCTATTTTTGGAGTGAAACAAGCTTATGGGAACAAAAAGCCACAAATAACTTCGATGAGCTTTAAAGAGATCCAACTACTCCACGTTTAGCAATCTAACTTATAAACAACTCTATCATTTCTCGTTCTTCGCAAATTTAAAATCTTAAATAATAAGATCCGCGAATGCTTAGCCTTATAATCAAGCCATGCATATATAAAGTCAAATACGGGAACTTGCAAACTCTTAAAAAGAATTCGCGTTTTCTAGCTCCTTGTGTAAAAGACTAGCACGAGCTTATAGATTATAAATGGTTAAGGGGACAAGCTAGGGCTCAACACGCCCGGTCAAGTCAGAATTTTATTCCTACTCTCACCAGCGGAAAGTCAACAAAAATGTCAAAACTTATTATATTTTTTCAATTTTTGGAGGAAAAACGGGGTTGCATGAGAAAACGGAAAAAATCAAATCGCAAGATTACCCCCCCCCCCCCCCCCAGACTAAAACGAGACATTGTCCTCAATGTCTTAAAGGTAAGGGTTCTCCTACATAAATCTAAGGCCGTTTATTAATTATGCCAAAAGATAGATGTAAAACGATAAGATTTTAGGATATCGATAAGCAGCGAATGATGAAACTCGAGTAGCGTGAAGGAAACTACGAGCACGAGAGTCTTCATCATCGGGCATTCCTGGATATACCACAGAAAAACACGAGACACAAGATACGGAAGAGGGAGCCCTCCTCACGTCACTTTATTAGAAAAGAGAAAATAGAAAGAAGATAGAAGGATAAGCATGGGGTGCCTCCCACGAAGCGCTTGTTTTTGGTAACCGAGTCACATGAGCTTGACTCGACCCCGAATTTATTTGTCCTTGGGGGAGCATGTGGAAGAGATAATCTCAATCGGACTTTCGTTCAAGATGTTTGGATAAACATTGAAGCATACGAAAGTTCCACTCCGATGAGATACCCGCGGCTCTAGATAGAAAAGAAAATGCCGGGGTCAAAGATGGTGTCTTCACTCCCGAAGGAGTGAAGGATAGAAGAAATCACCGGATAGGTGAAGAAGGGGAGAAAGATCATAATCAGAATGGGAATCCATTCTTCATCATTAGAGCTCTGAAAAACCGCGGGAGGGAGGGTCGGGATGATATCCTTGATAATAAAACTCTTAGGAGAGAGTACATCTCCCCCCGGGTCAGGATCTTCTTCAATAGCAAAATAATCATACTCCGGAGGAGGTATGATATGAGTGAGTTCTTCTGAGAACTCCTCATGAAGAGATTCGAGAATACGAGGAGAATCTGTGAGTTCCGGTATGGGCTCATCAAGATTAGAAAGAAGATCCTCCTCGCCCTCAACGTCCTCTAACACCCCATCAAAAAGAGGATTAACGGCACAAAAAGTGTACTCGTCACTATATTCAAAGAGGGGGTTAGAGAAAATTCCGGAAGTAACCTCGGAAACGTCGAGAGAATCTCCACAAGATTGCAAATCACAATCACCGTCAAATATTTCCTCGGACTCACTTGGGATTGGGACGAGGTTCTCAACATTGTCTGATTCCGTTGCCGGAATAGTGTCGAGATGCTCGTCCCCCATTTTTAGAGAGTCCTCGGGTTCTTTGGTAGGAAAGACGGGTGCTATTTGAGGGAAGTTTAACGGAACAAGTCTCTCCTCGTCATCATCGGAATCATCGTCATAGTAAATTAAGTTCTTTCGAAAGTTAGCTGCTCTCTCTTCGGCAAGTAATTCTTCCATGGACTTCCCGGAGTATTAAGACTAGCCGCTATCTCTCGATATTGAACCAAAAGTTTTTCAATTTCGCGCATTCCATCTTGATTTGGATAATTGACGGGATTTTGTGGGGGTTGGTAATTGTCAAAACCGGAAGTATTATAGCAAGGATTAGGTTCATAGTAATTTTGATTCCACGGTTGACATTGATAATCATTATGAGGACCCCCACAATTTGTACAAGAAAAGTTCGGTGTATCATTGAAATACGGTTCTTGCTCATAAAAGTTTTGAGGAGGGTGAGTGAAATTGTTTTGAGGATAATCGGAAATGTTCGGATTAAAATCATAAGTGTATGAATTTTCGGCTTCCGAAGCACAAAACGAACAAAATCCATTGATCAAATTACTACCACACCTCTCGCAAGTACACCGTTGACAACAAAAATCACCTAACGGATCTCCACACCCATCGCAATAACGTTGATTGAACGAAGATAAATCGGGCTGTGGCGGGCAGTCGGAAAAATTTGAGGAGTTGGTGAACGAATTCGGATTTGGATCATAACATGAATTACTTGAACCACAAAATAAACAACGTCCGTCCCGAATATCATTACCACACCGTTCGCACGTACACCACCGACACGGTGAACCGAAGAGCGGCTCTCCACAACCGACGCACGGGATAAACGATTCCATCAGAATTAAAAATATAGAGGATTAAGAAGATAAGAATTAAACATTATGAGAGGGTAAAGAGATAAGAATCAAACGGATAAGAGGATTAAGAAGAATATTTTTGGATTTTTAAATTTTAGAAACATGGAAAATCATAAAGAAAAAAGGAAAATAAATTTTGAAGAGAAAATCTTTTTGGGTTTTTATATAAAAATATTTACAAATGAAAACGATAACTTCCCGGGAGAAGGGTCTTCAAAACACGAATCGAAAAACGGAATCACGCACTCACTTCAACCTTCCCCGGCAGCGGCGCCAAAAATTGATTTGTCTCATTTATAGTCCAAGGAATTGCAAAGGAAATATGCAAAACCCGAGTCGTTTGTCCCGACGAAGATCGAATGGAATTTGTGTTCCCGGGACGTGATTCGTGTAGTGAATGAGTGATTAAAAAGAGAATTTTGGTTTTCTACACTACGAACAATGAAATAATAAATGAAAACTACTAATTAAGCTACGGGTACAAGTATACTAAGCACATAAACTTAAAAACGAAAACCGGAATTTAAAAAGTGTTACGCGACGAATTTTAAAAAAAAGGTGAATTAAAAGTGATTTTCTAAAATTTAAACCCTAAAAATGCAAATTAATTTTTTCTATATTAAAAATGATAAAAGAAAATTTTAGGAAAAAGAAAAATATTTTTTTAACTTTTTATGAATTTTTTATGAATTAAAAACTAAATAAAACAATTTAAATGATTTAAAAATATTAAAACAACTAGGAAAAATCTGTAAATTTTTGAGTAATTCTAAAATTAAATTTCTGATCTATGAAAAATAAATTCAAGAACTGACTAAACCCTAATAAGCAGAACAGAACAATAAGCAGTTGCAAAATAAGCTACAAATAAGCAAACAAGGGCCAAAAATTACAAGAAGCTCAGGACTGATTAATCTCACTACTGGAAACTTAAAACAACTGAAAATGAAGAAATAAGCACAAGCTATAAGCTGATAATCAGCTGAACAGTTTCTAAGATATGGCAGACTCAAATGAGGTGATAAGCACTATTGCAGCTACTCTAAAAGCTGGGAATAAGCTCTATTGTGGAAACCAAAAGCAAATTAATAAAACTTGTACTACAAACTACTTAAAAACTGAATATGCCTAAATTTAAACCACAAATGCATGCCCAATCATAGCTTAGATCAGATGATGATGGGACAGAATTGCTGATTGCAGGTTCAGAATAGTGTAGGGTGCTGATTTGCAAACTAGTTTTAAGCCACTGATAAAGCTACAAAGTGCAACCCCAGACTAGATCCTGAAAGCTAGAACTACAAGCTATCTTCATGCCAAAAATCATGCTAAGATCACGAGTAAATAAACCGATGAAGGACAAGCAAATAGGCTGTGAGAGGCTGAACTTGTGCAGATTTTTGACTGAAAAATGCCGTCTACAAATGCAGAACTGATTTTAGCACTAAGTTGACTTAAGTGGATTTTGATTGATCAAAAGTGAACGAAAATGAAGTTTGAAGTTACAAAAAAAAACTGATTAAGCTAGATTAACTAGATACGCAACTATATTTAATGATTATGCTTACTAATTAGCTATTTGTTGTGCAGTACCATGAATTTAGACTAATTTTGACTTTTAAACTCAAGACCTATGAATTTTATGATGCAAAAGTCCTATATGCCACTATATTAAAGTAACTAAACTAAATTTGAACCCTAGAAACAGATTGAGTTAACAGAAATCAATACCATCCAAACATTCCCTAATGAAACTTACTATGATCTGTTAAACCTGAAACCATCCAGTAAAACCATTAATCTACTAGCTACTGACTACCTAGCCTACAAATTAACTAAAAATCTATCCATAAGTGCTGAATTAATCCAAAAAGCAGTTAGTCCCTTTTTGACTTATAAGGAAATTCAAATCAACAAAACATGAATAGACTGAAATAAATGAACTAATTCTACTTGAACATATTAAGATTAAATAAGGTGAAAAAGACAGATAGTACCAGAATTAAGCAATTAAGCTGTTGCACAGGAACTTTGACCAAACGTTGACTTTGATTAAAAATGAAACTGAGTACAAATGAACACTGGAAATTACATTAAACTCAAACCATAATAAGCTGAAATACAGTTAAACTAGCCCTACCCTAATAAGCTTCCTTACTTCCTAGCTACTCTACTCCTAATTCTAACTAAAAAACTAACTGCCCCATATGTGTGAATGAAGAGGATATTTATACACCTCAGCGGAACCTTCTGGGACTCCCATCAAGCAATGTCAGCCCTTGATCCAAGCTTGCTCCCTACGCTTCAATATCATCCGTTGGATTGGATTTGATGACACGGCCTCTCCAATGGCATACACACACGTGTCCCTGCAGCTGTCAGTCCCTTCTAGAAGCTTTTAATCATTGGTAATAATTGGGGGTACGAGGTAATTTAGGTGCGGTGAATTTAGGGTTCTTACAACAGTATAAATTGGGGAAAGTTTGGGCGCGCGTGTGTGTGTATTTATTTTTATTTGACCGGAAGTTATAATATTAGGTTTGACCGGTTTTGTGGGATGGGTCGGGTAAGGGATTTGGGTTATGATAGTGGGTTGGATGGTTTAATTGATGGGTTGAATTATTTAATTGATGGGCTGGATTGTGTGGTGTGGGTTGGTTTAATTTAAGAGGTGTTATAAGTTTTAAGGGTTTTAAGGATTTAGGATTTTAAGGGACCATTTGTGTAATTTGCTGAATTCTGAGGGACCTTTGCTGTCATTTTTCAAAACTAAATCCAAGGGCTGAGCTTGACAATCTTTGATACTTGAAGGACCTTGGTTGACTTTTTGACCATATCTTCTTTCCGATTCTGGCTCTGAGCCTTTTCCGTATCCCGTGCTCGTTTTTCCGGATTTTCCGTGTCTTTTGTCAATTTTCTCGATATCCGTCCCTGCACATATAAAAACACAAAAACACAATATCTTTTGGCATTTTGGTCAGGTTTTTGGTCATTTTGGTCCGGTTTTGGTCAAGAAAAGGTATGTGAATAAGCACATACCACGCGTACTCGAGAAGCAGATTTGGATAGGATGAAGAGTAAGGAGAAGAAGGTACTAAAAAGGAAGCAAGATCAACCAACAACAGTCGGTAAATGGGGCAAATTTGATTACACAAGGAAGGACAACACGGGGAAGTTGCCACCTCGGTGTAATAGGTGCGGTAAGAATCATATGGGAGAATGTAGGTCGGGGATGAAGGGATGTTACAAGTGTGGAGATCCAAGCCACATTAGCAAGAATTGCATCCAAGCCTTTGGTGATATGTTATGGGTGCAATGAAGAAGGACATAAGTTAAGTGAATGTCCTAAGGCCAATCCTAAGCAAGCGAAGCCGTCTAATTTGATCAAAGGAGAAAAGGTCGAAGTTCCGAAACCTAAAGCTCGTGTTTATCAAATGGGTGCTGAAGAAGCAAGGTCGGGTTCCGATGTTGTCACAGGTATAATTCTCGTTAATTCCAAACCCGCTCATATTTTGTATGATTCGGGCGCTATTGTGTCCTTTGTATCTTACAGTTTTAGTAAGGAATTGTCCACTCCGTTAGATAAGATTCCAACACCCGTAGAAGTTGATATTGCCGATAGTAAAGTTGTTGTGGTGTCTAATGTGTATCGTAATGTAGAGATAGAAATCGATGCAAGTGTTTTTAGGATTAACCTAATCCCTATAATTCTTGGAGAGTTTGACATTATTGTTAGCATGGATTGGCTTGATAAGCACAATGCCGCCATTCTATGTAGACAAAAGATTATTCGAGTTGTAAATCCTAGAGGGCGTGAAATGATGATTTACGGTGATAAAAGGGAGGGTGAGTTAAAATTATGTTCCGTAATGAAGGCTAGGAGATATTTATCACGTGGTTCCCTTGCCTTTATGGCGCACGTGGTAGATACGAGTCTTGGGGAGAAAAGTATCGACGACGTTCTGATCGTTAATGAATTTCGTGATGTATTCCCGGAAGACTTGCCGGGTATTCCACCCGACAGACAAGTAGAATTCCGTATTGATCTTGTTCCAGGTGCTACTCCCATTTCCAAAACTCCTTATCGCCTTGCTCCGTCTGAGATGAAGGAGTTAATGAGCCAACTCCAAGAGTTACTTGACAAGGGTTTTATTCGCCCTAGTAGCTCACCGTGGGGAGCTCCGATTCTGTTCGTTAAAAAGAAAGATGGTAGTATGCGGATGTGCATTGATTACCGTGAGTTGAATAAAGTCACGGTGAAAAATGTATACCCGTTACCAAGAATTGACGATCTTTTTGATCAACTTCAAGGTGCAAAGTGGTTTTCAAAGATTGATCTCCGTTCGGGCTATCATCAGTTGAAGGTTCGAGAAGAAGACATTCCTAAGACGGCTTTTAGGACCCGTTATGGACATTATGAGTTTACGGTTATGCCCTTTGGTCTCACGAACGCATCGGCGGTCTTTATGGACCTCATGAACCGTGTATGTAGACCGATGTTGGATAAATTCGTAATAGTGTTCATCGATGATATCCTTATCTATTCTAAGAACAAGGAGGAACATGAAGAGCACCTTCGGGAAATTCTTAGGACGTTGAGAAAAGAAAGATTATATGCCAAATTCTCGAAATGTGAATTTTGGTTGCAAGAAGTTCAGTTCCTCGGTCACGTTATTAATCCTGATGGTATTAAAGTTGACCCATCAAAAGTCGAAGCCGTGATGAATTGGCAAGCACTGAAGAATGTTGGCGAAATTTGAAGTTTCCTAGGACTCGCGGGATATTATCGACGGTTCATTCAAGACTTCTCCAAAATTTCATCTGCGTTAACTGAGCTCACCAAGAAGAATGTTCCTTTTGTGTGGAGTGAGAATCAAGAAGAAGCTTTCCGTACGTTACGAAAGAGATAATGTAAAGCACCGATTCTAGTGTTACCGGAAGGAACCGAAGACATGGTAGTTTATAGTCAAACATCTTACTCTGGTCTTGGATGTGTTCTTATGCAAAGGGGAAAGGTGATTGCTTACGCCTCGAGACAACTAAAGAAACACGAGGAGAAATACCCGACTCATGATCTCGAATTTGCGGCTGTAGTTTTTGCTTTAAAGATTTGGAGGCATTATTTGTATGGTGTCAAGTTTATAATTTACACTTATCATAGAAGCCTTCAGTACTTTCTCGAGAAGAAGGATCCGAATATGAGGCAATGAAGGTGGTTAGACTTGTTGAAGGATTATGATTGTGAAATTCGCTACCACCCTGGTAATGCGAATGTCGTGGCGGATGCACTAAATCGCAAGGGCTGAAGCGACGTTACTCAAATTCACTCATTGAGGATGATTGTCACATCCGATCTTTTCGACCGAATTAAGTTAGCTCAAGATGAAGCTTTGAAAGAAGAGAACCGAGAAAAAGAACGTATCGCTTCCCATATTCTTCATATTGAGGAAGAAAGCCGAGGAGTTAAGACACGGTATGGAAGAGTTTATATTCTTTTTCGAAGCGACATTAAAGAATTACTCTTGGAAGAAGCGCATAAATCGAAGTATTCTATTCATCTGGGAGCTACGAAAATGTACCTTGATTTAAAAAGAAACTATTGGTGGCCGGGAATGAAAAGGGATTGTGTGACGTATGTGGAAAGATGTTTAACTTTCTTGAAGGTGAAAGCCGAACACCAAAAGCCGTACGAAAAAGTTCAACCCTTAGATATCCCAGTTTGGAAGTGGGAGAAGATTACGATGGACTTTATTACGAAATTGCCAAAGACGAAAAGGAAAAATGATACAATTTGGGTTATAGTTGATCGATTGTCAAAGAGTGCGAACTTCATCCCGATCAGGGAGAATATGCCGGTTCATAAACTAGCAAAGATTTATGTCAATGAGATAGTCGCGCGTCATGGAGTACCCATTTCTATAGTATCTGATAAAGACGGACGTTTTACTTCAAAATTTTGGCAAAGTTTTCCAGACGAACTTGGCACGAAGCTTCACATGAGCACAACTTTCCATCCTCAAACCGATGGGCAAAGCGAAAGAACGATCCAAACTCTAGAAGATATGCTACGGGCTTGTATGATTGACTTTGGAGGTAATTGGGACGATCATTTGCCTTTAGTTTAGTTCGCCAACAATAATAGTTATCATGCTAGTATAGGCATGCCACCCTATGAGATGCTCTATGGTAGAAAGTGTAGGACGCCAGTATGTTGGAAAGAAGTTGGAAGGAGGGAATTGGTTAGCACAGATATAGTATTGGCAAAAACTTAAAAGATTGAAATGATTCGGGCAAGACTTAAGGCAGCTCAAGATAGGTGGAAAAGTTTTGCTAATTATCGAAGAAGACCGATCGAATTCGAGGTAGGTGATTTGGTTATGTTAAAGGTTTCTCCGTGGAAGGGCGTTTTCAGATTTAAAAACAAGGGAAAACTAAATCCGCGATTCATAGGACCATTTAAAAACTTGAATCGTGTGGGCGACGTAGCATATGTGTTGGAATTACCTGAAGAAATGAGAGGTATTCATAATACCTTTCATGTGTCTTATTTGAGGAAATGTCTAGCGGATGAGACTAGTGTAGTCACGTTGGATGATATCGAGATTGATCCGGAGTTGAATTCACAAAAAGATGAACCGGAAGCGATATTAGGAAGGAAAGTGAGACAACTTCGAAACAAGGAAATACCGCTAGTAAAAGTACAATGGAGGCATCGTAAGGGTACAAGTCTTAGATGGGAGCCGGAAGAGAAGATGAGGAATTAGTATCCTCATTTATTTCAAGAATAGATTTCGAGGACGAAATCTTATTTTAAGGAGGGGTGAATTGTTACACCCATATCCCGATAAGGTACTAGATGTGTATATAATATGTTATGTATATTAAGAGCTATGTGTTATGAGTTGATTAGATAAATAAATGTATGGTCAAGTTAGAAGGAATGGAACTAGAAGGACTAAGATTGCCAATTGAGCAAAGTTTATTATTGAAATGTCTTGGCCTAGATAATTTTAGAAAGATCCAGGCTTTTCCATCTTGGTCTCTCTTTGTGAAGGTCGGCTCATAGGAGAAAAAGAGGAGGGAAGAGCAAGTTTGCAATTAAGCTCAAATCTTCCATTTTGAAGTGATCAAATAAGCCTTGAGAACCCTTAATTTTAATCCTTTCATCAAGTAAGTGCTTTCCCCAAATTATGAAATTAGGGTTCTTGAAGTGAAAATTGAGCATAATGAGTTAAGGTTGATAAATTATGATTTGTTAGTTATTTAGCCCTAATTTGAGATGAATGTGATATAGGAAGCAAGAAAGAAGTGGGAAGTTATTGCTAGTGAAGTGGGAATTGAGAATCAAGGTAAGTATATTGGTTATAACATGTTCTTGTTAGCTTTATCATATATTTGGTATGATAATGGTTTATGTTTGTTAGCTTTATCATGTTTGATTACATGATAATGGTGAAGGATAGGGTATAGGGTGCGTTAGCTAGTTATGGATCAATCACTAGACTTAGCTTAGTTAGTCGTTGGACTAACTATGGGATGAGGTTCAACCCTAGGGGTTGATCGCGTTTAGGCCGACTATGTTGGCGTGAGGTATGTGTCCCTATATCGCTAGCTTAACTAGTGGTAGACTAGTTATGGTTATGGTATGATTTATGTATATGTTGTTAGCTTGTTATACCATGTACTTACTAAGCGTTTCGCTTATATGTTTAGTGTGATATTTTCTTGATAGGTATCGTTGAAGCTAGTAAGGGGAAGGATTTGGCGTAGGATGATTTGCTATTAGAAGTGTAGTTGTGGACTTGGTAATTAGACGGTTTCATCTTTTGGATCAAGCTTTTGAAAGTTGGAAGCCCCAAGTGCCATCCTCTTTTTGGTATAAATCTTGTTTCTAATATGGGTCTTTTAGTGTCTTCAAGTCCATGTCTATTGTTATGTCAAGTCATGTAACTTTGGTTGGGTCAAGGATGTTTAAGTAGTACTTGTATAGTTATTGTGCTCGTTATGGGGTGTTTGGTATAGGTATGTTTCCACCCATTTTGATAAGTAAACGGGTCATGTAACCGTGGAGCAAGTTTGAATTGATAAGTTAATGCTTTGGTTAAAGTTTGAAGTGTTACGGATGTCGTATGGGTTGTATGTAGTGAAAATGGGTCAAAAATGGTTTAATGCATAACCCGTCTAATTTTGTAAAGTCCTACCTCGGGGAGTCAAACGGTAAATGTTTTTTTTATGAAAATGAGCTCATTGATATACTAAGTAAATATGGAAAGTTTGGTGAGATAACGAGTTCGGGAGGTCGGGTTTTCGAGCGCGGGACTTGAAAACATGTTTCAGGCAAACAGCAAGGCTGAACCGCCGCGGTTCAGCCCTGAACTGGCGGTTCAGACCTGATTTTTGGGGTCCAGCCAGCGGTTGGGCAGATTTTGTCGATTTTTGAAAAATCATATCTTTTAAATCGTAAGTCGTCACAGGTCGTGCCATCCGTCGTTTTGAAGGTAACTGAGTCTACTTTCATTTAAAAATAGTCTCAGGGTCTGAATGTCTATGGATTTTTTTCAGTGGTCAAAAGAGTAACAGAATGTCCATGAAAGTCAAGCGTTTCCACGTGTAAAGTTTTAATTTTTGGTCAAAGCGGGCACGGGGTGTAACATTTACCTTGTTCATTGACCTCACCTTTCGTAGACCAGAAATTTCAGTATACCATTTCATTGACCTGCACAGAAAATTTATTTCAGATTAAGCTTTTTCATAAACCTTAGTTTACGGTTACCACCATTAACGGGAAACCTATCATAAACCCAAACCCCCCGCTTGTTTCATGTATGCAAACCTTGCATCTTTGCAAAATTCAACATCTTACCTTCATTTCGACCCATCAGACGACCGGACCTGCAGTTTTGCCAATTCTAGTCATAATTTTCGCCTTCTTGTAAGTCCACCAAGCTGACCCATTTTGGCTGGGTTGAGAAACACCATTTTTGACACATTGCGCATCCTGCATTCCTGCAACGTACCACATGTACATATATATTTCAGCATTAAGTTTAGAATTGTTGATAAAATCATGTACATTTTATATACATTACGTTGTGTACATCCATGACCAAAAAAAATATCTCGCCTGGACAATAAGCATTCACCGACTCGCAACGTAAAAGTTTTGAAACAAAACAGCCGTTTAATAATCACTTTTCTGGATATAACATCGACAACCAAATAACCTAAAATGCTTTATAAAGTGGGTTATTTGTGGATAGTAGGTACTACCTGGTGTTGCTCGAACGATCACCGTGGGTAATAGCATTAACCGAAGATGTATCGAACGATCACTCATCACATCCAGATCCAATCGATGAACAGAATTCTCACAGTAAAAGAGGATTTCAGTTTTAAAAGAGGATTTCTGTCTCTGCTAGTCTGACCTCTTTCGCTGCCTAGAACTGAGCCCAGCTTTGTTCCCTACTCAGGAGCAGATACTACTATTGGTTTCTTGATAGTAACTCCATCAGCCCACCTATTCTCGTATCTGCAAATATTCGAGCGATCACGTTAGACTTGATCGATTGTGCAATAAACTATAGATCATCTGTCAATGTGTCATACTAAAGGAATGTTATAATATAATGTTGACTGAAGATGAAGGCTTTGAGCAACTTACTTTGCTACAGCTATTATTGTTGGGCATGTTGATGACGTGTAGAACTGAATAAGAGAACCATAAAGGAGTTTCACTTGATTAAAGAAATCAACAGCTGCAGAAACAAAAAAGTGCTCAGTTACATATAATTTAGCGATTAGATACTAAAACTCGACAACATAGAATTCATATGCTAATTTCCAAATTATAAACATCAAGGATCGGTCGAAAGTTTATTACCATTTATGGCCAGCCACTCGTTAAGATCTTCTCCAGGGGGCAGGCTAACGGCTTCCCTCAAATTTCCATTACCCAAAGTAGCATCAATGTGTTTCTTGAGTTGCGGCCCCTATATCCATATAAATTGATCACATTAAATAAGTTTGAGCAAAGGAATAGGCATGAAATATAGTGGTAAAATCCATCAACGTTTGTATAAGTTGTAGCTAACTACCTTACTTCCTTATGGTGCGCAAAAGTCTTATGGCACACAAAGCAACGTTGAACGACAACAATGCAACAGAAAATAGAATGCTAAGCCTAAACATGTTATCGGTGTAGGTATTTCCCGAAAATGTGGTACAATAAAAGATTAGGCTCAGATCTGTATATGTTGGTCAGGTCATAGAAGTATCTGAACTCCGTCATGGCTGCAAAGAAGTACGGTTGCATAGCAGGTAATATATATGCTATGTCATCCGGTCATTGCCTCGCCAAATTAGGGTCGGAACATCTCGCCGAAATTACAACAATCATCACAGCCATAAAAACTTTCTTAAAAACCAATTTTACTAATATAACCCATCAATAACCGATTGTACAAAGGTGGAACAACCGCCATGGCTGCGTTAGTGTAAAGCCCCGTCAAGATACAGGCATTCTCATACCTTGAACAATTTCAGCAACACAACCTATAACTAAACGAAATTGATGTGGCTGCGTTAGTGTAAACACGGCGGCCATAAACCGCTCCAAACACATGAATTATATAAAACTAACAATAAGCAGGATTGCTGCCCCGACTTTAATATCATTCCTACACTCATCTGTGACAGGCTGAAAAGTTATTGCTTCTGATATTTCAAATAAACACCCCGCAAGGCCGGAACAACCGCCATAGCTGCATTAGTGTAAACCCCCTGCCAAGATGCGGCCGCTCTCAGACGTCGAACAATTCCAGTAGCATAACCTACAACCAAACGAACCCAGCATGGCTCGTTAGTGTAAACACCCCGCCAAGAAACAACTTTTCTCACAAACCTATTTCCTTACTTATATAATACAGCAACAATTCCGGAACTAACCGAAGAAAACTACCATCACTTTATTCCGATATTTTTAATAAATAGGCCACCAAGAACAATTTAACCCTAAAAATCATCAACTCAAGAAAATAGTTTCTTTATCCAAACTCATGACAAACGACATTAACAAATCCACACCAATCATTTCAAATATATATCTTGGATCACCATTTCTGTACTTAAAACCTTTAAAAACCAAATAAATATAAACAATATATACCGAAACGCATAAACATCAAAATACCCAATTCATTAAAACACAAACACAATTAAAACCTAATCTCAATTTACAAAAAAAATAAGAACTTTAACCATCTAATCTAAATAATAAGAATAACAAACCCCATTATCAAAGAACAAAAAAAAATCATAATAATATCTAAACAAAACTCTATTACATGTTGAAAGGCAAAGGTTGCCGAAACCTATTCTGTTAGACCGTTTCCCGGGTAGTGGGACCCCACCCTGGATGAAATGGACCGAGTCTAAAAGTGGTTGTTAAGGGCAAATGGTTATAGTGTTAACTGTTAAGTGTTAATCTGTTATAACCTACATGCGGCGTATGGTAAGAAGGGAAAGTAGAACCGATCTGTTATAGCCCATGCGCCGTATTAGAGAAGGAGATACGGCGTATACAAGGGGTGGCATGGATGCGGCGCATCTAAAATATAGATGCGGCGCATCGACCTTAAATAAGCAGAATGGACAGAATTGCCCTTGTAGCTAGAATCTTCCCCATTTATCTATAAGTTACCACACTCTCCTGTAAAAGAGAGTGTGTTTCTGTGGGTGTCGACCTAAAGGAGAAAGAAAGGAAGAGATGATGAGATGATGATGGTTTGATGGTGATAATTCAAGGGTTAAGCCTATAGCTTGTTCCTAGCATGGTTATCAAGTAAGTAATGATGCTTAATTAGTGTTTAATTGATGATTAAGAATCTAGGGTTTGTGAACCCTAATTTGGGATTAAAGGGTAAATGGTGTTTTAAGATAATTAAGAAGTAATGATGATTATGTGATGAGTTTTTAATGGGTTTAAGTCGGTAAATGATGGGATTGATTATCATATAATCAATATATGATTATATGATAATTAGAAGTGTTTAGAGGTTAGTTATGGTTGTATTAACCATGATTATAGTTAATGATTACGTATTATATGTTATGATGATAATGGTTTAGGATGTAATGATGATGATGATAAAAGATGAAGATGATGAAGATGATGTTAGTGATAGTCTTGGCTTGGACTCAAGGTAAGTAAACCGGCTATAAAATGATGTTATGATGACTTCTATGCATTATGTGTCTAGATGATCTTATATGCTAAGATTAATGAATGTTTGTGTGATGTTGTTATGTGTTAGTAAGTGTAAGGTAGTGATGGATTAGGCAAGATTGGATTAAGGTATGTGTTTATGTTCAATGTATTGAAGGATTTATGATTATGATGTGTAATGTGAGAATGAATTGTAATGTTATGTTATACCCGTTTTACTTACTAAGCATTCGTGCTTACGGTTTAAGTGTCTAATGTTTTGTAGGAAAAAGTATTGAGACAAAGGTTTGGATAAGGATTAATGATGGATATGCGATTGGTAGAAGGAAATTGGTAAGAGAATAGAGCTAGGTAGGATACCGAGCTCAAGTGTATGAGTTTGTACCCCCGCGAGTCAAGTGTTGTTTTGTAATGAGTAAACAAGTGTTAAAATGTATGTCAATAGTCGTATGACGATTTGGTGGTCAAATGGTGTATCAAAGTGTAGTTTATATGTTTATGGTTAACGTTAAAGGGGTGTTTGGTATAAACTTGTTTATACCCATTTTGAGTAGTAAACGGGTCAAGTGTTATCGTAACATGTTTGATGTGTTAAATGAATGATTTCTGTAATGGTTATAAAGTGGAAAAGGTGTCAAAGTATATTTTGTGGTGCATTGAGTTTATGCAGGTCTTCCTGCTGATGTTCTGTGTCAAATGGGTAGATGTGGCGTATCTCATATAGTAGATGCGGCGTATCACAAGTTTAAGGTGATGCGGCGTATCACTTAATGTTGATACGGCGTATTGTCTCTCAGTGTCGATACGGCGTATCCCTCAAAGGGGATACGGCGTATCTGTGGTCTGAAGGGTTGTTTGGTTATGCTATACAATTGATAATGAAATGTTTTGAAAGGTGTTCGAGTATATGTCCTTGCAAAGTATTTCAAAAGGGTTTAAATGTTATAAGTTCTGGTTATTTAAATGAAGAATTGTATGAGTCCGGTAAAGTCAAGCGTTTCCGCATAAAAAGTCAAAGTTTTTGGTCAAAGCGGGCACGGGGCGTTACAAATTGGTATCAGAGCTTCGGTTTAAGTGAATTAGGTTTCCTTTAGGTTGCCTAGACTTAAACCAGTCGTAGAAAGGTTGGACGTAGGTGTAAGAAATGCGTAAGTTAAACGTTTAAGTTATAAGAAGGAATGTGCGATATGTTATGTGGACCAAAGTTGATGAATGATGAATGTGCCTTAAGTGCTAAAGTGTATGTGGTGTAAGTCCAAGGAGGACTTGAAATGTTAAAGTGATTAGTTAGCCGTGCACCTTGGTCGGTGCCGGTGATTGGTTGTGATTTCATAAGTGTATGTTAGCCTAGCGATAATGGAATGAGGATAGGAATGGTATTCGGTATTAGAGACGGGCTAATAAGTAAATCTAAATGTTGATGTTTAAAGTATGGAACATTATAATGTGCTAAACTATAACGTGAAAAGATAAGATAAGCCAAGGAACTAATAAAGTAGGGTTGGATGGTACGAAAGGTAAAGAATGAGAGTAATAAATGACGGCATGTAATGATTATGACCCGTAAGATGTTAACAGCCAATATATGGTCTTGTTATACATATACACGCCTAATGAATGACGTTAAGGTAGTATAGAGACGGGCTAAGGGTACGTAAGATAACGAGGATGGATGATATGATAGAACATAATTGATGAAATCAAATGATATTGCTTAAATGCATAAATAATTAAGATAAGATAAGTCAAGGCATAAGGACAAGAACGAAATGAGTATGCATAAGGTTAAGGTGTTGACTTAAAATCATTATATTACGGCTAAGGCGATTAGCGGTAATTATTATAATGAAAGCATGTGTTGCAGAAAATGATATGTGTAAAGATTTGGGAGTATACTAACGTGTGATGTAAAAAGATGGAAATGGCTAGCACAGGATAAAGAATGTAAGCTAGAGTGAAAAATGTAACGATGTAGAAAATGTGTGAGTAACTAAAACGCGAAAGAAGAACGAATGATGCTAATGAACGAATGTAATTTAACCTATGCAAGGTTTAAAAGTGGAAAGAGTCGGGTGGACTAAAGGGTAAAGTAAAAGGATGAAAATGACTAAAGCGAATTTAGAATGTAAGACAATAAACACATAGAAGTGTGTAATTATAATAAGCAAGTTCATATGCACTATGAGTTTGCGTTCACAAAATAAAATGAATGGAATAGTACGTGTGTGTTAAATGATTAATAGCTTGGATCCAATGTGATAATGTGAAAGAGATAAAGTTTGAATGATAATGATCCTTCGGGATGAATGTTAAAGGTGGTATCCTTCGGGATGACCAGGTCAAAGAATGTAAAGAAATCCTTCGGGATGTGTTAAAGATCCTCCGGGATAAAACGTATTGCCTTCACCTGCAAATATTGCCTACATCCTTGGCATGTGTAATATTCCCTCCGGGGAAAAATGTTAAAGTAAAGTGGATCCAAGCTAGGAAATGAAAAGTTTAAATAATAATAATGCGAGTGTTATGTCGGAAGTGTATAAGTAGAATGGTTTATGGTTTCTTTATTTAAATGGATTGGGACACCTTTTCATTTGAATAAAGAAGTCGTAAATCACCGAACCATGAGTTTGTATTTCTTGATTTACATCGTTTGGGACGCCTCTCCATGTAAATGAGGAAGTACGAATGAGTGGGCTTATGTGTTCCCGACATGGCATGAGTAGAATGGAAGGGTAGAAGAAGGAGTCTAGGATGACTAGGAGTAATAAGGAACTAGGATAGGTGGATAGACAATAAGTTGAATGACGACCCTAGGTGGGAAACGTCAAGTGAAGTATAGGACTTAGGTGTTTTAAGTGTGAGTTGAAACGATTAAAGTTCGAAACAATATGCTTGTTGCAATATGAATTGGAGAAAATGTGAGATAATGAATGCTAATAAACGCTAATATGGATTAAAAGCTCTATAAACTTTGAGAAGAAAAGTAAAGACGAATGTAACGTATAGTAAAATGTCAATAAGTTAGTGGTAAGGTTGCGATAAAAGTAGAAAGTTAACGAATAACCGACTTATAAGAAGTGAAAAAAGGGTATGTAATGTTCAAGTGAGACATAGTCCTTGACGAAAAAGTTAAATGGAACTAGTTGGAAAGGTATGTGATAGACGTAGGGATGTTAAATGGTATGCATTCGTGGCTAGAATTATGCATCGAAAGACATAATGATTGAAAAAGAAGTGAAAGAATGGAGAAGTAAGCTAGAAATGAAATGAGCTAGGGGTATGATGTAAGCATAGTGGACTTAGAATTGTAAGATCACCTAGATCGTGCAATCGTAGAAGGGAAGAGGAAAGGAAAGTGCTAAGAATGGAGGTAAGGTAAATTAGTTTTGGATAGTAATGGACGAGAGATTTCGGGGACGAAATCTAAATAAGGGGGTAGAATTGTTAGACCCGTTTCCCGGGTAGTGGGACCCCACCCTGGATGAAATGGACCGAGTCTAAAAGTGGTTGTTAAGGGCAAATGGTTATAGTGTTAACTGTTAAGTGTTAATCTGTTATAGCCTACATGCGGCGTATGGTAAGAAGGGAAAGTAGAACCGATCTGTTATAGCCCATGCGCCGTATTAGAGAAGGAGATACGGCGTATACAAGGGGTAGCATGGATGCGGCGCATCTAAAATATAGATGCGGCGCATCGACCTTAAATAAGCAGAATGGACAGAATTGCCCTTGTAGCTAGAATCTTCCCCATTTATCTATAAGTTACCACACTCTCCTGTAAAAGAGAGTGTGTTTCTGTGGGTGTCGAACCAAAGGAGAAAGAAAGGAAGAGATGATGAGATGATGATGGTTTAATGGTGATAATTCAAGGGTTAAGCCTATAGCTTGTTCCTAGCATGGTTATCAAGTAAGTAATGATGCTTAATTAGTGTTTAATTGATGATTAAGAATCTAGGGTTTGTGAACCCTAATTTGGGATTAAAGGGTAAATGGTGTTTTAAGATAATTAAGAAGTAATGATGATTATGTGATGAGTTTTTAATGGGTTTAAGTCGGTAAATGATGGGATTGATTATCATATAATCAATATATGATTATATGATAATTAGAAGTGTTTAGAGGTTAGTTATGGTTGTATTAACCATGATTATAGTTAATGATTACGTATTATATGTTATGATGATAATGGTTTAGGATGTAATGATGATGATGATAAAAGATGAAGATGATGAATATGATGTTAGTGATAGTCTTGGCTTGGACTCAAGGTAAGTAAACCGGCTATAAAATGATGTTATGATGACTTCTATGCATTATGTGTCTAGATGATCTTATATGCTAAGATTAATGAATGTTTGTGTGATGTTGTTATGTGTTAGTAAGTGTAAGGTAGTGATGGATTAGGCAAGATTGGATTAAGGTATGTGTTTATGTTCAATGTATTGAAGGATTTATGATTATGATGTGTAATGTGAGAATGAATTGTAATGTTATGTTATACCCGTTTTACTTACTAAGCATTCGTGCTTACGGTTTAAGTGTCTAATGTTTTGTAGGCGAAAGTATTGAGACGAAGGCTTGGATAAGGATTAATGATGGATATGCGATTGGTAGAAGGAAATTGGTAAGAGAATAGAGCTAGGTAGGATACCGAGCTCAAGTGTATGAGTTTGTACCCCCGCGAGTCAAGTGTTGTTTTGTAATGAGTAAACAAGTGTCAAAATGTATGTCAATAGTCGTATGACGATTGGGTGGTCAAATGGTGTATCAAAGTGTAGTTTATATGTTTATGGTCAACGTTAAAGGGGTGTTTGGCATAAGCTTGTTTATACCCATTTTGAGTAGTAAACGGGTCAAGTGTTATCGTAACATGTTTGATGTGTTAAATGAATGATTTCTGTAATGTTTATAAAGTGGAAAAGGTGTCAAAGTGTATTTTGTGGTGCATTGAGTTTATGCAGGTCTTCCTGCTGATGTTCTGTGTCAAATGGGTAGATGCGGCGTATCTCATATAGTAGATGCGGTGTATCGCAAGTTTAAGGTGATGCGGCATATCACTTAGTGTTGATACGGCGTATTGTCTCTCAGTGTCGATACGGCGTAACCCTCAAAAGGGATACGGCGTATCTGTGGTCTGAAGGGTTGTTTGGTTATGTTATACAATTGATTATGAAATGTTTTGAAAGGTGTTCGAGTATATGTCTTTGCAAAGTATTTTAAAGGGGTTTAAATGTTATAAGTTCTGGTTATTTAAATGAAGAATTGTATGAGTCCGGTAAAGTCAAGCGTTTCCGCATAAAAAGTCAAAATTTTTGGTCAAAACGGGCACGGGGCGTTACATATTCACCCAACAAAACACATAAACGATCGTAATCATACATTCGCGTCTGCAATTAAACATAAAACTATGAATGAAAATACAAATTTTTATAAAAAAAATTAAGTGGAATTAAAAAAAAAAAAAAAAATGAGAACCCTAAATTTGGCTCTCCCAAAAATAGTTTGTGTGTATGATTATGAAGAATCCAGAACCACCTTGATGTATCTCATATAAACCAAGCAAGAAAAAAGATGTGGATAGAAACAATGAGGATACTGTATCTGTAACATATGGCTTAACCACAACCATAAAAACATTAAAAAACTGGTTTCACTATTGCTTTTACTGTACTTCCCCTCGCAGGCAACTGTAGTTGCCACAAAACCCATTTGGTCGGATCGGGCAAAGGTGAATCGGACATACATTGAGACTCATACGTAATGTGTGCAATCCCGAAGTCTCGTGTTCGAAACCGGACATACAAATATTAATTTATATCCACAAACTCTAACAAGATGCTCTATGGTAGAAAGTGTAGGACGCCAGTATGTTGGAAAGAAGTTGGAAGGAGGGAATTGGCTAGCACAGATATAGTATTGGCAACAACTTAAAAGATTGAAATGATTCGGGCAAGACTTAAGGCAGCTCAAGATAGGTGAAAAAGTTATGCTAATTATCGAAGAAGACCGATCGAATTCGAGGTAGGTGATTTGGTTATGTTAAAGGTTTCTCCGTGGAAGGGCGTTTTCAGATTTAAAAACAAGGGAAAACTAAATCCGCGATTCATAGGACCATTTAAAATCTTGAATCGTGTGGGCGAGGTAGCATATGTGTTGGAATTACCTGAAGAAATGAGAGGTATTCATAATACCTTTCATGTGTCTTATTTGAGGAAGTGTCTAGCGGATGAGACTAGTGTAGTCACGTTGGATGATATCGAGATTGATCCGGAGTTGAATTCACAAAAAGATGAACCGGAAGCAATATTAGGAAGGAAAGTGAGACAACTTCGAAACAAGGAAATACCACTAGTAAAAGTACAATGGAGGCATCGTAAGGGTACAAGTCTTAGATGGGAGCCGGAGGAGAAGATGAGGAATTAGTATCCTCATTTATTTCAAGAATAGATTTCGAGGACGAAATCTTATTTTAAGGAGGGGTGAATTGTTACACCCATATCCCGATAAGGTACTAGATGTGTATATAATATGTTATGTATATTAAGAGCTATGTGTTATGAGTTGATTAGATAAATAAATGTATGGTCAAGTTAGAAGGAATGGAATTAGAAGGACTAAGATTGCCAATTGAGCAAAGTTTATTAGTTAAATGTCTTGGCCTAGATAATTTTAGAAAGATCCAGGCTTTTCCATCTTGGTCTCTCTTTGTGAAGGTCGGCTCATAGGAGAAAAAAAGGAGGGAAGAGCAAGTTTGCAATTAAGCTCAAATCTTCCATTTTGAAGTGATCAAATAAGCCTTGAGAACCCTTAATTTTAATCCTTTCATCAAGTAAGTGCTTTCCCCAAATTATGAAATTAGGGTTCTTGAAGTGAAAATTGAGCATAATGAGTTAAGGTTGATAAATTATGATTTGTTAGTTATTTAGCCCTAATTTGAGATGAATGTGATATAGGAAGCAAGAAAGAAGTGGGAAGTTATTGCTAGTGAAGTGGGAATTGAGAATCAAGGTAAGTATATTGGTTATAACATGTTCTTGTTAGCTTTATCATATATTTGGTATGATAATGGTTTATGTTTGTTAGCTTTATCATGTTTGATTACATGATAATGGTGAAGGATAGGGTATAGGGTGCGTTAGCTAGTTATGGACCAATCACTAGGCTTAGCTTAGTTAGTCGTTGGACTAACTATGGGATGAGGTTCAACCCTAGGGGTTGATCGCGTTTAGGCCGACTATGTTGGCGTGAGGTATGTGTCCCTATATCGCTAGCTTAACTAGTGGTAGACTAGTTATGGTTATGGTATGATTTATGTATATGTTGTTAGCTTGTTATACCATGTACTTACTAAGCGTTTCGCTTATATGTTTAGTGTGATGTTTTCCTGATAGGTATCGTTGAAGCTAGTAAGGGGAAGGATTTGGCGTAGGATGATTTGCTATTAGAAGTGTAGTTGTGGACTTGGTAATTAGACGGTTTCATCTTTTGGATCAAGCTTTTGAAAGTTGGAAGCCCCAAGTGCCATCCTCTTTTTGGTATAAATCTTGTGTCTAATATGGGTCTTTTAGTGTCTTCAAGTCCATGTCTATTGTTATGTCAAGTCATGTAACTTTGGTTAGGTCAAGGATGTTTAAGTAGTACTTGTATAGTTATTGTGCTCGTTATGGGGTGTTTGGTATAGGTATGTTTCCACCCATTTTGATAAGTAAACGGGTCATGTAACCGTGGAGCAAGTTTGAATTGATAAGTTAATGCTTTGGTTAAAGTTTGAAGTGTTACGGATGTCGTATGGGTTGTATGTAGTGAAAATGGGTCAAAAATGGTTTAATGCATAACCCGTCTAATTTTGTAAAGTCCTACCTCGGGGAGTCAAACGGTAAATGTTTTTTTTATGAAAATGAGCTCATTGATATACTAAGTAAATATGGAAAGTTTGGTGAGATAACGAGTTCAGGAGGTCGGGTTTTCGAGCGCGGGACTTGAAAACATGTTTTGGGCAAACAGCAAGGCTGAACCGCCGCGGTTCAGACCTGATTTTTGGTGTCCAGCCAGCGGTTGGGCAGATTTTGTCGATTTTTGAAAAATCATATCTTTTAAATCGTAAGTCGTCACAGGTCGTGCCATCCGTCGTTTTGAAGGTAACTGAGTCTACTTTCATTTAAAAATAGTCTCAGGGTCTGAATGTCTATGGATTTTTTTCAGTGGTCAAAAGAGTAACAGAATGTCCATGAAAGTCAAGCGTTTCCACGTGTAAAGTTTTAATTTTTGGTCAAAGCGGGCACGGGGTGTAACATTTACCTTGTTCATTGACCTCACCTTTCGTAGACTAGAAATTTCAGTATACCATTTCATTGACCTGCACAGAAAATTTATTTCAGATTAAGCTTTTTCATAAACCTTAGTTTACGGTTACCACCATTAACGGGAAACCTATCATAAACCCAAACCCCCCGCTTGTTTCAAGTATGCAAACCTTGCATCTTTGCAAAATTCAGCATCTTACCTTCATTTCGACCCATCAGACGACCGGACCTGCAGTTTTGCCAATTCTAGTCATAATTTTCGCCTTCTTGTAAGTCCACCAAGCTGACCCATTTTGGCTGGGTTGAGAAACACCATTTTTGACACATTACGCATCCTGCATTCCTGCAACGTACCACATGTACATATATATTTCAGCATTAAGTTTAGAATTGTCGATAAAATCATATACATTTTATATACATTACATTGTGTACATCCATGACCAAAAAAAAATATCTCGCCTGGACAATAAGCATTCACCGACTCGCAACGTAAAAGTTTTGAAACAAAACAGCCGTTTAATAATCACTTTTCTGGATATAACATCGACAACCAAATAACCTAAAATGCTTTATAAAGTGGGTTATTTGTGGATAGTAGGTACTACCTGGTGTTGCTCGAACGATCACCGTGGGTAATAGCATTAACCGAAGATGTCTCGAACGATCACTCATCACATCCAAATCCAATCGATGAACAGAATTCTCACAGTAAAAGAGGATTTCAGTTTTAAAAGAGGATTTCTGTCTCTGCTAGTCTGACCTCTTTCGCTGCCTAGAACTGAGCCCAGCTTTGTTCCCTACTCAGGAGCAGATACTACTATTGGTTTCTTGATAGTAACTCCATCAGCCCACCTGTTCTCGTATCTGCAAATATTCGAGCGATCACGTTAGACTTGATCGATTGTGCAATAAACTATAGATCATCTGTCAATGTGTCATACTAAAGGAATGTTATAATATAATGTTGACTGAAGATGAAGGCTTTGAGCAACTTACTTTGCTACAGCTATTATTGTTGGGCATGTTGATGATGTGTAGAACTGAATAAGAGTGCCATAAAGGAGGTTCACTTGATTAAAGAAATCAACAGCTGCAAAAACAAAAAAAGTGCTCAGTTACATATAATTCAGCGATTAGATACTAAAACTCGACAACATAGAATTCATATGCTAATTTCCAAATTATAAACATCAAGGATCGGTCGAAAGTTTATTACCATTTATGGCCAGCCACTCGTTAAGATCTTCTCCAGGGGGCAGGCTAACGGCTTCCCTCAAATTTCCATTACCCAAAGTAGCATCAATGTGTTTCTTGAGTTGCGGCCCCTGTATCCATATAAATTGAGCACATTAAATAAGTTTGAGCAAAGGAATAGGCATGAAATATAGTTGTAAAATCCATCAATGTTTGTATAAGTTGTAGCTAACTACCTTGCTTCCTTATGGTGCGCAAAAGTCTTATGGCACACAAAGCAACGTTGAACGACAACAATGCAACAGAAAATAGAATGCCAAGCCTAAACCTGTTATCGGTGTAGGTGTTTCCCGAAAATGTGGTACAATAAAAGATTAGGCTCAGATCTGTATATGTTGGTCAGGTCATAGAAGTATTCGAACTCCGTCATGGCTGCAAAGAAGTACGGTTGCATAGCAGGTAATATATATGCTATGCCATCCAGTCATTGCCTCGCCAAATTAGGGTCGGAACATCTCGCCGAAATTACAACAATCATCACAGCCATAAAAACTTTCTTAAAAACCAATTTTACTAATATAACCCATCAATAACCGATTGTACAAAGGTGGAACAACCGCCATGGCTGCGTTAGTGTAAAGCCCCGTCAAGATACAGGCATTCTCATACCTTGAACAATTTCAACAACACAACCTATAACTAAACGAAATTGATGTGGTTGCGTTAGTGTAAACACGACGGCCATAAACCGCTCCAAACACATGAATTATATAAAACTAACAATAAGCAGGATTGCTGCCCCGACTTTAATATCATTCCTACACTCATCTGTGACAGGCTAAAAAGTTATTGCTTCTGATATTTCAAATAAACACCCCGCAAGGCCGGAACAACCGCCATAGCTGCATTAGTGTAAACCCCTGCCAAGATGCGGCCGCTCTCAGACGTCGAACAATTCCAGTAGCATAACCTACAACCAAACGAACCCAACATGGCTCGTTAGTGTAAACACCCCGCCAAGAAACAACTTTTCTCACAAACCTATTTCCTTACTTATATAATACAGCAACAATTCCGGAACTAACCCAAGAAAACTACCATCACTTTATTCCGATATTTTTAATAAACAGGCCACCAAGAACAATTTAACCCCAAAAATCATCAACTCAAGAAAATAATTTCTTTATCCAAACTCATGACAAACGACATTAACAAATCCACACCAATCATTTCAAAAATATATCCCGGAACACCATTTCTGTACTTAAAACCTTTAAAAACCAAATAAATATAAACAATATATACCGAAACGCAAAAACATCAAAATACCCAATTCATTAAAACACAAACACAATTAAAACCTAATCTCAATTTACAAAAAAAAATACGAACTTTAACCATCTAATCTAAATAATTAGAATAACAAACCCTATTATCAAAGACCAAAAAAGATCATAACAATATCTAAAAAAAACTCTATTACATGTTGAAAGGCAAAGGTTGCTG
This sequence comes from Artemisia tridentata subsp. tridentata, assembly GCA_021014915.2. NCBI lineage: Eukaryota > Viridiplantae > Streptophyta > Magnoliopsida > Asterales > Asteraceae > Artemisia > Artemisia tridentata. The sequence continues at coordinate 354,767,329 of CP139502.1, read as the reverse complement.
AAACCTATTCACTCAACAAAACACATAAACGATCGTAATCACACATTCGCGCCTGCAATTAAACATAAAACTATGAATAAAAATACAAATTTTTATAAAAAAAAAAAATTAAGTGGAATTAAAAAAAAAATGAGAACCCTAAATTTGGCTCACCCAAAAATAGTTTGTGTGTGTGATTATGAAGAATCCAAAACCACCTTGATGTATCTCATATAAACCAAGCAAGAAAAAAGATGTTGATTAAAACAATGGGGAAACTGTATCTGTAACATATGGCTTAACCACAACCACAAAAAGCATTAAAAAAATCGTTTCATTATTGATTTTACTGTACTTCCCCTCACAGTCAACTGTAGTTGCCACAAAACCTATTTGGTCGGATCGGGCAAAGGTGAATCGGCGGTGGGTTTAATTCTCGGACTTGCACCGGTCGGATTTCAAAGAAAGAAGAGGGGTGTGAGTTATGGTGAATAAAGCGGGTCGGGCAAGAATACACCAAATTATTATTTGGGCTTGGATGAAGCGGGTGAGAAACAAAAACGGGCTCAACAGCTCACTAAATGTTAGTATGATTTAATGATATCAAATTCTAGAGAAAAAATAATAGACGGTAGAGAAGGTGCATGTGTCAGAGAGACGAAAGAAATGAAAAAGGATGGAACGAAAATCGAGGAAAGACAAAATATAATAATAATAAAATGATTCATGCACTTGTAGTAGTAAAAAATATTCCTAAATAAAAAATCTTGGTCCCAAGATTCTGCAACAACTACTCCACATTTTTGTTTTCCAGCCGTCATGAATAATAATAATACTAACTACAACAACAACAAACTGGTTGGGCTTTTCTCTTAACCACCGTCAACATGACGGTGACGGTGGTGGTGGTGGTGGTGGTGAGGGTGGTGGTTCTCCCATGATGGCTATTGACAGTTTTCAACCTTGTTCTACTAATTATACTCAAGGTATATATATATATATTGCTTCTTTTTTATTTTTAAAAAGGTGTTTTAGTATGCTTATTATAACAACTTTAGTTTTTTTTATTTTTCTTATCAAAACAAAGCTTGGTTTATATTGATAAAATATTTAGTTTATTCATTTTTATTATCATAAGGGATTTTTTTTTTTTTTTTTTTTTTTAAAGCTTATAATAGGTTGCGAGCATACGTCACTTTCGGCTAATATTTTGTAAGCTCAATACGTCGTTGTGTTATACAACAACAATAACAAACCCAATCCCGTCGGGGCAGGGTCGTTGTGTTATAATAAACCAAAAAAAGGATGGTCTGGGTTTAGGAAACATAAACAGTAACCATGTAAGCTTGTAAGCTCAAAAATAAGCTTAAACAAATACCCTTTTATGAGCTTATTATGACTTATTGAGATAAGTAATTTTAGTAATCAATCCCGGAAAACCAACTTTATACCATTGTGTTAAAGTTACCTATTAAATTTGTTAAGTGAATATATTGCACTATGCCAAAATTTATAAAAAATAAAAAATTAACATGTGATAACAAGTGTAATGGTATTATGGATTAATTTTGTTGATGTGCAAATTTTTTGTTTGACATCGTTAATAGCATGGGCGTTTCAAAATGGTGGAGATAGTGGCGATAGTCCTAAGCTAGAAGATTTTTTGGGAGGCGGTGGTTGTTACCCCACCGCCTCTCAAGAACAAGAATTTGGTGGCAGTGGCGCCGTTAGAGACTCTCAGTTCTCAACACCGTCGCCGCTACCACCAGCACAACCGTGTATGTCATACTATGGTTACCCTTATTACACCACCTTCGCCACTACCCCTACAAACCAAATCCCACAACATAACTATTTGATCCCGGCCGCAACAAATGACAACATTCCACATGATGGTGCAATCACTCAAATATCAGAAATCAAATCATGGTTACGCCAACCTTCTATCCCACAACCACCACCAACATCGTCTTTATCACCAGATTGTGATGATCATCAACATGTGATCAACAACAATGACAGGAAGCGAGTGGTGGCTGAGACAAAATCATTAACTAAAAATGGTAAAGCGATTGATCACAGTTTTGGTCAAAGAACTTCCAAATATCGCGGTGTGACAAGACATAGGTGGACGGGAAGATATGAAGCTCACTTATGGGATAATAGTTGCCGCAAGGAAGGTCAAACAAGAAAGGGACGCCAAGGTAATTTTCATGCTGAAATAAGACTTGTAGAGTAGAACATTGGCATATGCTTATTTCAAAGGCCTTATACGACATATAACGTGTTACACAAAAATATAAGGATGTTAATGGTAGAGTATAAAGGTAAAAAAAATGTGAAGTTAGTCATACATATGGAAAAAATAGATTGAAAACATGTTACATTATGCTGGACTTGAGATACTACTGATATACGTCTGATTCTGTTTCTTTTCATGTGATTTTCTGGAATGCATTCATCGGTGATCATCATTATCATCATTAGTTTATCTTGGTAAGTCGATATTGAATATATTGGTTAACCGATCAATTTGAATAGTTGTTTTTTCACTTTCTAATATAATGCATATGTGGTCTTAAGGGGGATATGATAAAGAAGAGAAAGCGGCAAGAGCTTATGACTTGGCTGCTCTTAAGTATTGGGGTCCGACTACTCATATCAATTTCCCCGTGAGTTATCTTCAATTTCTATATATTCGTAATTTCGTATAAATCCACATATTTTCATATAATGCTTGACATACTCATGAAATATTTCGTTTTATGACGTTAATTTAGCTAGCTACTTACGAGAATGAGCTTGAGGAGATGAAGAATATGAGCAGGCAATAATTTGTGGCCAACTTACGAAGGTGATATGCATATCAAACACGTTCTTAACATTTTATCACAAAATTTACTACTGTCAATAGACAAAAATCCTTTTTAGGATGAATTATAAATGACAAATTTTAATCTGATACAGGAAAAGCAGTGGGTTCTCAAGGGGAGCATCTATGTACAGAGGAGTCACATGGTAAAGAAAAACAAATTTGCATTGTTTTACTGCAACTGCTTAATGCAGATCAGTTTTTTATACATGATATAGTAGTCATGATAGCCAGGTTACTCGGGAATCGACAGTTCTAGCTTTTGTAAGGCGGATATGGATAATGATATGAGAAAAGGCCATCTTTTTCTTGGTCATGATAAAAGGGGCATTATTTGATATTTGCACTTGCTTTCTATGCCATGCAATGTCACTTTTTATTCCATGCAATTTCACTTTATATGCACTCCCATTTTGCCATAAGAAGTTGTGTGTTTTATCTTAAAGGCCTAATATTTTGCAGGCACCATCAACATGGAAGGTGGCAAGCGAGAATTGGAAGAGTTGCAGGAAATAAGGACTTGTATCTTGGTACTTTTAGTAAGTTCATTCATTACACTCCTAACTTTCATATCTACTGCTTATGCCTATGATTATTTTTCTTAAAGAAAATCAATTTTATCAAGTTAAGCTGATCTAAAATGCAAACCGGTAGAGAGTGTTTGGATTTATAACAGCTTACGTAAAACAACTTGGTAGTTGTATCAAACGCAATAAATTGTTTGAATAGGCTTACCCAAACAATCTCTTAATAAGAATTCGGCAATAAAACAATCACAATGTTTAGTTAGTTTTCTCGGCATAGCTTGTCTTGTTCTAGGCTCTAAATAGTTGGTCTTGTTCTAGGCTCAACATAGTTGGTAGTTTTCGTGTCACACACATTTGAGTAATATATTGACACTTGGTTATTGAAATATTTTCTTCCTTAATTAGTAAATTATGACATATAATTGTAAGCGTTGTCCTGTAATATAGGTACACAAGAGGAAGCGGCAGAAGCTTATGATATAGCAGCCATAAAATTCAGGGGAACAAGCGCCGTAACCAACTTTGACATTAGTAGATACGACGTTTCAAGAATATGCTCAAGTTCAAGCCTGATTGCAGGGGAGCTAGCCAAGCGGTCTCCTAATGACACTGGTCCCACAATGGTCGAGAATTCCAGTGAGCCTCTACTCGCTATAACAAACGGTCCATGTGATGATTTTCCTGAAATGGTTTGGGCTCCACAAGGTGAAGATAATATTCTAAATGACTCTCCCGCACTACAAGATACAAGCCCGAGAGAGACCGGGCTCACACTACATGATTTTGATCGAGGGTCGGGTGAGAATGGAGGAGATTGCGCAGGTTGGAACCGAATTTGGTGAACGAGTTGACTGTTTTGTAGCAACTAGGAAGAAATACAGTTCAAGACACTATAGACAAATATATATATATTAGATATCATATATGTTATCATCAAATCATATATATTAGATATCATATAGTTATTAAGACCATGTATCAAGGTCTTTTTTTCCCTCGAAAGAGTGTTTAGGGAAAGCTTATATATGTAATATAAATGACTTATGTTTAGTTTATCTACTTAATTTTTAAAAGAGATGGTCTAAAACAGTTACTGAAACAATGAAGCAGTTTATAATCTCAGTTCAATAAGATGACTGATGACAAACTGTGACCGGGCATAATAAGGGCCAGGACTACCAGTCGCCACGAATGACTACGCGTAGAACCTTACTACAGTACCAGTTCACCACCACCCGTGGTGGATGAGTTTTATATGTTGGTTTGGTGATCCCGACTATGCGGTGGGTTTGGTCTTGACTAATACGGGGTTTAATGGCTGGTTTAGTAGTGGGAGTAGTGAGAGTAAATGTTAGATGCGGCACCCGGCCACACCACCATGACACTCCCTTGTAACGTCCCGTCTCACAAGTAATTTCTTAATTTGTGATGGGGTGATGTCATTATTTTGCAGAGCTCTTTTTAATTATTTATGGAATGATACATTGAATGAGAAGAAAAGTTGCAATAATGTGTAGACAGAGACAGATAATAAGGATAGTATGGCTGATAAGTTGATCCAGTGGGCAGTGAAACATCTACCATATCCTACTCTATGAAAGACACCACATAAAACTGCATTCAAGTGGCATTTTAGATCTTTACCTAAGTTATTTCTGAAAAAAAGTAGAAATATAAATTTGCATTCTACATATAAGATTCTTTTGACATTTTTACCTAGTAACTATTGCTAATAAGAAATTAACAATGATTGCCAAGTAAGAATATCAAAATTATAATCGTAAAAAACCAAATGTCAACCTGATGCATAGAAGAGTAATGTATCATAACTGAACTTTGATAGCAAAAACCGGATAAAGCTTAAAACTTGCATTCTATCGGTTTCTTAAACGACATATGTGCATCCAAACAGTCAAAAGATAAAAAGTCAAGTATCATTCTCCTAGCGTTACGCAACTGGTACAAAACTAAACCGTTCTGTAAAACCTAATTGGTTCAGTACCGGTTGTTTTTACCTAAACTATGTCATTTGATTAAAGTATCTAATCTGGAAGGATAGTGCTGATTATAAACCGGTTTGTTATCATTCTACATGCATTGACCACCGATGACTAGCCTTCATCATACTTCTCATTTCAAGTCTTTCTAAAGTAGACTAAAATATAGTCCAACTGCTAAACATACCCAAATGCAGTCACATTATGAAATGACAAATAGAAAATAAGCAAGAGACATAAAATCTGAGATAAATTACCATAACATTCAAAAAACATTTCCAAACAAAACAAGAACATCCGACTCTATAACCAGAATTTGTAAACTATTTAATTTAAAACCTTTCATCGACTTTACCATCAACTATGCTGCATAACTATACCATCTGTCTGTTCACTGAAACTACCTCCCCCCCTATCTTCTATATCATACAATTCATCCGCTTCACGCCCTCCAATCTGCAAGATAGGAAACATGATTCAATAAAGACTCAGGCTCGTATTTTACCAAACTATCAATAAATGTTGCAATTTTGTAATAATGATAAGTAAACGAGTCATTTATATCAAACGGGTCAAATATATGAAACTTGGCTATAGAAGAAGTAGGTCAAATGGGTTAGAACTCACCCAAAGTGTACTAATCATATATAGTTTCTGCGACACATTTAACAATGTAATTATTTATAAATAATCAACAATAAATGTCAACAGAACACGAGGTCAAAACCGTCAAACTAACCTATCCATTTTGATCAATACAAAAAGAACCATTTTCACCTGAATTAGTTTTGACCTTTACAACCCGTCTTTCCACCTCTATAAAGTACCAACGTAATTATTCATTTGTCAGGTTTTGGCCATTGCACTTTTTTTGGTACATCTAAGTAACTGAAGGATGATTTTATGTCTTGTTTTAAGTCATGATGCAACCAGAAAACCCATATAAACCGACTTTCAGAGAATCAGAGATGTATATTTTATGACCCAAACGTCACAAAATCTTTGTTTAATGACTCAAATGTACACAACAAGGTTCAGTGACTAAATCTGGAAAAATGAAAAAGTAACTAGTATTTTATGAAATAAAATATATATAACATGAAACTAGAAGAAACAAAACTACAAGTATAGCGTACCGGATATTTGAGCAGTTCTGACGGGACTACAAGACTGAACTCAGTAACCATCAAACCCTTGTTTATGTTGCAAATTTTGAGAAGAGTTTGAATGAGCAATCAGCTGGTCTGAACTTGCTGAAGGTCTCATCATCTGATTGGCACCAAATTGATTTTGTGGGCCCGGTCTAGCAGTTTCCTTAGAACTGTTTGTATTTGTTTCAGAATATGAGTTCTCCATCAGTCCTTGTATCTAAGTCAATAAAGAGCGTGTTATAAGAAAGAACGGTAAAATTAGTCAAAGTGAAAAATATATTATCTTTGATGCTCACCAGGTCGAGACGCTTCTTGTGGATATCACTTGATGGCTGCATATTGGATTCAAACAACCAATGGGATTTTAGTTTCATACACAAAAAACTAACCGTTATAATTGGCTGCCCAACTTACAGTGCGACCATTTATCAATCGATATTTAGAGTAAAATTAGCAATATGTATAGCAAAAGAAACGAACTTACGTGGTTTTGTTCTTGTTTCTTCTCTTCACTCGAGAACCCAGGAATTGTCAATTTGTAGTTCCTTTCTGTAGAGAATATATAGCACATATTACACAATAGCAAAGATAACAGGCTTTGAAAGACAAATTATATTAACCCTACTTAAACCTCCATAAATAACTGTCAATATCAGACATTTCATAGCATGAGGACCCCAGAAAATAAATGGAAACAAATCTAGGACTGCTCATTACAATAAAACAAAAAATACATGCAAAGCTGCAATAAAGGAAAACATTACACACAACTCAAACTGCTGGTCATATTTTGTCATGTTAAAATTCAGATGGTCATTTCGACCCGTTTACTCTGAATGAGTATCATTCAGGACATGTTTCATCTTTAACGGGTCAAACATGTAAAAGAAATAAACAAAAAGGTTAGCTAAAAAGTGTGCAGAATGGGTCGCAAGTTTTCCAAAATGTATGATAAGTTTTTCAATTTCGGAAAGTGACATCCAAATTGTCTTTATAATACTTTTTCAAGTCAGACCATACAAAAAATTTAACTGTCCTAGCCTATTACCCAACCCGCCTGACAGCCCATGTTGCCACCCAATTAAACTCATTGGAAGCACAAGGGCAAAAAGAGATTCACTATATACTTCAAAGGGCAGGGTACTAGATTCTTCTAAAAGTTTCAGTGTGATGAAATGAAGCACATACCTAAGTGTAGCAACACATCTTTCGATTCCACAATTGAAGAGTTGCGATGTTTGGCCAAGGTGGCTCCAAATGAAGTAACCTACAAAGATCCACAGCCACCAGGATAAGTTTTTTACTTACGAAATTACAATTGGCATACCCCTAACCGAGGGTAGAGAGACAGCAGAAAGATATGTACAAATTATAAATATCAGACAGAAATCAATTATCCGTGGTTAATAACTTATGAGATCAAAATCCCGTTTTTTTACTTTGATTTAGGTTATCAACAGGTCAAATAAAACCATAGCAGAAAGGGAAACAAGTCAAACATGTCAAACAGATTAGAAGTTTTCAAAGTGCAATTTCAAAGTGAAATACTAGACTTTATTGCAACAACATAGTTTTTTTGGGTAACCATGGTTTCCCACCTTTTGGCCGACTAATCCACGGGGTTTGAAACCACCGCCACACAGATTCAAACCGGGTAAAGCCCTCCCTTTTCAGAAGGTTGGCGTGGCCACTTCAGGGTTGTTTGCACCTAGCAGGAATTGAAATTGAGACCTCACACATCTTAGAGTGATAGTCACAAATCCTTTTGCCACTAGGCCACCCCTGAGTGTTTAACATAGTTTTGTAACCTATTTAACACATATATATGTATAAAAATAAAGAAAAAATGTTTGTGGGTTGACCCAACCAGTTTCGAACCGTAGTTAAAAAGGCTCCATACCGCAAACCTGTTCTCCAACCCACCCAATTTCCCACCTCTACCTGATCCTTATGAATAAGTAATAACATAGTTCATATCATACAGTTAAAGAAGTCTCACCGAATCGATAAATTCATCAGCAAGCATCAAAAGAAGATCTTCTACTTCGGGATCTAAAACTGCATTTGGATCTACCTGAAAACCGAAACATGCATTTAATGTGAATAACTATGTACTAAATTTACTAATTCAATGCAGAGTCTATAATCAACTGACCTGCGCCACCAAATCTTGTATCTTTCTTTTACCAAGAAGATGATTGCTGGCTTCAGTCCCTTGGCTTGAACTTCCACCTGGTGTGGTTGTACCCGATCCAGTTGCATCAGGTTGAGATCCAGTTAAACTTACAGATTTTTGACCCGCAGATCCTCCAATTCTTGGTGACTGTTGTTGCAAAAGTTGTTGCTGAGTCGGCAATTGCTGCTGTTGATGCTGCGCCATTGGTTGCTGCTGATTTTGCGGGTGTTGTTGCTGAACCATTTGTGATAACTGTTGTTGGTTTAACGAAATGGAATTGTGCAATTGTGAGGAAGAAAGCTGTTGTTGACCCAAAAGTGCTTGTTGTTGTCTTTGTTGTTGAATGCGAAATGAAGGTGAATTAGGTGCGGACATGGCTGACATTTGCTTTGACCATTGTTGTTGCGTTAAATTGTTGTTCATCATTGCTAATTGACCATTTTGACCCAATGCTGACAACTGTGGGTTCATGAATGACGTCCGTGACAGGCCCTGTGCCTGTATTTTCTAGAAATAGATTCATGAAATTAACAAAAGTAAAAATTCCAAAAAAAAATGACTCTTTATTGCCCGGCTTAAATGCTGCCATTATGGGAATAAATTAAGTAAATAAAAAAAGAAAACCAAAGAAAAGAAATATATTCCATCTCATATTATTTAGCAAAATATAGTTTCACATGTCAAAAAATTATTTATTTAATTCATACGCGGAGTATTTAAGTTTATTGATAGGTATTATTAATAGCGTATGACAACATAAAGGAGAATACTCATATTTCCCGAGTTTTCTTTACGTCAATAAAAATAAAATTCAAACTTCCAAGAAGGTCTTTATTGTTTTGAAGACATCATGAGGTCGGTGCATCACCGAAAGTGTAAGGACATAAATAAAGTAATGCGTAGCTATGATATACCTTAGAAAATGTGAAAACCAAATATGAGCCGTGAGATAAATAAAACATATATAAAAAAACAAAACAAAAGGAACTCTAAGAACATATAGCAAGGATTTCGAATTCCATAAAAGAAAAAATGGAGGATATGAGAATCACATACATTTAGGCTAGATATAATAAAGAAAACGAGTTAATTTCATACTGTGTAGTGATATCTTAAAAGGGAAAAGGTCTAAGGTCGAAAACATAAGATGGAAATAGAATGACAAAACTGCCTACATTTAGGCTAGATATAATAAAATGACAAAACTGCCTACTATGATCGTCCTCGTCATAAAGCAAAACTTTTTTTTCTTCTAAATCTTCTACCTAATCTTTTTCCCTTTTTTCATGATTCGTAATCATTAAATACTAATAAATGATTACAAGAAACAAAACAAAATCAAACGAATCGCAAAAAAGGTCAAACGCAAGAACATATTAGGACATATATCTGCACATAAAAGCAAGTCATTTTTTTTTTTTCTTCCTACAAGGTCCGATTAACCCACCAAGAACTTCAACACCTTGTTAGCTGTTTAAGATCGTTCAAAAATTCAAGTAGAAATTGTTTTTCATAGTTTTTAAGTGGTTCTTGACACATATAAACTGTGGAGATGATATTACAAGTTGATATTTACGTCTTCTTTGCAGTTCCATTTCAAGGGTACGTACTTTAAAAGTAACACTAGACATTTTCCTAGTTATTGTTGTTTTCTCCTATTCATTACCACACCATGGCAGAGTCATAATTTTCTTGATTATTAGTTAGTGGAGTGGAATCATATATTAACTTATAATTTACGATTAGTCTAAGGTACACCAGGGGCGGTTGACCATGAGACCAAACACCCATGAGCTTTAGGTCCCGCGGTTTTTATGGCCCGAATTTTCTAACGGTCCCGTGGTTTTTAAGACCACACCCTGGCACAGACGTACTTTCAAGGGAAAAGCTTTTTTTACTCTTTATTTTCTAACGGTCCCGTTTTGGAAGTTAGGTTTAGGCGTCTTGACACTTTAAGCAGCCCCAAAGGTACAAACTTCATAAAAGACTTTTGTGTCAAAATTTGCATCCTCAGTAAAAAACAATTTGATTTGATGAGAAATAATGAGCTAGTTCACAAATCTTAAAGGTAGGCATAGGATGCAAAGTAGAAGCTTTTAAAATGATGATAGCAATATTACTTGTTTAAACATACTTTTTCGTGCTATTTAACAGATAAACTCATTTAATGTATCGTGATGAATCAAAATATCTCAACCAATGTATCATTTTTCTTTCGCACAACCAATTTGAAAAGCAAGTTAAGTTCATATCTATCCATATATGCACAACTTGAAGCAAATCCTAGAAGACGTTTTTAATTATAAAAAAAAAAAAAAATATATTATATATATATATATATATATATATATATATATATATATATATATATATATATATATATATGACAAATTTGTGTGAAGCCATCAAGTAAATTATAAATCTTAAATATTTTTCATCTAAAAGTAACATTGCTACTTAAATAAGCAGAGTCATTAGCTAGAAAAACTATCACGGATAAAAACTTGCACAATGTTCACATAGTCCAACCATCGATCCCAAACTTTTCTATGATAAATTGGGGTATGTCAAATGGATAATATGCATACCTGGCCAGCTGCTAGTGCATTTTGCTGTGACAATTGCTGCGTCAATTGCGGTCTCATCTGCCCCTGACTTAACCTTTGTTGGTTAAAAGCTAAAGACCCATTGGCCCTTATTTGTGAATTCAAATTGTAAGAGCTCATCATGTTCATCCCCATTTGCATTCCTTGTAGTGATTGTCCCGGTGTATTTCCTGGATGGAATTGAGACCCTTGAACTAACCCCGTTTTTTGCCTCGGCTACAAACATAATAACACACTGCTTTAAACATAAGATCAATGTGGTTTTTTCATATGATAGCTATGTACTTTCATGCTTGTAGGTTTGTACTCATTGTTCTTGATTTTACATTCGAGTCATTAATAGATGGCTTAGAGTACCATTTGTGTCATTATGTAAACCGGCTATCAAATATAACAGATTTCAGATAAAAAATTTCAAATTTAACGGCTATAAAATAACCCAAAACATACATTAAGTCATATAATGCCTTAAATCTATAGAAAAAATACAAAGACCAATAACAACACTGACAAGAAGGTAACCAAAAACCTCGACATCAATCGGTTTGTCTTAGCTTATCGGAGCTTATTGGATTATTAGCTTATCTACTTGAGTTCATGAGCTTGTATAAGCTATAAAGTCAAGTGATTAAGCTCATAAGCCATAAAAGATTTGCTTATCAAAATTTCAGTCAGCTTGTAAGCCCATAAATATGTTCAATTTAATAGTCACAATATGACATAAAATGAACGCAACGGTTCACGAAATCATCTTTGACTTAGCGTTACAAAAAAGTACAACGACTAAAACCGCGCAAACACAACGGTAACAAAAACCCTAACATCAATTAAACAAAGTAACTCCTTTATCAATTAAAACAATAGTAACAACACTATTTCGCTATATGGACAAAAGGAGAGCTTCGTGTACCATTTCAGTCATTATGCAACCCGTAAACTTCTTTTAACACATTGAATCATTTTTACATACAAACGGTACACTTTTATTCAAATTTTCAAACCAAAATCATACGCAAGTTTTATACAGAAATGATACTCGGTACTTTTTTATATAAAAGTGTTACCTTTATACATAAAAATGATATTTTTTTTATAAAAAGATACTAAATTTAACTCTTAAAAAACAACCCAACATCAAAGTAATCATCTTTATAGAAAACCCAAATCAAATTCACCATTTCCTTTAAATAAAAAAACTTAAACCAATAAAAAATCTAATAAAAATGTTAACTTTATACATAAAAAATGATATATATATATATATAATATATATATATATATATATATATATATATATATATATATATATACTAAATTCAACTTAAAAAACACAACCCACCATCAAATTAACCATTTTTCTATTAAACACTTAAACCCAATAAAAATCAGAAATTTTATTGATATAGAGATGCTAAATTTGTTATAAAAATGTAATCTTTTTACAGAGAAATGATAAATTTGTATGAAAAGATACTAAATTCAACTCCTAGAAATGATAAATAATTATAATTTTTTTATAAAATGATAACTTTTTTTATATAATTATACCTTTTTATATAAAAATATATATACAAAAATGATAACCCTTTATATAAATATCCTAAATTTATATATAAAAATGACATTTTGTTTATAAAAAGATGCTAAATTTAACAATTAAAAAACAACCCAACAACAAATTAACCATCTTCAACTCTTAGAAATGATAAATAATTATAATTTTTTATAAAATGACAACTCTTTATATATAAAAATATGGGAAAATGATGCCTGCATCCAGATGTAGGCAATTGCCTACATCCTCTTTGTAATAAAATTAAAAATGTACAGTTTAGTCCCTCCAGTAAGTCGATGTTACATGTTTTCCTCCGGTCCCCACCCTTTTTTTTCAAAGGGAATGTAGGCAATTGTCTACATTCGGATGTAGGCATGATATCAAAAATGAAAACTTTTTATATAAATATCCTAAATTTATATATAACAATGACAATTTTTTATCAATGATGCTACATTCAACACTTCAAAAAAAAAAAAGCCAACATCAAATTAACCATCTTTATAGAAAACCCAGAGATCAAATTCACCATTTTCTTAAAAAAAAAAAAAAAAAAACAAAAAAAAAAAAAAAAAAAACAAACTTAAACCCAATAAAAACAGTAATCTTTTTACATAGAAATGATAAAATTTTATTAAAAAAGATGCTAAATTCAACTCTTAAAAAACAATCCAACATCAAATTAACCATCTTTTAAAAAACCCCAAATCAAACTCACCATTTTCTTTAAAAAAAAATAAATAAATAAAAAATAATAAAATAGCAGTAAAAAATTAATAAAAAAGTAATCTTTTTACATAGAAATGATAAAATTTTATAAAAATATACTAAATGCAACTCTTAAAAAACAATCCAACATCAAATTCACCATCTTTATAAAAAACCCAAATCAAATTCACCATTTTCTTTAAAAAAATAAATAAATAAATAAATAAAAATAAATACCGAATTAGCTCCTAATAACTGAGACTGTAAATTCAACTGAGCCTGAGCTTGACCCTGTAACATATTCAAATGACCCGTTTGACCCATCCGCTGCCCATTTTGCTGCTGCCCGTTTGCAAAATTCATCTGCCCGTAAATCCTGCTTGACCCATTATTATTATTATTATTTTGAAATTGTTGGATTTGATTTAATCTTGAAATTGAAGGTGAGCGTTGTAATTGGTCAATTTGGGGGATTAGGGTTTGATCAATTTGTGTATTTGTGTTTGGTTGAATTGGGGACGAATTATTATTATTATCTGTCATGGTTTAGTTTTTTTTTATAAAAATTTGGCGATTTTTATAAAAAAAATTTTGGGGGTTTTGAATATGTGTGTGTGATTTTAAGTGAGAAATATGATGAATGAATGAATGAATAAGAGGGAAATTTGTTTTTGGTTAGTGTTATTTGTAGAGGTCATTGTAAGTACTATTTGTTTACTAGATTAGGAAACTTTTTTTTTTTTTTTTTAATAAGAATATTAAGAAGATAAAGTTCATAGGTTTTAAAATTTTCAAAAATTTTAAGCTTATGAAAAATAAGTTGATATTGTTGTGTTTTTTATAAAAAGCAAGTAGTGTTTTCTCGTGTTTTAGATATAAAATAGCTTCATGTAATATTGATTTTTGGACTGAGAATCGTTATCGAAGATATTGGATAACTGGTCATTTGGAGTATAAACGATGAAGGTGTCACGGATAAGAGTTTTATCTAACGGTTATAACCTATCAAATCTTTTTAAAAGTTATCGTGTAACGGTATGACTATGAATAAACTACACCTCTTTTCTTAATAGTACGTTTGCTTGACTCTCGTGTATAGTTAATAAATCTCTTCACACGTCTTCGTATCTACATATACACATACATATAACAAATATAGCACTCTAAATTTATTACACAAGGACTTGTCACTTGAAAGATACGATGCTTATTTAAACTTGGCCTCTTAAATAGAGGAAGTCTAAGATATATAATTGCCTCTGTGTCAATCATGAAAACTGCTTTAACCAGCATCTCGATGACTCGTTTATAACAAGAATATGTCTTTTGTTACTTTGCTAGTCATTTCATTTGCCCATAAATCCTACCACCATTAGCATTGTTATTAGTATCGAATTATTGGATTTGATGTAATCTTGAAATTGAAGGTGAGCGTTGTAATGATTGTGGTTGTTAACGATGAACTTGGAAATTGTTATCGTCTGATTAGTCAATTTGGAGAATTAGGGTTTGATCAATTGATTATGTGTTTGTGTTTGGTTGAATTGAAAAAGGTGATGATATGTCTGTCATGATTTAATTTTGTAAAAAATTAAGGATTTCATATAAAAAATTGAGAATTTTGAGTGAATTTTAATATGTGTGATTTGAAGTGAGAAGATTGAGTTTTGATAAAGAGGAAAACTTGGAAGAATAGAAGAATTGAATGAGCTTTTTGGTTGGTGTTATGTGTAAGAGTCCATTGTAATTATTTATTGAGTTAATTTCATAAATGGTCCATGTGGTCTGCCTGGTTTAACAGATTTAGTCCTTTTACTTTTTTTAACAGGTTTGGTCCCTGTGGTTGCGACCCATATCGGGTTTCGTCCTTTGACCAAATTTTTCGTTTGTTTGACCGTTTAGTTGGTCATGTGGCGTGCACATGGAAGGGTAATTGTGTCTTTTCACCATCCCACCATCACCTCCAGCCACACACACCTTATCTCTATATTTTTTTCTTTTTAATATATATTATCTAATTTTCTTTTTATTATATACACAAATACAAACACACCATCACCTCCAGCCACACACACCTCTGCCATCATCTCCAACCATATAACCACCTATCAACCACAACCACCACAACAACCAACCGAAACAAACACCCTCGAAACACTCCAAGGATTTACCAAACCCTCTTGCTCGCCGGAAAAACAACCAAACGAAACAAAAATTCCTCATTTTTTTACACCAATCGATTCATATTTGCCAAAATTAAAAATTCCAAAAACCAAAATAACAACTTCACAAAAATCACAATCCTAAATAACAACAAAGGAACCAACACTGGTGGTAAGATCTTTAAATACATAAGCCAAAATTAACAATCACTTTTACTCTACAAAAATCCATAACTAAATCCTAGCAAAAATCCATACACTAAAAGATGAAAATTGTTTCTAATAAAAAAACCTCCCACCAAAAACAACAAAAATAAAATTTAAATATTTTCCAAGATTCTTGGATCCGAAAATATAAAAAAGAAAGAAAATAATGGTGATCGGATGTGGTTGTGGACATGATGACAGAGGTGGTAGAGATAGTGTAAGTTTCTGGACATAAATTAATAGACATATGTTAGGATCTAACTCGAGATCACGGGATTGCATACTTTACGTATGAAGAGTTAACGATTAATAATTATTTATAAAAGGTTATAATTAATTATTAATTACACAAAACAAATATTGACCGTTAAGTAATTAACGATAATTGACTAACGGTTAAAGGAAAATGGACTAAAGTGTAATTAGGAAGTCAAGAAGGATCCAAAAACCCCTCCCTGGGCTTGGTCGGTCATGGAAGGGATTGGGGTAACCCAATCCTTATCCAACTTGCTCTCTAAGTTACTATTAGTATATATACAAAGGTTATGGTTCATTATTGGGTACTCTTACACACACTAATACCCTAAACCTTTTATTTCATTCTCTTTTGTTTGGTTCGACCGAAACTCCAAACCCATAAGGGTTTTCGGTTTTTATTTTTTATAATCAAAATTGTTTTGTGTTTTCATTACTTACATAACGTTAACTTGGTATTAGTACGTGTGTACAAGAACGTGATTCAAACATACTATTGTTTGAATCTTGGATTGAATTACAAAACGGTAATAGGTAATTCTTATAATTCACATAAACCCTAATTAGGGTTCATCTTGATTGAAGAATTGCTTGGAATTGATTCTTGTTTTGCTAGAATCAAAAGGTGAGCATACTTTATGTTCAGTTAATAGTTTACATGTTATGATCCTATATGCTTCCGCTATTACATTAATGCTTTATGTGTTTAATTATGATTTGTCGTGTTATTAAATTCCAATAGTGGTATCAGAGACGTTATAATGTGTAATTAATTACCGAAACACATAAAAAAATGAATCTTTGATTGTTTTATACCTGATTGGTCGATTTAGGGTTTAATCCAATTGAACCCTAATTTTTTTTAGGGTCGATTACCCCAAAATATTTTAGGGTTTTGGTTTGGTTATTTAATTTGATTAGAAACCCTAGGATTAACATGTTTACCTGTTACGAATGCCATCTTGTGACAACGTGTTATAATTGTTATGAAATCCATGATGGAACGTGCATGGTTTGTCATGGAATTATTGTCAATGTATTAATTGTTAAGTTTTCACATGTTTATTTATTGATAATTCTTGAATTGGAGAAGACCTCAATATAATTAATGAATCAATTACGTGTTATGTGGTATATATTTAATTATGTCTTACGCAATCGATTCGTCGATGCATGTAGTTCACTTCCTTTGTAAGTGAGGGCCTTAGTTAAATATATACATTATAAACCAAGAATTGATTATTAATAAGTTTTATCGAATAAAGTTTGCATGTGGCTACATGTTTTCACATATTAATTGTTATGTTATGTGTGTATTATTTAGTTGTTTATTTCTTATTATTACTTGTTTGTTTATTTTGTTATGACATGTTTATAAATAAAGGGAAATTTTGAATAAAAAAATAATCCAGACTAAGTAATGGTGAAATATGATTTGGTTTTTAAGAGTTAAATTTTCAATAGTTTAATTGAGTGATGGTTTTGTACCAATAGTGCGAACGGCTCACCCAATTATGACAAACTATAAGAGGGGTTTAAGGAGGGTACGCATTAAATTGTGACCTTAAAGGAACGGGTTTTTAATAGCTTTATGCTAACCTTTGTTTCTCCGCTCCTTTGTGCGTCAAATTGGAGCTACCTAGACTATTTTATTATACAAAATCATCTTAAGGGTGAATTAGCTTTAATTCCATACGCCACTTTGTGGTAATTATCCAAAACTCTAAGTCTTTGGACTTATGCAAAAGTACGATATAATGGACGATAATTAAAGGTAAATTCTTTGATTGGTAAACTCAATACCTCAATCAAAACTTTGTTAATTTAATCTTAGTAAATTGGTTAATAAAAGATTTTTAGTAAAACCTATGTTATGAAGTTGTATGCATGCTTCTTCATACATAATTTTTTGATTACATACATCAAAACTAGTACCCTTTAAATTTAAGTCTATGCCATCTAATTATAAGAAACACTTGAAGTCACCATTTAGCCTAAGTGAGACCTTAGCTAGATTGTGATGACAAGGTAAATTTCATGACTACGTGAGACGTACATGAGAATTTGCAGTTTCTAAATTAGACGACTTAATTGAGTTGTTAGTGAGACCTAAGACTCAAGGCATAAGATGGGGATGAAACATGTTTACAATGCAACTAGGTTTGGCAATTGTAAATCCCATGATGATCTAGGAATTGCAACACGAGATTGGCAATTATTGTTCGACAATTACCTTGTTGAATACTATCATTACTAGCAGATCAACTGATGTAATGGTACTATGTCAATTAGGATCCTAGCTTTAAGAAAATACTATGGTTTATATGAATATTTACCAACGGGTATTTTATTTTCTTAAAGATCTAATTATCGAAAATGCTAAAATTGAATTTTGTTAATTCTTTTAAATGTATTAATGCAACGTTAAACCGTAAACGTAAGTTATTCTTTTATTGGTAAATTGATCTACACCCGTATGGGTTTTTGGCTAGAGTCAACTTTACTAAAAGAATAAACCTAGTCTCCTTTCCATGAGAGAAGCGTGAGACTTAATCCTATTCCTTTTCATGAATGAGAAAGGTATGATAGAAAAATTAGAATTGTCTAAATTCTAAATACATAACTCATAGCAAACTTTAATAGTTAAGAGAATTGCACATTTTCCATAGAGATTTAATTACCCTCTTTCGGTAATTGAATTCTCATGTAACAAATATGACATTTGGTTAACTGGAGAACATTTGTAACTGTTTATGAGTTATTAAATTAGAAGCTAGACTAATTACCACAAAATGGTAAAAGACAAACTAGTATATTTTATCTAGTTGTTTTGTTTTGACCATTTAAAGGTGCTACATACTATTGTAGGAATTGTAGACCTATTAAGGAAGAAATTGCATGCCCAATTTTCATTCTTTTAGTACCTAAGTAATTGTTACGTATGGGTTTTGTCAAAGGTGTAGGAAAGTAAATAGCACAACTATTTGCTTTTACTGGTTATGAAACACTTACAATGTTGTCAAATCCAGTAGGAGCATTGTGTTCTTATTACTAAATAAGGAATTATTGTAATGATCTCTAATTCAGTGGGAGCTACGAGATTTGTTATCTTGGTAGTAATCTACATTATCTTTAGAATGTCTCAAGATAATTACTTTCCAAATATAAACACTCATATTTTCAAGGATAGTCATGTGCGTTTCCTTGTTAATTAAGTAGTTCTATATCTACTAGATATGCTAATATCAATGACACAATCATATTGTTCACATTAACAAACGCGTGTCGTGTTGTTTATCTGCTACATGAGGTTGTTCCATAATAAGACAATTTCATTAGTAGGGGTGAGCATCGGGTCAAACCCGACCCGAATCAACAAAAATCGACCCGACCCAAAAACCACTTTAGATATGTCAAATAATAAGACATTCTCATTAGTAAGGGTGAGCATCGGGTCAAACCCGACCCGAACCGACAAAAACCGAACCGACTTGAAAACCGAAAAAGAGAAAACTCAAACTGAGAACCGAATCGAGAAATAGATATCAAAACTAAAATCGAACCGAAGAACTCGGTTCGGGTCGGTTTTCGAGTTTCGAACCGAAAAAAGAGACAAAAACCGAATTGAACCGAAACCGACAAAAACCGAAATAAGTATACAAAACCAAATCCGAACCGAAAAAGTTTGGTCCAATTTCGGTTGGTTTGTCGGTTCGGGTCGGTTTTCGGGTGGATTTTCTTAACCCTACTCATTAGATGGCAACTCTACATCTCTTACAGCAATAAAAGGAGATGATGTAAGTGTAACGGTTGACTTAAAAGCCTTAAAAAAATTTAAACTATATATAAGGATTAAGAAAAGTACTAATAAATAATTGACCAAGTCTGGTAAAATCGTAAAATAAACTTACTTTCTTAGCTTTCTTATCAACCATGAACTCATCATGCTTGGCAACATTACCGACATGAAAAGTAGGTTTGGAAACAACACTCTCATCACTCGTATAAGAATCCTGTTCATAAAAAATATATCATTAATAGGAAAGAAAAATTAATACGTGAATGAAATAAAAAATAAATTCCTCATGCAGACTTACACAATCATCAACCATAGTAGATGAAACAAAAGACTTATTACTTGCCATTGAAATGAAAGAAATTTAGATATGGGAAACTGAAATAAGTATGAATGAGTATTTGCTTCATGATTAAGTGGGTATTTATAACCAAAAATCACGCGTCTTACATTTGAACACATAAAGCACTTATTATCCTTATTATTTGGGCGCCACAATTTAAATAAACAAAGAAATTATCCTCTGCATCGCACTCGAGAGAAAGAAAAGGATTTAAAAATTTGAAGTTGTTGTTATGTGCTTCGCACCCCACAGTAAGAATACACACATAATTCTCTAAGCAAAAGTCAGACAATTTTATGCAGTGTTTTACATATCCAACAGTGAATAGCATGTGAGACCAAATCTGACGGCTAATATCAAATATGCAATTATTACAACCATGAATAAAAGTTGAAAGATCCAACGGCTGAGAGAGTGTTGACCGCTTATTTTGGTCAAACAAAACGACAACAATAATAAAGGCAATATGTATTTAACCCGGCACAATATTATTTAGCATGTATTAATTTATTTCTTCTTTCTTTATCAACAATCAATTTTTTCTAAAAAAGTAACAATTAAATTTTTCTGTGTGTACTAAATGACCCGTATCATGTTACAAAAGATTTAGGTGATTTGTGTATTTGATAGGAAAAATGTTAAATTGGTACAAGCTAAAGTTAGATAATAAGATTAATATGGCAGAAAATATTAATTACAAATCATTTATGCCGGCAATATTCACTATTTTTACTAATTATAAAGAGCATATCTCTTTTTTTGAAACTTGAATCTTAAAACTTAAGGGCCTGTTTGGTTTGTAAAAGGATTTGGAATTGGATTTGTATTCGGTTTAGAATGAAAGAAAATGAGGTAAGAGAAAAAAAAAATATTAAAAGTTTATTTTAATAGTTGATAAATAATTTATTAAAGAAAAAGTATGATGATTTTGTTTTTTATAAATAATTTATGACAAAAATACACCCGTTGGTCCCTAAACTTGCTAAAAAGCATCGCCTGGAACTGAAAGTTGAGAAAATCGTCGTCATGAGTCCAAACCTTTGGGTTGAGGCCGAATGCATCTCTTGACCCATAATGCTCAGGTCAATGCCCCGTTATATGTCCTAAAATCCCGTTATCCGTATCGTTTTGAGGGTATACTCATCTTTTAACAGTGACAAATTTTTCTCTCTCTCGATGTACTATATAGCAGACGTCTAATCCATTTTCCCGCCATTATGTCTAATATAACTAGGCCATGTACTCATTGATCATCCCCAAACTTGTTTTGGAAGCCTACCCAAAAAACCCTAATGCAATGTCACTCATAAAATCTAATAATCTAAGTAATAAATTAACAAGCACCAAACTTGGATTTACTCTATGGAACATTAGAGAACAACCTTTCTTTGATGACCATGAGATAGTGCAAAACTCTGCAATCATGAGATATGGTAAGTGTTTTTTGGTCATAATCGTTTACACTGATATGTTTGTAAGATTGTTTAAGGTATTTCCCTTTTACGTAAGATAATCATAACAGTGTTTGGTTATGTGTTTCAATAGCTGGTCGATCGGGTTCGTTTAGCATGAGGTTTCATCGTAATGGTACATTCAAAAACTGGCCAAAAAGAATATACAAAGGAGGTAAGGAATGTCAAGTCGATTATGTTGAAATGTGTAACACCCCCAAAATCTGGTATTACGGAAGCATTCGGGTCATGGGGTGCTACTAAAATTGGTAATCACAACACGAGGTAATAAAGAATGGAATACATACTCCGTTTAAATACATTCTTTCAAATAAATAAAGTTTACAACAAAGTTTCATGTTCAGAAAATAAGGCCCATGAGTTTAGTTGTCCCATAAAAACAAGTCATAAAATGTGTGAAAACACTTCGGTATTTATTTTATGACCATCGCCTTACCACGCCTCGCCCATAACTTGATTAATCACCTGAGAAAAACATGCTAAAAGGCCAGCTTACGCTAGTGAGTTCATAGGTTTATAAATAAGCAGAAAAATCGATAGTTTGGACCATGAGTTTTGTACATGAACATTACAACGCATATAATTTCATATTGAAATAGTCTATTACGCTAGCACTAAGTTCATGCAACCGAGGCTCGACAGTTCAGTGCACTAAAATATAGCACATAAATAATAATTACAGGGGCCCATAGCGAGTGTTTAACCCTATACACTCGTAATCCGACTTGGTATACCCCCCCCCCCCCATTGACCCGTCTGGCCAACCGAACGGGGGAGTCACCCCAATAGATCTATTTATATCAATCGCGCTTCCAGCAAGAATTAACGGTTCTTGAAGGTGGGCATAACAGTGGGTCAAGGGCTTAGGCTAACTACGCAATAGTTTTGAGAAAATAAAACATTACTGTGGTCCAGAAATTATTTTGCATGTTTCTCAACACATAGTTGTAAAACGAGTATAAATAGAGTGGGGCTATAAACTCACCTCGGCAAATAGCAGTCAGATAATACGATAGTTCAGATAGTGTTCAGCACCAACACGCGACCTAGATTAGTAAGGTTTGTTTTAGTTCACAGACTAAGTTTAAGACTCAACGAAATTTAATTCAAAAGTTATTGAAATGTTTACGTTGTTGTTGCTTATGTGGCAGCAATTTAGTTTTAAAAAAAAAACAGTTTTCTAAGCATAGTAGGTATTGGCTCTTGGAAGTGCATGAGTGTATTACAATAAAAATATCGAAGACTAATAAGATTCTAATTTGACAATAACCGAAAGACAATGAACGAAAAGTGATTATGAACAATACTAGACGTTGTCGGGATATTGGAACATCATTGTTTAAGATATGGGAAAATAGTCGTTATAGATATATAAATAGTTATATATCTTAAAGTGTATGAATAGTTTTGTGTAAGTAGTAGTTTTATTTAAATTATTTGTAATTTGAAAACTAGCGTATAAAGATTGTACATAAAATGTTTTGTTTGTCTAGTTTTAATTAAGAACATAATAAGTACGTTTATTTGATAGAAGTCGGGCATGAATCGTACATGGGGGTTAGTGTATCGAGGTAATTATGTGTTACAAAAATATGTAGACGTTTTATAATTGTTACAAAACTTTAAGTATATTTTCTAAATACCATTTTAGTGTTTACAATTTCAGTAAACGGCATAACTTCGTTAACTATTTACAAGTTTTGTTTTGTCTAGAGTTTATAAGTTGTAATTGCATAAAGTGTTTTTAATCGTGTGCATATATATAGTATTTCATGTCGTAATATATCTTCACCACTTGTTAAGATTTAAGACGAGATTTTTAATTATGTGAAAAGAAATAAGCCGGAGTTGATTTGTGAAATGAATCGATTTCGAGATCATATCGGTACCCCACTTTTAAACAACGATTACGGAATTGACTTTTATTTAGTCGCGTATATATATAATACTCGGCCAGTTGTATAAACGCATCTCTTATCCCCTTGTTGGGCTGTGGCTCAAGTAAAGCCAAGGGGAATTATGGCTGGTTGGACTGGAATATTAACCACTAACGCACCCACCATGGGCCTGGTGGGCTCGACACCACCAGACAACGTGAGCTCGGGGACACTTATTATGGCGGTTGGTTGGGTTCGACCCTGCGGCCTCACCATCCACGACAAGGCTTCTACCAAGGTCTTGATCTAAGACCGTTGGCATTAGAACAACTCGGCTACAAACTCAACACCTTTTGGTGTTTTGAGTTTAACCCGTACGACAACACACCCTTTAGGGGTGTCCTTGTGGGACTCGAACCGAGATAAAACCAACCCATAACACACCCTTTACGGGTGTGGTCTTTCTCAAACTGAAAACTACTCGACACACCCTAAACCTACAAGTTTTAGTTTCAACGCAAACTCTTAAGAGTTTTACTGGAAGTTTTCGACCACAACCAAAACACTTCACAACACGCCCAATTTCGGGGCCATATAATTGTGACCAACTCGTGAGTATTCAAGATCAATATTTATCACTGTTACTCGAGAACTTAGGCAGGTTTGATACTAACTTAAGAACCAACATCCTAATAGCTTCTAACCATCTTACAACGATTCGAAATTGAGCCAAAACCGAACAAACACAACTAACAAGGACCTTTCCAAATACTAGCCAATACCTTGATTTTTCGGTTAAGTTTTAAGAACCACACAAGAATCATTACTAACAAGGACCTAGCCGTTTTGTTGTCTGGATTCTTTGGACGCATCGAAAATAAAAAGGGTGAAAGTGATTGATCTTGTTATCTCTCAATCTTTGCTTTGAGTTTGACTGGAAATTTTTGGTAAGGAGTAGCAGAAGTTGACAAGAAGAAAGAAAAAAGAAATGGATGTGTGATAAAAGTGGGAGAGAGGGGCGGCTCTATCAGGGGTAGGGTTAAAGGGTTGTTTAGTTTTATTATTTTAGAGTGTATCTTGTGTAGCTCGTGTTCTGTTGTGCCGGGGTGAAATCGTGTTTCCCCGGTTTGATATAAACATGACCAATAAAAGTTTCGGAAACGCTTTTATAAAACTGGCATAAATTAAAATTTATTGACTCTGAAAATTAATATGGTGTCGGTACGCGTGTGGTATCGTTTTTCAGGAAATGTGAGATAACCTCTCACTTTCATTATGTTATAGTATGTAAATGTGGGAAAATGAAAAATTCACTGTTTCTGGTGAGATTAAATAGTTTTGGTGAGTTACTGTGTGTTACAGCGTGCGGGTTTGCTTTCCGTAATAGTTATGTAAGCACATAAATGCTTAGTTTATAGTTTGGTAATAATAAATTAACATTTATTATTAAAATATTAGTGAGAAAATTACCGTTTGTCACAAAATGAATGAGGTATCTGTTGATGAAATGGATGCTTGACCAAAATCGGTTATGCTGAAGGACAAACCAATTACTACTACTTTGTTAAGCCTGGTATTACATTGGATGATGCCTTGTTTAGTTTTCGTGAAGCTGTGAATCTTGAGTTGTTGAAAGACATTGTCAAAGACCATAAGTTGATAGATGTTTATGTTGAAATAGATAAGACAAGATTAGAGTTGTCTGAAATGTCACCACAATCTATTAAGACTGTATTTTGGGAGATGGATGAAAAACAGTAAAAAAGTAGCTAGTGTTGTTGTAACACCCCCAAAATCTGGTTTATATGAAGCATACATGTTTGGGTGCTACTAAATTGGTAATCACAACACACATATATAGAGAACGGATTATCAAATCCGTTTTAAAACAATTTACATTACCAAATCCAAATCATTTTACAATAAGTTCAATTCAAAGAATACAAGCCCATAAAACAAGTTGGACCCAAATAAAACATTCCAGTTATGTGTGAAAACACTTCAGAGTTAATATGACCGATGCCATGCCATGCCTTCAACAGTAACATTCTCAAACACCTAAGAAAAACATGCTAAAAGGTCAGCTTTCGTTGGTGAGTTCATAGGTTTTCAATAAATAAGCACATATAGACCATAGCAAATATCAACATGTACACACTAATTATATGCTAACACTAAGCTCATGCAACCGAAGCTACGACAGTTCAGTATGCCAAACTGGCATAGAATAATAATAAAGGGGCCCAGCGAGTGTTTATCCCGATACACTCGGCAAGTCCGACATGATATACGCTCGCATTGACCCGTCTGGCCAACCTGAGCGGGGGATTCACCCCAAATAGATATATCTATAACATTCGCGCTTCCCGCAGGAACTGACGGTTCATGATAGTGGGCATAGTGGGATCGTACATACTTAGGTTATCCGCATACTAGTGTGTAAAAACAAAAGTTTAGTTTTAGGTCCATGAAAACAGTTTTGCATGTTTCTCACCCCATGGTTCATAAAACAGTACTTATAAAAAAATGGGGCTATAAACTCACCTCAGAACAGTAGCAAGCTGCTAACAAAATCAACAGATAGAGTATGACCGCTCCGACACGCGACCTAGATTATGGTAAGTCTTAGTACACGACTCGTGTTTTAAAAGTAATAACTCATCTTGAAAAGTTTTTTGGTCTTAAAGTGTTTGTGTTATTGTTGCTTGTGTGACACCACTTAAGTTTAAATAGTTTTCGAAGTGTTTGTAAGTATTGGCTGTTGGAAGTGCATACGTATATCTATAAGTATAAAGTACACATGACGAAATAGTATTCGCTTCACAAGTATCCGAAAGGCAAGGTACGGAAGGTAATTAAGTATCGAGAATAATGTACTTGATCGAAAGTTATAAATTAAATGTCATTAGGTATTAGTATACACATATGTATAAGTTTAAGTTTAATAGATTGGAAAAGTTAGTGGTTACATTTCTAAAAGTGTGAGTTATGTTTCATTTTTTGTCTTTTAGTCGGGCTTGGTAGAGAAATAAGTTAGGTGTATATTTTGATGAAAAATTGGGCATGACCCGTGTATACGTTTTAGTTTTCCCGAAAATCTCATATGTTGCAAATTTCTCACTTAAAACTATATAACAACTTCAAGCCACTTAATAAACTTATATAAGTTTCAATAAGTTAAAATATGCTCAAATAAGCTCAATTAAGCTAAAATAAGCAATAGTCTTTAAAATAAGTGAAACTTATATATTTGTTTTAGGTTAGATTTAATAAGTCCAAAATAAGCCAAATAGGCCGCAAAGTAGCCTTTTTACATAATTTATATTAAAATAGGTCAAAGAAATAAATCTGAATGAATAAGCAATCTCAAATAAGTCGTATGAGTTGAAAAATGAGCCACGAGTTAAATAAGCAATTTCGACACAAAAGATAATAAAGTGGCCGATTTATGTAGAAAATTCAATAAGCCCCTAGTTAAACCAATTAAGCTAAGGCTTTTACAAATAAGTACTTTGACCTTTTTGTTGACCCGAAAATAAGCAATACCCAACGCCAAGTCCAAGTCAAAATTTGAACCCAAGATTATTTACTCCCCTAACTTTTGTAGTAAATTAATAAACAAAACCAAAAGTCAATTTAGTCAACAAGCATTTTGCCCTTTTACAATAAGCAAAACCATACGCACCCTCTGTCAACCGAATGCACCCTTATGTTGGTCGGTTGGGCTCACGATTATCTTTAAAAAAAATAAACAGGGCTGCTGGCCCAGCACTCTTTCGGCTCACAAACACCACCCAATCCCATTCATTTTCGATCCAAACCAAAACAACCCAACATACAATTAATTTTGGAGATTGCAATATAAGGAAAAATTAAAAAAAAATAAAACAAAGCCAATATGTACCCACTGTTAGGCGAACAGTGAGTCGACACACAACAAATGCAAACCAAATCCATTTCAAACTATGTCACATATGTTTATTACTAAGCACAAACAAGTAAATAATCACCTCCATGATTGAGCCAACACTTAGTTTTGGTAAATTTTAGTTTTCCTTGTGTTTACTTGGGTCCAAAATGTATATTAACTTACCAAAATTATTTATACATTGAAACATTCAAGAAACAAGCATATATTATTTATTTTTGTTGTAGTGCTTGTTAGTGTTTAATATGATTAAAATACACAAACTTATATGTGTCATGTATGTATGTCGAACCAAAAATTTCCAAGAACAAATGTAGTTTTCAAATCTCAAATTTATTTACGTATCAACCACATTTAAACAATGTGTGTGTGAAATGGTGTCTGGTATGTTTTAAGTAAGCAACAATACTATCTATGTCACTAATAAGCCAAAAAAGATGACACATTATTTGTTCCTATGTGCCATGGGCGGCAAATGACTCACAAGGAGGGGAGGGAAAATCATTTTGAGATTTTATGATGTATTGTGTGTTGGTTTGAGCTTAAATGTTACCATGGTGTCTCGGTTTGACATTTTTGGACACGTATACGCAAAATAAAGTTTTTATCGATGTTTTTACCAAAATAATAATAAAATATTATTATTTACTCATAATTGTATTTATTTGACTTATACCATATCTACTGCAGTGTCGGTACGTATGTGGGGTCGTTGTTCAGTTAATGCGAGAAAGCTTCTCGGTTTAATACGCGACTTGTCAATAACTAACATAAATAGAATAATTTATGTTTACTGATAAACATAGATAGTTTTAGTGGTTACTGTAAGCTACAGTACGCGGGATAGCTTCCCGAAATGCTCACGCGAGCTCAAAAATGTTCAGTTATGCTCAGTTTAGTAATAATAAATAAATATTTATTATTAAAATAAATTTTGAAAATTACCATTCGTCACACCTGCTATCCAATCGTGTTGTAGACGATTGGTTTTAGATGACCTTGATAATGAGCCTGTACTAGAGCCTATTATGAAACTAACACGACTATCTATGGACGTCAATTGTATTTTCAACCCTTGACATGTCCTTTGCCAGCCAACCTGTTGATAACAGTGAGCGTGCATTAGTACTTATTGATGAGGACAATAGTATTCAGGAGCCTGATAATTTTGAGGTTAATCTGTTCCGAGTGACTCAGGATAAGCAGTTAGAGAAAGTAGGAAGAGCACTTGTTAATGCCAATAACAGCTTTGAGGAGCCTGATGTTGATGTCACTCTGTTCCAAGTGACTCAGGATAAGCAGTTAGAGAAAGTAGGAAGAGCACCTGTTGATGGCAATAACAGGGAAGAGGAACCTGATGTTGATATCACTCTGTTCCAAGTGAGTCAGACTAGTGACTTAGGCAATGTAGGTGATGACTCAATTATGGCAAATGAAGAGAATATTTGTGAGGAGAATGATGTACAACTTGCTTTGGTCCAAGGGAGTCAGAGTACTGAGTTAGGCAATGCAGGAACATCTACTAATATAAGTGATGACATGAATTTGGAAAATGAGTTACATGTGATGGATGATGATGCCTTTTACACTGCTTATGGTTCTGACTCAGACATAGGTAACTCTGGGTGCCAAGGGTTAGGTCAGAGTATGTGGTATGTGCTTATTCACATACCTTTATTTGACCAAAACTGGACCCAAATAGACCAAAAACTAACCAAAAATGCCAAAAAATATTGCGTTTTTGTGTTTATATTTGTGCAGGCAACGGATAAACGAAAAATGACAAAAGATCCAGAAAAGCCGGGAAAACGAGCACGAGATTTGGAAAAGATTTAAAGTCGAAGCCGGGAAAGATATCTATGCTCAAAAGTCAAAGTCAACCCTTAAAGAATCAAAGAATGACAAAACAAGCCCTTGGATCAAATTTGAAGTTTGGCAAAATTAGTCCCTTGAATTTCAGCAATTACAACTTTGGTCCTTGCATTCTTGTTAAAACCAAAAATCTTAAAACCTCATAGCCCTATATCCGGATAAACCCAATCCAATAAATAACTCACAATAACCCAGCCCAAAAATCCCTTGGCCCATCCTCCTTAGCTAAACCCGGACCAAAACCCTTAACCCGATCCACTATCAAAACCCACCCGGTCGACCCCTTATTTAATCCCAGTCAAACAAAAATAGAAAAAAACCCCCCACACCCGCCTTTTCACCCTTTCCCCTAATTTACCCAGGAAATTCATTGTTCCATGAACCCTAGATTTACCCCGTACACCAATTACCGAGATTAAGGGTATAATTGACCAATCATTTGGCTTCTAGAAGGTGTCAGAATGTCAGAGAAGCACAGAAGCACACGAATGGGGCAACGTGGCAGCATATCATTGGACGTGACACCTCATAGAACTTGATCAAACGGCTGTGATGATTGAAGAAAGATCTGAGGGTTGATAATGAGCTAAAAGAAGCACATGGCACACGGATTGCCAGCTTGGCAACCCTAGAAGCTTCACACCTCGGTTATAAATAGAGAGCTTTCCTCCTTCAATTGTATGTAATATTTAGAGTATAGTTATGCTGTCAAATTAGTGTCTGCTTTGTAGTTTTAAAATTTACTTATTGTAACTTTTGAAGTTTTATGAATGAAAGTTTAGTTTAAAGCTCATTTGATTCTTGTCTCTTTAGTTCAAACCTCATTCTAGCTTATTAAGCTTATTCAGTAGCTTATAGTAAATCTATCTAGCTTGTTTTAACTTTCATATTTTATTAGTGTTCAACTTATCTCAAAATCCAAAAACATTGAAAAAATATTCAAAAGAAAATCCAAAAATAATATTTAAATTTCTAAACTCAGCTTGCAATCAAGCTCATTAGTGTAGATACAAGCTCATATAAGCTATTATAGCTTCTGTGAGTTGTTGTTTAGTTCAAATCAGATTCAAGTTTTCATTTCCATCAACAGTCAACAAAAGTCAACTGTCATATAAAGAACATGATGCTGAGGATTATTCTGATAGATCAAGTAAGATTTGGATGTATTTGGCCTATCTAAAGATAGGCTACATTGGAAAACCCCTCTGTTCAAGCTGAGGGGTGTTTTGTAAGTTTCTAATTCATTTTCAAGTTCATTACTGTGCTAATGCTTATGCTTATATGCTAGTGCTTATTTTGGTTTTGATAATTGCTTTTTAGCTCTTGAATAAGTTAGATGATCAGTAGGTATTAGTTTTCATAGCTTAAATTAGAGATAGTAGTTTTAAATTGCAAAAACAGTTTTAAAAAGGGGTGTTTGGAATAGTGGCTGTTAGGGCTATATCAGCTAGTTCACTGTTCATTTGCATTGATAGATACTTTGATCTTGCTTAGAATTGGTGTTATAAGCTTTTTGTTGGATTTGTTTAGCTGTTTTGAAAAGTTTTGGAGGTTTTGAGTTAATTAGTGGAATTCTAGGAAGTATACTGCTCATTTAAGCTTTCATATAAGCTGAGTTTATTTGGATCACTATTTTAGCATTTCTAAGTACCTATTAATTGTTAAAGGTAGTTTCCAGGAGTTGATAGCATTTTGATCAGTTTTGCAATAGAAAAAGTCAAAAAACCCTTCCTGCTGCAACAGAAAGTTTTGTGCAGAACACTTCTAATAGCTGCTGATCTCAGCTTGATTGTGGCTTATTTAATTAAGCTGAGGTCCTAATATTTGGTTTGTAACTAGTTAGTATATCAAGGTTTTAAGTCATCATCTGGTATTTACCTTTTCAGCTTATTAGACAGCTTAAAATAGGTCTGCAAAACCCCCCATCAGTCCTGATCTGAACCTGCATCAGCTTCTTTGTCTATGAGCATCTGATCTAGGGCTTATTTGAGATAGAAATTGGACTCTGAAATTGGGCGTTTTCTGGTTGTTAGTAGTTTTTGACATAAGCTTTCAGAATATTCATTTGGTTTCCCCCAATAAGCTTTCCCTCAGTTTCTAGAACTATTCAAAGTAGGCAGCTTAGCCATTTGTGTCTGTCTTATGTTATGTACTGTGCAGCAGCTTATTTGATTATTTCATGAGCTTATTTGAGCTTTTTAAATTGATTTAAGCATTAATAAGTCTGTTGAACCATATTTGAGCTTTTGGATAATTTTTGGAGCTTTTTAGCTTATATTTGGCTTTTTCCTAAACTGCTTATTGGCTGTTACTGCTTATTAGGGTTTAGTTAAGTTCTGATTTTATTTTTCCTAGGTAGAAAACTTAATTTTAGATTTACTCAGAATTTTTCAGATTTTTCCAAATTGTTTTATTATTTTTAAATCTATTAAATCATTTAATTTAGTTTTTAATTCATAAAAAATTAATAAAAAGTAAAAAAAAAAAAAAAAAAAAAAAAAAAAAAAATTCTTTTTATATTTAGGATTTAAGAAAAATTATTTTACATTTTTAGGACTTAAAATTTAGAAAATCACTTTTTAATTACGTTTTTAAAATTCGTCGCGAACGTTTTTAAATTCAATTTTCGTTTTTAGACTTTCATGCTTAGTTTACTTGTACCTTTAGCTTGATAGATTGTTTTTAATTGTTATTTCATTAATCGTAGTGTAAAACCCCAAATATATCACTCTTTCACTCACAATTCACTTCACAATTCACTCACAATTCACTTCACAATTCAACATCGTAACGACAACTCGACTTCAACCTTCGTTGGGACTACGACCCGGGGAAATACATTCGTTGTGTTTTCTTTGGAAAATAACATACTTAAAACGACGAATCAGAGTATGATTATGGTGTTTATACCACATTCTTTTACCGTGGTCAAGACATTGATAGTGCAAAACATGTCAAAGAGAGGGTAAGAGAGCATTTAATAGAAACTAAAAGGGAGTTGATATTTCTAAAGAATGACAAACAAAGAATAAGGGTCAGATGTGTGGGTTGTGTTCCACTTTCAGGCTCAAGTGAAAGTGTTGCACTAGGTATAGGCCCAACTAGAGGTCCATTAACCAGAAGTTGTTTAAAAAATGCATTAATTGCAGGCAAAAATGACCCTTCCCAAATACTCTGCCCATGGCTGTTGTTTGTCGGCAAGGATGGTAAAAAAGGTCCTTGGACAGTCAGAAAATATAATGATCAACACACATGTTTACAATCAAGGGCGCTCAAACATTTTGACCTTAACTTTATTATAAAGCAAATAACAGAATAAATTCAAACCAATCCACGGATTCCAGTCAAGTTTGTTCATAACCAACTTACCAACCAATTTGACTTGAAGTGTCAATGCAGAAGGTTTTAAGGGCCAAAAGAATAGCAGTAAGAGGTATTAGGGGTGAATTCAAGCTACAATTTACCATGTTGAGAGATTATATTCAAGAACATTGGGAAAAATCATATGTGCCCATAACAATTGTTCCACCAAAAGCTCAAACAACTGCAGCTAGCTCAACAAGTAAAAAAATAGTAAGGATAGCCCCTGAAACTAAAGAGATTGTGAAGAATGGTAAGTTGTCTAAGGCTTGGAAGAGTGTAAAGTGCAGTGTTTGTGGCATTGCTGGACACAACCGAAAAACATGTTTTGGGCTAAAGGAAAAGGTAAACAAGTGCCTCAAAAGGTTGCAACAAAGAAGACACGTCCCACAGGTAACAAAGGTGCAGCAGATATAAAAGCTGAAGGTACATGTGTTATTGAAAGTCAAGATGATGCGGTTCACGAAAGTTGTGTTCAATCTGAAATTCAAGATCAAGCTACTGAAGATCCCAGCATACATGATCAATCCCATTCTCAATCCCAACAACCTGATGAATCACAGTCTCAATCTCAGGTCCATTCAAGTGGTGTGCAAGCAGTTTCTGATTCATCCCAGCCTACTGCACGAAGAATGACTAGGTAGCAGGCTGCACTGGAAAGAATGATGGCCTCACCATAGGTCAATTCTGTTATGTTACTGAAGTAGACAATGTTTCATCTAGTATGTTTGCTATGGACAAGTTATGTACTCTAAAAACATATGTGTGTGTCTAACTCTAATTATCATGCTTTGAAAAGTATGAAATTTTATGCATTTGGAATTATATCCATTTGCATTATCTATGGAACCATGTTATGTGTTAGACCCGTTCCCCGGGTAGTGGGACCCCACCCTAGATGAAAGTTGACCCGAGCCTAAGTATGGTTGACTAAGGCCTAGATGCGGCGCATCTAGGAAGTGACATGCGGCGCATGGTTGAATGGAAAGTAAGTCAGACTTATTATAGTTCATGCGCCGTATTAGAGAAAGAGATACGGCGTATATGAGACGTAGCATGGATGCGGCGCATCTAATATATAGATGCGGCGCATCGACCTTAAATAAGCAGAATGGACAAAATTGCCCTTGTAGCTAGAAGTTTCTCCATTTATCTATAAGATACCACACTCTCCTGTAAAGGAGAGTGTGTTTCCTGTGAATGTCGAGCCAAAGGAGAAAGATGGGAGAAGATGATGAGATGATGATGGTTTATTGGTAATAATTCAAGAATGAAGTCTATAGCTTGTCCTAGCATGGTTATCAAGTAAGTATTGATGCTTAATTAGTGTTTAATTGATGATTAAGAATCTAGGGTTTATGAACCCTAATTTGGGATTAAAGGGTAAATGGTGTTTTAAGATAATTAAGAAGTAATGATGATTATGTGATGACTTTTTAATGGGCTTAAGTTGGTAAATGATGGGATTAGCTATCATATAATCAATATATGATTATATGATGATTAGAAGTGTTTAGAG
Organism: Artemisia tridentata subsp. tridentata; assembly: GCA_021014915.2. Lineage (NCBI taxonomy): Eukaryota > Viridiplantae > Streptophyta > Magnoliopsida > Asterales > Asteraceae > Artemisia > Artemisia tridentata. The sequence continues at coordinate 354,732,967 of CP139502.1, read as the reverse complement.
GTTAGTTATGGTGGTGTTAACCATGATTATAACTAATGACTATGTATTATATGATATGATGATAATGGTTTAGGATGTAATGATGATGATGATAAAGATGAAGATGTTGAAGATGATGTTAGTGATAGTCTTGGCTTGGACTCAAGGTAAGTAAACTGGCTATAAAATGATGTTATGATGACTTCTATGCATTATGTGTTTAGATGATCATATATGCTAAGATTAATGAATGTTGTGTGATGTTGTTATGTGCTAGTAAGTATAGGATAGTGAAGGATTAGGCAAGGTGGATTAAGGTATGTGTTTATGTTTGATGTATCAAAGGATTTAGGGTTATGATGTGTAATGTAAGAATGAATTGTAATGTTATGTTATACCCGCTTTACTTACTAAGCATTCGTGCTTACGGTTTAAGTGTTTAATGTTTTGTAGGCGGAAGTATTGAGACGAAGGCTTGGATAAGGATTAGTGATGGATATGCGATTGGTAGAAGGAATTGGTAAGAGAAAGTAGAGCTAGGTAGAATACCGAGCTCAATGTCGAGTTTGTACCCCCGTTGGTCTTTTAATGATTTGTAATGTGTATTTAAGTGTCAAAGTGTATGTCAAGTATTGTGCAACGATTTGGAAGTCATTTGATGGGTCTAAGTATGTTTTATGTGTAAACAAGTAAAGTTAAAGGAGTGTTTGGATTAGGGTCTATTCGTACCATTTTGGAGTCAAACGGGTTAATTGTCGTGTATTCTAGTTTGATATGTTAAATGAATGATTTATGGGAAGTTTGGTGTTAAACGAAAGTGGTTTGTGGCGTAAATGGGTGTGTTAAGATTCTGCAGGTTTTCCTGCTTCTGTTCTGTGTAATTTGGTAGATGCGGCGTATCTAATATATAGATGCGGCGCATCAGAAGTTTAAGGTAGATACGGCGTATCTACTACATCAGATGCAGCGTATCATAAGTTCATGGTAATGCGGCGTATCACTTTAGGTGGATACGGCGCATGGGCTGATACGGCGTATCCCTCAAAGGGATGCGGCGTATCGTCAGTCAGAAGGATTGTCAGGTTGTGTTATAAAGTTTTATGTAAAATGTTTTGAAAGGTGTTCGAGTATATGTTCTAGAAAATGTTTTAAAGGGTTAAATGTTATAAGTTTCAGTTATCTAGATGAAGAATTTGTATAAGTCAGGTAAGGTCAAGCGTTTCCGCGTCAAAAGTCAAAGTTTTTGGTCAAAGCGGGCACGGGGTGTTACACCATGTTATGTTTGTGTATTTTCATTGTGTGCATAATTTGCATCTTGTGTGGATTGTCTCTTATTGCAAAGTCTATGACTGCATCACCTTTAACTGCAAACTTTGTCTGAGGTGATGTAGAAGAAGTTGTGTCTTCTTTAGTAAGCATGTGCATAAAGCCAAAACTAACCAAAGTCAATACTTCATAAGAATGTTGACAATTAAAAGTCAAACCTAACCAAATTGATAACCATCTGCATAAACATGAGGCAATAAAGCCAAAACTAACCAAAGTCCATACTTCATAACAATGTTGACAATTAAAAGTCAAATCTAACCAAATTCATAACCATTTGCATAAACATAAGGCAAACTCAGCAAAAGAACAAAATTCATAACCATCTGGGAGACAAAGTTACTACCATTCAAGAGAATATAAAGTTAGAACATACTACATAATAGTTTGGTCAAGGTTGTTACACTACCATGATGGCCAACAAGTAATTACATTTCCACATAACACAAAATACGGCCATCATACATTAAAGCTAAAAAGTTAACCAAGTGCATAAACAATCAAGAACAATATCCAACTGAGCACCAGGTAAATCTTCCACGTCCACACATCACCTTGAGCAGCTTCTAATCTTGCCTCGAGCTCATTTCTCCCCCTCAAAAGGCCTGGTATGATCATTCTTGAACGAGCACACATTTCTGGATCATACCATCCTATCCACCGACAAGAAGACCCCTAATCATGAATATGTCAAGTCATTAAACAACCACCATTGTTACAATGTAATTTGCTACTTGCGAAAAGAAACTAATACAATAAATCTTAAAACGCACTTACTTCATCAGGACAACCAAAGAAGCGATGCCCTGGGTTGGCCGAGGTCCACGAAGTGCGAATTATAGCTTGCTTACCACACCAACAGTGTACCATGTTGAAAGGTTTAATGATTTGTAGAAGAAAGATTTTGGGGGAAAGTTTAGGGATGATAAGTGATGATATAATTGTGGTACAAAGTAATATAACGAACTGGAACACTGTACAACGACTTGAACTAGGACGCTATAGTGAAGGTCGATTTTGCCCTCACCAATAATACATTGACCTGATCAAGGAACACATTCGGCCTAAAAAACCCAAGGTTTGGACTCACGACGACGATTTTCTCAACTTTCAGGCCCAGGCGATGCTTTTTGGCAAGTTTAGGACCAACGGTGTATTTTTGTCTTAATTTATGTATAAAACTATAGATTGTGAGAGATGATATAAATGTGGGGTAGGAATGGACTTGTAAAAGACACCTCATTAGCCATGAATCATCCTTCATTTCGGGCCCACTTCGATTGCCAAAAACTTGAACCAGACAATTAAAATTCATTTAGAATAAAACCATTACTTAAATACAAAAAGCATAAACCAAACAGCTCCTAAATTAATGTATTTTGTTTAAATTACTTTTAAGTGCCTTTTAAACTTAACAACATTTCAAAAACTTTAAATTATGTTTTTTTCTTGATCAATTTTAAAGCACATTAATTTTAAAAAACACATGCTTTGTATTTCAAAAAACACACGTTTTGCATCAAGGGTCAAACCAAAATCACGATTTCACACGTATAATTATTTGCCGATGTACCGTCAATTTGCGACAGGTATTCATCTAGTATATCGTTCATGTTATTCAAAAATTTCGGATAGTATCTATTTACTCGACTCCTTCATACTTTGAATGCAATGTGTAACAATTAACAAGGATTACATTATGATTTAAATATCATACGACTATACAACAAAAGGCGCTTAGATAAACATAAAACACGCACTTAACAATTACCAAATAGTATCTCCTTCAGAAAGGAACCCGCTAAATGTGTTCACTAAGATTAGCAAGAAACGATCATGATTTATAAATAGCTCACACTCTTGGGGTTTGCAAATAAATGTTCTCTGCAAACCAGCTTCGGTTTCTTAAAGCTGGAACCAAACAGGCGTTGCAACATGGCTGGAGGCTCGTTGGATACAGACTGATACATCTTCCTTACTGTGACATGGTTATCTAGAATCATCAGCTCCAGCAGTTTTCTACCGCTCTGAAAAATGTTTTCAAATAAAGGATTAATTACTTATTGTTCACAAATAACCAAAGTGAAATATATAAACCAAACTAAGGGTCCAGGTATCATACTTGAGGATTTAGTACATTCAGCTCGCTTACAACATGCTCCTCCAAAATCCCAGGATTCTGCATCACGATACCAAGGACACGGCGTACAAGTCCCTTATAAACCATCTCATTTATGGTACCGTCTCCATTAACCCAAGGCAATATTGGTTTATAAGAACGAGAATCATCAATTACAAATTCTAACTTTTCCTCTTGTGGGGTCGTTGTTTCAATCTCAATGTTTGCTTGAACTTCGTTTATAGGTAGAGGAACCTCTTCCGGGTGGTTTAGAATGGTTACTCTGTGATTCACCTCGTCGGTACTTGTTTGCACCTCAGTAGGGTCTGAGCAACTTTCTTCCATTATATTTTTGCCTTTATCTTCATGATTTTTTTGTTGCAACTCATGGGGCTTACCATCATTAGTGTGGGTCTCTGGCACCTCGAGATCAAGATCTTGTTGGTGGGACCCCATTGAGGCCAAAAGGTACTTTGAGCGATATAGAGAGTCAACAACATGGACAGAATCAAAAGCATTCACCTAATACACAAATATTTTAGTCTTTGCAATCACAAACATTAAATGGCTGTTTTCTTGTTGTTGCTAACAGATAATAAATTTGATACAAAATTGTCCATATATCATTGCTGTTTTTTGTTCTATTAATAAAAAATAACAGTTCAAAAATCTACATTTATTTAACAGGTCAAACTGGCCATTCGTCCCCATGAATGTTTTTTTTTTTTTTTTTTTCAAAATTGCACATTCGATCAAAACTTCAAAATCAGTTTTAACATGTCACCTAACAAGGGTACCAGACCATATTGCCAACTCTTCAAGAAACCAAGCAAGGTAATCATAAAGCAAACCTTTAAAACACGCCCAAATGCCTCAAGCACCTCGACAATAACTTCGGGCATCTTTTCCCCTAAAAGCATGTGACAATATCTTTAGACTCATATGAAAACATAATTTCTTATGAGTACAGTCAAGTAATCAACAGCATACCTTGCACGTCAATGATCTGTGAGATTCCTTTCATGCTTAACCCTTGGTCACCGGCCTTTTGGATGGCTGAATAAACAGTTTTAAACAGATTGGGGTTAAAGGGAGATGTTTCTTGCGCATGAGATGCTAAGTGCTTTGCATAGCAAGTCATAGCTTCCCATGTTGACTCAGATGCACCGTTTGACTTTAAAATTCTTTCCATATGTACAGGAGGCGGTGAATTTGAATTCTCGTCTCTGGATAATGCAATTGCATCAACCTTTGAGACTAAATTACAGCTTAACGACAACTGGATACCCGGAAAACCTTTTTCTTTACGGGAAAATATTTCACGGTCAAATAATGTTGGATTTTTAGCTGTGTCAACATTATGCATTTCACTATCATCCGATTTACGTTTTTTTGAATCGTCAATTTCTCCGACACCTTCATCAGGCAAACAGGGGAACACCGATATTTCACCAGAACACATCAGAACACTCAGTTGGAGGATATCTCCACACTGTAGGTCAGGAGATAGATTTTCTCCCATGTCTAATAAATCATTTTCTTTCTCGTGAAGCCACTGAGCCATTTTAAAAGCTATTTCTCCCGTATTAACGGGAAATGGAGACGAAGAAATATTATGTAAAAACTGCTGGGAGAGAACAAAGTGACTAGAATCATTACCCCTCACCTGCCAACAGAAGACGAGTGTATTACCATTTAACTATTTTTGTCACTACGGCTATAAAAAATAATTTCATTATTATTGCTTAGTATTATGTATGTGTACTTTGAATTAGAAAAGCAAATTGCATAAACATGCAACAAATAACTTTCGGGGAACAAACTGTGTTACATCTGTAAAGGGTAATGAGAGCTTTCAAGAGTTTTTTTATGTTAAATAGTTTTAGTATGCGATAGTAGTGCCACATTAATGCCATGTAAACCAAATTTTAAAAAGTGGTCAACAAGGTCAATGACTCAGAATTACCGACACACCATCATTTTGACCAACTAAAAACTTTTATAGCTGGTTACCGTAAACTAAAATTTAAGGAAGTATATTACTCTTTTGTGGTCGAAACAAAGTTTGTTACCCGGAAAAAAAAAATAAAATAAAATCTGCATTAGCTTTTTCTGCAATGTTCCCTAGAAAAATAACAAAACTCTGGTTACCATGAAGTTTCTGTCTCTGAGGTAGTTAAAGGCGATTAAAAGATCATGTTCTGAATATCGTCTCAATGTTTCAGCTAGTAAATTTGGAACCCCATGACCTTTCGCAGTGCTCAGAAATACAAGCTTGAATAGCTCTATTGCATTTGAAACTGCTAATGATTCGTATGCTTGTGCACCAAAACCTTTTCCTTTATTCATAAGCGTGACATAGCTTTTAGGAAGAAAAGTTCTTGATTTTCGACCAGCTGGTTGCCTTTTCCTACCATCTTTCTTCAATTTATTGATAGAGCTAGTTGATGAACCTACATTGCTTTCATCCAATTCCTGAAAGCAAACATCAAAACATTTATGATATCTGAAAAATGATATACCATATGGGACTTCACGTTTTGCAGGATTAAGTCCTTGAACTTTATAATAAATAATTATTAAATTCTGTAACTTGGAGAACAGGCTAAAGAGGTCCTCTCTAACAAATTTAAGAATATTAACTTCATGTTTTGCGTGATAAGTTCTTGAACTTTGGCTTGTAATGGTTAAATTCTGTAACATATAGAGCTAACCAAACAGGTCCTTTTTGTTGAGTTAAAGGATTTAATTAAGCTAAAAAGAAGAATCTTTATAAAGAAAAAGCGAATTAAAGGATTTAATAATGAAAAAAGAGAATTCTGTTCAGTTTGATACGTTACGGGGATCAATCATGCAAAACAAAGTGTATTAGCTTAATTGCGCAAAACATAAAAGTCAATACGGTTTTTTCGAGCTTTGTCCACCTTTTAAGCAAATTCCTTATGTAAAAAAGGTGAAGAGTGAAAGAGGCTAATCTTACAAGTCGTTCACCGCAAACATCTGACAGGCGGTACTTAGATGTGTTTAGAGGTCCTTTGGCGGGACCCAGTTTAGCTTTTTGCTTGTACTTAAGAACCTCATCAAGAACCATCTTTATATCTTCTTTTTCAAAATCATCCCATCCTTCTTCAATCGAGTCATTCGTATCATCGTCAATACGACCAGCAGCAGCATTTTGATCATAAACAATGATCTGGCGTTTGTTCTTAGATCTTTGAAGATGCTTTACATATCTCACACTAAGCATGTTACAGAGGTTCAGAACAGCTTTTTTGAATTGCTCGTTTCTGTTCAAAGTTGACATTCTTCGTCTGCATGTATCAGGTGGTGCTGGTAGACTTTCAATTGAGGTCCAATCTGTACGACTGAATTTTGCTCCAAGAGCAACACGGTGTTTTACATACTCAATCACCAACAGCCTAATAAAAAAAACCATCCACGTAAATATCAACTCATGCACGATACCAAGCAGTCAAGCAAACAAGCAAGGAAAGTCTTGTTTCGTTTCAGTCAAAAAATTATATATATATTTCTTTAATGCACAAATTAGAAGGTTTTATGCATTTAAAACTACTTAGGAGGTTTAATGTATTATAAAATACACTTTGGGAAAATTTCGGCATGTTGAAGCTAACTTATGTTATAACCATTTGTATGGATACGGATCAATATGGGTAACTTGTAAAATATATAAGAAAGAGCAATAGCAAAAAGTATATTGGGTTAAACGGTCAAAAAGTATTTTAGACATGTGTGTACGTTTATCCAAATTTTAATTAACACACATTATATTGTTATTTTAGACATATAGTTTTTGTAATCATATTTAATACATTTGACTCTTTGCAATTTTGTTTCTTTTTTTTTTTTTTTTTTTTTTTTTTTTTTTTTAAAGAAAAGAAAAAAAATAAGTGTTAATGAATCATCCCAACCCGACTCATCCCTTGAACAGGCACAACACACAAAAACTATCCTTTTAAACTCGTTACCCAGCCCCCCCATTTTGCCACCACTACTGATGGACAAGTTAAAATACTTGGTAGTACCATATTCTTACCTGTCTTTCTCTTCCGTCCATGTAAACCTATTCCGCTCTAAATACTGTAGCTTTGACAATGCACACTCATGTATAGCAGAATAAGAATGGCCGTTTTCATCATCAGTTAATTCCACATCATCATCTACAGCCTCTTTCTGGCTACCAAATTCATTAATCAACAACATATGCGTTTCATGCAGAGCATTTTGTTCTTCTGCAGGACCTTCTGAAGTGGATATTTTGGCATGCTTCCGTTTGCGTGACTCTTCGTCTCGTGAATTTCCATTATCGACTGGCTTTCCTTTCCGGGATCTTTTCTTTTTGGCAGGTGCTGATTCCTTTATTTGATTCTTTTGGCGCTTATCATAATATACCCGGAGCACCTGCAAGAAATATAAATAAAATCTTAGAAATAGAGGAATAAAGATCAGGCAAAAATTCTCATAAGAAATAAAATCTTGAGATAAACCATAATAAAAAAATACCCATTCATAAGCAAACGGGTTAAGATTGCCACCTTTACAAAGTATCAATAAAGCCCATATGGTAAATCAGGTCCTAAATTTGTTTTTACCAAATACAAAGAGAAAACAAACCTGCTCCAAGGTCAAATCAAGTTTCTCCGCAATCTTCTCACACTTTTTGTAGCTTATCTTCTTATCTAAGTCATCATTTGCCACAATTTTAGATAGCTCAGCCCGCTGATGAGCTGTCATAACTCGCACTGAGGCCCATGAACGAGGATGAAATGTCTGATGAAATCAAGTTCAAGAAAATACGAATGAAAATAGAGCTATATGATGAAATGAAATAATTTATTACCATGAAGTGGAATGATCATTTTCGTATTTTTGTTTTCATCCAAAAAGTAGAAATGAGGCATGCAGAAGAAAAGGTCAGATTGCTTAAAAAAGTTAACAGGCTTCAGTCTGATTAATGTTTTGGTTAACCATCTATGTTTTCACCCTAAAGGTAGCCAAATTTCAATGATTTTCAAATAAAACCTTTACAAAATGATGCCGTGGCAGCTGACATGTTGGTAGCTTTTTACAAATGTGTGGCGCAAGAAAGCCTATTAACTTAAATTTAATGTTTTCAGTGAGTGCAGCTAAAGTGCGCAACACAAAAAAAAAAAAAAAAATCAGGCCAAAGTCTAATTTTTTTATGCAATCTGTTAAAAAGAACATCAAACCTCATGAACAACAGATCCAGGGAATGCATGCAAAGCAGCTTTTTTATCAGAAGCAGCATAACAATACTCCAAGGTATTCCAATATTCATCAACATCTTTTCTGCTTGCAAGAACAAAATCATGTCTGACATGAGGGCGAAGATCAAAAGAATCGACACCAGTAGAAGTCAAGTACATTCGAACAGGTTCCTCGATGTAAGGCTTAAGTTCTATTGAATGTCTAAGAGTAGTATGTGGGACCAGCGGAGCATCAAGTGGTTCTCCACCAATTAACCGTATTAACTGCCGCAAGATCAAAATTTTGTTAGAGCTAATTAACTAACTGGGACTGGTAAAAGACATTTGACACATAAAGTTTCAAGCTCGTTGACCTTCGGGGTACAGTTATTAAAGCTCTTTGTAGATTTAATAACAAAGCCTTTTTGTATTGTTTAAATTGACATGAAAACACTTTCTGTCCATTTAATTTTTTGTTTTTCATAAATATATTTCGCTTGCGAAATTATGATAATTTCAAATTTTCAATAATAATCTAAAACTACAATAAAGTGACTTAGAAGGTTTTGTGCATCAATACACCTTTGGCTGAATTTTGACCCATTTAATGTGTTCCCTTGAAAGCTAATCTTTCGAATTTTACCCGTTTGACCTGCTAGAGAACTAAACGTTTGAGATAAAATAACGTTAAACATACACAAAAGAATCCACTCTAGATGTACTCACAAGAAATGTGATTAGATTTCAGAGCATTTATCATTTTACGATTTTCCAGCAAGTTTTTGGCCAGAATTTGCATAAACAACTATTTTGATACTTGTTCTTTTTAATATTTGAGTGACCTTAATTTACCCTTTAGAATACTTGGTTGACTTATTATCCCAAAATTAAGATATTTCAACAGAAGTTCAGAGGAATACCTTCAAGCGTCTTAGGATGTCAATAAGACTTGAGATTAGTCCAGTTACTCGAGTTCCCATGAGAGACCTGTACTCATTTTTGGGAAGATCAGAAAGGCATAAACCTTCTTTACATTTTTCAACCATAGACTCAAGTGTTTCAGAAGAACCTGCAACTTGCAAGAACAACTCAAGTGGCATAGCCTTAATGGCTGCGTCTAATTCAAAAAATTTGCAAGTACTATGTGGGTTCTTATGCTCATAACCGTCCTTTCCCAAAATAGCATCATCCCAACCTGGTGATTTTGTGAGATAACCCCATAGAAAGACATGAAGGAGTTTTACACGAACCATTTTCGCCAATACAAAACCGTTGTTTTTCATTGCTTCAGCTGTTTTGGCCTGAATAACGTCTTTCACATTTGTATGGATTCTTTCCACGTTAGTTAACACAGGTGCTGATCCGGATTTACTGTCTTTGAATTTACGGTAATTTTGGTTGCGTGTTTGTTTCTCAAATGTTCTTAATTTTTCATGTACTCGATCTGATAGGTCTTCTGCTTTGATTACAGATGGATGTAAAACCACATCAATTGCACGGATTCGCCCATAGTTTGTGGCAGAAGGGAATGCAAAATTAATGCATTTGCAGTGACCATCTTTTTGAAGCTTATTTAAACTACGTTCTAAAGTCTTCTTGTCCATCCTTGTTTCTTGATTATCGAGACTCTCCAGCATCCCCATTAGCTCGGCTCGTATGAGGACCTTATCTTTCTGCAAAATTTGAAAATTTCAAATATAAATACAAGATGACGAAAGAAGCCAAGATTGACAAGTTTGATTGGACGGAATGCAAAATAAGGTACTGGAATGATTCTTTACATTGCGTTAATATCATGCTGATTGGCATGTAGGGACTGAAGAGTCATTAAACCATGTTGTCTATACATGTAGCTAATAGTAGTTTTCATGTTTAGCATATTATAGACAAAAAATGTATACTTTACTATTAGTCCATGATTTGATAAAAATAAACTATTTGCAAAAAGTTATAAATCAAGAAAATTTCATGTATGCCTATCATAAAAATATAAATTTGTTGCAATTTTCTTAGAGAGATAAAATAATTTATTAAGAGTCTGAAAACTTTGGAGAAATTAGTTAAGTTACAAAAGTGAAAAAAGATAGGTCATATTAAAAGAATAATAATAATAAAAAAAATAAAAAATAATAATAATAATAATTCCATTTGACAAGGAAATTCCCAAAAAAATAATATAATAATAAAAATATATATACATAAAAATTATTAAAAAAAAAGCTCTTCCCCATGGAATGAAAATGGAAAGAACATTTCTTAATGAGTGGGGTATTTAGTTCCTTCACGGTAATACTAACATGTTTTCCCTTCTTTTGTAATGTCCCATTCCATTTCATTCCAACTGTTATTACTGCATACCAATCACTTAACGGCCTGTAGTTCTATACAAAGCAAAGTACTAGTAACTACTAACTGAACACTGGTATACTAACGGGGAAGTGATCGGACTAACCTAGCACTATAAGGACACAACTCCCGTGATTCAACAATTAATGAGCATATATAACAGGGTGACAAAAGAGGCCAAAGATCAGAAAATGACCTGCAGTTTTTCAAGTATTCGCTGCTCCCTAAGTGAGCTAACAGAAGTATGACCGATACATGGATATATTAAAGATGAGCGGCGAATTCGCTTTGCAGGTGAAGCAGATGAAGGTGTCTCCAAAGAAACATTATTTTCTACAGGATTTACATTCACAACTGGAACCTCTTCTGCGACAGGAGTAATATAATTTGGATGACATAGTGGATTGTTTATACTTCTTGAATCAAGCGATGTGTCATTAAGGTTCACTTCCACACATGCTTCATCATCAACTTTGAGGGGTTGAACATCGCTATCTTGGATCAGCATCAGTTGTCCAGCTTGTGCAGGAGTTGGAAGGTTCTCATCTATGGTATCTTTTGAATTATCCGGGGGTGTATTTGAAGCTCTTTTATTATAATTTCCAGAAGTCCAAATTCGGTAGGCTACACCTCTATTATGGCTTTCTGAATCTATATGCATCCCAAATCTAGACACCATCTCAAGAATGCGAGGATAGTACCGTTTATTGTTTATGCCAAGCCGTTTATATACCTGCTTATAGCAATACAAATATTCAAAAACATATTTTACAGACGCGGTAACAAGATACTATAACTACACAATGACATACCTCGTTAATAATCAACCCTTTCGCACCTTCTGCCTCAACCATATCATAAATTTGTTGCTCAATCGGAAGCTCCATAAGCTGCTCCGTTACTTGGCCTCTTTTTACCAGTTTAACGTGTTGTTCTGTACCAAGATCATCATCTCCACCTCCATGACTTTTGGGCGCAAAAGTTTCAGGAGAAAACTTCTTTAGCAGCCGTAAGCAATTTAATTTCTGTAACACAAAAAAAGCTATATAAGGTGGAATAAAAGGAGAAACGAACTCACAATAATCTAAGCTGTATATATAATATAGAGTACAAAAAGGCAAAAGGAAATAAATTAAAATTTATCATGAAGCATGCTAAAGTGTGGTATCTAACGTATAATCATACATGACCAACAACTAGAAAATATGGCATCAATCATAGATACAGAAGAAACCAATATAGCTAAGACTACCTTCTCTGTAGCAATAAACTCCTCCACCAGATGAGCATCTTTCAACTTTTTTACAATCTGAGAGCATTCATGCAATACAGTTAAATTGGTGAGGAAGAAACTAACCTGAAAAGTAGATGTAGAGTTATGTTATATTGTAAACCATTAGCTTACATTTCTCCAAGCTCTGTGTCCAGGGGTTTTGCGATAACCTAATTCCTTCTTCAGATCTGAAATGACGAGAACCTTCATGTGCATAGAAATGATTCACAATTAGCACCTGATAAAGTATAAAGGCAAAGTAATCAAACTATTAGCTGAAATGTAGAGTATAACCTTGCCATTGGCTTTCTCTAATCTATCACAAATAGCTCTTAAAGCAGGTACAAAGTCCGCTATGCGTTCTTCAGAAACACCATCTCCCGTAGCAACTTCTTTGTCATCATTCTCATTATCAATTGAAGTCTTATCCTCTTTCGTAATTTCAAGTCTTTGCAAGTGACCCAAATGCTTTGCATAACGATATAAGTGAAGCATATTAGTGTTCACGATTGAACCACTTTTATACTCCCCTTCATTGCCAGCTTCTTTCTTCCTTATTATTGTTGATTGCCTCACAATTAACCCGCGGGATTCAAGACCCTTTAGTACATAAAATATATCGTTATTTTTTATGCCAAGTTCCTTGGCAAGATCATTTTGGGTTATTCCATCTGTTCTGCAATAGTAGAGAGTATAGCAAGATCAATAACCTTTTCAAATTTATGCGTTCTTCTCAAATACAAATTTTCCATAGTTTCCTGTTACATGCCAATGATTTCTTGTTTATGGCATTCACTGTACAGTTTATATTCACACTGCCTTGCATTTCTTAAGAGTATTTTAAAGGTGATAACTATCCAAGAATACACTCAGAAACTGGAAGGATAAAAAAACCCACATGGTGGACTGCACAGGCGTCTCCCCACACAGGTTGCATTTCAAAGACAAATGTGTTTTTATGTCAGAGAGATATCAATGGCTAAGCATGATGCCAAACAAACTACTTGCTCCTAGTCACTGCTAACTAACTGCTACACCTATGTTACCAAACGCTTTTATAAAACAATAAGTAATCCGTAATAATTACATTTCTCTTAAACAGCGGATAAATAATTACACCTAGAGGTGGCAATTTGTGCCCAAAATGAAAAAAATGGCTAATTTTGGCTACTTTGTAAAAGATTTGGGCACATTTAGCCCCCTCCTTTTTTTGAAATGGGCACATTTAGCCCATTGAAAAGTTAAATGGGCACAACGGGCACATATTTTCTCTCAATTAGAGAACATTATAATCGTTTTTGAAGAAAAACTTATATATATATATATAATATATTTAATTTTTTAAATATAAATGGGGTATTACGTTTAAGGAATTTATTTCGGCATTTTCGGTCTTCTATAAAGCGATTTGTATAACATGTGCCCGTTTAAGCCCGTGCCCGTTCTAGCCCGTGCCCGCCCGTTTTGCCACCTCTACTCCTAGTCACTACTAACTAACTGCTACACCTATGTTACCAAACGTTTTTATAAAACAATAAGAATTGGTTATTCCCGGGTCGTGATTGTTCCGAACGAAGCGTGAATGGAACGGTGATTATATCTAAAATTATAAAACATAAACTAAATAGCATATAATCCGCGGAAAAATAATTACACCTATGTTACCAAACGCTTTTATAAAACAACGGACAAGTCATACCTAGCAATCGCAAGCCGCTCAAGCACCATCCGCTGGCGCTCCGAAACACCGGCATCCGACGCAACAATATCATAAATCCCAACAAAACTATTAACCAAACACTCCACAGCCACAATCTTCACCTCCATCCTTTCCGCTTCTTCAACCCCCCTAATCCTAACATCTCCACTGTCAACCAAAGCGCCTTTGCTAAACTGGAACCTAAGACTAGGTATGGTGAGCAAGTTGGTCCAAAGGGCTTGTTTGGCATTGGGGCAGAGGTTAAGGTGGGTGAGTTTGGTGTAGAGGTGGGGGAGGGTGAGGCCTGCTGCTCCTCGGGAGCAGATTTGTTCTAGTGCCGTGAACACGATGGTGTCCATCGGGGGTGTTTGGGATTGGGTTTAGGGTTTAGGGTTCGAATCTGTGTTGGCTGGGAATTGTGAATTGTGGGTTAATTTTTTTTTTTTTTTTTTTTTGGGTGGTTGGTTTAGGGTTCGAATCTACATTTGATTGGATAAAGGTTAAAGAAGCCCAAATGTACTTTTTTTAATTCAAACTCACTTAGAGCATTACTAAATGTATGGTAGTAAATGTACTTTTTGCATTAAAATAGTGCAAAAAGTATATAAAAATCTCTGCAATGTTAGCATTAAAGTCTGGGTTTTGGCTGCTAAATAGCTAAGTATTTTTTTTAATGTACCGTTTTGGTACGTGTATTTATTTTCGTTCCACTTTATGTAGTGTACTTTCATCTTTTGTTCCATTTTGCACGCACGTTTACAGGCAACCGGGTAAACTTGTATAAAACCGGAAAAAAAAGTCTACGTGGCATATTTAATTTTTGAGTAAATTGCATGGATCGTCCTTTGGGTTTGTCCCATATTGCATCTACTGTCCCTGGTGGTTTCATATTTCATTGACAGTCATTTTTTCACAAAATATTTTACAAACTTTTTTTTTTACTATTTTTTAAATTACGAAATTTTTTATAAACTTCTTTTTAAATTACGAAAAAATTTATACACTTTTTTATAAATTACGAAAATTTTATAAACTTTTAAATTACGAGAACTTTTATAAACTTTTTTTTAAATTACGAAAATTTTAATAAGCTCTTAAATTACAAAAAAATTTATAAACTTTTTTAAATATTACGAATATTTTTATAAACTTTTAAATTACAAAGATTTTTATAGACTTTTTTTTTGATTTTTTTTATTAAATTACGAAACTTTATATATATATATATATATATATATATATATATATATATATATATATATATATATATATATATATATATATATATATATATACTAGACTTCAAAGCCCGCCCAATGGGCGGGCATGACTTTTAATTTTAGACTGATTTGTTTTGATCAATTTTAAATTATGCTTTATGTTCGTTACATGGAACACAATAAAATATAAATACTTATATATAAACACAATAGAATATTGATAGTTTTGATCAATTTTAAATTAAGCTTTTATTTCGTTACATAGAAGACAATAAAATATAACTACTTATATAGAAGCACAATAGAATATGGACAACTATATTGTACATCTTAATAGTTTTGTACGAAAATGCATTTTACATTTTAATAATCTCTAAACATGATTTGTTGTATATTTCTAAACATGATTTGTTGTATATTTATAGGTATAATATTTTATAATGAATAGATTTCAAGCTAATCATTATTATTCAAAAGAAGGTTAGGTTAGGTTTTACATGGTCTTTTCAATTGCGAGAGAAAAATATATATTATATATTAGATGGTTTTGATCAGTTTTAAATTATGTTAGCAATATTGTACGAAAGCACAATAGCCACTTATATGTTAACATAGTAAACAATATTTTTATAACCTGAAAACATCTTAACACGGTTTAATATATATTGATATGTATATACTTTATGGGTTGGAAATAGGTGGGACCCATGCGTAGGGAGGGTTCTTATAACACCTCCCTACTTTATAATAAATAAATTTCAAGGCATTGATTACTATTCAAAGGTTAAGTTAGCCTAAACATGGTCTTTTCACTTTCAAGTGATTAACAATTATTGTTAAATTTAATAGACCAAATATATTTTGATGTAAATAATCCTGTTGATTTTTTATTTATTTAATTTTTTTTTTTTTTGCATGACCTTTCGTTTGTGAATTATTAAGAGAAACATATTTGAAGAACATGCAAGTTGTGTAGCATACTACTCATTAATAAGCTATTCCCATAGACTTGCTACATTGTCTTTTCATCTTACTCATAGCGTTTCTTCACACCGAATCATTACATTCTCGAAAACACCAAGTGTTTACCGATCAAAATATATGTGGCCGGATCAACAAAAGGTTAGCTATTGAATCTTGATCTAATATTTATGTTCATGTTTTCTTAACCTCTGGTAACCGTTTTTCTTATTGAAAAGACGAAACCCTGAATCGTATGATTGTTAATATCCTGTTCATTTTATGTATTATTGTTTATCAACTTAATGTCAGAAGATACAGCTGGTAAATAGTTTAGAATTAACTTGAGTAATCATTTGGGTAGATATTTATCAACTTATACTCCGTAATTAACTTGAGTAATCATTTGGGTAGATGTTGATGAAACCTGTTTGTTATACTGTTTCTTATTGATCAGTTAGGAAAAAATAGTTTAGAATGGTAAGAAGATAATAAAGGTTTATTTGTTAGGGCTTTCAGGTCATAGTAACACAGGTGTTAAGCTTAGGAATGGAAACTCGTCTGGTTATTCTGGATCAGTTAGCAAAAATTGCTAATTCAAGACTTGTTAAGGACATGATGATTGTCCATTATAGGCGTGAAATTGATGTTACTTTTAAGGATGAGGAAGATTTGATGTCTAAGGCTTCACAGATTAGTGCGCGAGTTGATGATAGGGATCAAATGATAAATGAACTTCAGCTCCTTTGTAGCTCAGACTCATCTTTGCATTCCATCAATGACATGATGAAGATGCAGACGCAAGATTTGGCTGAAGTTGCTGGGTTGCTCATAGGTGTCGCGAAAAGACATGCCCGACCCCGTGATTTATTCTCTTTCTTGGAGAAGCTGGTGTTAATGGAAATTTGATGTAGTATATGTCTGTAGCTTCGAAGATATGGTCTTTTGGTTTGACTTTCGGTTTGGTATATTTTGTGGGAAAGTCACTTGGGTTATGTAAATCTTAGCTTAAGTTTGTTTTAGAGTATGTCAATGTTTATGGGTCGTAGCTTTTGGGAAAGTAGTTCAAACTGAATGTTTATGGTTGTTAAACATTGTCTATATTTAATCATCCGTGGTGTGTTTCTCTCTTGATGTTTGGAAACATATATGTGGGCATGTACAAACAGTTTGACTTTAAATGAAAATGATTTTTTTTTGTTTGGTCTGTGATTGTTTGTTGATTAGTTGGGGTAGTTTATTTGTATTCATTATGGCTGTTGTTAGGGCATGTACAAACAGTTTGACTTTAAGTGATGTTTGCGAGATGCAGATGTTTTGTTTGGTCGTTATTTTAAACATGTTGTACTGGTGTTTGTTATTACAACTGTATCTGAGTGTGTATTTGAAAGATTTGTCCGAGTTTTATTCTTTGCTAAATGTTTTGTGTTTTTTTAATGGTCGCAGAACAATAACCACACAATTCATCACGGATTATAATCATGTGGAAAATATGGGAACATTGGTAGGTATTTATGGAATTATATTCCCATAATAATCTTCTTATACGTGTTATTTTGTTTTTGTAAAACCGTAGGTACTGCCTGATGAATTTGTTTGTTTTGGTTTTTGTAAAACCATAGGTACTGCCTGATTACTATCATATTAACTACTACAACAATAATGACTATGTGTACCTGATTAATAATAATCGGGTTAAAAGGAAAGTTTTTATTTGTCGGAGAAGAGGTACCGAAGAATGGAGCATATCTGGTGCAGGGTGGGATAATTTTATAGAGCTGAGCGGCTATTTGAATATTAGGACTTTGCATTTCATAAAGGAGGCTGCAGACACCTTTTTTGTTACAGCATATGATGCAGATGGATTGGAAATCGGTGGTTATGGGATAATTCACACACGAAACAGACTGGTTAGGTGCATTGCTGAAGTTGGGGCCGATCAAAGTTCATCACCGGTAAAGTTATGATATAATTGTATATATGTAAAATTCATGGAATTTATAAACCTTGTTTCAATATTTTTAAATTTTGTTTTATTAGTGGTTTCCTGTGGAGTTCCTTCAAGGCATTGAACGTGATGATTTTTTGATTGAATTTTCCGGTTCTGAGATAAACGTGGGTGCAAAGCAGAGTGTTATTCCTGGGACTTTGGATAGTGTGGGTTTCCAGTTTAATGTTCACTGGAATACGGTTGTTCAGCGAGCAAATCTAATGGTTGGTGAGCGAGTTGTATTGACCAAAAAGACTGGTATGCGGTTGGCGTTGATGAGGTTTGATAATGATGGTTTTCAGCTTATACATGAACATCATTACCCCACACGTCTTGCATTTGTTCAAGGGCATGATACAAATGAGTCAGGTAGTAATACGTTCTTTTAAAAAATATATTCAATGTTACATGTTTATTTGAGGTGAATCAGTTGTATTTGTTTGCGAATATGTAATGTTTACTTTGTGGATGGTATTCGTTAGATGCAAGGTTGGTCCACGGCTGTAATTGGTTCCAACATGCAGTGCATTTGTCTGAAGAGAATACTTTCTACCGAAGGCTTTTCCCGTTTGTGATCGATTCCGGAAGAATGGTAAGGGTTGTCTCTTTATATACATTATGTATTTTCGTAATTTTTAATAAATATTTAATAGTAAAAGAGTTGAAGTTATCAAGTTGTTGTAATTGCTTTCAGACCATACCAAGCAATTTTGTTTCTGACAACAATCTGCAACAATTTGGTCATGCGCTTCTAAGGAGGATGGAAAGTGAACGCCGTGTAACCATGAAACTTGAACGTCATGCTGATAGACCATGGAGAAACGATCACATGAACTTTAGGACAAATTGGAGTACCTTGGCCGAAGATTTCCAGTTTCCAATGAACAAAATGATCAGATTCCAAATGGTTGGAACAACAGTCGATCCGGCTTTTGAAGGTCAGTTGTTTAACGGTCCTGTTCCGTTGGTGGCTGTGTTTGATGTATGTTGAATCGCTAAACTAAAATATTTATCAGGTTAGGATGGAATCTGATTTTGAACACTGGTTGTCTGTAATGGTGATAAATAATAACAATCAAGTATGCTTAATTTTCGATAAATTGTAAGATGCAAGTATCCTACTGCCAAAAAATCAAAATACTAAGGTTCATAAAGTTAAGATGCAAGTATCCTACTTCCAAAAAATAAAAAAACATATGTTAAGCTGTTTACTTTTATTTTTCCCAAAACATATACTTAACATTATTTGATTTGTTCATTTACATGAGCATTGTGATGGTACCATCTGCAAATGTGATGCATTATCGGGTCTGCAATAATATTGTGATTGCGTTGTTAAGCAGTGTGACAATAGATGTATAGGATAGTTTGATATGTATTTGAATTATAAGAAAAACTAAAAACCATATATGTTAACTGATATGAATCACGTATTTTTAAAAATTCACTAACAGTACCTATCGGTGGTACTGTTAATATCAATACTAACAACATCAATTATGTATATAGGTTTAATATAGGTTTAATTCACATCTAAAAGAAAAATGTGTCAATTATGACGGAGGTAAAATTTGGTGTTAACGTACCTCAAACATAAATCCCTAAACACATATAGATGTAGTGCACGTATGAATCATAACCAATATGTTACATGGTACGGCTTTGCAACATAAAACATGTATTGACTGTGATAATAATATTAAAAAACACAAAGTATGAGTAGCGGGTAAAACATTGCGAGGGTTTATTATCATATAATCGCCACTACAACGATTGAATTGTAAGTTACGATTATAAACCTTAATCAGATTTACAAATTATTAAAAATTAAATATTATGCTTACCCGAAGATTTTTTAAAGAGTTGTTGATTTTCCAAGATTTGATATAAGCTTAATGAAGAAGGATATTTAGTCGAATAATTATGAGGGGATGGAATATATGGAGAGTTGGGCTGCATGTTTTATTGTCTCAAACCGACTTTGTGGTTAATATATATATTTATTTTTTTCATTTTTATTTTTTTTACCCCTTCATACGAAAAAATATAAATTCATATAATGTTGCATAACACAATGTTTATAAACCCGAGTACATGTATATACATACATCGGGTTTCAAACATGGTGTATACAACATGATACTTAATCCTACACACGCAACTAATGGATCATGTGTCTTATAAAGTATAACCAATTATTTTGACTAACTGATGTGGGATAATAAGCTACTCATTTGACACATGAGTTAGTCCACATTCTTTAGCGGAATCAATTGTCGGGTCAATATTATTAACGCCTTATGTGTTTACATCATATTCTTAAACATCAATCCCGAAACAAAAATTCATCTAACACACATAAAGTATTTATAAAATTCACCAGTACTATTATACATAACATCTATTCAAAAGATTCTTAGCATATGTAGCATAACATGAAAGTTTCTTAACATTCAAAAGTTTCAAAAGTGCCTAACATGTGGCATGCCAATATAAACAAAATCCAACTACTAACTTAATTTAGGGTGTTGAAGCAAAAGAGTATGCCAAATGCAAGTCATCATAAGTGAAAGTTTCAAAGTCTTCAGGGTCAATGTCGTCTTCGTCTCGATCGACATCAACTTCTTCATTTATGCCTTCTGCATTCTCAAAACCATCACCTTCTTCTAAAATTTTCTTAGCATTTTGTCTTTCTTTTTTCACCTGCTCATCTCGTTCCTCTTTACGTTGCCATTTTGTCATTCTCTTGGCTAATTGTTCAGAAATCAACCAATCATAAACAGAACTTACGCTCTGTGTTTCGTCATCATTTTCAGAATCCTCAACTTCTAATAAATGAATAAATATAAGTCAAACACAATAGTTATATACCATATCGTTTTTAACATTAATTTCATCATGTTAACAAAGTACCTTCAGATGATTCTTCTGATTCAAATATTTCTGCAAGTGATTGGTTTTCACTGGACAGCACCTCGTGTGTCCTTCCCGTTTGGGCTACTTGCTACAAAAAAAATCAAAGACATTCAGTTACTAAATATATAGGGTAACACATAGTATAAAAATTTTAACATACTTTGGTTGGTCTTGTTTGTGGTCTTCAATATCTGCAATTTCTAGGGTTCTTTTGTTAGTTAATGACATTTTTTTGGTCAACAGTACCTTCAGTTTAAGAATTTTTTTTTTTTTTTTTTTTTTTGGTTTAAATAAAATGACAAATATGATCATCAAATGGTGTTTATACAAAAAATTATAACCGATATGACATATGAACAGTTTAGCCGTAGTTTGCATTGGAAAGTGTATACGTGTAGAGTCAAGTTGGGAATATAATGATTATCCTTTAACTTCTTTTGTAATTATGATAAGTATTCTGTTTATTTAAATTAATAAACTTTTACCATTATCATTAATATTGGATGAAATATTTAAAAATGTGATATCTTCCAATATTGTAAATATATAGAATGATTTTTGCTTGAATTATATTTTTATCTGTTATGAAATTTTAAATTAAAAACCACTATAGTTCGTGTCTAAACATTTAAAAATGTTGTTAGAGTTGATTATGTGTAAAAACAATGGACTACGTTATAATATAACCTTTATGAATTGGTTATAAAATCAGTACCAAAACGGCTGCGTAGCAGTACAAAATTAAAATACAAAAAATATCAGAAGCATGGCGACAACTCAGCAGTACAATTCTATTGTGTCCCCTTCTAATTTCCGAATAACATTATCCTTTTGTGCAAACACGTTATGGAAATAAAATTAAATAACTTTAGAAATAACATAATATTAAAAATATAATATATATGAATTCAAACGTATCTGTGTATATAGAGTATCTAACTACAAATGTTTGTTTACTCTTTTTAGTATTTTTTATAACATTTTAAACGGGTTTTCATGCTAACATTTTAATCATTATATTCTTATAGTTAATGACATTTTTTTGGTCAACAGTACCTTCAGTTTAAGATTTTTTGTTTTTTTTTTTTTTTTTTTGGTTTAAATAAAATGACAAATATGATCATCAAATGGTGTTTATACAAAAAATTATAACCGATATGACATATGAACAGTTTAGCCGTAGTTTGCATTGGAAAGTGTATACGTGTAGAGTCAAGTTGGGAATATAATGATTATCCTTTAACTTCTTTTGTAATTATGATAAGTATTTTGTTTATTTAAATTAATAAACTTTTACCATTATCATTAATATTGGATGAAATATTTAAAAATTTGATATCTTCCAATATTGTAAATAGATAGAATGATTTTTGCTTGAATTATATTTTTATCTGTTATGAAATTTTAAATTAAAAACCACTATAGTT
This sequence comes from Artemisia tridentata subsp. tridentata, assembly GCA_021014915.2. NCBI lineage: Eukaryota > Viridiplantae > Streptophyta > Magnoliopsida > Asterales > Asteraceae > Artemisia > Artemisia tridentata. Next base: position 354,710,484 of record CP139502.1, on the reverse strand, counting down.
AGTGTCTAAACATTTAAAAATGTTGTTAGAGTTGATTATGTGTAAAAACAATGGACTACGTTATAATATAACCTTTATGAATTGGTTATAAAATCAGTACCAAAACGGCTGCGTAGCAGTACAAAATATAGAATGATTTTTGCTTGAATTATATTTTTATCTGTTATGAAATTTTAAATTAAAAACCACTATAGTTCGTGTCTAAACATTTAAAAATGTTGTTAGAGTTGATTATGTGTAAAAACAATGGACTACGTTATAATATAACCTTTATGAATTGGTTATAAAATCAGTACCAAAACGGCTGCGTAGCAGTACAAAATTAAAATACAAAAAATATCAGAAGCATGGCGACAACTCAGCAGTACAATTCTATTGTGTCCCCTTCTAATTTCCGAATAACATTATCCTTTTTTGCAAACACGCTATGGAAATAAAATTAAATAACTTTAGAAATAACATAATATTAAAAATATAATATATATGAATTCAAACGTATCTGTGTATACAGAGTATCTAACTACAAATGTTTGTTTACTCTTTTTAGTATTTTCTATAACATTTTAAACGGGTTGGCGTGTCTACCCGCTTTAATCATTCTTTACAATGGTAATGTTTTCTATAACATTTTAAACGGGTTTTCATGCTAATATTTCCTATAGTGTAATAGCCTCGTCCTTTACAATGTTGGGGTCAACGAAAAGTCGTGTGTTATATTCTTAGCGGTATAATAGTCCAACCACATTCATAACTATTATAATCTATTTAAAGCTAACCCAAAAGCTGTACCGTAATATTGTTTCCATTTTACTTCAATTCACCCTAAATAAACAGCAATACACATTCAACCAAAATCCCAAATTCGCTAGCTATGTCACAAAATGATAAGGGGAAGGCTTTGTATAGTGGGTTCAGGAAAGAGGATCGCTGCAATGAAGATCGTTTGGGTGTTAAGAAGGACATGGAAGAGGCTGCCGACATCGGGTTGTCAAAGGCTTCTGAAGATCGTTTGGGTGTTAAGAAGGACATGGAAGAGGCTGCCGACATCGGGTTGTCAAAGGCTTCTGATTTGGAATCAAGGATTAAGAATCTTGAAGCTGTGTTTAAATTTCTAAAGGAAGTGAAGGAAATGAAAGAAAACAGTGGTACTGAAAGTTGTGGGTCTAGCTAAGTGTGTGTTTAGATGACACGGAAGTTTGTAATGGGTGTAAACATGAAACCTATCAATAAATGTTTGGTTGTTGTTGGTAAACGTATAGTTTCACCATTACAAATCAAAAAAATTTGCCTTCATATTCAAGGTCGATGTTCAATTTCTTTAAAGCACCAGAGAAAACATGATAAAATTAACGATTTATAAACTTAAAATTAAATAAGTATATACAAAAAGATTATACATAATGAAAATGTTATACAAACAAAAACGAAATAGCAACCATCTTTTAATTAGATCCATCATATAATATGTGCTCACCAATTGAAAAATAACAAAAGCCCCTAACACAACAACAAAATTAGATATCATTTCATACACAATAAATACATATAGCCAAAAGGAGTTGTTACATGTTACATAATGCACAATGAAGGGGTTTGGTAGCGGAAAATGGTATTTTTCTACAAACTGTTCCAAATTGGTGTAATTAATCACACCCATTACCCACATGGCTGGAATTAAACTCAAGTTTTAATGTTCATGGAATATTTCCAAACAATTCACTTCTTTTCTTCTTCAGGCATCGTGTCTCTTCCTTTCAAACTGATCATATATCCTGTGTATTAGATTTTGGACTACTTCAGAATTTTCTTCATACTTGAGCTGTAAAGAAATCATCATTGCAAGTACTTCATAACTTAATGGATATTCTAGTTCAGCTAACATGAATATATCGATTCCGTCTTGTGCCGACAGACGATGAACATTGCACGTACCATAGAACTCCCATACAGTTGATAGCTCAAAGAAAGGAAAATACCAACGATCATCCGAAGGATCTGGTTCGTATAATCTCTTTAATTCAACCCAAAGTTCTTGCTCTTTCGCATCACACTTCTTCTTTGTTTTAAGCTTATGTTGAACTAACCTCCATAAAGCATCCAAATCTTCTCTATCAAAGGCTCTCAGCAAATTGTCAAAATTCTTGTACACTGCTGTCTCTCCGCCAAATCTAGTAACCTTCCAAGCTGACCCAAATATGTCCATGTAAATATCCCAGTCAATTATTGGATGTCTAGATTGGAGTGGTTCAACATGTAGAATTTCTGGCACCTTAGCTAACATTTTGCTCATCTTCTCTTGCGATACTTTTACTCTCTCCGTAGATGTGTCCACATTCACATGTTGTGCTTTCTTAGCAGCCTTGAGCCTTTTTGGTGATCTTTCATGTTGGTCCATAGGAATTTTCGTTCGAACAGTTTTGTATGCATTGTAATACAGAGATTGAATTTCTAAATCTGATTTTCCCTTCAACTGAACTGCCGTCAACCCAGCTTCATTCATAACATACGTCTTCATCTCTCTGATGACTTGTTCCTTTGTTGGGTTTTTATTTCTCTTTTGACCTTTATTCTTACCAATAGTCTGTGTTATCTGATTATAAGATTCTGCATAACTCTTTAAGTTAATAAAATCTTCAAGCATGTCTGACTTTTTCCCATCAGCTATGCGTTCATCCGCTAAAAGTTCTATACTCTTCTTTCTCACAACCATATCAGAATCAATTAGTTGTTGTATTTTATCTTGTTCTGTCACAATAGTATCTGAAGATACTCTCCTCACTTGCAATTTCGGATTTCCCGTAGAACTTGCAACTTCATTTCCACTTGCTTTCATTGCTAATTGTTCATCCAAGTCAATTTGAACATGTGTTTTTGGGTTAACTTCATTTTTTTTCTCAGGTTCCTGCTCAGGTTCATCTACTGTCATGGATGCCTTTCCTTTTTCTACCCTTTTAATTTCAAAAGCATCAACAGCACTACTTTCCATACAAACATCTTGCACTTTTAACTTTGTACTGTCAACACCATTTCGACGACTAATACTTTCTTCATCAATATTTATTTGATTCCCATTCTGAACCAAATAATCATCCAATTCTATTGGTGCTTTTTCCTTTGTTGACAATTTCCTTGATGGTTCTTGCTCAGCCATTATTCCTTTTCCCTTGTATGCATTTGATTTTCGTGGTGTCCTTGTATAAAATGCACTGGCAGAACCTTTATACCCAGCATCCATTAAACTATGCAGGATAGCAGCACCCTCAACAACGCCAACATCATGTTCTGTCTCATCATCACCATCACCAAATCCACCAGTACTTCCATCAAAATCTGCAGTATCATAATCCATCTGATGTTCTTGCCTCTCCTGAGTCTCATACTGCTCTTGAACAATAAAAACAGATGGATTTTGGTCAATCTGAGCAATTTTCCCTCCATGTTTGGAAGAACCCACATCTTTACCTGCACCTTCACCATCCAATGAACTTGCTGAAGAAGATGATTCAAAAGATGATACCATGTTAGCCGACCCTTTTCTTTTAAGTGTCTTGACCTGTTTTTCCAAATTTTTTATTTTACGCACCAGCTTTGTATACACATTGCTGAAAAGATTTTTGTGAGAAGTGAGTTCAGCTTCCACCGCTTCCATTTTTGAATCCTTAGAATTGAGATCAGACTCCAATGCAGTAACCTTCTGAGACAAATTTGTACATGTTTCCATCAATTCCTTAAGTGTTTGGCTGCCCTCAATACTTCCTGATGTATTACCTTCATAAACAGGTGCATCATGAGACACAGATTCATGATCCACCATGTGCTGACTTCCCGAGCCAACAAATATATCGCGTCGGCTTGCGATTCCACCAATAGTACTGGGTTCACAGGAACTTGGTACTGGAGGTGTTGTCACAGATTCTTTATTATGTACATTAGTTTTGTCCTGCCCATTTTCTAAACTCGCGACAGTAGAAGCATCCCTTTTTTTAATGACAACGCCAGACTCATCTGCTACATGGAGAGTCACAGGGTCTTGATGCTGAGGAACAACAGAGCCCTCTCTGGATACAGACCTATCTAGTGTGTGATGGGGCGCAACTTGGCATGATGATCCTTCACCGTCTACTTGTAACATGGAATCAAATAAAGGGACCTCTTCCTCATTATACCATTTTGAGGACATCTTCATATTACTGAAAACTTTTTGGGAAAGCTTGGGAGTGGGATAAACATTTTTATGATGAAGAAGTTGATGTTTAGATTTGTTCAAAATACTTTGTATGAACCTGGGATACATCAAAAATTTTGATTTGATATAAACATTTTTAAGCATGGCTTGAAAGATAAGTTTAGAAAAATTGAAAGTTCTGTTAGTGGCCAAACAGATGAGAGCGGTCGCGATATTGCTACTGAACTGTTCCCATGAGGTTTTCTTAGGGCTGAGGCAGTGAAGGATGGTGTGAATTAAAAACCTCCATTGTGGGGCAAAAGCCCCTTTTTGGAAGGTTAAAGCTTCTGATTCTATATTGTAACCCATTTTAGTTAAATTTTCAAAAATTTCAGTGTTTGGCATAGAATTAATACCATTTGAATCACCCAATCGGAGATGCCGCCTGATTGATGATTCAGTAAGAGTGATACATTTACCATCAACTGTTGCAACTAATTCGGTATGACCATCTTCAAATGTTTTGACAGTGGAACTCTGCCAAAACTCTTTGATTTGGGGAACATATATAGTAGGATTTAATGTTAGAGAATACCTTATGTGAGAAGCATTTAAAAAGTCGATTATCTGATGGTATTTGGTGTCATCCTCTGCCTTTTCCAAATAAGCTACCATGTTGTGTTTGTTGGCAAAGGTTAAAGTAACCATGACTGCTGGTAAATTGTTGATTTGACTGCTGGAATTAAAGTATTTTGGATTATAAAGTGAGATGAAGAATGTGAATTGAAATTTTATGAAATAATTATTAGGGCTTGTATTGGAGCACCGTCAAGTAAAATAAGTATGTTTTTTCCATTCAAAAAAGGTGAACAAAATATATTAAAAGTCAAAATATACAAAAAATAGTCCCTTTTAAACAAATATTAATAATAATATCAACATAAGTCCTCAACGGATATTTTAATAAAGACGTAAATTTCGACCCAGTACCAACGTCTATCTAACAGTACAAATATATTGATAGCAGTACTAACCTTTACTAATATAAACTGCCGATACTTTAATATGACGTTTATCCAACAGTACAAAATGATTCTGCATTTAGATTGGTATGTCATTTGTCCATGTAAACATTAGATTAATTATACAACAACAACAATTAAAATACAACAACGTGATTGATTATACAACAATGATTACCTTTTAAAGGAGTACCCGTACTATTCTTATGAGACCTGCTTCCATTGGATTGCTTAAAGAACAACATCAATAAGAATATAACAACCAAACAAATAGATGTGTGTTATACATATGATTGTCCATGTAAACATTAGCTTAAGTACAACAACAACAATATAAAACATATATGATTGTCCATGAAAACATTAGATTAATTATACAACAACAACAATAAAATCACAACAACACATTGATTAACAACACAGTATTGGATTGCTTCAACAAAAACATCAACAACAATATAGCAACCAAACAAATACGTGTTTGCTATATATATGATTGTCCATGTAAACATTATATTAATTATATAATAACAATAAAATTATAACAACACATTGCTTAAATTATATATAAAAAACAAACCTTCTGAAGGAGTATACGTATTATTCTCATAGGATTGGCTTGAGAAGAAACTTTATATTTTCATCCACATATAGTGTAAAAGTAGGTATATGATCTTAAATATAGGAATAAAATATTTATACAAAATACATTGTAAACTTATCTTTAAAATCATATCTTCTACAAATTAAGCATATTTTGAAAAATAAAACGGGATACATGTTTAGAAAATACATATATCTTTCCAAATATTCCGCATGGCCATTAAAAAAGAAGATTATAGTTATTTTTTTTGGTAGCTATAACACAAAAAATAATTTGGTCTAATGGTAACATTGATATATACTTAAGACATGTAAACAACCCAAGTTCGAATCTTTAGAGACTTTTTTAAAATTTCGGAATTAAAAGTCAACATACGAATTTTATTCGGTCAAATCTTGCTTAGGTGGACTGCTTAGGTGGAATAAGAGCATGATTACTCATCAATCCAACGCTTATTCATCAATCCTGCATTTGATGACGTCATACGCATCCTGTTATATATATATATATATATATATATATATATATATATATATATATATATATATATATATTTTTTTTTTTTTTTGGTTTTCTTTTTTAAATTCCGGAAATTTTTGTAAACTTTTATTTTTTTATTTTATTTTTTTTATTTTATTTTTTTTTTAAATTATGAAATTTTTTATAAACGTTTTTTACTTTAAACTATTTTATTAACTTTTAAAATAGGCGCTATTTTAAACTTCTGTTTTTTACTTTTAAATATTTTATAAAACTTTTAAACTATTTGAGTATTTAAACTATTTAAACTTTTTTTATAAAACTTTAAACTATTTGAGTGGGTGTGTCACCCTAAAGATAATTGTCACTTTTATTTTTTACGTTCTTCATCCTCCCTGGCTTGCTGCTCCAAACGAGCAGCTTCCTCTTCTCTTTCACGTTGTTCAAACTCTAGGAAGACTTCCATATCTTACTCCATTTGTCTGAGTTGTTCCTCTGATAAACCAAACGGATTTGGGTCTTGGTCGACAACCGGTGGATTATTCACCGGTTCGTTTACCGGTGGATTGTTCACCGGTTCATGTGGCGGACTGAAAACCGGAAAGATATGTTCAGGTGGAGTATGAAATTCTTCATGTGGTGGACTTGGAATATGAGAAGTTTGGATCTTGAATATCTTAGCAGTTTGAATGTGTTTGTGTGTGAGATGTGTTTCAGAAGCCTGGATATTTATAGGGTAGAAATCCACACGTTTTTTATATTTTAACTTTGAATTTGAAATTTGAAATGGATATAAATATATCCCGCCCTCTTTTACTTTGAATATGCATTTTAAAATAGCCTCCAACGGCTATAGTTTAACGGCTAGTTTCCACTATAAACACAACACTTCACTTTCTCAACACTTCATTCTCTCACACTATTTCTTATAAAACTCTCTCGCAAGTATCACTAATTTTAACACAAACACTATGGCTAACGAACCAGCAGACGAGCAAAAGGCTATCCTCACCCGATTACGCAATGAATAAGAAAAGGAACTCAAACTGATTAACAATTTGCTAGGCGAGATAACTCGTATTATGCTACAAATGCATAATCGTGCTCCAGAGATCGAAAGGTTGCGTGAGTTGCCTCAAGACCATCCAGCTATCAGGGTCGGTCTAGAAACTCTACTAAGAAATGATGAAACAGATCTGAAACTTCATGTCGCCTTGAAGATGGTTAGGGAGCAGGTGTTACAAGTGTGGGAGGAGAAGTCGGATCTTATCGACAATTACAAATCTATATAAAATTTCGTTGCGTATTGTGATTTGTATGTGATGTTATGTTTTTTTAATTTCGTTGTATTTTTTTTTTTTTTTTTTTTTTAATTTCGTTGTAATGTTTTTTTATTAAGTATGTAATGTTATGTTTTTTAATGAATGTTATGTTTTTAAAAAATGAAGTAATTTATAAGTTAGGGGTTGAATTTGAAAATATTTGATATAAAGGTGAGTTAAGGTGTGTTAAAGCTGAGTTATTGTTGGGTGTGTTAAAGCTGACGTGGCAGTGCCTTAAAATTTAAAGCTGAATTATTGTTGGAAGTGGTCTTAAAGCATCTCAATATATGTACTAAATGTATTTTTTGCATTAAAATAGTGCAAAAAGTATATAAAAATCTCTCCGATGTTAGCATTAAAGTTATGCACTATCTTAGTGAAATAAAAAATAATGCTCAAATTGCACTAAATATAGTGCAACACTATTCATTGCACTAAAACTTCAAAACTTTCAATTTTAGCCTTTTAATCTAATGTAATTTAGGGGGCGTTTGGTTTGTTGTCATGAATTACAATGGATATTGATGACGTATAGTCTACACCCGGGTCGCGAACCCGATTAGTAAACAATACTAATAATTAAGCCCACCACGTATGGGCCGCTACGGCAACAACTGGACTACCAGTTATGCGGCTGGGTCCGACAAGGCCCAAGCCCAAAGTTATCTTTGGATAAGATATGGAATATCTTCTAAAAAGAGAGGATATATACTATATATCCGATGTCGGCTAACACGCCGAGGAGTAGGGAACACGAAACCCACTAGGGTTTCATGCATATATAAAGGGCACCCAAGCCCTCGGTAAAGGTACGATCTACTGGAAACCCTAACTCTTCGCTAAAACCCTAAATTCGATTACTTACTCTCACGCCGGAGGATAATCGGGGGAGACAATCCCTCGATAAGCCTAACGGTGTTTGTTCTTTTTCTTAGTGCGCAGGTTTCATCAAGCATTAAGAGTTAATTGGTACGAGAATAGAAGTCCTCACAAGGAACGCCCAACTTTTGTATCAACAAGTGGCGCCATCCGTGGGACCCTACACTAAGAATTTTACCAAGAACTAGAATGACGAAACACGGAAGTCACAAGAGTCCGCATGGGAAGAAAGCGCATGATGACTCACTAGGGAAGAAGCATCAAACGGATGCGCCCCCTAAGCAGGCCACTGGGACAACCAGCACGCCTAGAAGCTTAGGAGCGTATTCAGATCTGGTCTTTCCTGCGGTAGAATCATTTACCAAAACTACCCCCGCTATTACGACAAGTACTAGCGCGGTAGAACTGGAGCGCACTCCTCTTGCCATGCCAGAGGTGAACTTCACTAAACCTCCCAACGCGCCTATCCGAAACAAGGATCCTGCCTTGGAAACAGACTCCATCGCGCTAGAGGGAGTCACTTCCGAATTGGCGCCAAGCGACTTTGTATCTCAAAACTACGAAGCCTTGACTGCGCTCATGCGAGAAGAGACAAAGAAGAGGTCAAGCCAAAGTCTGCACGGCAGACTCAACTTCGACCCTGAGCACGAAGTATCCCCACCGCGCTACCAAAAGGAAAGACGCGAAAAGGATAGCCGCAAACAACCAGTGTTTGCCAGGATTGGAAGGAAGGTTGTGGACGATGAAGCAGCCGACCTTCAACATCTGGAAGAGCCTGAAGGAGGGGAGCGGCGCGCCAATGTCCACGCTAGGCTTGGCAGACGCAGGATCCAAGATAGGCTTGGGCGACGATGTTCCCCAAGTGAAAGCCCCTCAAGCTCTGACTCTGAGGATAGTCGGCGCAAGCGCCGCAGAGGAGCAAGCTCAGACTCTGATGATAGTCGACGCAAGCGTCACAAAAGAGTCCGCTCATCTTCAAGAGATTCCTCGGACAGCGAGACTGGACACTGGAAATCAAGAGGAAAATACCGCGACCAGGAAGACGAAGACATGTCTCTTCCCTGGCGTCGCCAAAAGGTTGATGCGTTCACTAGGCGCATCAGCAATTTTTCAGATAATAAGAAAAGACGCATGCCTGCTAACGTTAAAACATATGATGGGACAGGTGATCCTGATGATCACCTAAAAATTTTCGAATCAGCAGCTACTATCGAAAATTGGCCACAACCTGTGTGGTGCCATATGTTCAACTCTACATTAGTAGGGAATGCGCGCAATTGGTTTAGCAAGCTTCCACGTAGAAGCATCGATGGGTTTGAGGAGTTGCGCAAGGCGTTTCGCTTAAACTTTACTCAAAGGAAGAAGTGCGCCAAAAACCCTGTCGAACTTGCTAGGGTTAAACAGCGACAAGGGGAACCCACAAGTGCTTTCATGGAACGCTTTAAGGACGAATGTATGAAAGTCAAGGCGTGTCCGGAGATACTAAAAATATCGGGTTTTATGAATGCGATCAATAACCCAGATTTGATAAAAAAGTTAAACGATAAGGTTCCCTTAACTTTCGACGAACTCATGAAGCGCACGAGGTCTTTCGTCCAAGGAGAAGAAGCCGCTGCGGATAGCAAGAAAGGCTATTCGAACCATAGGTCGCAAGAAGAGTCAAGGAGACAATCCAATGACCAGAGCGGCAATCGTAATAGGAGTTACCGCAATCAAGGCGGTGGAAGGGGAAACGACAAGTATACCCCATTAACAAAAACTCTAAAAGAGATATTCGCAACAGAAGGGGCGAACTTCCCAAAACCACCACCAATGCGCACCCCAGAGGATCGGCGCACAGGGAATGGTTATTGCGAATACCATGGACAAAAAGGCCACACAACTAACGAGTGCGTCCAACTGCGCCAATTGATTGACAAATTGGTAAAGGAAGGAAAGACGGACCACCTCGTAAAAAATATCAGAGAAGGGAAGGACAAACCAAAACCAGGGGCCAAGAAGGAGACATCAAAAGAAAAGGCAGATATCATCTACATGATACACCTATGGCAGCGCGCGACAAGACAGAAGGTCAGTCAACGGTTTTCTAAGGAAAACGAGATTTCTTTCCTCTCCCTGACTGCGAACAACGCAGTGGTGGATCCACTTACCATTGAAATACATACGGGGGGTCACGACATCCGTCGCATGTATATAGATGGAGGTGCATCCGCTAATATTATATATGAACACTGTTTCAAGAAACTGCGACCTGAGATACAGAGTCAGTTGATCCCAGCCACAGCACCGCTCACTGGCTTCACAGGGGAGAAGATATGGCCCATGGGGCAATTGCGTCTATTTGTAGAAGTTGGTGACAAACCACACTCTACAGTCACCTGGATGGACTTCATGATAATCAGATCCCCCTCTCCGTACAATGGCATCATCGGGAGACCTGGAATATCATCTATCCGCGCCGTGCCATCCACAGCGCACGGGATGCTAAAGTTCCCAGTGGAAGGAGGTATTGTCACTCTTTACAATACCACCATACCACTCAAAGAATGCAACGCAGTGACAAACGACGTAAGCGATGCTCCAGAACAGCGCGCAATCAAAGTCCCAAACCTAAAGGTCGCCATCCACCTTGACTACCCGGATCAACAAGTATCTATTGGCGGGTCTCTGTCTGACAAAGGCAAATCAGCTATATGCGCACTCTTGCAAAATAACTTAGATATTTTTGCATGGGAGCCAAAGCACATGACAGGAGTGCCACGTTCTATCACGGAACACAAGCTACAAATCCGACAAGGATATCTTCCAATACGACTCGAAAAAAGCGCGTATATAGCCCCACCTTCCCATCGGGGAAATTCGCGATGGTGTCATTCGGACCTGGTACCTCTGGGCGCAGGCCCAAAGGGATAAAATAATCCGAAGTGAACTGCATTAGTTCATCCTCGGTTATGTTAGAATGGAAATCATGAAGTTGCGCTACCATTTTGTGATTCAGACTATGTGCGCACGCGCTATTACCTATGAATTATCGTTCTTGAAAGCAGAATTGAAGATGTAAAAATGGTGGAATTGTGATTTTTTAACTGTGGACAACACAGTGAAAGGAGGCGGAAGTCTATATAGTTTCCCATCCACCACAGATGATTGACACGTGTATCCCACTATCTCACATCGTGTGGCTAGGATATATGACGGTACAAGACAAGTGGGCAACCTCTCCACTTCCCAAGGTACCCAAATTGCACTTTTTTGGACTAGATACATAATACGTGTATTTTTAGGCGGTATATTTTTGAAACCTTCCCGCGTACGCGTGGGGAATAATTTCGAGACGACTTTAGTCTAGCATCCGCAGGTTTTACCCTGCGCACACTAGACTGGGGGGACATGATGACGTATAGTCTACACCCGGGTCGCGAACCCGATTAGTAAACAATACTAATAATTAAGCCCACCACGTATGGGCCGCTACGGCAACAACTGGACTACCAGTTATGCGGCTGGGTCCGACAAGGCCCAAGCCCAAAGTTATCTTTGGATAAGATATGGAATATCTTCTAAAAAGAGAGGATATATACTATATATCCGATGTCGGCTAACACGCCGAGGAGTAGGGAACACGAAACCCACTAGGGTTTCATGCATATATAAAGGGCACCCAAGCCCTCGGTAAAGGTACGATCTACTGGAAACCCTAACTCTTCGCTAAAACCCTAAATTCGATTACTTACTCTCACGCCGGAGGATAATCGGGGGAGACAATCCCTCGATAAGCCTAACGGTGTTTGTTCTTTTTCTTAGTGCGCAGGTTCCATCAAGCATTAAGAGTTAATTGGTACGAGAATAGAAGTCCTCACAAGGAACGCCCAACTTTTGTATCAACAGATATTACTATGAATATAGGGTGGTATGACAATGAATGTATTAATCTCATAGTTGTTGTTTGGATTGATTTATAAGGTATGGGTATCAAAATTTATAATCCTATGTGGCTCTATCTTTATCTATACTACATATAAAAGCAAAATGGTTAATGTGGAAAAGTGAAAAAGTCAACATGTGAAATGTTGAAAAATTTTATATTAGGTAAGAAAAAACTTAAAACATCACAATAAAGGAAATGTTGAAACTAAAAAAGAAAATGTTGAAACACATGTTTCAAAAGGAAACTATTAATACACATCGAAAACGGGTTGACCCGGGACGCTTCAAACCCGGCGTGTTGACTCGGTTTAATTTGACCCCTTTTTTTCGACCCTACCCATTAGGTTGACTTGGTTTAAATTGACCAGTTTTTCGACTGGAACGGTTCAACCGGTTGAACCACCCAGGTTCAAAAAGTGAAAAGTGAAAACTTAAAACTAATTTAGGAAACTAATTTGTTCTTTTACTTAAATGGAAGGCTGCAAACTAATTTAGAAAACTTAAAACTAATGTATCCCATTTTTTGAATATTGAAATTAGCTATTAAAATTTGTTCTTTTACTTAAAATCATTATATTTTACAATAAGTTACAGTTACACATTGATTTTTTTACGTTGTATGAATAAATGTTATACGAAACACCTAACCAAAATATCACAATCATAATAATGTGCCGCCATAAAATCCAGTTGCTATGCACGGGTACTCGTCTAATTATATAAATTGTTGCAAAAGATTAAAAAGAACAAAATAATGTGGGCATCTTTATTATTTAATTTGTTTCAAAAATACCTTAAACGAATACTTTTCTTTTAAATGATAATGTGGGCATTTTTATTATTGGGATAATATCATGAAAATGTATTGAAGTTGACACTTTTTTTAATTCTGTGTAGTCATCTTTTTTTTTTCAAAAAAATGATCAAAGTTTCTTAATCCGACTTTTTTGTGTATCCTAAGGCTGCCCATGCCACGTAGGCTTGCCCGTGCCACGTGGCTTGTCCTACTCAGCTGCTCGTGCCACATGGATTTTTTTTTTTTTTTTTTTTTTTTTTTTTTTTTTTTTTTTTTTTTTTTTTTGAAAAAATTTCAAAAAAAAAAAAAAATTCGAAAAAAAAAATTCAAAAATTATTTTTTCGAAAATAATTTAAAAAAAAATTTCCGAAAAAAAAAATTCTAAAAAAATTTCTAGAAAAAAAATAATTTTCAAAAAAATAATATTTTTCTAAAAAATAATTTAGAAAAAATAATTCCTAAAAAAAAATTTCGTAAAAAAAAAATCGAAAAATAATATTATTTTTTTATTTTATTTTTTTTTTGTTGAAAAATTTTCAATTTTTTTTTTTCTAAATTACCTACTATTCTTTTTGAAAAAAATTCAAATTTTTTTTTTTCGAAATTAGGGTTTAGGGTTTGGAGTTTAGGGTTTAGGGTTGGGGTTTTAAAATCCTAAACCCTAAACCCTAAAAAATTTCTATACCTTAAATCCTAATTTCGATTTTTTTTTTTTTTTTTTTTTTTTTGAAATTTTTTCAAAAAGAATAGTAGGTAATTTAGAAAAAAAAAAAAAAAAAAATTTGAAAATTTTTCAACAAAAAAAAATAAAAATATATATATATATATATATATATTTTTTTTTTTCGATTTTTTTTTACGAAATTTTTTTTAGGAATTATTTTTTTTTCTAAATTATTTTTTAGCAAAATATTATTTTTTAGAAAATTATTTTTTTTCTAGAAATTTTTTTAGAATTTTTTTTTTTCGGAAATTTTTTTTTAAAATTATTTTCGAAAATTTTTTTTTTGAATTTTTTTTTTCGAAATTTTTTTTTTGAAATTTTTTCCAAAAAAAAAATAAAATAAAAAAAAATCCAAGTGGCAAGCCACGTGGCACGAGCAGCTGAGTAGGACAAGCCACGTGGCACGGGCAAGCCTACGTGGCATGGGCAGCCTTAGGATACACAAAAAAGTCGGATTATGAAACTTTGATCATTTTTTTGAAAAAAAAAAGATGGCTACACAGAATTGAAAAAGGTGTCAACTTCAATACATTTTCATGATATTAACCCTTTATTATTCTAGGAGAGAGAAGACATGAAAGGTACGTCTATGAGGTTTCTGACACCATTAGTATTTCATTATGATAGATTTTCACAAACCAAACGGCTGCTTCTAATAATGATATTATTCTTTCATTTCATACCCCCAAAACAAACGGCTGCTTCTAATAATGATACAATTCTTATATCCTTATCATAGCGTAGCCTTAGCCTGAAATCGTATTATTTCAAATTATGTGTACAATATGTGTTATATCTTTCGGAAGCAATGCATATTTGATGCTGAGAAATGCATAATATTAAGAAACCAATCTTATATTACTATAATTAAATATTCATATATTTTTATATGTCTTTGACTTGGACGAATATATATAGTTCTCTATATTCTGAATGTCAGGTCGTAGCAATTTTAAAGCATAGAGAACGAACGTTCATAAATTTTTTGAGTGTTGGATCCAAATTTAAATACCACATAGGGGATCAGTTTGGTATTCAAATACCCTAAATGATATTATAGTAACAACTAACAAGCATTATTTTATTTTTATATTAATGTAAACAAGTCTATTTGTACAAATAGTGTAACATTTAGTGCATACATTGGAATACATTTTTTACACTAAAATAGTGCAAAACTATAGTGCATACATTGGAGATGCTCTTATTACAAAGATAGTAATATCATGGAATATTTGTAGTTCTTACATCATAATATTATTTTTATTTTTATTTTATTTTTTTGGGTTGTTTAAAAAAAATTGTCATACTGCTAAAAGTAAGTAGAAGTTAAAATTGTTTAAGTTTATTTACCCTTAATTAATGTTATTATTTACAAAATTGAATAATAAATGGTTAAAATGGTTAGAAATGGACATCGGCTTCTAGTAGATCAAATACGGATAGTAATTTGTCATATACAGATTACTTGATATATGTGAAAAAGATACTCGATAACGCAACGTTAAAGTACAAAACTGCAAATGGCTGTAAGCCCAAATTATGCCTTTTTAACATAGAAAGGCATCCATAACAAATTCTTTAAGTGCAAATTTGTTCTTTTCAAATTCGTTCATATTTGGGCAGAAAATTTTGAAAAGGAAAAAGAAGGGGGAAAAAAAAATCTCTATTTTTTCTTTTCTGTTTGACAAACACTAAATAATTTTTCTATTTTCTTTGGCTTTCTTTCTTCCAAAAATAAAAAATAAAAAAATACAACTCGATGACTCGTCCAAAAGTGCACTAATAACATAAAGCTATACGGATAATAATTTGTCACATATAGATCATCTGTTTTACATTCTGGTCTTTTAAGTATTACAAAGGCATAAAGCTAATTTTTATTTTTACAAACAACATCAGTAATGTTTTAGTCCCATAAGAGCACTTGATACCGAATCTTATAAATACCCAATTATAAGGCTCGGCGCCAAATTCACCGGCCAAGTTACAAAGGTTTTTTTTCTTTTTTTTTCTTTTTTTTTAAAAAACTTTTTTTGTGTTTTATTTTAAAAAACTGTGAGCCCAGGGTGTTCTATAACTTAAGTGGTGGAAGGAGAATATTTTTATATTAAGTTACCAGCCTATAAACCCGTGATAAATCATGGGCGGCTTATAAAAAGTTAGAAAATACTAACCTTAAAAAGTAAAAAACAAAAAAACCAACTAATATTAACTCTCAAACAATATTGTTCATTTTCATAATAATAAAATGTAAAGAGAACATTGAATTTGTTAAAAATAACATAGAAGAATAAACCAAGAATCTCCAAAAAAGGATAATGTTAAACTTAACTTCATATAAGATAGGTAAAACAGAAATGGCTATTTAAGTGTATGGTGGATAAAAATTTGATTATTTTTTAGATAGTAGTGTACACCATTTGAAATGTCATTTATGGGCGGCCTTCCCCTACGTCGAGTAAGTGTATCTGTATTGAAACGCAATGACAAACATGTGTGTTAGCTAATATTATTCGAGCCACAATGGAAAAATCATATAGTAATTATATGTGAATCAAAATATACCTTGAACACGAAATGGTGAATTTGTTTTAGCAGAGATAAGAGTCGCAATATTTTCGTTTGAGTTTTGGATAGATAACTGAGATGCATTTGGTAATCTAACTGCAAGCATAGTGAAGGTATGATAGACATTGACTATCTATATTTGTGGATATCACCGATAAAATATTGAAGTTGCATTAGATCAGATAGCTACAAAGTTGATTTATGATATAGTTGCTTACCATTGGAGATGTCACTTAGTGGCGGTCTGCCTCTGCGTCTAAGGAGCAACTCTGTAACCAAAATACAGGAGCAAGTTTGACAGAGTAACCAGAAAGATATAAAATTATTGTTATTATTTACAAAATAGTATACACAAATTATATTATAAAAAATTGGTTTAATACCTTTAGTAATGTCATTAACAGGGGGGCTGCCCATGTGGCTCTCAAGAATGTTTGTATTTGCTTCATTAGGATTTGTAATGATCATAGGCGAATGTCGTGACACTGCATATCATAAAAGAAACATGTTATATGTGGTGTGCAAATAAATTCACAACCATGTGATACTCATCATTATGACAACCATCCTAGAATTATCTTTTACATTGTATATTTGACATTTGTGTTCTATAAACAGTATATTTTACATCCTATTTAGTGAACACTTAAAAAATAATAGCCAAGTATCATACCGTTTGGTATCTATTTCATCGGTCTCCCTCTAGGTCTACGAACCAATGATGTGTTAGGTATGTTTGCTGATGAACATGAGCCTTTGGCTTGTGGTGTAGCAGTAACACTATGTTGTTCCATTGAGGCAGATTTTCAAGTGATAGAATACAAAAGGAGGTGTAAACGATGGAATTAAAATTGTGAATGTGCCTGCTCTTTCCAGTTACATGAACACAAAAGGTGTGAAGATATGATCAAATCATGTATTTTTAAAAAATAATTTGAAACATAATTACAAAGATACTAACCAAAAATACTTAGAAGGTTGTTATTCATGTATAACGCAATAAAGTGTGATACAAATTAGGCAAATATACGAAGTTGTTAAGAAGATTTGATAGTTGTGAGAGTATGCAACAATTGTAAATCAAGCATAACACATTTATGCTGGAAACAATTGAGTAAGTCGTTTTACATTTGAAAGATTAAAAAAAAAAAAAAAAAACCACGAAAACTTATTTATGAGATCCCTAAACAAATATCGATCGATCCATTACTGAAAATTGACAATCAGTACCCACAAAAAAGCCACATAAAAACTAAATAAAAGAGGTGAAACATGTGGGGAAAACTTTGGTGCAAGGATCGTCCCTGTGGGGAAAACTTTGGTGCAAGGATCGTCCTTTTTGAGAAAACTTTTGGTGCAAGTATCGTCCCTGTGGGGACGATACTTGCATCAAAAGTTTCCCCACAGGGACGATCCTTGCACTTTCGTAACATTAGGGACGAAACATGCAATTTGGCCAAACTTTAGGGACGATTTATGCAATTTACTCAAAATCTCTCAAATGTTAGCATTAAAGTTATGCACTATCTTAGTGAAATAAATGATAATGCTCAAATTGCACTAAATATAGTGCAACATTATTCATTGCACTAAAACTTCAAAACTTTCAATTTTAACCTTTTAATCTAATGTAATTTAGGGGGCGTTTGGTTTGTTGTCATGAATCACAATGGGTATTAGTATGAATATAGGGTGGTATGACAATGAATGTATTAATCCCATAGTTGTTGTTTGGATTGATTTATAAGGTATTGGGTATCAAAATTTATAATCCTATGTGGCTCTATCTTTATTATATAAATTGTTGCAAAAGATTAAAAATGACAAAATAATGTGGGCCTCTTTATTATTTAATTTGTTGATACCTCAAACGAATACTTTTCTTTTAAATGATAATGTGGGCCTTTTTATTATTCCAGGAGAGTGAAGACATGAAAGGTACCTATCTAGGCATGTATCAATCTATGAGGTTTCTGACACCATTTGGATTTCATTACGATAGATTTTCACAAACCAAACGGCTGCTTCTAATAAAGATACCATTCTTTCATTTCATACCCCCAAAACAAACGGCTGCTTCTAATAATGATACCAATGTCTTTGACTTGGACGTATATATATAGTTCTCTATATTCTGAATGTCAGGTGGTAGTAATTTTAAAGTATAGAGAACGAACGTTCATAAATTTTTTGAGTGTTGGATCCAAATTTAAATACCACATAGGGGATCAGTTTGGTATTCAAATACCATAAACGATATTATAGTAACAAGCATTATTTTATTTTGATATTAATGTAAACAAGTCTATTTGTACAAATAGCGCAACATTTAATGCATACGTTGGAGCAACTTTTTTTTTGTGAAGTCATATTTCAAACAGATACATTTTTTACACTAAAATAGTGCAAAACTATAGTGCATACATTGGAGATGCTCTTATTACAAAGGTAGTAATATCATGGAATATTTGTAGTTCTTACATCATAATATTATTATTATTATTATTTTTTTTTTTGGTTGTTTAAAAAAAATTGTCATACTGCTAAAAGTAAGTAGAAGTTAAAATTGTTTAAGTTTATTTACCCTTAATTAATGTTATTATTTACAAAATTGAATAAAAGCATTATTTAATTATCAAAATCTTTTTGTGTTGCTTTTGAAAAATTTAAAGCAATAATAAATGGTTAAAATGGTTAGAAATGGACATCAGCTTCTAGTAGATCAAATGGGGATAGTAATTTGTCATATACAGATTACTTGATATATGTGAAAAAGATATTCGATAACGCAACGTTAAAGTACAAAACTGCAAATGGCTGTAAGCCCAAATTATGCCTTTTTAACATAGAAAGGCATCCATAACAAATTCTTTAAGTGCAAATTTGTTCTTTTCAAATTCGTTCATATTTGGGCAGAAAATTTTGTAAAAAAAAAAGAAGGAAAAGAAAAAAAAAATCTCTCTTTTTTCTTTTCTATTTGACAAACACTAAATAATTTTTCTATTTTCTTTGGCTTTCTTTCTTCCAAAAAAAAAAATAAAAAAAAAAATACAACTCGATGACTCGTCCAAAAGTGCACTAATAACATAAAGCTATACGGATAATAATTTGTCACATATAGATCATCTGTTTTACATTAAAACATTCTGGTCTTTAAGTATTACAAAGGCATAAAGCTAAGTTTTATTTTTACAAACAACATCAGTAATGTTTTAGTCCCATAAGAGCACTTGATACCTAATCTTATAAATACCCAATTATAAGGCTCAGCGCCAAATTCACCAGCCAAGTTACAAGGATTTTTTATTTATTATTATTTTTTAAATTTTTTATTATTATTGTTTTTAAACTTTTTTTGTGTTTTATTTTAAAAAACTGTGAGCGTGTTCTATAACTTAAGTGGTGGAAGGAATATATATTTATATTAAGTTATAGGTTCTGAGCTATAAAAATGTCTCGAATAATGCTCTATAGGGGTGAGCATCGGGTCAATACTGACCCGACCCTACCCGAACCGAGAAATCCCAAAAACGAATTTCGGGGAAAACCTAAACCGAATACCGAACCGAAATTACTCAGTTTTACTCGGTTCGGTTCGGGACAAGTCGGTTTCGGTCGGTTTTAGTTGTTTTTCCTCGGATTTTGGCCCGAACCGAGGAATCCCGAAACCGATTTTCGGGGAAACCTAAACCGAATACCGAACCGAGTATAGTGGGTTCGGTTTCGGTTCACTCGGTTTGGGCCGGTTTTTCAGGACGAGTCGGTGTAAGCCCAAAATTAATACAAGAGTGGGCTCACGGAAATGGACTCCCCAAACAATTCTCACATCCATCATCATCATCCCCCAATCGATCACACACACACACACAAACACACACTATTGTGTGACAAAAGCAGCCACCGAGTCCAACTCGTATCAACTCACCGGAGAGATCAACTCGTGTATGATTCCACTACGATTGAATTGATTATTATTTGGGGGGGGGGGGGAGAGTATTTATTAAAACTGCTTATTTGCGAATTGCCTTTCGAAAGCTGTTTTAACTGTGTTGTTGTTTGTGATGAGTGACATAATTAGCTTATTTAGGGGGGGGGGGGGGGGAGTAGTTATTAAAACTGCTTATTTGCGAATTGCCTTTCGATAAGCTGTTTTAACTGTGTTTGTTTGTTTGTGAGTGAGTGACATAATTAGCTTATTTAGGGGGGGGGGGGGGGGAGTAGTTATTAAAACTGCTTATTTGCGAATTGCCTTTCGATAAGCTGTTTTAACTGTGTTTGTTTGTTTGTGAGTGAGTGACATAATTAGCTTATTTAGGGGGGGGGGGGGGGAGTAGTTATTAAAACTGCTTATTTGCGAATTGCCTTTCGATAAGCTGTTTTAACTGTGTTTGTTTGTTTGTGAGTGAGTGACATAATTAGCTTATTTAGGGGGGGGGGGGGGGGGAGTAGTTATTAAAACTGCTTATTTGCGAATTGCCTTTCGATAAGCTGTTTTAACTGTGTTTGTTTGTTTGTGAGTGAGTGACATAATTAGCTTATTTAGGGGGGGGGGGGGGGGGGGGAGTAGTTATTAAAACTGCTTATTTGCGAATTGCCTTTCGATAAGCTGTTTTAACTGTGTTTGTTTGTTTGTGAGTGAGTGACATAATTAGCTTATTTAGGGGGGGGGGGGGGGGGGAGTAGTTATTAAAACTGCTTATTTGCGAATTGCCTTTCGATAAGCTGTTTTAACTGTGTTTGTTTGTTTTGTGATGAGTGACATAATTAGCTTATTTAGGGGGGGGGGGGGGGGGGGAGTAGTTATTAAAACTGCTTATTTGCGAATTGCCTTTCGATAAGCTGTTTTAACTGTGTTTGTTTGTTTGTGAGTGAGGTGACATAATTAGCTTATTTAGGGGGGGGGGGGGGGGGGGGGAGTAGTTATTAAAACTGCTTATTTGCGAATTGCCTTTCGATAAGCTGTTTTAACTGTGTTTGTTTGTTTGTGAGTGAGTGAGTGACATAATTAGCTTATTTAGGGGGGGGGGGGGGGGGGGGGGAGTAGTTATTAAAACTGCTTATTTGCGAATTGCCTTTCGATAAGCTGTTTTAACTGTGTTTGTTTGTTTGTGAGTGAGTGACATAATTAGCTTATTTAGGGGGGGGGGGGGGAGGGAGTTAATTAAAACTGCTTATTTGCGAATTGCCTTTCGATAAGCTGTTTTAACTGTGTTTGTTTGTTTGTGAGTGAGTGACATAATTAGCTTATTTAGGGGGGGGGGGGGGGGGGGGGGGGGGGTAGTATTAAAACTGCTTATTTGCGAATTGCCTTTCGATAAGCTGTTTTAACTGTGTTTGTTTGTTTGTGAGTGAGTGACATAATTAGCTTATTTAGGGGGGGGGGGGGGGGTAGTAGTTATTAAAACTGCTTATTTGCGAATTGCCTTTCGATAAGCTGTTTTAACTGTGTTTGTTTGTTTGTGAGTGAGTGAGTGACATAATTAGCTTATTTAGGGGGGGGGGGGGGGGGTAGTTATTAAAACTGCTTATTTGCGAATTGCCTTTCGATAAGCTGTTTTAACTGTGTTTGTTTGTTTGTGAGTGAGTGACATAATTAGCTTATTTAGGGGGGGGGGGGGGGGGGGGAGTAGTTATTAAAACTGCTTATTTGCGAATTGCCTTTCGATAAGCTGTTTTAACTGTGTTTGTTTGTTTGTGAGTGAGTGACATAATTAGCTTATTTAGGGGGGGGGGGGGGAGGGGAGTAGTTATTAAAACTGCTTATTTGCGAATTGCCTTTCGATAAGCTGTTTTAACTGTGTTTGTTTGTTTGTGGTGAGTGACATAATTAGCTTATTTAGGGGGGGGGGGGGGGGGGGGGGGGGGAGTAGTTATTAAAATTGCTTATTTGCGAATTGCCTTTCGATAAGCTGTTTTAACTGTGTTTGTTTGTGTGTGAGTGACATAATTAGCTTATTTAGGGGGGGGGGGGGGGGGAGTAGTTATTAAAACTGCTTATTTGCGAATTGCGTTTCCATAAGCTGTTTTAACTGTGTTTGTTTGTTTTTTTGTTTGTGAGTGACATAATTAGCTTATTTAAGAGAGGGGGGGGGGGGGGGGGGGGGGGGGGGGGGGGGTTCCGGGGTTCACGGTAACCCGGTGGATGTTTGTCACCTAGTGTAAATTTTCGTTAAAAATCACAGTTTTTGTGAAATGAATCTGGTCCCGAAATTTTGTGTCACGTAAATACATGTCTTGTTTAATCGGTTCAAAGCAAATACGTATCTTATTAATTTGTTTGCTTGGAGTCCTGGGTCCACCCCTGCAACCTGGGGAATTGCCCTAGTGGTATCACTCCCCACCGCAAAACGTCTAGTTGTACCAAGTGTATATCATATTCTGCATATTTCAACTCTGAAGTGTAACTTATAGGCTTATAGCGGTTTCATATATAGATACTTTTGGTTATCTAGGACTCAAATCCTTTAAGAATTGATCACTTAGTTCAGGCGTTACTTCTCGTGTATTCGTTTCTTAAACATTTTGATACATTAGATGCCATACACGGACTGTCATTTTCGTGCCGCTACTTTTTTCAGAAACTTTGGTAAATAGTATGTTTCGTGTAGTGTACATGTTTCTTTACATGCACAACCTTGTGTATCAGTGTATGGTATGTTAGGTCCTTACATGCTGGAAAACAGTGCGTACGTTTATTTGCTAATAAGTATTATTTTTCTCTATATATCTACAGCATACCATAAAGAAAGATGGGGATCATAGAGAGGATCAAAGAGATTGAAGC
The DNA here is from genome assembly GCA_021014915.2 of Artemisia tridentata subsp. tridentata. Taxonomy (NCBI): domain Eukaryota; kingdom Viridiplantae; phylum Streptophyta; class Magnoliopsida; order Asterales; family Asteraceae; genus Artemisia; species Artemisia tridentata. Next base: position 354,687,210 of record CP139502.1, on the reverse strand, counting down.
CGAGATGGCTCGGACCCAAAAAAATAAAGCAACAGGTTACTAACGAAATGCTTGCTTATTGTTTTTGCTCTTACAACTTACAAACTAGTTGCACTTTTAATCTTGGTTTAGACACATTTCGAGTTTTAAGGGTTTTTTGCTTCTTCACCTTGTATAGTATATTTCTGTCAATGATGCGTCATCTTTTATTTGAAGATAATTTCACAAGAAAGTAGCTAATTTTGTCTCTTTTGAAACGCAGAGTATCATTTGGGACAGCTTAAGGCTAAGATAGCCAAGCTAAGGACACAGCTACTTGAGCCACCAAAAGTAAGCGATTGATATGATTTCTCACTGTACTTGCTTGCTATACTGTATTTATTGTCTTTTCATGTGCGTAGTTGAATGTGATTATTAAGAGGTAAAGTGTCGTATTGTTTTTCATGATTAACAGGGTTCTAGTGGAGCTGGAGAGGGTTTTGAGGTTACAAAATATGGCCACGGTCGTGTTGCACTTATAGGATTTCCCAGGTCTGTTACCAGGACTGAATTTAATAATACAAACTGAAACCAAGTTTATAGTCAACTGTGATTTTAGATATGGTGGTGGGGTAGTTGCTTTATAAGGTCTTGCTTTTTTGTTAAATGTAGAGCTGAACTAAAGCAAAATATGATATCATTAACTTAATTCTCGGTGTTGTGGTTTATTGCTTTTTACAGTGTGGGAAAGTCAACACTGTTAACCATGTTGACCGGAACTCAATCAGAAGCTGCAGCGTACGAGTTTACAACTCTTACCTGTATTCCTGGAATTATTCACTACAATGGTACTAAAATTCAATTGCTTGATCTTCCTGGAATCATTGAAGGAGCTTCCGAGGGCAAGGGGCGTGGTAGGCAGGTGAGACCATTATTTGCTTAATAAGAGTGATATACCCTTGTGGCTATGGTTAAGAGTCTAATTTCCTTATACCTAAAAATAAATACGATTTTATTTAAACAAAATTACCACCCACCCTATTCAAACCCATGGTATTATCGAGATTTACAGAACTTTTATTACTAGTTGGCATCTGATAATTTGTTATGAAACATAATTAGTTTTAGTTACTGAATGCATGAAGTCTCTTTACCCTCGGGTAGGGGTGAGACTGTCGAAATCATACCTCCCCCATGCCCCGCTCCGGCGGGGATTGGGTATTGTTGTTGTTACTGAATTCATGAATTCTTATATCTTATTTAATAATAAGTTGAAAACGGAAAATACGAAGATTTGGTCCAAGTTTTCTTTTAAATGATAGTTGGAAGTTACTCTATAAAGGTGTCACATGGTCTACTAGATCCATCTTTGCTAATGTACATCATTCTTTTCAACTCAGGTTATTGCAGTCTCAAAGTCTTCAGACATTGTGTTGATGGTTCTTGATGCGTCAAAAGTAAGTCCTCTGACTGTGACATGAAACTTTGTTTAGCCATCTCTCTTGGTTAAGCTATGATCTGGGTCATCTGGTAACTATATATAATACTATCTGATTTTGAAATACAAGTGATGTGATTACCTATTGTCCCAATGCATTTAGGTGGTGTTTGGTTTGATGGCAGGGGTTTGATAGTGTTTAGGTATGTTTGGTTTAAGGGCTCAAGTTTGAGGGAATGGGTCTGATACCTATATAGCAGAAAATCCTCCTTACCTGTCTAAAGGGTTGGGTTTAGAAATTTAACACTTAATTTCATTCCATCATGCTATCAAATCTATACTCATAGTGCTACCTGACTCGTTATTATTCCATCGTCCTTTCTCTCATTGGAGAACTCTAGAATGTTGATGAAAAGGAAATATATGAAGAAGTGAAGAGGAAGAAAAGAAAATAAAAATAAAAATGGAAGAATAAATATCTTGTGATATAATACTGTAAAGAATAAGGTCAAAGATATTTTGTTGAAATCTGTCCACTCTTATGAATTTTAACAAAATTTTCAGAGTGAAGGGCATCGACAGATATTGACAAAGGAGCTGGAAGCTGTTGGCTTGCGCTTAAACAAGAAACCACCACAGGTAATCTTTCAGACCATTGATCCGTTCGTTCTTATTTTTTTCATTTTTTATGCCACTTATGAGCATCTGATAGTTAATCTCCATCATTTTTATTTAACTTGTTGAATCTGTAATGGCAGATATACTTCAAAAAGAAAAAAACTGGGGGTATTTCTTTTAACACTACCGTGCAATTGACTCATATCGATGAAAAGCTTTGCTACCAAATTCTACATGAATACAAGATTCACAATGCAGAGGTAATCTTAAGTCTTAGCTCAGCGTATAGTCTGTATATATAACTTAAGGCACATTTATTATGTTATCCTATTTCCGTATTTTCTTTCTTTGCAGTTGTTATTTCGCGAGGATGCCACTGTGGATGATCTGATTGATGTTATTGAGGGAAATCGTAAGTACATGAAGTGTATATATGTCTACAACAAGATAGATGTTGTTGGTATTGACGATGTTGACAAATTGGCACGGCAACCGAACTCAATTGTCATTAGTTGCAACTTGAAGGTTCTTTCCTTTTCAATTGCCATTAGTGTAAATCTAACTTTATCATCCCCTTTTGCATGAAAGTTGCACCAAAATCTGACTTTTAATCCGATTATTTTGACAGCTGAATTTGGATAGATTGCTTGCAAAGATGTGGGAAGCGATGGGGCTAGTCAGGGTTTACACAAAACCACAAGGCCAACAACCTGATTTTGGTGACCCTGTGGTTCTTTCGACTGTATGTCAATTGCCACCGTGTGTTGTGTGTAGTGTTTTATTTTATAGCATTTGTTATCATTGATAGTTGTTTCTTTCCGATTTCAGGATAGAGGTGGGTGCTCTGTAGAGGACTTCTGTAACCAGATACACAGAAGCTTGGTGAAGGAAGTCAAATATGTGTTGGTATGGGGCTCAAGTGCAAGGCATTCCCCCCAGCATTGTGGCCTTAGTCATGTTCTTCAGGACGAGGATGTTGTTCAGATCGTCAAGAAAAAGGTATGATTGCAACACTGCAATGATCAACACTAGAGGTTGCAAAGTGGGCTGCCGGGTTGGTTTGTTTACGACCTGTTTTGCATGAAATAGTTTCTGCCCAATTTTATTAAGAATAAATACTTGAATGGTGCCAAATACGATCAATAAAGTTATATTATTAAAATAAATAATCTAATTGAAAATAAAATAAAAAAAAATAGGTTCTATTCATTGAAAATACACTTTGATGCCTTTTTACCTATTTGACTCGTTTCCCTTTTAGCTACATTTTGTGTACATTTTTTACCCTTTCATAAGTAAATGCGGAAAGATCACTCGACACCCTTGCCACATGCACGCTAACACCAATGGGGGTGGTGAAGGGGATGACTTTGCTGAGGTTTCATGCCTCAGCAGGGGAAAAAATAAAGTTATAGAGCCATTAACATGCATATAACATCAACTATAGCAATTTTTGAAGTTACTTGTTACTACTATTGTGGTTGAAACAATTTATATGTTTGATGATTTTGCACCCAACAGGAGAAGGAAGGTGAAGGAAGAGGTCGGTTTAAGACGCATACAACTGGCCCTGATCGAATAGCTGATAGAGTTAAGAAGGCTCCTTTGAAGAATTAGAGTCAAGTGGCCACGTCTAGTTGGCGGCTAGTTGGCTTCACGGTTTTTCTAGTTATTGGAAGCTGGTATTATGCAGATGAAAAATATTAAATTTTGAGAGCATTTTCATGTTACCAGATGTTTATTTACTACATGGAAGCTTAAATGAATTGTTTTTGTATTGTTTGAATTGAGCATAGCTAATGTATTACTCGATAACTGTGTTGTGATGTAGAATGGAGGAAACTATGTTGGTATTTGGATGTCGTTCTTGTTTTTATAAAGTTTTTACCTGTGATCTTTATGACAGTGTAATGATTCTTGCTTTGTGTCGGTATTCGTAATCTTAGTTAATTGACTTGTAAGCGATGGGGTGAGACGACGACAATGAAGGGGAATTGAGAAGTGAGAAGTGAAGTCAGAACAAAAATCTGTCGTCGCTCAAGAAAGGGGCTTCATTTGGTGAAGTTAGATGTACTAACATGAGAATGATTTGGTAAAAAGTTAAAATGGGTCACATTTAGAGTTACGGGCAAAATGGGTTGGTGGGATCGGCTTGTCGGTTCAATGTTTATGGATTCTATAATGGGATGGAACCGAGTGGGTGTCGCTCCATGATGGACCTGGTAACTGCAATAGTAATTTACTTCGCATGCTGGATATTACGGCTAAAACGACCATCAAGTCATATGAAAAGCATGCAACAAACTAAGGTTTGTTCAGTGGACTTGTTACAGTCAAATATTAACTCTTATCATAGGATGGGAGTCACATCACCTAGTTGTATTCAATGAACTTACTATAGTCAAAGATTCTTATCATAGGATGGGAGTCACATCACCTATTTTTTCCAAATAGATAACTGAAGACTTAAAAGGACACCTAAAGAACTTGATAAAAAGCCAGAAAATAACATAAGTTTTCAAGATCAACAGAGCCCAGAAATGTCATCATCATCTCCTGAAAAAAGCTCATGGGGTGCCAATATCACTCAGACAGTAAGTTTTCATAACAAGAGGCAATTTTCACTTTTTTGACATACAAGTCTCTGAGTTCTTTTATAACTTTATTGCATAAATTTTATACTTGAGGGTGTTTGGGATTGCATATTATAAGTGCTTGTGTTTTTTTACTTCTATTCTTATAAAAGAAGCATTTAAGTAAGGACATGGGTAGGTACCAGGTAGGTGCTTATTTTAAAGTTCTTTATAAGCTATATGTTAGTACAAGCTGAAATTACGCAATTCTAAACACCCTTTATAGTTATAATAAGGGTAATGATAATCCCTTTTCATTTTGCGTGGTAACTAGTCAAACCGGCTTAGACCTCTTTTTCGCAAATGGATCACTCTAACTTACCACAGTATGGCAACAAGTCCATGTAAGCTGTGTAGCCTACATGACATTCATGTCAGTAGTAACTGATTACAAGGGGCGAAAAAAAGATTGTATTCATGTGAAAAATATGTAAAAGAAGTTTAAGAACTTACATGTGAAAGAAGGTAAAAAAACAAGCAATTTCTGTTACAACTGCATTAAATTATTAATTTTGTTATAATGATCTTGAATTTTGGTGGTATTTTCAAGAAACTATTCAAGATTGGTCTATGCCAGTTAACGGTAAGTCCAGAGAAGAAAACGAACCTGGCCTCTGCTAAAAAATCTATTGAATTTGCAGCCAAACAAGGTGCAGCTCTTGTTGTTTTACCTGTGAGTTAACTAAACCAACCCCGTTTAATATCTTTCATTTTCCGAATAATTAATGAAGACAAATACTGTTGTATCATGATAATGATCTAAAAGATGTGATGTGTCGTTGATTTTGTGATTAGGAAATGTGGAATTGCCCTTGCTCGAGCGATTACTTCAGAAAATTTGCTGAAGATTTCAAGGATAAGCATGGCTCCCCGTCATTTTCCATGTTATCCGAACTTGCTTATATCCACAGCATCACAATAGTAGGTGGATCAGTACCTGAACTCGATAATAATCGTTTATACAATACTTGCTGTGTGTTTGGCCCAAACGGGAAGTTACTAGGAAAGCATAGGAAGGTAAAAACTTCAGTGATGAGTTTAAAACGTAAAATCACCGAGCTTATATGAAAAGGTGAATTGTTACTTGCAGCTTCATCTTTTTGACATTGTAAATACTGCCCCGGGAGAGCTATGTTTCAAAGAATCGGATTCTTTTGCAGCAGGAAATAAACCGACAGTTGTAGACACAGGTATGTTTCATGTGGCTATTGTCTAGTGCAGAAGTTATTACGCTGTTCAAAGGCTGCATCTTTATCGAAGATAGTAATAGTAGTAGTTTTGAAGTCAATTATTTTGGATCGCGAAGTTGACTTTCGTTCATAGTTGCTTAAATTTAAAGTTAATATTGTTCAATATTATGAATGTAACAGATATGTGTCGTATTGGGATTGGAATTTGTCATGACATTCGGTTTCCGGAGCTGGCAATGTTGTACCAAGCAAGAGGTGTATTCTTTATTCACTCAAACTCCATTTCTAATCTGATGCATTACTTGTTTTTTGATCATTTGATATCAACTTCAGGTGTTGAGTTGATATGCTACCCAAGTGCATTTAATATAACCACAGGATCAATGCTTTGGGAGCTCGAACAACAAGCAAGGCATGTACATTATAGCAAAACACCTTACACTTAATTTAGCCCCAAAAAATGGGATTGGTGCAATACTGCAATGTGGTAAAAAAGATGATTTGTAACGGTTTCTCGTTTCTTTTAATATTTCAGGGCAATTGATAACCAGGTAATCACACGCTCTAGGCACGTATTATCTGCACTTAATGGAATACTAAGCCATGTTATTTTCACGTTTGCTCAAAGATCTATATAGCAACTTGCTCACCATCGCGAAACTCCAGTGGTTCCTACGAGATATGGGGCCATTCTACTCTAGTTGCTCCGGTAATATGCATTTAACTTTAAACACTCGTTTTCTAGTCTCCATTTGAGCAAATATGAGATTAGAGGCCTTCTTTAAAATGGCAAAAAATAATGTATAAACAGTTACAAATGGAAACCTTCTTCATATATACAAGTCCAATAATTGAGTTGCTTAAAGTCTACTTGTAATGCATGCAATTTCGATCATCTGTATCATTTATTCAGAACTTATATCATTGTTGAGATGTTATTGTTTTTGTAATTATTTATATAAGAATCTTTAATCTTTAAAACAAACCAAAATATCAGTTTCAACCCAGTTTGACCCAACCTATATTGACCTGTTACCGACCCATCCATACAATAGTAATTCCTTGGTTCTTATCATTTTATTGCCTATTTTCCAGGGTGGTGAGGTTGTTAGCAAACTAGAACACGTGGAAGGTGTATTGATTGCTGAGATTGACCTTTCCGCAATAAGTCATCAAAGGTGATCTGCATACATACCCTTTTACCATACTCCACATAAAACTTCATATTATCTGATAACGTTTCATACGATCCAGGCAGTGTATCCCATTACAAAAACATAGGCGACATGACATTTACAAGCTTCTTGAGGTAGAGGAGCAAACGCCATGAAAATTACAGATGTAAATACTGCGTGATGCAGAACGAAAATTATGGTCATAATGACTTTTAAGAAGTTCCATAGAAATAGTTGAGAACTCAAGATTGCTCCTGTTGTACTAATTCAATCAAAAGAAGTTGCAATACAGCATAACTTTAGCATGTTTGAAGTAAAATAAACTGCATCACCTGCAAATAAACAAAGTGGGAAAACAGGATGCGAGTCAAGAACAACATTGTTGTGAAATAACATTCTTCCAATTCAAGCAACAGTGACATTAACATGAAAATAGTCTCAATCACTTAAATCTAGTCACGCTCGCTGATGGCAGTGAAGTGCTCGTCAATTTCCTCAGTGGAGAGCACATGAAAAGCTGGATTCTCCTTACGCACACTTGCCCAACAAAACCATAAAGTCCCTCATTATCATACCAACAAACTCAAAAGATATGCGCACACGAGCCTTTGCGCATGCCCCTTACTAGATACAGCCCCAAACAGTCTAAAAAGGCCCGCTCAAAACAAAACCGAGTTAGGCCTAACAGGCTCAATTCAGGCCCATCTTTTAAGGCTTTAAGACCAATCCTTTTAAGCCTGGTCTTACCGTAGGCGATATGATGCAGCCAGAAAGAGAGATAAACTATGGTATTTTATAACAATCAATATTAATACTCAGATGACTATGATCATCTAGTAAAATTTATACAACAACCTTTGATTTTCTTCCTTTTGCAAAATTATTTGAAGGTTCAACCACTCAAAAGCACGATTACCTAAGGGTAAAAGTTAAGACTTGGCTGGTGAAGTTATAAAAAGATAATAATAAACCCGACCATTTAAAGTAGATGGCAAAAAGATGTAACGCTGTATTATTTACTGGGACACACATATCATTTGTCTTCAAGGCTAGCAATACAGCACAATAACATAAATGAACTATATAGCTAGCATATCCGCTACAAATTTAGCAGCTATATATCTCAGAGCGTCCAGCTTCAGCCATAACATTCAACCTACATCAGGTAATAGGACACATTTTTTGCAGGTACCCTAAAAAGGACCATGGCACGTTTTACAGGACATAAGGAGCAGTAGGTATATGATAAAATTTCATGTAGATGATTATTCAAATGCAGGGTCACTGGCAATTTGGTGGGCAGATAATGAAATGCTAAAACACATGTAGAACAGATCGAAGAACAACACACTGGATGGTCAAATTAGATATAGTAAAAGACAAGTCATTATTAATAATGCTTTCCTTTTCACACCTTACAATTTGGTAACAAACACTAGTGTCTACAATTTTATAGCATACACGATGGTTGTATGATCATCAAAATAACAAAAAACTTACTGAATTACACCAAGTTCAGCAACATCAATACACGATCACCCAGTGAGCAAGTAAATATGTATCAAAATCCTAACAACACACTAGTATTACATACAAGAATAATTCAAAGATACAAAACACAAACATCATAATTCAGCTGATATACGACTGAATAATTCAGAAGGTCCCAGCCCTCCTCAAACTCCTTTACCTGCATATTAATTTTTTTTAAGACCAAGAGAATTCATACGGTAAGACATTTTGAAAAAATTGATGAAATAAGAAATCATGTGAAAATGCATACCTTTCATTATCTAACGTCATTTCCCGATGTAAACATGTCTTCTCTTCTTCTTCTTCAAGACCAAACTCTCTGCTGCATCAGCAATTGCATTGAACCATTTCACTTTTCTTGTTGACAACATGTAAGAACCCATCACCAATCCAAGTAGAGTCCCACATCCGTATCCCAACATCACCACTTCCCACGTAAATCCACTTTCCTCCTCATGATGTTCTTCTGCTTCAAGCTGTGGTTTTGTGTGCATTCTCACTGCAATTTTTGGGCAGTGGAAACCCACAGAGCCCCAAATTCCCTGCAAATGAGTTCTCTTGAAATGTGTTGAACTGTGGTCCTTCTGGAATACGCCCCCCGAGATGGTTTTGTGATAGATTTAAGACTTCAAGGCCCTTGATTCCTGCAAGGCTTTGAGGGATATTACCTGTGAGTTGGTTCCAAGAAAGGTCTAATGATTCAATCTCTGATAGCTTACCAAGAGAGTTTGGCATTCGACCATTAAGGCTATTGTGGGACAAGTTTAGCACTTTCAAAGAACTCAAATTTCCGATTATTTCTGGTATCCCCCTTTCGAAATAATTGTTTGATAAATCAATAATAGTTAGGCCAACAAAAAGTCTTGGAATATCTCGATCCACCCCTTTCACCGCAACAACGAATGAGTAATACTTTCCATTACCCATGCCCAAATATTTTGGTGTTGTGCTGTTTTTAACAACATTCTTCATGGAATTGAAATTTTGAAAATATTTTGCAGGGAGTTGACCTACAAACCCATTATGAGATAAGTCAAGAACTCGAAGACTTGGAAAGGGAGAATCAACAGTTGCAGAGGTTTGAATGTGTCCATGAAAGTTGTTTGATTTGAGGACAAGAACCTGCAAATTTGGAAGAGCTCCTAACCAACCAGGAAATGTGCCATTCAAATGGTTTTTTCCAAAATCAACTACTTTCAAGGATTGACATTTGGTCAAGGAACTTGGCAACTCACCTTCTAACTTATTTCCTTTTAAAATAATCCCTTCTAAATTTCCACAATCCCAGTATATGTTTGGAATCGTTCCTTGAAAGCTATTATTCCCCATATCTATCATAAAAAGAGATGAGCTGATATTTCCAAAGCATTGTGGAATCGATCCACCAAAGCGATTGTTGGACATATCCAAATAAAATAGAAAACTCATGTTGCAAATTGATGGAGGGAATGGCCCCCCAATCAAGTTGGACTGCAGATACAGGGAACTTAATCCATACCATTGAAATTGTGGCAAGCCCGTTATGAAGTTATGCGAGAGATTCAAATAATATAATCGATTGTTACCTCCTATCTCCCCTGCCCAATGAGGAATTTGGCCATGGATTTCGTTGCTAGAGAGATCTAGGTGACGAAGTTGTTTCATGGCTCGAAATGAATACGGAAACACCTTTAGCTTGCAAGAGGCCAAATATAAGTAACGAAACCCAGGGTTGACATAATGATTGGTATTCTTTGTGGTAACAGAGAAACCGCTGTAAGAGAGATGGAGATATTCAAGGTTTGTGAAGCTTGATAACAATGTATCCAACTCCAAGTCACCACTAAAATTATTATATGAAAGGTACAGGTCAGTGAGGTTGGTGAGTTGTCGAAATGTTTGCACATCAATTTGGCCAGCTAACTGATTGTAACTGAGGTATAACTCTTTTAAAGATGGAAGAGCAAACGACTCAAAAGGAACATTTCCACTGAACATGTTACCACTTAGAAAGAGAACTTCTAAAGAGGGGGAAGTAAACAGCCAAGATGGCAATGTCCCATTAAGTCTGTTAACTCCCAAATTAAGATAAGTAAGGTGTGTGAGGTTGAAGAGGGAGCTGTCAGGATGAATTGTACCTTGTAGCATTCCGCAAAAGAGATTGAGACCGATGACGTCACCGGTGGAGCTGTCGCAACTAACTCCATCCCAGTTGCAACAATCTACACTTGTGTTCCAGCTCATCATTTTTGGACGATAATCAAAACGACCAGAACAGTCATCGTTTGGGTAATTGATGGAGGAAAGGTTATGTTTAAAGAGAAGCAAAGCTTCACTCTGTTTTGCAGGGCATTTTTTAACTAAGGAAGCAGGAGATGCAAAAACGGTGAAAAAAGAGAGAAAGAAAAAGATAATAAACAATTTTGAATTAGTCATTGTGTTTCACAAGTATATGAAAATGTGTTTGGTCTTTAGCTTCATTTATAGACGAATCATTGGACTGTACAAGTCTATCAAAAGGATCCTTCAACGAAAATCATGAAAAAGAAATGAATCCTTCAACGAAATTCATGAAAAAAGAAATGGACTAAATGAAAAGAAAAAGTGGTGAAAATAAAAGAAAAAGGGCATTTTTTAACTAGGTGACTTTAGAAATTGAGACCTTTAAAAGTTTTGTATAGAAGAAAATTAGGACATACCTTAGAACTAGCTAGGAAAAAGAATCCATGGTTATTTTATCCTCAATGCTTTATTTTTATAAAAAGTTTTTTTGCCCCTCCACTTCTGTATTTCCAATCTGATTCATACGATAAAATAATTTGTACACTTTCACAAAAGCCGTACAAATATTTGGCAACCTATGTATACGGTATTAGAAGATAAAATAAATTAATGCTACTAAATCTAAATATGATTTTTGAGGTAAACCAAATTTTTTATCTTGTAAAAGGGTTTGAGCCCGCTGTCACACATACATAATTAGATAAATGTATAACTTTGTAATATCGATACAATTATATATTGATTTTCGCCACGAAAAAAATAAGACCCAATTGTAAATACTTTCACTATTATTTGATTTATATTTAATGTTAAGATTTTTTTTTTTTTTTTTTTTTTATTTTTTTTTTTTTTTTTTTTTTTTTTTTTAATGCAATCACCTTAAATGAATCCGACCCAACCCAATATACAATTTGTTGACCTATTGATTTTTTTCTATACAATCTTAAGGAACCATTTTAGTTTTTCGGTTGGATTCGCCACTGTTTACGTCCCAATTATAGGATGGTTAGGAAGTAAAGTATATGAAATGACTAATTTGTCCTTTATCTCTTCTATTAATATTGTCATTTACTAAAGAAATAGTAGCATACTCGGGGAGGACGTATTTTTCAAAGATATGAAAACGAAAACAAAATATAGTACCATGTTTGCAACAAATCTCCAATGTGTTTATCAAAGAGCCCTGAACTAAACACAACATGTCACTGTTCAATCGATGACTTCCATTGATAATATATTATTTATCAACCTCATCATTTACATCCAAATAAACTCAAATTGAGATCAAAGAAGTATATTTATATTTTTATTTCTATTAGCTTTTGTACAAATCAATTCATTGAACACTTACCGAGCATGTTAATAATGCTTCATCAAACACATGATAACTAAAGCTAAACATCAACTAACTGGATTAATCAAACCATATTACTAAAAAAATAACCTTCTGTTTGAAACTTAGGCAACCTTAATCCAAACTTCGAATCCCAGAAAACTATAATAATGTTGAATTAGTTTAAAATTACTTATAATTAATCCATTAAACATAATCCATTTTGTATAGCTTGATTTTCGGTAGTTATTGATGTCTAACAACTAAAAAAAATATATAGATTGAATTATACCTTGTAGAGTTACTGCAAAGTTAAAATCCTACAGGATCGGGTTTTGAAGGCGGGTTTTGGGAAAGTGGCAATTTCTTGATCTTCCTTGATTTTTGGTTGCTATTGAAGGCGGGTTTTGGGAAAGTGGCAATTTGTCTAAAAAACTTGAAGTCACAATTTCGGTTATAAATTTAAGTCAAACGTAATAGGTTGAATATAATAGATGAGGTGGCATTTATGAGGTGGCATTAGTGAGGTGACTTTATTTACCACGTGGCTTTAATGAGTTGTCAGAAATTTCAAAAAAAGATTCGTTTATTATATATATAGATATAGATAGATAGAGGCATGTAGGGTTTAGAGAAACCGCTTGCAAGAGGCCAAATATAATTCACTAAAACCAGGGTTGACATAATGATTGGTATTCTTTGTGGTAACAGAGAAACCGCTGTAAGAGAGATGGAGATATTCAAGGTTTGTGAAGCTTGATAACAATGTATCCAACTCCAAGTCACCACTAAAATTATTATATGAAAGGTACAGGTCAGTGAGGTTGGTGAGTTGTCGAAATGTTTGCACATCAATTTGGCCAGCTAATTGATTGCGACTGAGGTATAACTCTTTTAAAGATGGAAGAGCAAACGACTCAAAAGGAACATTTCCACTGAACATGTTATAACCTAGATCGAGAACTTCTAAAGAGGGGGAAGTAAACAGCCAAGATGGCAATGTCCCATTAAGTCTGTTAACTCCTAAATTAAGATAAGTAAGGTGTGTGAGGTTGAAGAGGGAGCTGTCAGGATGAATTGTACCTTGTAGCATTCCGCAACCTAGATCGAGACCGATGACGTCACTGGTGGAGTTGTCGCAACTAACTCCATCCCAGTTGCAACAATCTACACTTGTGTTCCAGCTCATCATTTTTGGATGATAATCAGAAAGACCAGAACAGTAATCATTTGGGTAATTGATGGAGGAAAGGTTATGTTTAAAGAGAAGCAAAGCTTCACTCTGTTTTTCAGGGCATTTATGACTCCTATTTAAAGAAGCGGTAGGAGCAAAAGTGGTGAAAATAAAGAAAAGGAAAAAGACACTGATTGGTTTTGAATAACCCATAGTGTTTTCTATTTAATTGCTATAAATATTCATACTTGCTGCTACACATATTTATACTAACACTGGTGTCACAAGAATATGATCGGAATATGTATGTGGTCTAGTTTCATTTATAAACGTATCAATTGGGTTGTGCAAGTCTATCAAAATTGATAGGCTATAAACTTTAATTTCTTGTCCATTTATACACAATTCTAACTTTTGATTGCGATATAAAAGAATCTTTCAATGAAAAGTATGTAGTCCACAATAATCTTTGAACACTAAAGGAAAACAATTTTTGGATGATTCATTAGAACGAAATCTAAATCAAACCAATAGAAGAACTCAATTTAGCCTATTTGTAAAAAAAGAGTATTTCTATAGGTCAATAAAAGTCAACACTGAATTAATTGTGGTCAAACATATAATTGAATAATTAAAATCTTATTAAATAAACAAAAAAATATATGACTTTCGGTGATGATGTTTTCAAATTTTAGACTTAAGTGTAAAAGAGTTATATTTTATTATTTCATACAATTTATAATTAAAACCCTACACTTTTGAAATGAGTTAATCTTAAATATAATTTTATGAACGTGATTGTAAAATAACACAAGTATTTTAAACTTAAGAAAAACGTCATTTCTTGTTATATCATTGTTATTTTTATTAAATTGATCGTATCATCGTAATATTAAAAGCTTCTTAAACATTCGGGTTATATATATTAGCTTGAGCATGTGTTATTAAACGAGGATTTGAAGCCCGAGCGTTGCAGCGGGACATCTGTATACGATAGTAATGTATGCAGCGGAAGTGCAACTATTTTGCGATACAATGCTGCAACCAAGATCGATTAAAACACCCCTAACATTATAGTTTTTCAGAAGCCCCAAGCAAATTGTTATTGTAACTTAGATACATGTGTAATCTCGAAGCTTAGGTACAATTGGAAGATAGGTCTATTTTGATTAAATTAAATCCCAAATGAGCGACAATAAAGGAAAGAGCAAATAAAGCAAACATAGCAGGATACCAAAAAATATAACTGCACGCATAAACAATACAAAACCAACATTTTTTCTCATATGAATTTAATAAATTGTGTCTAAATCACTATCTTAGTTTTGTTACAACATAACAACGGCTGTGAAGCAATATATTTCTTTATTCATGTGCGCAATACATACAAAACCAATTAGCTTAGTAGGCTTGAAACAAATATAACAAAATAATAAAGCAAAGAACATAATATATATATAAGAGTTACGATACCCCACAAACTTTTATAAACAAAGACAAAATTACATAATACAATACGCTTCAAATGGACATGCCCATAGAAGCAAATGTGACATTCACAACATAAACTTTGGGAAAAAAGCTAAAAATGAAATAAGATACAAATGACTAAAACTAAAAACAATGACATGAATTCAATGGGATACACGATATATTCTTTGTTGTGTTCATCAAAAAGTCCATCTCTTGCATTCTGAAGCCCAAACAAATGAACAATTCTTAGCGCCGTACAATTCAGTCCGGTACATTAAGTAGTAAATACCATACCAAACAACTCTCTTAGTCACATACTTATGTGGAGTAACTTGTGAAACTTGAGGGTGTGTTTTGATTTCTTATGCTGACTTTTTCATTCCAAATACTATCTCAGTTTGACCATATACTTCGATTAATAAAAATAGAAATGGGGGGTAGCCAAGCCGTAAGGCAATGGGTTTTGGTCTCGCTATTCGGAGGTTCGAATCTTTCTGTCCCATAGCATATCCATTGTATTCAACAAGTTTCTGTTTCAAGGTCTGGATAGACTTTTTAATTCTTTGCGGAAATCTTTCGGTTGACAATTCTACAATTGTTTATAGAAGGATTTCAACTTAATATTCTTCTCTAATTGTACAGAATTCCCAACTTCAATAATGGACAAAAACTTAAGTTGCTTAAATTTGAATCTTTGTGTAGATTTCAAACAAAAACTTAACACAATGATCTTTGGGGGTTCTTGTAACACCCCGTGCCCGCTTTGACCAAAAACTTTGACTTTTTATGCGGAAACGCTTGACCTTACCGGACTCATACAAATTCTTCCTTTAATAACCAGAACTCATAACTTTTAACCCTTTAAAATACTTGCGAGAACCTATACTCAAACACCTTTCAAAACATTTCACATTCAACTTTATAACACAACCTGACAATCCTTCTGACCAACGATACGCCGCATCCCTTCGAGGGATACGCCGTATCAGACCATGCGCCGTATCCACCCTAGGTGATACGCCGCATTACCTTGAACTTATGATACGCTGCATCTGATGTAGTAGATACGCCGTATCTACCTTAAACTTCTGATGCGCCGCATCTATATATTAGATACGCCGCATCTACCAAATTACACAGAACATCAGCAGGAAAACCTGCAGAAGCTTAAACACACCATTTACACAACAAACCACTTATACCACTTTCGTTTAACATCAAACTTCCCATAAATCATTCATTTAACATATCAAACTAGAATACACGACAATTAACCCGTTTGACTCCAAAATGGGTACGAATAACTCAATCCAAACACTCCTTTAACTTTACTCGTTTACACATAAAACATACTTAGACTCGTCAAATGACTTCCAAATCGTTGCACAATACTTGACATACACTTTGACACTTGCAAACACATTACAAATCATTAAAAGACCAACGGGGGTACAAACTTGACATTGAGCTCGGTATTCTACCTAGCTCTACTTTCTCTTACCAATTCCTTCTACCAATCGCATATCCATCACTAATCCTTATCCAAGCCTTCGCCTCAATACTTTCGCCTACAAAACATTAAACACTTAAACCGTAAGCATGAATGCTTAGTAAGTAAAGCGGACATAATATATCATTATACTTCATTCAACACATTACATATTACACAACCGTCAATCCACAACATTGAGCATAACCACATACCTTAATTTCTTAGGCCATCACCATCCCTCTTTCCTTAAGTCACTCTTAACTAACACATCCACTAGTCCTATATCCTCTTACACAAGTCTACCATTATGCTAAACAACCAACATCTTAACACATTAGCCACATAACACCTAATGTATGGAAATCATTATAACTTTACATTATACCGGTTTACTTACCTTAATCCAAGCTACATCATCACAAGGACATCATCATCATCATACTCTTTCATCATCATCATCATCCCATAAGCATCCTAAAGCACATAATCATACATAACATATAATACATAATCATTAACTAAGATCATGGTTAATACAACCATAACTAACCTCTAAACACTTCTAATCATCATATAATCATATATTGATTATATGATAGCTAATCCCATCATTTACCAACTTAAACCCATTAAAAACTCATCACATAATCATCATTACTTCTTTATTATCTTAAAACACCATTTACCCTTTAATCCCAAGCTAGGGTTTACAAACCCTAGATTCTTAATCATCAAATAAACACTAATTAAACAACATTACTTACTTGATAACCATGCTAGGACAAGCTATAGACTTCACTCTTGAATTATTACCAATAAACCATCATCATCTCATCATCTTCTCCCATCTTTCTCCTTTGGCTCGACATTTACAGGAAACACACTCTCCTTTACAGGAGAGTGTGGTATCTTATAGATAAATGGAGAAACTTCTAGCTACAAGGGCAATTCTGTCATTTCTGCTTATTTAAGGTCGATGCGCCGCATCTCTCTTTATAGATGCGCCGCATCAATAATACGCCGTATCTCTTTCCCCAATACGGCGCATGGACAATAATAGGTCGGTTCTACTTCCCATTCTACAATGCGCCGCATGTCACTTCCTAGATGCGCCGCATCTAGGCCTCATCAGGAAACCATATATCCTTAGTCAACCATACTTAGGCTCGGGTCAACTTTCATCTAGGGTGGGGTCCCACTACCCGGGGAACGGGTCTAACAATTCTACCCCCTTATTTAGATTTCGTCCCCAAAATCTCTCGTCCATTTCTATCCAACACTAATTTACCTTATCTCCCTTCTTAGCACTTTCCATTCTTCATCCCCCTTTTTAATTGCTCGATCTAAGTGATCTTACCATTCTAAGTCCACTATACGTACATCATATCCCTAGCTTATTTCATTTCTAGCTTACTTCTCCATTCTTTCATTTCTTTTTCAACCATTATGTCGTTCGAAGCATAATCCTAGCCACGAATGCATACCATTTAACATCCCTACGTCTATCACATACCTTTCCAACTAATTCCATTTAACTTTTTCGTCAAGGACTATGTGTCACTTGAACATTACATACCCCTTTTTACTTCTTATAAGTCGGTCATTTGTTAACTTTCTACTTTTATCACAACCTTACCACTAACTCATTGACATTTTACTATACGTTACATTTGCCTTTACTTTTCTTCTCAAGGTTTCATAGAACTTTTAAATCCATATTAGCGTTTATTAGCATTCATTATCTCACATTTTCTCCAATTCATATTGCAACAAGCATCTCATTTCATACTTTAATCGTTTTAACTCATATTTAAACACCTAAGTCCTATACTTCACTTGACGTTTCCCACCTAGGGCCGTCATTCCACTCATTGTCTATCCACCTATCTTAGCTCCTCATGACTTCTAATCCCCCTAGACTACTTCTTCTACCCTTCCACTCTACTCATGCCATATCGGGAACACATAAGCCCACTTATTCGTACTTCCTCATTTACATGGAGAGGCGTCCCAAACGATGTAAATCAAGAAATACAAACTCATGGTTCGGTGATTTACGACTTCTTCATTCAAATGAAAAGGCGTCCCAATCCATTTAAATAAAGAAACCATAAACCATCCTACTTATACACTTCCGACATAACACTCGCATTACTATTTCTTGCTTTAATTTTTTTTTTCATTTCCTAGCTTGGATCCACTTTACTTTAACATTTTTCCCCAGAGGGAATATTACACATGCCAAGGATGTAGGCAATATTTGCCGGTGAAGGCAATACGTTTTATCCCGAAGGATCATTAACACATCCCGAAGGATTCTTTACATTCATTGACTTGGTCATCCCAAAGGATACCACCTTTAACATCCATCCCGAAGGATCATTAACATTCAAACTTTATCACTTTCACACTATCACATTGGATCCAAGCTATTAACATTTAACATACGCATACTATTCCATTCATTTTATTTTGTGAACGCAAACTCATAGTGCATATGAACTTGCTTATTATAATTACACACTTCTATGTGTTTATCATCTTACATTCTAAATTCGCTTTAGTCATTTTCATCCTCTTACTTTTCCCTTAAGTCCACCCGACTCTTTTCACTTTTAAACCTTGCATAGGTTAACTTATATTCGTTCGTTAGCATCATTCGTTCTTCTTTCGCGTTTTAGTTACTCACACATTTTCTACATCGTTACATTTTTCACTCTAGCTTACATTCTTTACCCCGTGCTAGCCATTTCCATCTTTTTACATCACACGTTAGTATACTCACAAGTCTTTACACATATCGTTTTCTGCAACACATGCTTTCATTATAATAATTACTGCTAATCGCCTTAGCCGTAATATAATGATTTTAAGTCAATCACTTTAACTTTATACATACTCATTTCGTTCTTGTTCTTTTGCCTTGACTTATCTTATCTTAGTTATTTATGCATTTAAGCATTATCATTCGATTTCATCAATTACGTTCTATTATGTCATTTATCCTCATTATCTTACGTACCCTTAGCCCGTCTCTATATTACCTTAACGTCATTCATTAGACATGTATATGTGTAACAAGACCATATATTGGCTGTTAACATCTTACGGGTCATAATCATTACATGTCGTCATTTATTAATCTCATTCTTTACCTTTTGCACCATCCAGCCCTACTTCATTAGTTTCTTAGCTTATCTTATCTTTTCACGTTATAGTTTAGCACATTATAATGTTCCATACTTTAAACATCAACATTTAGATTTACCTATTAGCCTGTCTCTAATACCGAATACCATTTCTATTCTCATTCCATTATCGCTAGGCTAACATACACTTAGGAAATCACAACTAATCACCGACACCGACCAAGGTGTACGGCTAACTAATCACTTTAATATTTCAAGTCCTCCTTGGACTTACATCACATACACATAGCACATAAGGCACATTCATCATTCATCAACTCTGATCCACCTAACATGTCACACTTTCCTTCTTGTAACTTAAACGCTTACCTTACGCATTTCTTACACCTACGTCCAACATTTCTATGAGTGGTTTAAGTCTAGGCAACCTAAAGGAAACCTAATTCACTTAAACCGAAGCTCTGATACCAATTTGTAACACCCCGTGCCCGCTTTGACCAAAAACTTTGACTTTTTATGCGGAAACGCTTGACATTACCGGACTCAAACAAATTCTTCCTTTAATAACCAGAACTCATAACTTTTAACCTTTTAAAATACTTGCGAGAACCTATACTCAAACACCTTTCAAAACATTTCACATTCAACTTTATAACACAACCTGACAATCCTTCTGACCAACGATACGCCGCATCCCTTCGAGGGATACGCCGTATTAGACCATGCGCCGTATCCACCCTAAGTGATACGCCGCATTACCTTGAACTTATGATACGCTGCATCTGATGTAGTAGATACGCCGTATCTACCTTAAACTTCTGATGCGCCGCATCTATATATTAGATACGCCGCATCTACCAAATTACACAGAACATCAGCAGGAAAACCTGCAGAAGCTTAACACACCCATTTACACAACAAACCACTTATACCACTTTCGTTTAACATCAAACTTCCCATAAATCATTCATTTAACATATCAAACTAGAATACACGACAATTAACCCGTTTGACTCCAAAATGGGTACGAATAGACTCTAATCCAAACACTCCTTTAACTTTACTCGTTTACACATAAAACATACTTAGACTCGTCAAATGACTTCCAAATCGTTGCACAATACTTGACATACACTTTGACACTT
This sequence comes from Artemisia tridentata subsp. tridentata, assembly GCA_021014915.2. NCBI lineage: Eukaryota > Viridiplantae > Streptophyta > Magnoliopsida > Asterales > Asteraceae > Artemisia > Artemisia tridentata. The sequence continues at coordinate 354,666,637 of CP139502.1, read as the reverse complement.
GCAAACACATTACAAATCATTAAAAGACCAACGGGGGTACAAACTTGACATTGAGCTCGGTATTCTACCTAGCTCTACTTTCTCTTACCAATTCCTTCTACCAATCGCATATCCATCACTAATCCTTATCCAAGCCTTCGCCTCAATACTTTCTCCTACAAAACATTAAACACTTAAATCGTAAGCACGAATGCTTAGTAAGTAAAGCGGACATAATATATCATTATACTTCATTCAACACATTACATATTACACAACCGTCAATCCACAACATTGAGCATAACCACATACCTTAATTTCTTAGGCCATCACCATCCCTCTTTCCTTAAGTCACTCTTAACTAACACATCCACTAGTCCTATATCCTCTTACACAAGTCTACCATTATGCTAAACAACCAACATCTTAACACATTAGCCACATAACACCTAATGTATGGAAATCATTATAACTTTACATTATACCGGTTTACTTACCTTAATCCAAGCTACATCATCACAAGGACATCATCATCATCATACTCTTTCATCATCATCATCATCCCATAAGCATCCTAAAGCACATAATCATACATAACATATAATACATAATCATTAACTAAGATCATGGTTAATACAACCATAACTAACCTCTAAACACTTCTAATCATCATATAATCATATATTGATTATATGATAGCTAATCCCATCATTTACCAACTTAAACCCATTAAAAACTCATCACATAATCATCATTACTTCTTTATTATCTTAAAACACCATTTACCCTTTAATCCCAAGCTAGGGTTTACAAACCCTAGATTCTTAATCATCAAATAAACACTAATTAAACAACATTACTTACTTGATAACCATGCTAGGACAAGCTATAGACTTCACTCTTGAATTATTACCAATAAACCATCATCATCTCATCATCTTCTCCCATCTTTCTCCTTTGGCTCGACATTTACAGGAAACACACTCTCCTTTACAGGAGAGTGTGGTATCTTATAGATAAATGGAGAAACTTCTAGCTACAAGGGCAATTCTGTCATTTCTGCTTATTTAAGGTCGATGCGCCGCATCTCTCTTTATAGATGCGCCGCATCAATAATACGCCGTATCTCTTTCCCCAATACGGCGCATGGACAATAATAGGTCGGTTCTACTTCCCATTCTACAATGCGCCGCATGTCACTTCCTAGATGCGCCGCATCTAGGCCTCATCAGGAAACCATATATATCCTTAGTCAACCATACTTAGGCTCGGGTCAACTTTCATCTAGGGTAGGGTCCCACTATCCGGGGAACGGGTCTAACAGTTCTGAAAGTCCTTGAATTAGTTAAGTTTTTTTCTCTTCTTTTTTTTGAATGTCTACAAAGACATTTGAAGCAACTGGACCAAGTCGTGAGTTTTATCCGTTAATTATGCTTGCATTCATAAATAGTTAAACGCTTGAAATAAGTTCCACAGTAAATATAGATTACAACTGTCATTGACAAGGCAATGAGGACACTTAGATGATAAAGAAATGTCTAAGAAAGTTGATTGGGATATATTCGTTTGTGACCAACGACTTTTGAAGCATATGAGGGTTTAAGAAGACTTCAAATTGAAGGTAGGGTCTTAAGTTTAATTTTGATGTCTACTAGCGTACACTTAGTCCAAAACTCAATAGTCATCCTTTTCTTCATTTGGTGGCCCTTCTAATGTTTTTGGCATATACATGCTGAAGTTATATCATGTAAGATTCCTTCATTAATTACAACTTTGAAGTTTACATGTTACAACAGTCTCAAATTATGACCACTGATATCGCATCCTTTGAGGTTATGAAGCACAAAACTACAAGTCTGAAAATCTATACTGTCCATAAGAAAAAGAAAACTCGGAAATGTAATGTTGTAGTCGATAATCACTCTTTATCACACAATATTTGCAAGTTAAACACAAGAGATGAGATGGGACTGTGGAGTTGGATCTAATGATATATAAAGAGATATGAATATATGTTAAACCTTTTCTTTATTTCACACAACTCTTCACAGTGAGCCACACCTCAAATGAGGTATTTTGTGCTTTAAATACTACAAGGGATTATACCCTAGTGGGCTTTTGTGTGATCTCTTGGGCTTGAGTCCATTGGATTGGACTTTTACAAATATTACTAAGTCTAAAATAAGCCCATGATACAAAGTTCTAAAATCTTTGAATGACCATCACTTTTACACTAAAATTAAAGCTAACAATCTCCCCCTAAGGGATGGTCATTCAAACTATGCACTACGTGATTAGATCTTTAGACTTCTGGGTCTTGAACTTTGTGATTCTTTGTTCCTTCATGCATTGTGATCTTCATCATATCGTCTTTTGATTGTTCTTTGCCTTGATCAACATCTTCATGTATTTACAACGTCTTTTCTTCCATTGTAGATGTTGAGACATACGATGATCGATGGACTTTCTTCAGTACCTGCATAAAACAGTTAGCAATAAATCGTCCAGCTCTTCCAGGTTCAGATCTCATTAAGACTCATACAACTTGTATCCTCTTGAGTGAACACAAGTGTATTGCATAGGAAGTGTTCCTAAGAGATCTTTTGATGAATCTCATGTCTCTAGACTCAATTATGTGCGTTTTGGTTTTAGTAATCGGAGGCGAGGAGCAGAGTGCCACCTTTTCAATATCAACACATCTCGGAGTGAGAGGTCGATAGATTATGCATTGATCTCTGTGAGAAATGAAACAAATATCTTTTAAGAGATATTTGAGTGGCTAGGAGGGGTTTGTGCACCGCGTCACTGGGTCCATGACGTCTTGTCTTCAATATCAGTATCACCTTAGTGAGTACCGATAGCATATGTATTGACCCGGTGTCTTTCCTAAGTTTTCATGGAGGGCTATTTCTTTTCACCCTTTTATTAAACTTTTCTTTTTCATTTTTCAACCCCTTCATTCTCCTTTCTCATTTTGCTCCTTTTTTCAATCATACCTAAGGACTTCTAATTCTAATCTATTGGAATTGTCCTTGGGTAGATCCCTCCGGTTCTGGCGGATCATTAGACATTACCTAACCATAATCACCTTATTACACCATGATTATCCTAGATTATTTGATCACTTGCCATAAAATCTTTTGTGAAAATCTCTCAAAGCGTTTATGTATAAAACACATTTTGGTTAACACTTCAAGAGTTTAGCATTTTCTGAAATACTCCCCCTTCACATGTGCTCATGCATTTTTGAAATAAATTGCACATGTTGGGTAGAGTTTGCACATTTGAAATGATCAATTTTCAATGAACATGCCCTTCGCGAGACACGCTTACATCACTAGTTACACTAGCTTGAAATTATTACCCGTCCTGGTCATATTCAATGATCATCTCTCGAATTGGTACATTCTACTCAGACAAGTCCTTTGCGAGACACGCTTGCATCACTGAATAAATTCAGCTTGAAATTATTACCCGTCCAGGACAAGTCTTTTCGATTGCTGACATTTAAGGTTCGTCAATTCGGTGGTTAATCTGAGTCTTTCTTATGAGCTCCTTTGAGATTCGAACCATGATCACATTTTAATCCCATTTCTCCCCCTCAAAAATAGCATTTCAATAGTATTTTTGATACCGTTTGATTAAAGTCATTGTTTTTTGAAAGCTAATAGGGAGAAACTGATATGCATGAACTTTTTGGAACAAAATTTGTTTCTTTTTTGAGTAATCCCCCTCAAAACTTGCATTGGTTTTGACATTTTTGAAAACTTTGGAGCAAGTGGGGAGTAACGATTTGAAAATCTTAAGCAAAATTTTTGAAAAGTTTTGAAAAACCTTTTGAGAAATTTTGAGGAAAATTTTGCTTAAGGTTAAGAAGTTTGAATAAACATTTCATGAAAACTTCTTTTCTTTGTAGGATTGTTGCCATAAAGTGTACAACAGAGTCCTCTCTTTGAAAAACGGGTTATGCACTGTTATGTATGCATAAGCCAAAACGTTGAAGCTCGGGTTGTAAGCTGAAATACTTACAAGCCATTAAATTTTTTAGGATAAGTGCTCAAATTTTTTTGATGAAGCACTTTCCTTTCTTTGAAGATCGGGTCCTGAACTGAGGTGTTCAGAAGCCATTAATGAAGGGCGGGTTTTGAACTGAATTGAACAAAAGCCATTTTGACCAGATTAGACAACAGCTTTTGGAACCCATTTGAGCACTGCACCAATGGGTTTAGCTTGTTTTGCAATCCATTTGTAAGTTGTGTCAATCTGATTCAAAGAAGTTGAATTCCGACGAGGACTGAAAACTGGTTTTTCATCTAGAAATAACACTCGCGGAATCAACGGAGATTTAAAAATCTTTTTCAAAGCAGAGTCATTCTTGTTTTGCAGCGGAAGTTTTTCAGAGTTTGAAGGACTTTGCTTTGGTCTCCACACTTGCCTTACCTATGTAAAGCGAGATTGTGGAGTTTGAAATCTTGAAGTCTCTTCATGAGATACGTTTGATCTTGAAAGCTTTGGAGGAGTAGGTGTTTCAGAAAATCTTGGTTTCTTATTAAACTTCCTTCCTTTTTGCAAAGAATAGGTAGTAAACTGGGAAACCTTTTTCGAAAATGGTTTTGAAGATTCACCCGTGTAAACCTTCTTCAAAACACTACCCTCTTTGGGAAACTTGGTTGAAACAGGAGATTTTCCTTTTGAACGGTTAAGATCATCAAACTTTGTTTTCAAGACATTGTATGATGATCGCAAATCACTGTATTCTTTTTGAAGAAGATCTTGAGATGCCAATTTGGATTCCAAAGAAGCAATTTGTTTCAAAAAATGATCTTTTTCAGCTTTTGAACCATTCATTTTTCGTGCCAATTTTCGTTCAAAAATAATATTTTCTTTTTCAAGTCTTTCAAAATATGTTTCGAATTTGTTCGTTTTGTTGAAAAGATCAGTTTTGGCATCCTCAAGATCGTTTGTTCGTTGAGCTAAAAGAGTTTCAAGCTCAAGTATTTTTGTTTGAAGCACATGATTTGCATTTTCTGTTTCAAACTCGGAAGAATTAGAATCAAACAGGGGATTTGGATAGGAAACATTTTTGATTTGAGACTCATCCTTTTGCAAAACCTTTGCAAACTTTTCATCAACGGATTCAGACATTTGAGACTTCAAAACTTCAGTCTCTTTTTGTTTCATGATTGATTTTTGAGTCTGAACTCGTGAACGTTTGATTGAATTAACCAGGTTTTAGTAAGTCTGTTTTAAATGCTCATTTTCTTTTTGTAATGATGCCACAGCATGTTCCAATTCAATATTTTTTGTATCAAGTTCATCCAAATCAAACTTGATATTGGCATCATCACACTTTTCTTCAAAAATCTGTTCCTTCTTAGAAGAAGCAATTCTTTTTGACAATTCTTCTTTGACTTTGATGAGGCGAAAAGTGTACCGCTTTTAAGGGGTCATTTAAGCCCGAAATCGTATTTATTTGATCAAATATTGCCCTAAATCGTTTCTTTTGTCATTTTAGGTACTTTTGAGGAGAAATCTGGAAAAGGAGGCATTTTGGACGTTTTTGGAGCAATAAAGTGAAGAAAACGACAAAGTCTCAAAAATAGGCCAAAAGTTACTCTAGACGGCGTCAACATTTGCTCTGGACGGCGTCACGCTTTGGCAAGAAAAGTTGGACGTGAAATTTACTCATGATAAGCCAGTGAAAATGGCATGGAATTCTGACGGCGTCACGCTTTAAGTTGATCAAGGGCGTCACGGCTTAATTCATAAGGGGACGGCGTCACGTTCAACATCCGACGGCGTCAAGCCTTGATAGGCCAGAACGGATTTTGGAGAATTAAAGAGGGACGGCGTCAAGATGGTCATCCGAGAACCCTAAAAGCGGCGAGGTGACGGCGTCACACTCCATAAGGTGACGCCGTCAGATCCAAAAATCTATATATAGTTTTCTAATTTTTTGTCATTAGAGGGGGCTTAGTGTGTGGAATTTTGGGATAAAACCCTAAGACGATTTTAGCATCTTTTTCAGGGCTTTTTGCCTTGGGATCTTCCATGTTTCATTGAAAGATAAGTTATCAATTAATCATTCAATATGTCTATGTGTTGTTTGATTCTATCTTATGCTTGTCTTTTGTTTAACATGTTAGGCTAAATTATCTTGTGTTTGCTTAGATCTAATGAAACCTAGCTATTGATTATTGGTTGTTAGTGTGTTGTTAGTTGTATTGGATGATTGTTTATCTATGTTAGGCTTAAGAAAACTGGCTAACTTCCTATTCGGTAACTTGCTTGAACGTCTTAAGAAACATGAACCAAACGCGTACTAAAGGTTTTTATGGTTGTATTTAATGCACAAGCGAATTCTAGTGATCCCATGTTAGGAGCTTCCTAGCCGGCTCGACATAGGAGTGAAGTAGGAGCTTGTAGAGTTGGGGAAGTAAGTACGCCACCCCACGAATGGTATTAAGGAATACACCCGTCATCCACGCGACTAATACACACTAATTAACCGGTAAAAGATAGTTAGGGAGTAAGGAAATCTAAGTAAACACATTTCTCTACACATAAGTTTCTCACCACATTTTCATTTTGTTATTTTATTTTATTGCATTTGTAGTAATTTGGGTTAGTTGACTAGCAACTAATTCCGCCCACTCCTTCAAACCCGAGATTTTACTTGCTTTCATAAAAAATATAAAAACATAAAAAGAATCTTCCTCAACCCTTAGACCTAATTAGAGTAGCTTTTCATACCTAACGAACACTATTCCCTGTGGAGAACGATCAATCCCCCGTACTTACCACTACACTATACTACATCGGTCAGGTACACTGCCTGGTGGGGATTGCAAACTTCTCAAGATCCCTTGAGAGGTAAAACCTACTGCGAGGGCGCAATCCCACGCATCAAAGTTTTTGGCGCCGCTGCCGGGGAATAGTTATTGCTTAGGTTGAAATTTTATTTTTATTAGGTCTACTCACAAGATTCCTATCAAGTGAGATTTTTTTCTTTTTATTTTGTAGCTTTCTCGTAGTCTATCTTTTCTTTGTGATTTTGTTTGTAATTTGCTTCAAATGGACTTTTCACTTAGATTTCTAAGATTGCAAGATATGGTTGAGTGGCTAGAACACCAAGAAGTTCAAAATACCTCATTTAGAGACACTTATGAATCATATGAGCCTTCACCTAGGATAGATTCTTATGAACAACCTTCATGTTTAGGATCTTGTTTTAGTGAGGCTAATAGGAAAAGCGACCTAGTTTGCCAAGGAATTGTGGATAGAGCCGTATCAATAAATCATAAGTTGGAAGAAGCACTAGGTTTGTTATTATCACTACCTAAGAAAACAATTGACGAGGATATAGGTGATCTTGACACGTGGAATAATGAGGTAAACACCATAAGCCCACAAAATACTCAACCATCATTTGAGGCACCCACACCGCCCGTGACTTACCCGGAAGAAGTAGAAGAGACTTTAGGAATCCCGATGGAGGTAGAACCCTTGGACCAAGCACAACTAGAGGATATAGTTTTGCACACTTTTAGTGATGACCTTACTCATAGTTCTAGGGAATTTCCTAGTGTTGATGAATTGGAACCTCAACCTTTACACAACTTTTCATCCTTAGATTTACATCTAGGAGGAAAAAGAGGAACCGACCCACCCATCAACCAATATTATCCGGGTAGTTTTAGGATGAAGGAAGCCATTCACTCACCCCCTTCACCTCACGTGGCATATTTCCACCCTAAGGGTGTGTATCGCTACTTTCACCCACACTTAATCCTAAGTGTAGGGAAAACCTCCCCTATTTCTGTTAAATAAGGGTAGAGTCAGGCTCGTGACTCGAACAAAAACAAGCGCTTATTGGGAGGCAACCCAAGCTTTATTTGTTTGTTTGTTTGTTTGTTTATTTGATTTTATTTGTTTCCGTATGCATGTTTTATTTTTATTGTTTGTGGATCATGATTCAAAATAAATTGTGAAAATGCTTTATTTTGTTTTTAACTTCGTCTTAATTACATATAAAGGTATTTTGAAAAAGCTAAGTGTAAGGGGAGACCCAAATTTGTTTATAAGAACGAAATTGAGCATGAACCACAACAATATTAAATGAACATGTATATTAGTAATTGTTTGAGTCAAATGCTTGTATCGAGTCATAATGATGTTTTGCAGGATTTCCAGGAAGTAAGGTAAAGGTTTTTCCAGAAATTTTCCGGAAACTTAAAATGAAAATTTTTGTCAGGTCACTTCTGACGGCGTCAGGCCTTATAACCTGACGGCGTCAGATTTAATTTCCAGAAATTTTTGAAAGTTTTGTTTTTAGAAAAGTTTTTACTAGAACCTCCAACTTATAATCTCCAGGAATCTGCAAAATTATCATTCCACAAGCATTATATCCTTATATATAGATTTTATCCCGCCGATGTTATGCAGGTTTTCGTGTTTGTTTTCTCAGGTTTAACAGGTTATTTTGGACAAGGAGATGTTTATGGAATCAAGCTTATGGCGATGCATTAGTCATGGAGCTTCAACATTCTCTTTGGAGGAAAATTTAACCGTGTAATTTCACTATCCAACGAGCGAATCAGGGGAGTATTTGATTTCATTCTTTTACTTTATGCTTTTACATCTTGATATTTGAACATTGGGGACAATGTTCATCTTAAGTGTAAGGGGAGGGTAAAAGTACGATTTTTGAGAATGCAATTACGCTTGATTTTTGTTTGTTTAATAGTAGATGTGTAATAAAACTGAGATAAATACCTGTTAGGGCAATTTTAGTGCCAAATTTAAAATTTTTTACAACATATAGGAGTGAAACTTTGATCTTAATGAGCGTCTCATGGATAGGAGTTATATGACTAGCACAAAAAACCGTACCACTAAAAAATTTTCCACCCCCAAATATGTGAGGTTCGCCCCTAGAATTGGTAGGAAAAGCATTTATGCTATGATGTGTGTACCGGTAGCACTTAGATTCTAGAACTTGCGTTAGGACCATTCCAAGGCCACAAGTGAGACTACATTCGTGTAGTTAGATTTACTACATGATAAGAGGCATTAGGATTAACCCATTGTTTTACACCTGTGTTTTTGTTATAATTACATTGGCTACTTTGGTCAAGTAATTCTCCCACACCCTTTGCGTTGTACTCATTTTTAGTACACGATACCCCTAGTACACCCCTCAGAGCCTATCTTTTCGTTTCGACCTTTAAGCATTTTACTTAAAGGAAGAATTTGTTTACACCCCACTAAAATGTACACCCAAATCGCCTTAGCCTACCTTGTATGCACTCATTTTTAGTGCATTATTGTTACAACATTTGTTTAAACCCAAGTTAATTATCTAGTTGATTACATGGTTGCTAAGTCAAGTCATATCTTTGTACATATTGTTTTGGGACGATTGGGACTCATGGGTAAAGTACTAGTGTAATGGAGTAATGGGGAAGAACATCATTTATTACCCCCATATGTGCTAAATATTTTAAAAGTGCTCCAAGTTTTTCAATTATCTTAATTCGAGTCATTAGAATAGTAATTTGTAAAGTTATGTAAAAATTCAAGTGTAAGGGGAATGCATTGCCCCTATGATGTATTATTTTGGATGGTAGGGTAAAAGTGTATGCAAAAAAAAAAAAAAAAAAAAAAAAAAAAAAAAAAAAAAAATCGAAAAAATCAAGAAAAACACAAAAAAATGAGAAAATGAAAAGTAGAAAAAACATACGGACTACCATCCCGTTTCATTTTATGTTTATTTTATGTTTTTTTGTTTTTGTTATTTCGTTTCTAGCTTAAGATCGAGTCTAGTCTTGGCTTAGCAACATTGTATAGTACATGTAATTGATCAAGATCTTTAACTCGCCACCAGTAAAATATCCTTTATCCAACAAAACCGTGTTTTCCTTTTCCCTACACCTAACATTATAACCCATTTAAAAGCCCTCTTTGATAGTTTATCTTAGGTGCTTACGCCTAGTGGAGGAGGTTTTCGATCCTTTCCCAAGCCTATGGTAATCTATTTGCTATGACAGGTAGTGAGAGATATTTTCCGTTTTCATTTATGAGATTTATTTTGATGACACTTGAGAGATGTGAGTATCTAAACACTACTTGTGAGGTGCTAGTTTATAATCTCCGTGCTTATTATGATTGAAGTGGAACGATTATTTGTTGTAATTACTTTTATATTTGCATTAAATGACCCCTAACTTGTATTTTGATTAGAATAAAAGCGCATTTGCTTGAGGACAAGCAAATCTCAAGTGTAAGGGTATTTGATGAGGCGAAAAGTGTACCGCTTTTAAGGGGTCATTTAAGCCCGAAATCGTATTTATTTGATCAAATATTGCCCTAAATCGTTTCTTTTGTCATTTTAGGTACTTTTGAGGAGAAATCTGGAAAAGGAGGCATTTTGGACGTTTTTGGAGCAATAAAGTGAAGAAAACGACAAAGTCTCAAAAATAGGCCAAAAGTTACTCTAGACGGCGTCAACATTTGCTCTGGACGGCGTCACGCTTTGGCAAGAAAAGTTGGACGTGAAATTTACTCATGATAAGCCAGTGAAAATGGCATGGAATTCTGACGGCGTCACGCTTTAAGTTGATCAAGGGCGTCACGGCTTAATTCATAAGGGGACGGCGTCACGTTCAACATCCGACGGCGTCAAGCCTTGATAGGCCAGAACGGATTTTGGAGAATTAAAGAGGGACGGCGTCAAGATGGTCATCCGAGAACCCTAAAAGCGGCGAGGTGACGGCGTCACACTCCATAAGGTGACGCCGTCAGATCCAAAAATCTATATATAGTTTTCTAATTTTTTGTCATTAGAGGGGGCTTAGTGTGTGGAATTTTGGGATAAAACCCTAAGACGATTTTAGCATCTTTTTCAGGGCTTTTTGCCTTGGGATCTTCCATGTTTCATTGAAAGATAAGTTATCAATTAATCATTCAATATGTCTATGTGTTGTTTGATTCTATCTTATGCTTGTCTTTTGTTTAACATGTTAGGCTAAATTATCTTGTGTTTGCTTAGATCTAATGAAACCTAGCTATTGATTATTGGTTGTTAGTGTGTTGTTAGTTGTATTGGATGATTGTTTATCTATGTTAGGCTTAAGAAAACTGGCTAACTTCCTATTCGGTAACTTGCTTGAACGTCTTAAGAAACATGAACCAAACGCGTACTAAAGGTTTTTATGGTTGTATTTAATGCACAAGCGAATTCTAGTGATCCCATGTTAGGAGCTTCCTAGCCGGCTCGACATAGGAGTGAAGTAGGAGCTTGTAGAGTTGGGGAAGTAAGTACGCCACCCCACGAATGGTATTAAGGAATACACCCGTCATCCACGCGACTAATACACACTAATTAACCGGTAAAAGATAGTTAGGGAGTAAGGAAATCTAAGTAAACACATTTCTCTACACATAAGTTTCTCACCACATTTTCATTTTGTTATTTTATTTTATTGCATTTGTAGTAATTTGGGTTAGTTGACTTGCAACTAATTCCGCCCACTCCTTCAAACCCGAGATTTTACTTGCTTTCATAAAAAATATAAAAACATAAAAAGAATCTTCCTCAACCCTTAGACCTAATTAGAGTAGCTTTTCATACCTAACGAACACTATTCCCTGTGGAGAACGATCAATCCCCCGTACTTACCACTACACTATACTACATCGGTCAGGTACACTGCCTGGTGGGGATTGCAAACTTCTCAAGATCCCTTGAGAGGTAAAACCTACTGCGAGGGCGCAATCCCACGCATCAGACTTCAGCCACTTCTTTTGAAAGTTCAGTGAATTTTCCTTTGAAACAAAGATTCTCAGATTTCAAAAAGTATGTATGATCAGAATCCACATTCTCATGCACAAGGCTGACAGACACCGATTTGAATGACTCAATTTGATTTGTGAAAAATTCCTTTTGAATATCAAGATTTAAGCATTTTGCATCAAATTCATCTTCAAGAGAATAGATGTACTTTAAATCTTCTCTCATTTCAGTGACAAGAAATTTTTCAAAATGTTCAAAACTGAAATTGATATTTTTCACAAGAGGTTCAATCTCATCTTTTAGTAACTTACAGATTTCACTTTTTAGCCAAGAGTCTGATAACATGAGACGACTGTAGTCACGATCGGTGTATTGTTGTTTCGACCAAATGACCTTTAACGTATGCTCAATGTGATTTTTAAGATTACAAAACTGTTTCCTTGCTTTATTTTGCCATAATTTAGCATCATAAGTAGCAAGTTGAACTTCTTTGAAAAATCTTTTCACATTTGTTTCTTTTCTTTTTAAAGGTGGTTTTGGTATTTCTGACAATTGTATACAACCATACACAAAGCCTTGGTACGAGAGTGGGCTTTTTCCTTTTTTGGCTTTTAAGCGTTTTTCCTCTGCCAATTTTTCATCTTCTTCTGACATGAACAAAGCATCATTCGGCAAAAAATTATGTTCAACCTGATCTGTATTTTCAAAACCAATTCCTGATTTTCCCTTATGAACTTTCTCAGCTTTAGGAATCATCATTTGAAGAGTTTGAGCACTTTGGTCTGTTTTTCGAAGTTTTACTTCAAGATTGGTTGCTTGTTTCGAAAGCTCTTGATTTTCTGTTTCGAGTTTTGTATTAACAATCTTAAGATTTGAAGTGTTTTCCTGAAGCATTGAGTATCTCATTTTTAGTTCAACATTCTCTTTTAAAAGCTCTTGGACCTTTCTGTTAGCAGGGCCCAAATTTCTCTCCACATATTTCTGACCTTGAGATTTAAGGTTTGAGATTTCAGTGTCTTTGCTTTTTGTTAATTTTTCAAGCTCTTTGGACAATAAGATGTTTGTTTGCTTAGTTTTGCGATTGTCCTCTTTGCACTTTTCAAGTTCATGTTTGAAATTATGGATTAAAGAAGCAAATATGGCATGATCTTGATCAGGAGAAGATCCATCCTGGGCAGGCTCACCTCCATTAGGATCCATATCTGGGGTTGTGGGAGTGATATTACTATCAAACCTTTGCTCCACATATGTGTCACTGATGGACTCAGGATGCGCAGGATGTGTCTTGTCATAAGTAAACACATTATCGAACAAAACAACATTATCATTATCGTGTGAATGTTGTACCGTAGCCAAAATTGCTATGTCAGAACATATTGTAAAGTCATGTGTTTGGCCCTATATATACCCCTCCTAGACTTCACTAGGAGGGTTGAAGCTTGTGTGTGTTATTTCACTTTTCTCTATCAATAATAAACATCCAGGTTTCCATCTCAAAAAAAAAAAAAAAAAAAAAAAAAAAAAAAAATTGGGATTAAAATGTGATCATGGTTCGAATCTCAAAGGAGCTCATAAGAAAGACTCAGATTAACCACCGAATTGACGAAGCTTAAATGTCAGCAATCGAAAACACTTGTCCTGGACGGGTAATAATTTCAAGCTGAATTTATTCAGTGATGCAAGCGTGTCTCGCAAAGGACTTGTCTGAGTATAATGTACCAATTCGAGAGATGATCATTGAATATGACCGGGACGGGTAATAATTTCAATGATCATCTCTCGAATTGGTACATTCTACTCAGACAAGTCTTTTGCGAGACACGCTTGCATCACTGAATAAATTCAGCTTGAAATTATTACCCGTCCAGGACAAGTCTTTTCGATTGCTGACATTTAAGCTTCGTCAATTCGGTGGTTAATCTGAGTCTTTCTTATGAGCTCCTTTGAGATTCGAACCATGATCACATTTTAATCCCATTTTGAGTGTGTGTGTGTGTGTGCGTTAATATGAAAGTCAGCCAACCAAGAATGGGCCTTGGTGGGCTTTAATGTGGATCCTTTGTGTGGGCTTTGTATTTGCACTACACTTATACACTTTGCACTAATTAACTCTAATGCTACCAGCCCACTTTTAAACTACATATTACATGACACACTTAAGTTCTAAAAACTAATGACCATCACTTTTGCAATTAAGAAATTAATTGCTAACAATCTCCCCCTAAGGGATGGTCATTCAAATGATGGTCCCTTGATTGTTCTTTTGTCTTCAATGACTTGAACTTTGTGTGTCAATGCAAAATAATCTTCCTTCAATGTTCCTTCATGCACTGTGATCTTCAAAGAGTCGTCTCTTGGTCGTTCTTGCCTTGATCTACTCCTTCATTCCAGATGCTTCTTCATTAGTAGATGATGATGGTGGATGGACTCTCGTCGGTACCTGCATTAAAACAGTTAGCAATAAATCGTCCTTCGGCCATCATGTCGTGAGGCAAGATCCTTAGATCTCATTAAGACTCATACAACTTGTATCCTCTTCAGTGAACACAAGTGTATTGCATAGGAAGTGTTCCTAAGAGATCTTTTGATGAATCTCATGTCTCTAGACTCAATTATGTGCGTATTGGTTTTAGTAATCGGAGGCGAGGAGCAGAGTGCCACCTTTTCAATATCAACACATCTCGGATTGAGAGGTCGATAGATTATGCATTGATCTCCGTGAGAAATGAAACAAATATCTTTTAAGAGATATCTGAGTGGCTAGGAGGGGTTTGTGCACCGCGTCACTGGGTCCATGACGTCTTGTCTTCAATATCAGTATCACCTTAGTGAGTACCGATAGCATATGTATTGACCCGGTGTCTTTCCTAAGTTTTCATGGAGGGCTATTTCTTTTCACCCTTTCATTAAACTTTTCTTTTTCATTATTCAACCCCTTCATTCTCCTTTCTCATTTTGCTCATTTTTTCAATCATACCTAAGGACTTCTAATTCTAATCTATTGGAATTGTCCTTGGGTAGATCCCTCCGGTTTTGGCGGATCATTAGACATTACCTAACCATAATCACCTTATTACACCATGATTATCCTAGATTATTTGATCACTTGCCATAAAACCTTTTGTGAAAATCTCTCAAAGCGTTTATGTATAAAACACATTTTGGTTAACACTTCAAGAGTTTAGCATTTTCTGAAATACTCCCCCTTCACATGTGCTCATGCGTTTTTGAAATAAATTGCACATGTTGGGTAGAGTTTGCACATTTGAAATGATCAATTTTCAATGAACATGACCTTCGCGAGACACGCTTACATCACTAGTTACACTAGCTTGAAATTATTACCCGTCCCGGTCATATTCAATGATCATCTCTCGAATTGGTACATTCTACTCAGACAAGTCCTTTGCGAGACACGCTTGCATCACTGAATAAATTCAGCTTGAAATTATTACCCGTCCAGGACAAGTCTTTTCAATTGCTGACATTTAAGCTTCGTCAATTCGGTGGTTAATCTAAGTCTTTCTTATGAGCTCCTTTGAGATACGAACCATGATCACATTTTAATCCCATTTTTTTAATCCCATATTTTATTATTATTATTTTTTTTTTTTTTTTTTTTAATATATGTTAAACCTTTTCTTTATTTCACACAACTCTTCACAGTGAGCCACACCTCAAATGAGGTATTTTGTGCTTTAAATACTGATGAAGCGAAAAGTGTACCACTTTTAGGGGGTCATTTAAGCCCTAAATCGTATTTATTTGATCAAATATTGCCCTAAATCGTTCCTTTTGTCATTTTAGGTACTTTGGAGGAGAAATCTGGAAAAGGAAGCATTTTGGACGTTTTTGGAGCATAAAAGTGAAGAAAACGACAAAGTCTCTAAATCGGCTGGAAAAGTACCTTTGACGGCGTCAAGACCAAGCCTGAAGACGTCAGACCTTGACGCGCCCGAGAGGATTTTTGATGTTTAAAGGGGGACGGCGTCACCATGGTCGTCAACCCTTGATAGGCCAGAACGGATTTTGGAGGATTAAAGAGGGACGGCGTCAGGAAGGCCATCCGGGAACCCTAGCCGCGGCGAGGTGACGGCGTCACCTCCTATAACGTGACGCCGTCAGACCCTAAATTCTATATATAGTTTTGCAATTTTTATTCATTGTGTGCAACTTTGTGAGGAGAAACCCTAAGGACGATTTTTCTGCCATTTTTAAGGGTTTTTATACCCTTGGATCTCCCATGTTTAATTGAAGATAAGTTATCCGTTAATCAATCAATATGTCTATGTGTTGTTTGATTATACCTTGTTCTTGTCTTTTAATTAACATGCTAGGCTAGATTTATCTTGTGTTTGCTTAGATCTAATGAAACTTAGCTATTGATTATTGGTTGTTGGTGTGTTATTGATTGTATTGGATGATTGTTTATCGATGTTAGGCTTAAGAAAACTGGCTAACCTCCTATTCGGTAACTTGCTTGAACGTCTTAAGAAACATGAACCAATGCGTACTAAAGGTTATTATGGTTGTATTTAATGCATGAGCGAATTCTAGTGATCCCATGTTAGGAGCTTCTTAGCCGGCTCGACATAGGAGTGAAGTAGGAGCTTGTAGAGTTGGGGAAGTACGTACGCCACCCCACGATTGGTATTAAGGAATACACCCGTCATCCACGCAATTAATACACACTAATCAACCGGTAAAAGATAGTTAGGGAGTAAGGAAATCTAAGTAAACACATTTCTCTCCATATAAGTTCCACCAACCTTTTCATTTTCAGTTTTTTTTTTTTGCAATCGTAGTTATTTGGGTTAGTTGACTAGCAACTAATTCCGCCCACTCCTTCAAACCCGAGATTTTACTTGCTTTCATAAAAATATAAGAATACAAAAAGAATCTTCCCTCACCCTTAGACCTATTAGAGTAGTTTTTCAATCCTAACGACACTATTCCCCTAGAGAACGATCAATCCCCCGGTACTTGCCACTACACTATACTACATCGGTCAGGTACACTGCCTGGTGGGGATTGCAAGCCTCTTGAGATCCCTCGAGAGGTAAAACCTGTTGTAAGGTCGCAAAACCACGCATCAAGTTTTTGGCGCCGCTGCCGGGGAATAGTTATTGTTTAGGTTGAATTTTTATTTTATTAGGTCTACTCACTAGATTCCTTTCTAGTGAGATTTTTATTTTATTTTTCTAGGTTTTCTTTAGTCTATCTATTTTCTTCGTGCTTTTGTTCGTATAAGATTTTCATTGACTATTCAGTTTGCCATTATGGAAAACGCGAATCCACCCCTTACACCTGGCGAAGTGGCTTTGTTGCGTAGCCAAATTGAGGATGAGATTAGTGAGCTCAGAGAGCTCAATAGAATGATTGATATAGAGCTTGAGTATGCATTTAACAACCTAGGAACCGCCATATACTCAGATAAGAAACTTGATGAAGTGAAGGTAGATCCTAGGTTGGATGATTATTTCAATAAATACCCCACTAAGGAGGAGATTGCTTACTATAACAACCTAGTTGATAACCCTCGACCACCTTTTGTTAGAATTGACCCAAAGATTAAGAGGGGTGATCCCGGGAATGTGAAGATACCATGTATGATTGGGTACCAATACGTTGAGCATGCTTACATTGACTGTGAATCCCCAACCAACGTGATGTCCTCAGGCCTTTATAGCCAGATCATAAACACACCACTTGAGCCTAGGAAAGACCCCAAGTGCCCCGGCGGAGTTTGCAACTTCGTTGGAAGGATTAAGGACATGCATATCCTTGTTGGGAATTTTACCTTTACCACCAATTTCATGATCTTAGAAGATTTGGCAAGTGTTGTTGACTGCCACCTATCTCACGTGGTGTTAGGTAAGCCGTTTATTGAAGCATCCAATTTAAAGTATGCTCGTTTAAGAGGCACGGTTCATTTTTCTGATCACATAGATAGGATCACATATAGGATGCCTTATCAGGTAAATGAATTTCGTTTTGTGCCTCGATTTGACAAGGACAACATTGGTGCGATTGAGGACATCAATGATGAGGATAAAGAGAAAGGCATGGACTATGTTTGGAATAAAAGAAGCCTTTATTATAAAGATTGCTTGAACCTAGGACCTAAATACAAAGTTGATATGGAGGTTGTTAGGATGATTAGAGGGGCAATTGAGAAGCAAAACAGAATCACGTAATGTACGTGACTTTGAGTCTAGCTGCAAGACTCGTTAATAAAGAAAAGCGCTTCTTGGGAGGCAACCCAAGCTTTATTTGCTTTGTGTGTTTATTTATTTGTTTGTTTGATTTTATTTGCTTCCGTATGTATGTTTAATTTTTATTATTATTGATTCATGTTCGAAACTAAATTGTGAAAATGCTTTATCTTGTTTTTAACTTCGTCTTAACTACATATAAAGGTATTTTGCAAAAGATAAGTGTAAGGGAAATCCAAATCGGTTTATTAGAACAAATGAACATGAATCATAACAATATTAAATTAACATACATATTAGTAATTGTTTGAGTCAAATGCTTGTATCGAGTCATAATGATGTTTTGCAGGAATTCCAGGAAGTAAGGTATAGGTTTTTTCAAAAATTTTCCGGGAACTTAACATGAGAATTCTGTCAGATCATTTCTGACGGCGTCAGGTTTTAATTTTCTGAAATTTTTGAAAGTTTTGTTTTTCTTCCGGAATCATAAAATGCTTTATTAAATATCTAACTTATAAACTCCAGGAATCTGCAAAATAATCATTCCACAAGCATTATATCCTTATATAGATTTATCCCGCCGATGTTATGCAGGTTTTCGTGTTTGTTTTCTCAGGTTTAACAGGTTATTTTGGACAAGGAGATGTTTGTGGAATCAAGCTTTTGGCGATGCTTTAGTCTTGAAGCTTCAACATTACCTTGGAAGAAGATCTAACCATGTCACCTCTTTATCCACCGAACGAATCAGGGGAGTATTTGATTTCATTCTTTTACCTTAATTTACTTTTACATCTTATTATTTGAACATTGGGGACAATGTTCATCTTAAGTGTAAGGGGGGGGGGGGTAAAATACGATACTTCAGAGAATGCAATTACGCTTGATTTTTCGTTTGTTTAATGGTAGATGTGTAATAAAACTGAGAGAAATACCTGTTAAGGCAATTTTAGTGCCAAATTTAAATTTTTTTACAGCATATAGGAGTGAAACTTTGATCTTAATGAGCGTCTCACAGATAGGAGTTATATGACTAGCACAAAACCGTACCACTAAAAAATTTTCCACCCCCAAAATATGTGAGGTTCGCCCCTAGAATTGGTAGGAAAAGCATTTATGCTATGATGTGTGTACCGGTAGCACTTAGATTCTAGAACTTGCGTTAGGACCATTCCGAGGCCACAAGTGAGACTACATTCGTGTAGTTAGATTTACTACATGATAAGAGGCATTAGGATTAACCCATTGTTTTACACCTGTGTTTTTGTTATAATTACGTTGGCTACATTGGTCAAGTAATTCTCCCACACCCTTTGCGTTGTACTCATTTTTAGTACACGATACCCCTAGTACACCCCTCAGAGCCTATCTTTTCGTTTCTAACTTTAAGCATTTTACTTAAAGTAAGAATTTGTTACACCCCACTTAAATGTACACCCAAATCGCCTTAGCCTACCTTGTATGCACTCATTTTTAGTGCATTATTGTGACAACATTTGTTTAAACCCCAAGTTAATTATCTAATTGATTACATGGTTGCTAAGTCGAGTCATATCCTTGTACATATTGTTTTGGGACGATTGGGACTCATGGGTAAAGTACTAGTGTAATGGAGTAATGGGGAAGATGTATTACCCCCATATGTGCTAAATATTTTAAAAGTACTCCAAGTGTTTTGATTATCTTAATTCGAGTCATTAGAATAGTTATTTGTAAAGTTATGTAAAAGTTCAAGTGTAAGGGGAATGCAACGCCCCTATGATGTATTATTTTGGATGGTAGGGCAAGAGTGTATGCAAAAAAAAAAAAAAAAAAAAAAAAATCAAAAAGAAAAGTAGAAAAAACATACGGACTACCATACCATTTCATATTATGTTTATTTTATGTTTTTGTTATTTTGTTTTTAGCTTAAGATTGAGTCGAGTCTTGGCTTAGCAACATTGTATAGTACTTGTAATCAATCAAGATCGTTAACTCGCCACCAGTAAAATATCCCTTATCCAACAAAACCGTGTTTTCCTTTTCCCTACACCTAACGTTATAACCCATTTAAAAGCCCTCTTTGATAGTTTATCTTAGGTGCTTACGCCTAGTGGAGGAGGTTTTCGATCCTTTCCCAAGCCTATGGTAATCTATTTGCTATGACAGGTAGTGAGAGATATTATCCATTTTCATTTATGAGATTTACGTTTATGACACCTGAGAGATGTGAGTATCTAAACACTACTTGTGAGGTGCTAGTTTGTAATCTCCGTGCTTATTATGATTAAAGTGGAACGACTATTTGTTGTAATTACTTTTATATTAGCGTTAAATGACCCCTAACTTGTATTTTGATTAGAATAAAAGCGCATTTGCTTGAGGACAAGCAAATCTCAAGTGTAAGGGTATTTGATGAAGCGAAAAGTGTACCGCTTTTAGGGGGTCATTTAAGCCCTAAATCGTATTTATTTGATCAAATATTGCCCTAAATCGTTCCTTTTGTCATTTTAGGTACTTTGGAGGAGAAATCTGGAAAAGGAAGCATTTTGGATGTTTTTGGAGCATAAAAATGAAGAAAACGACAAAGTCTCTAAATCGGCTGGAAAAGTACCTTTGACGGCGTCAAGACCAAGCCTAACGACGTCAGACCTTGACGCGCCAGAGAGGATTTTTGATGTTTAAAGGGGGACGGCGTCACCATGGTCGTCAACCCTTGATAGGCGAGAACGGATTTTTGAGGATTAAAGAGGGACGGCGTCGGGAAGGCCATCCGGGAACCCTAGCCGCGGCGAGGTGACGCCTATAACGTGACGCCGCCAGACCCTAAATTCTATATATAGTTTTGCAATTCTTATTCATTGTGTGCAACTTTGTGAGGAGAAACCCTAAGGACGATTTTTCTGCCATTTTTAAGGGTTTTTATACCCTTGGATCTCCCATGTTTAATTGAAGATAAGTTATCCATTAATCAATCAATATTTCTATGTGTTGTTTGATTATACCTTGTTCTTGTCTTTTAATTAACATGCTAGGCTGGATTTATCTTGTGTTTGCTTAGATCTAATGAAACTTAGCTATTGATTATTGGTTGTTGGTGTGTTATTGATTGCATTGGATGATTGTTTATTGATGTTAGGCTTAAGAAACTGGCTAACCTCCTATTCGGTAACTTGCTTGAACGTCTTAAGAAACATGAACCAATGCGTACTAAAGGTTATTATGGTTGTATTTAATGCATGGGCGAATTCTAGTGATCCCATGTTAGGAGCTTCTTAGCCGGCTCGACATAGGAGTGAAGTAGGAGCTTGTAGAGTTGGGGAAGTACGTACGCCACCCCACGATTGGTATTAAGGAATACACCCGTCATCCATGCAATTAATACACACTAATCAACCGGTAAAAGATAGTTAGGGAGTAAGGAAATCTAAGTAAACACATTTCTCTCCATATAAGTTCCACCAACCTTTTCATTTTCAGTTATTTTATTTTATTTGCAATCGTAGTTATTTGGGTTAGTTGACTAGCAACTAATTCCGCCCACTCCTTCAAACCTGTGATTTTACTTGCTTTCATAAAAATATAAAAATACAAAAAGAATCTTCCCTCACCCTTAGACCTATTAGAATTGTTTTTCAATCCTAACGACACTATTCCCCTAGAGAACGATCAATCCCCCGGTACTTGCCACTACACTATACTACATCGGTCATGTACACTGCCTAGTGGGGAATGCAAGCCTCTTGAGATCCCTCGAGAGGTAAAACCTGTTGTAAGGTCGCAAAACCACGCATCAAAAACTACAAGGGATTATACCCTAGTGGGCTTTTGTGTGATCTCTCGGGCTTGAGTCCATTGGATTGGACTTTTACAAATATTACTAAGTCTAAAATAAGCCCATGATGCAAAGTTCTAAAATCTTTGAATGACCATCACTTTTACACTAAAATTAAAGCTAACATGTAAACATCACCCATGTATGTATGGTCATCATCCTTATAGTTAGCTAATTTGCTGAGTTTTCTCAGGCTAGTACAGGTTAGAAACAAAGGGTTGGAGAAGCCCAAGGATACTCATACAGTGCTACTTAAGATTTGAACATATTACCCAAAAATTGCAGTCTCTTAAAATTGAAGTATGGCAATTTCTACAGGACATATGGAGCCGTCAGCATGGTATATCACGGTAGCTATGCTCCTGATGACGTTGATGTAATTGCAAATAGCACAAAGATCGTGAACAAAGGTGGTAAAATGGACTGGTCGGTTAACTGTCACATAGTTTTGACGGGTCTGTATGGGTTGCTACTGGTTGACCCGAATAACTTTTTTCGCGGTTCATTTTTATTCCTTATGTGTGAATGATTAAAAAGGTTAAATGGTTAAAAAAAAATACAAATTGGATGACTTTCTACTCTTGAACCTGTTTGACAGGTTATATTTTGTTATAATATCAGTGAGTTAAAATTCCATATTTAGATTCGTAGATCATCAAACGGAAAACAATAGTCAAACATTAACTTACATGGATTAAAGATTTTGAGTACTTCTCATTTTTGAGGTCCAACGGGGGTTTGTTAAAATTCACCTGTTTTGACCCATTTCACCCATTTTACCCTAAACATGTACTAATAAGTAACTTTGTTGTTTAAGTTACACCCATTTCACCCGTTTTGACCTATTTTAGCCCAAACGTGTACTAATAAGTAACGTGTCCAAAAAATCAACCATTTCACCAATTTGAGCCAATACGTGTAAAATTAAGTGAGCGAATCACCCATTTTACCCGTTTTGACCAAATAAACTCCTGATGCAGCAGCAAGAGTGTTTGGTTATTGCTGCAACAACAACCAAACACTCCTTTTGCCACAAGATGGGTGTTTAGTTGCGTGTGTTTGGTTCCTAAGTCTTGGTTTGCGTTTTGTGTCAATAATTTGTTTTGATAAGGTCCGGGAATGCACCCGTACTCTCGTCCCACTGAAAACACATTAAATGAGTATATAATAACAATGAAACAAATTAAACAAGTATATAATAACAATCAAACAAATATTAATCACGACTTACCTCATCAAATCGACTAGCAGCATATTACTTCGTTCCGTGATTTGAAGAGTAAAGTTGCTTCGACCTGTTAGCCTTGTTCTTTGCTGCTCGGGCCATGTGCTTATCCATTGTCACATAATCAACATATTTGTTCCACTCGCTCAACTCCATGTCTCCCGGAGGAAAATCCCTTATTTGTTGCGGCTCCTTATACCCATCTCTGAACACAAACTGATGCTCTTTAAACTTGTTTTTTCTATATTTGTAATCTTTTGAACAACATGTCCACCCCTGTCCTAATGCGTTAACCATTCGGCCGTGTTAGATGGGGGACCATATCAAAGTATGTCTGCAATTCAAAGAAAAAAATTTCTAATGTATATTGTTTAGAAATTTAACATTGTATCTTCAGCTACCTAACCATTGGGCTTATATATTTCATTTATTAAAGCCAACATTGCTTTATTGTTTCTTTTTGTAACGCAAAGTTTCTTAACTTCATTTCGATCGAGGTAGTGATAAAACCGCACCATGCATAAAGTTTCATCCATTGACTGTTGGTTTTAGTTGTTGTGTCGTAGTGCACCCAAACAGGGTAATGATAATCAATCAAGGGTACCGGATATTCACTTGAAGTCGTGGTATCACTTTCCAATAGAAACTATTCGACCCTATGCCTGGGTTGCACGAATATCTCTATGGGATAAAACCAAGTGAAGTTCTTGTTCTAGGCACAAAGCAAGAACTGATCGTACTTTAGTGTTTAGGGTTTATATGTCGTGTTTTTTCATGCCATGTGATGATCTCTATTTATAATAGAGTCTACTCAAAACCCTAGCCCATGAAATTATGAATAATTAACGGCCCATTAATTATCCATAATAGTTTCCATAATAGTAGGAATCATTGGTTATCATACGATCAGCAGGAACGAGCTAATCAGCAGGAACCATAAGGTTACGAGCAGGAACAAGCTCTCCAGCAGAAACAAGCTAATCAGCAGGAACCATAAGGCTACCAGCAGGAACAACTTAAACTATCAGCAGAGTTGTTCTGCATCAGTAGCAATAAAGCTATCAGCAGAAACAGATAATGCTATCAGCAGGAATGACAATGCTATCGGCAGGAACAGATAATGCTAGCAGCAGAATCAACTGCATCAGCAGCATTGTCATTTATACTATCCAACCACTTCAATTGAGTCAGGGTGTTCATTGACCTGATGGGTGTATACTCCATACCTCCAAGCCCATTACCAGGTGTAAACTCATCCCTCAAGTGCACTAAATTTTCCAACAATCCTCCCCAAATTTAGTTCACTTCCTTTGCATGAAAAATTAAACACAAAACAAAACATATGCATAAATGAAAATATCTTGAAGATTGAATTCTCATCTTAGTACCTTACAAGTTCAAATATTCGAGAATCAGGGTGTTCTAAGAATTGAACCCTTCAACCCATTTGAATACCTGAATATAAAATACACATACATTTTCAAACACTAAAATACTCCTGACATTATACAAGCCATGTGTCCATATCCAATTAATAAATGTTGTAAAAGCTAAAAGTCCTAAAGCTTCCTGAAGCGGCAAAACTTCAACATTTACATAGGTGGTTCATCTTTTAATCATGCCCCTACAAAGCACTTTTGCAAAGAAAATTAACCATTAAGAAGTAAAGACTTCATCCTCCTTTCCAGCAGGTTCTGAGCGCAACCTTGTGATGTGAATAAAACAGTGCTCCAGTCCACTAAATGTTCAGCTTTCCACATTGAACTCAACTCCAAAGTTTCCTCAGGAGGGAGTTGGGTGTCTTTGCATTCAGTGACTAAGTTGGACTTAAACCCATCCCTTTAGCAGACTTAAAAACCAAGTCTCTAGCCAAACCCTTCGTCAAGTGATCAACTAAGTTTTGTTGAGATCTAACAAACTCTATAGATACCACCCCATTCATGATAAGCTCACGAATCATGCTATGCCTGACACCTAAGTGTCTAGACTTCCCATTGTACATCTGGCTATAAGCCTTTGCCAATGTAGCAGCACTATCACACCGGATAGATATAGGAGCTATAGGTTTAGGCCACAATGAAATCTCAAGAATCAAGTTTCTCAACCATTCAGCTTCTTTACCAGCAGCAGCTAAGGCCACAAATTCAGATTCCATGGTTGAACTGGTGATGCTGGTTTGCTTCTTGGATGCCCAAGAAATTACACCTCCACCAAGTAGGAATACCCAACCACTAGTAGACGAATTGTCCTCAGTGTTACTTATCCAACTTGCATCAGTGTACCCTTCTAGTACAGAAGGATAACCAGTATATGAGAGACTATAATCCATAGTTCTCTTCAAATACTTCAGTACCCTCTGAATTGCTTGCCAATGATGAGCACTAGGATTACTAGTATACCTGCTCAATTTGCCCACAGCAAATGCAATATTAGGTCTGGTACAAGTCATGGCATAAATCAAGCAGCCAATCACCCTAGAATACTCAAGTTGAGATATAGCCTTATCAGTATTAGGCAAGAGCTTCTCACTTGTATCCATAGGAGTACTCACTGGAGTACAATCAAACTAATTAAATTTCCTCAACACCTTCTCAATGTAATGAGACTGAGAGATAGAAATTTTGTTACTTTCATGTTTAATCCTTATACCAAGGATAACATCAGCCTCCCCCATATCCTTTATGGAGAACCTTGATGACAAAAACTCCTTTGTTAGGTCAACTTGATTTTGGTCAGTACCAAAGATCAACATGTCATCAACATATAGACAAATGATGACTCCTTTACCAGATTCATCAAATTTGCTATATACACATTTGTCAGACTGGTTAAGTGAATAACCACTAGACAAAACCACTTCATCAAACTTTTGATGCCATTGCTTAGGTACCTGTTTTAGTACATACAAGGACTTAATCAGTTTGCACACCTTCTTTTCATTGCCAGGCATGATGAAGCCCTGAGGTTGGTTCATATAAACCTCCTCATCCAATTCACCATTCAAGAAAGCTGTCTTCACATCCATCTGATGAATAATCAGATTGTGAATTGATGCCAAGGCAATCAGCAATCTTATGGTACTGATACGAGCCACAGGGGCATAAGTATCAAAGTAGTCTATTCCTTCCTTTTGTTTAAAGCCTTGAATGACTAATCTTGCCTTGAACTTTTCAATAGTTCCATCTACCTTCATTTTCTTCTTCAAAATCCATTTGCAGCCTAAAGGCTTGAAACCGGGTGGTAGATTAGCCAACACCCAAGTGTTGTTGCCCATGATGGAGTCCATCTCATCATTTATTGCTTCTTTCCAGAAAGCAACATCTTGGGACTTTATTGCTTCATCAAATGTTTTGGGATCATCCTCAACATTAAAGCAATAGAAGTGTTGGTCAGAGACCTCATCCCTTGTTCCTTTAATTAAGTACAATTGAAACTCAGGTCCAAATGTCTTTGGAGTCCTAACCCTTGTGCTCCTTCTGAGCTCAGGTTCAGGTTGTTGTTCCACAACCTCATCAGGGACCTCATCAGAGGTTTCTGATACACCAACATCATTGGTTCCATTAGGAATCCTCTGACTTGGTCTAGGGACTGATGAGAATCTATTCTCATCAAATATTGCATCCCTTGATTCTATTATTGAGTTAATAGAGACAGACTCATTAGGTTCAATAACATAGAACCTATAATCCTTGGAATGCTCAGCATATCCAACAAAGATGCATTCAATGCCTCTTTCACCCAAAGTTTTCAATTTTGGATCAGGGAGTTTCACAACAGCCTTACAACCCCAAACCTTGAGATAATTCAAGTTGGGTTTCCTTTTAGTCCAGAGTTCATAAGGGGTAGTCTTGTTCCTTTAGTTGGGAACCCTATTTAGCAAATAGCAAGCTGTTAGCATAGCTTCACCCCAGAACCCTTGACTCAGCCCTGAATAGGACAACATGGAATTAACCATCTCCTTCAGCACTCGGTTTTTCCTTTCAGAAATTCCATTTTGCTGAGGAGTATAAGGGGCAGTCGTTTCATGGATTATACCAACAGATTGGAAATACCGAGTATCCATGTACTCACCTCCCCTATCAGTCCTTAATCTTTTGATTAGTGACTCTTGTTGCAATTCAACTTCAGTTTTAAATACTTTAAATTTATCTAATGCTTCATCCTTAGTATGCAATAAATAAACATAGCAATACCTAGAAGCATCATCAATAAAAGTAACAAAGTATTTCTTATTCCCCAAAGAGGGAGTAGCATGTAAATCACATAAATCACTATGTATTAATTCCAATATCACAGTTTCACGTTTTACATCTTTAAATGGTTTCTTAGTTATCTTGTTCAACATACAAGTATTACACCTTTTAGTGTCCATGTCAAATGCTGGGATTAACCCATCCTTAGACATATCTTGCATACGTTTAAAGTGTACATGGCCAAGTCTAGCATGCCAAAGGGTTGAATCATATAAACTAGATGTAGATATAAAAGCAAAATCAACCACATCATGAACAATATTAAGTCTAAACATATGATTACATAAATAACCAAATCCAATAAATACACCATTTTTAGACAAAACAAATTTATCAGATTCAATAACTTGTTTGTAACCACAATTATTCAAAACACCACTAGAAACCAAGTTTTTCCTAATATCAGGAACATGTAAAACATTTAATAAAGTAACAATCTTTCCAGAACTAAACTTCAACTCAACACTTCCTCTTCCATGCACCAGGGCTGTTGACTCATTTCCCATATGAAGAATAGAACCATCATTCACTGACTCGTAGGTCTTGAACCAGCTTCTATCTTTACACACATGGATTGTAGCTCCAGAGTCAACCCACCAAGCAACATCATCATCCTGCACAAAGAACAATTCAGATATATATGTAACATAATAAATCCAAAAAGACTTATTAAATATATTCTGACCTTTCAGGGAATTGGAGTTACCATTCCCAGATCCACTTGTGCCTGATCCATTGGCTTTATTGCCAATCTTTCCACCTTTACAATCCTTCCTGAAGTGTCCAGTTTTACCACACTTCCAACAAGTAGCTTTTGACTTCTTGTTAGGATCAGGTTTGGTGTTATCCTGATGTTTACGCTTGCCCTTGTTGTCATTGTACCTGGTGGAGTTGTTATGCTCCACCATATTGACAACTGATGGACCAGCAGCAGTGCTGCTCTTTGGCTTGTCTATTTCATGCGCCTTGAGTGAATCCTCAATACGCAAATGACTGCCCAACTCAGTAAGAGTTAACTCCTCCTTCTTATGCTTAAGCATATGCTTGAATTCTTTCCAAGAAGGAGGTAGCTTATCGATGATACAAGAGACTTGAATAGCCTCATCCATGTTCATCTTGTGTTGTGTGAAACGGCCAAGTATACCAAGAAGTTCGTTGTATTGGTCCATGACCGGTCTAGAATCGACCATTTTGTAATTGTTAAAATTACTTACAAGAAACTTCTTACTTGATGCATCCTATGCCATGTATTTGGCTTCCAGAGAATCCCATAGTTCTTGAGAAGATTCAACGTTTTGATAGATATCAAATAGAGTATCAGACATACCATTGAGGATTAAACCTCCGCAGACATAGTCATCGTTCTCCCACTTGCTTCTGGCTCTCATTTGTTCCATCGTAGCATCATCCCCATAATCAGCAGGGATCGGTGTGGTCAGAACAGTCACCACATTCATGCTGGTCAGCAGGAACTTCATCTTCTTTTGCCACCTTCGAAAATCCACACCTTCAAACTTTTCCAGCTTGGAAAAGTTAGCAGCTATATGTCTCATAGCAGCAGCCATTGATTATCACTAAATAGTTTTTATTGAATGTTGGTTTTAGTTGTTGTGTCGTAGTGCACCCAAACAGGGTAATGATAATCAATCAAGGGTACCGGATATTCACTTGAAGTCGTGGTATCACTTTCCAATAGAAACTATTCGACCCTATGCCTGGGTTGCACGAATATCTTTATGGGATAAAACCAAGTGAAGTTCTTGTTCTAGGCACAAAGGAAGAACCGATCGTACTTTAGTGTTTAGGGTTTATATGTCGTGTTTTTTCATGCCATGTGATGATCTCTATTTATAATAGAGTCTACTCAAAACCCTAGCCCATGGAATTATGAATAATTAACGGCCCATTAATTATCCATAATAGTTTCCATAATAGTAGGAATCAGTGGTTATCATACGATCAGCAGGAACGAGCTAATCAGCAGGAACCATAAGGTTACCAGCAGGAACAAGCTCTCTAGCAGAAACAAGCTAATCAGCAGGAACCATAAGGCTACCAGCAGGAACAGCTTAAACTACCAGCAGAGTTGTTCTGCATCAGCAGCAATAAAGCTATCAGCAGAAACAGATAATGCTATCAGCAAGAATGACAATGCTATCGGCAGAAACAGATAATGCTAGCATCAGAATCAACTGCATCAGCAGCATTGTCATTTATACTATCCAACCACTTCAATTGAGTCAGGGTGTTCATTGACCTGATGGGTGTATACTCCATACCTCCAAGCCCATTACCAGGTGTAAACTCATCCCTCAAATGCACTAAATTTTCCAACATTGACGTTGACAGAGTTTTGAATATTCTATGGTCTGATAATAATACTTTTCATTTAACGACTTTGGGTTATCCACGTAGGGTCTTCACATAACTATCACTCAATCACTCTAACTTTAACCATAGATAGATAAAGAATCCAATAAACCTGCAACTCATTTGAAAATAGAAATTTGGGTTTAAGCTCACTAAACTAATAAATTTATAGCCCAAATTTGGATTGAGTTCAAATAGTTTCTAACATGTTCTATATCCATTCGGCTGCAATAGTGCTTTTTAAAGTAAGCGGTGCAGTCACAAATAACACGTTATAGGGAAAAAATGAGCCCCTATAACATGCCAAACTGCACTGTGTGATGGTGTTACTCGGCCGACTGTGGTTGGGTTGGCTAGCGTCATGTGTGTGTAAGCTTTTTTTTGAGTAGGGTATGTTTGAATCTTTGTGTAGAAAACTTAACACAATGATCTTTGAAGGTTCTGCAAGTCCTTGAATAAGTCAAGTCTTTTATTATTTTGAACGTCTACAAAGACATTTGAAGCAACCGGACCAAGTCGTAAGTTTTATCTGTTAATTATGCTTGCATTCAATAAATAGTTAAACGCTTGAAATAGGTTCCACAGTAAATATAGATTACAACTGTCATTGACAAGGCAATGAGGAAACATAGATGATAAAGAAATGTCTAAGAAAGTTGATTGGGATATATTCGTTTGTGACCAACGACTTTTGAAGTATATGAGGGTTTAAGAAGACTTCAAATTGAAGGTAGGGTCTTAAGATTAATTTTGATGTCTACTAGTGTAGACTTAGTCCAAAACTCAATAGTCATCCTTTTCTTCATCTGGTGGCCCTTCTAATGTTTTTGGCATATACATGTTGAACTTATATCATGTAAGATTCCTTCATTAATTACAACTTTGAAGTTTACATGTTACAACCGTCTCAAATTATGACCACTGATATCTCATCCTTTGAGGTTATGAAGCAGAAAACTACAAGTCTCAAAACCTATACTGTCCATAAGAAAAAGAAAACTCGGAAACGTAAACGTCACCCATGTATGTATGGTCATCATCCTTATAGTTAGCTAATTTGCTGAGTTTTCCCGGGCTAGTACAGGTTAGAAAGAAAGGGTTAGAGAAGCCCAAGGATACTCATACAGTGCTACTTAAGATTTGAACATATTACCCAAAAATTGCAGTCTCTTAGAATTTGTTTTGGTAAATCTTATAAAGATTTACTTACATATCTCCCAACAACAATTTGGTTGACCCACACTCCATCCCGCTGATGCCTCTCACGGGGTTGCTCGATAAGGTCCGGGAATGCACCCGTACTCTCGTCCCACTGAATACACATTAAATGAGTATATAATAACAATGAAACAAATTAAACAAGTATATAATAACAATCAAACAAATATTAATCACGACTTACCTCATCAAATCGATTAGCAGCATATTACTTCGTTCCGTTATTTGAAGAGTAAAGTTGCTTCGACCTGTTAGCCTTGTTCTTTGCCGCTTGGGCCATGTGCTTATCCATCGTCACATAATCAACATATTTTTTCCACTTGCTCAACTCCATGTCTCCCGGAGGAAAATCCCTTATTTGTTGCGGCTCCTTATACCCATCTCTGAACACAAACTGATGCTCTTTAAACTTGTTTTTTCTATATTTGTAATCTTTTGAACATCATGTCCACCCCTGTCCTAATGCGTTAACCATTCGGCCGTGTTAGATGGGGGACCATATCAAAGTATGTCTGCAATTCAAAGAAAAAATTTCTAATGTATATTGTTTACAAATTTAACATTGTATCTTCAGCTACCTAACCATTGGGCATATATATTTCATTTATTAAAGCCAACATTGCTTTATTGTTTCTTTTTGTAATACAAACTTTCTTAACTTCATTTCGATCGAGGCTGTGATAAAACCGCACCATGCATAAAGTTTCATCCATTGACGTTGATAGAGTTTTGAATATTCTATGGTCTGATAATAATACTTTTCATTTAACGACCTTGGGTTATCCACGTAGGGTCTTCACATAACTATCACTCAATCACTCTAACTTTAACCATAGATAGATAAAGAATCCAATAGACCTGCAACTCAAATTTGAAAATAGAAATTTGGGTTTAAGTTCACTAAACTAATAAATTTATAGCCGAAATTTGGATTGAGTTCAAATAGTTTCTAACATGTTATATATCCATTCGGCTGCAATAGTGCTTTTTAAAGTAAGCGGTGCAGTCACAAATAACACGTTATAGGGAAAAAATGAGCTCCTATAACATGCCAAACTGCACTGTGTGATGGTGTTACTCGGCCGAATGTGGTTTGGTTGGCTAGCGTCATGTGTGTGTAAGCTTTTTTTTTTTTTTTTTTTTTTTTTTTTGAGTAGGGTATGTTTGAATCTTTGTGTAGAAAACTTAACACAATGATCTTTGAAGGTTCTGCAAGTCCTTGAATAAGTCAAGTCTTTTATTATTTTGAACGTCTACAAAGAGATTTGAAGCAACCGGACCAAGTTGTAAGTTTTATCTGTTAATTATGCTTGCATTCAATAAATAGTTAAACGCTTGAAATAGGTTCCACAGTAAATATAGATTACAACTGTCATTGACAAGGCAATGAGGAAACATAGATGATAAAGAAATGTCTAAGAAAGTTGATTGGGATATATTCGTTTGTGAGTTTGTGACCAATGACTTTTGAAGTATATGAGGGTTTAAGAAGACTTCAAATTGAAGGTAGGGTCTTAAGTTTAATTTTGATGTCTACTAGCGTACACTTAGTCCAAAACTCAATAGTCATCCTTTTCTTCATTTGGTGGCCCTTCTAATGTTTTTGCCATATACATGCTGAAGTTATATCATGTAAGATTCCTTCATTAATTACAACTTTGAAGTTTACATGTTACAACCGTCTCAAATTATGACCACTGATATCGCATCCTTTGAGGTTATGAAGCACAAAACTACAAGTCTGAAAACCCATACTGTCCATAAGAAAAAGAAAACTCGGAAATGTAAACATCACCCATGTATGTATGGTCATCATCCTTATAGTTAGCTAATTTGCTGAGTTTTCTCAGGCTAGTACAGGTTAGAAACAAAGGGTTGGAGAAGCCCAAGGATACTCATACAGTGCTACTTAAGATTTGAACATATTACCCAAAAATTGCAGTCTCTTAATTTGTTTTGGTAAATCTTATAAAGATTTACTTACGTGTCTCCCAACAACAATTTGGTTGACACACACTCCATCCCGCTGATGCCTCTCATGGGATTGCTCGATAAGGTCCGGGAATGCACCCGTACTCTCGTCCCACTGAAAACACATTAAATGAGTATATAATAACAATGAAACAAATTAAACAAGTATATAATAACAATCAAACAAATATTAATCACGACTTACCTCATCAAATCGACTAGCAGCATATTACTTCGTTCCGTGATTTGAAGAGTAAAGTTGCTTCGACCTGTTAGCCTTGTTCTTTGCCGCTCGGGCCATGTGCTTATCCATCGTCACATAATCAACATATTTGTTCCACTTGCTCAACTCCATGTCTCCCGGAGGAAAATCCCTTATTTGTTGCGGCTCCTTATACCCATCTCTGAACACAAACTGATGCTCTTTAAACTTGTTTTTTCTATATTTGTAATCTTTTAAACATCATGTCCACCCCTGTCCTAATGCGTTAACCATTCGGCCGTGTTAGATGGGGGACCATATCAAAGTATGTCTGCAATTCAAAGAAAAAATTTCTAATGTATATTGTTTACAAATTTAACATTGTATCTTCAGCTACCTAACCATTGGGCTTATATATTTCATTTATTAAAGCCAACATTGCTTTATTGTTTCTTTTTGTAATGCAAACTTTCTTAACTTCATTTCGATCGAGGCAGTGATAAAACCGCACCATGCATAAAGTTTCATCCATTGACGTTGATAGAGTTTTGAATATTCTATGGTCTGATAATAATACTTTTCATTTAACGACTTTGGGTTATCCACGTAGGGTCTTCACATAACTATCACTCAATCACTCTAACTTTAACCATAGATAGATAAAGAATCCAATAAACCTGCAACTCAAATTTGAAAATAGAAATTTGGGTTTAAGCTCACTAAACTAATAAATTTATAGCCCAAATTTGGATTGAGTTCAAATAGTTTCTAACATGTTATATATCCATTCGGCTGCAATAGTGCTTTTTAAAGTAAGCGGTGCAGTCACAAATAACACGTTATAGGGAAAAAATGAGCTCCTATAACATGCCAAACTGCACTGTGTGATGGTGTTACTCGGCCGAGTGTGGTTTGGTTGGCTAGCGTCATGTGTGTGTAAGCTTTTATTTTATTTATTTATTTTTTTGAGTAGGGTATGTTTGAATCGTTGTGTAGAAAACTTAACACAATGATCTTTGAAGGTTCTGCAAGTCCTTGAATAAGTCAAGTCTTTTATTATTTTGAACGTCTACAAAGACATTTGAAGCAACCGGACCAAGTTGTAAGTTTTATCTGTTAATTATGCTTGCATTCAATAAATAGTTAAACGCTTGAAATAGGTTCCACAGTAAATATAGATTACAACTGTCATTGACAAGGCAATGAGGAAACATAGATGATAAAGAAATGTCTAAGAAAGTTGATTGGGATATATTCGTTTGTGAGTTTGTGACCAATGACTTTTGAAGTATATGAGGGTTTAAGAAGACTTCAAATTGAAGGTAGGGTCTTAAGTTTAATTTTGATGTCTACTAGTGTAGACTTAGTCCAAAACTCAATAGTCATCCTTTTCTTCATCTGGTGGCCCTTCTAATGTTTTTGGCATATACATGCTGAAGTTATATCATGTAAGATTCCTTCATTAATTACAACTTTGAAGTTTACATGTTACAACCGTCTCAAATTATGACCACTGATATCTCATCCTTTGAGGTTATGAAGCACAAAACTACAAGTCTCAAAACCTATACTGTCCATAAGAAAAAGAAAACTCGGAAATGTAAACGTCACCCATGTATGTATGGTCATCATCCTTATAGTTAGCTAATTTGCTGAGTTTTCCCAGGCTAGTACAGGTTAGAAACAAAGGGATGGAGAAGCCCAAGGATACTCATACAGTGCTACTTAAGATTTGAACATACTACCCAAAAATTGCAATCTCTTAAAATTGAAGTATGGCAATTTCTACAGGACATATGGAGCCGTCAGCATGGTATATCACGGTAGCTATGTTCCTGATGACGTTGATGTAATTGCAAATAGCACAAAGATCGTGAACAAAGGTGGTAAAATGGACTGGTCGGTTAACTGTCACATAGTTTTGACGGGTCTGTACGGGTTGCTACAGGTTGACCCGAATAACTTTTGTCGCGGTTCATTTTTATACTTTATGTGTGAATGATTAAAAAGGTTAAATGGTTAAAAAAATACAAATTGGATGACTTTCTACTCTTGAACCTATTTGACAGGTTATATTTTGTTATAATATCAGTGAGTTAAAATTCCATATTTAGATTCGTAGATCATCAAACGAAAAACAATAGTCAAACATTGACTTACATGAGGTAAAACATAATGCATTCGGGTAATCCAAATTAAGTATTTCAGCCAAACAGCAAAATTTGAGTAAACCATTCACGAATCCAAATAAACAAGCAATTTCTGTTACAACTGCATTAAATTATTAATTTCGTTATGTTTTACAATGATCTTGAATTTTGGAGGTATTTTCAAGAAACTATTCAAGATTGGTCTATGCCAGTTAACGGTAAGTCCAGAGAAGAAAACGAACCTGGCATCTGCTAAAAAATCTATTGAATTTGCAGCCAAACAAGGTGCAGCTCTAGTTGTTTTATCGAAGGCTGCATCTATATCGAAGATAGTAATAGTAGTAGTTTTGAAGTCAATTATTTTGGATCGCGAAGTTGACTTTCGTTCATAGTTGCTTAAATTTAAAGTTAATATTGTTCAATATTATGAATGTAACAGATATGTGTCGTATTGGGATTGGAATTTGTCATGACATTCGGTTTCCGGAGCTGGCAATGTTGTACCAAGCAAGAGGTGTATTCTTTATTCACTCAAACTCCATTTCTAATCTGATGCATTACTTGTTTTTTGATCATTTGATATCAACTTCAGGTGTTGAGTTGATATGCTACCCAAGTGCATTTAATATAACCACAGGATCAATGCTTTGGGAGCTCGAACAACAAGCAAGGCATGTACATTATAGCAAAACACCTTACACTTAATTTAGCCCCAAAAAATCGGATTGCCTTGCAAAAAATGAGCATTGGTGCAATACTGCAATGTGGTAAAAAAGATGATTTGTAACGGTTTCTCGTTTCTTTTAATATTTCAGGGCAATTGATAACCAGGTAATCACACGCTCTAGGCACGTATTATCTGCACTTAATGGAATACTAAGCCATGTTATTTTCACGTTTGCTCAAAGATCTATATAGCAACTTGCTCACCATCGCGAAACTCCAGTGGTTCCTACGAGATATGGGGCCATTCTACTCTAGTTGCTCCGGTAATATGCATTTAACTTTAAACACTCGTTTTCTAGTCTCCATTTGAGCAAATATGAGATTAGAGGCCTTCTTTAAAATGGCAAAAAATAATGTATAAACAGTTACAAATGGAAAACTTCTTCATATATACAAGTCCAATAATTGAGTTGCTTAAAGTCTACTTATAATGCATGCAATTTCGATCATCTGTATCATTTATTCAAAAACTTATATCATTGTTGAGATGTTATTGTTTTTGTAATTATTTATATAAGAATCTTTAATCTTTAAAACAAACCAAAATATCAGTTTTAACCCAGTTTGACCCAACCTATATTGACCTGTTACACGACCCATCCATCTTGTCATTGCGCATACAATAGTAATTCCTTGGTTCTTATCATTTTATTGCCTATTTTCCAGGGTGGTGAGGTTGTTGGCAAACTAGAACACGAGGAAGGGGTATTGATTGCTGAGATTGACCTTTCCGCAATAAATCATCAAAGGTGATCTGCATACATACCCTTTTACCATAGTCCACATAAAACTTCATATTATCTGATAACGTCTCATATGATCCAGGCAGTGTATCCCATTACAAAAACATAGGCGACATGACATTTACAAGCTTCTTGAGGTAGAGGAGCAAACGCCATGAAAATTACAGATGTAAATACTGCGTGATACAGAACGAAGATTGCTCCTGTTGTACTATTTCAATCAAAATAAGTTGCAATACAGCATAACTTTAACACGTTTGAAGTAAAATAAACTGCATCACCAATGCAAATAAACAAAGTGTGAAAACAGGATGCGAGTCAAGAACAACATTGTCGCGAATTCTAAATAACATTCTTCCAATTCAAGCAACAAAGTGACATGCATTAACAAGAAAAAGCGCACGGCTTTATAATAGATATCCGATCATGTAGACATTCAAATAAGCCAGCCGTTTATACGGCGAGCAACATGCAAATTAGTCTTTTACTTCCGGCAAAGACCCGGCAATTCCCGGCCAAGGCCCGGCTATTATGGCCAATATCCGGCTATGTCCGGCCATGACCCGGATATTCCGGCCACGACCCGGATAGATTCCGTTAGATCCGGCTAGAGCAATTTATATTTTACTCTAATCATTAATACATATATAAATCAACTTATATTTTATGCTAGTTTGAGCTGTAACTCTGCAAAACGAGGTACTTTAGTGGAAGCGTTTGGTCTGAGTATGCAATTGAGCTCATATTGTTGTCGATTCTCAGAAGGTCTAGCCACGCAACTTAAGCTCGACTCTTATAGGTTTTGGTTATGCAGTTGTGTTAAGCTCCTACTTAAAAGTTTGCAGAATACTTGTGCAAATTTTGTTTGTTTTTTTTATCATATTAGACTTATTTTTTCGAAAACTGCTGCCATGTTCTGCTTGTCTCGTGTATGCATTCCTGGTGCTGTAGCCATACAATATGAACCTTGCACCATGTTATTCTACATTATAACGAAAATTTGACATGATGAAACTGGAAATGAGCAAAGTGACATTTTATTGTTACTGTTATGTTTCATTGTGATGTTTCGGATTATCTGTTGGTGTAGTTATGTTATGGATAGTATGTATTGTATTATTGTTGTACTCTTGTTTTCGGTGTAACATAGGATTGTTGTTGCCTGTAGATAACTTTGTTTGCAGAGCCTGATCATTAGTGTCGTGGTACTGGTTTTGTGTCGTTGGTTTGTCTATAGCTTTTAGGATGGATTATGTTGCCGATAGGTTCTGAGTTACCAAGAGGTTGTGGATGAGCTATTAGTTCTTGTTGCTTATATGAGGAAAGTTTCAAAACATGATAGATGTTGACAAATTGGCACGGCATCCGAACTCAATTGTCATCAGTTGCAACTTGAAGGTTCTTTCAGTAGTTCATGTTAGATAATTCGGGATAGTGTATTTGTAAATTTGATTTACATGTAAGTTTATTGCATGAGCTACTATTCCAAGAAAGTTGCGTTAAATTCTGACTATAAATCCAATTCTTTTGACAGCTGAATTTGGATAGATTGCTTGCAAAGATGTGGGAAGCGATGGGGCTAGTCAGGGTTTACACAAAACCACAAGGCCAACAACCTGATTTTGGTGACCCTGTGGTTCTTTCGACTGTATGTCAATTGCCACTGCGTGTTGCGTGTAATGTATTATTTTAAAGCATTGTTATCATTGATAGTTGTTTCTTCCTGATTTCAGGATAGAGGAGGGTGCTCTGTAGAGGACTTCTGTAACCAGATACACAGAAGCTTGGTGAAGGAAGTCAAATATGTGTTGGTATGGGGCTCAAGTGCAAGACATTCCCCCCAGCATTGTGGCCTTAGTCATGTTCTTCAGGATGAGGATGTTGTTCAGATCGTCAAGAAAAAGGTATGATTGCAACACTGCAATGATCAACACTAGAGGTTGCAAAGTGGGTTTGTTAACGACTGGTTTTGCATGAAATAGTTTTTGTTCAATTTTATTAAGACTTAAATGGTGCCAAATACGATCTGCAAAATTATATATTAAAATAAATAATCTAATTGAAAAAAAAAAAAATTAGGTTCTATTCATTGAAAATACACTTTGGTGACTTTTTACCCATTTGACCCGTTTCCCTTTTTAGCTACATTTTGTGTACTTATTTGACCTTTTCATAAGTAAATGCGGTAAGATCACCACTCGACACCCTTGCCACATGCACGCTAACACCAATGGAGGTGGGGAAGGGGATGACTTTGCTGAGGTTTCATGTCTCAGCAGGAAAAAAGATTAAGTTATTGACCCATTAGCATACAGTGATAGGTTCACACGATGTGCTCGAATGTAAGAGCTAAAGATATGTTCTAGTAATATATGTGTTTTGTTAAAATGAATTTGGTCAATAGACAAACAACCTTAAATGGCATATATAGCAATTTTTAAAGTTACTTGTTGTTACTACTACTTTTGTGGTTGAAACGATTTAAATTATTATTGATATCTTTGATGATTTTGCACCCAACAGGAGAAGGAAAGTGAAGAAAGAGGTAGGTTTAAGATGCATACAACTGGCCCTGATCGAATAGCTGATAGAGTAAAGAAGGCTCCTTTGAAGAATTAGAGTCAAGTGGCCACGTTGAGTTGGCGGCTAGGTGGCTTCACGGTTTTTCTAGTTATTGGAAGCTGGTATTATGCAGATGAAAAATATTAAATTTTGAGAGCATTTTCATGTTACCAGATGTTTATTTACTACATGGAAGCTTAAAATTGTTTTTGTATTGTTTGAATTGAGCATAGCTAATGTATTACTCGATGACTGTGTTGTGATGTAGAATGGAGGGAAACTATGTTGGTATTTGGATGTCGTTCTTGTTTTTATAAAGTTTTTACCTGTGATCTTTATGACAGTGTAATGATTCTTGCTTTGTGTCATTCGTAATCTTAGTAAATTGACTTGTAAGCGATGGGGTGAGACGAGGACAATGAAGGAGAAATGAGAAATGAAGTCAGAACAAAAATCTGTCGTCGCTCAAGAATGGGGCTTCATTTGGTGAAGTTAGATGTACTAACATGAGAATGATTTGGTAACAAGTTAAAATGGGTCACATTTAGAGTTAGGGGGTAAAATGGGTTGGTGGGATCGGCTTGTCGGTTCAATGTTTATGGATTCTATAATGGGATGGAACCGAGTGGGTGTCACTCCATGATGGACCTGGTAACTGCAATAGTAATTTACTTCGCATGCTGGATATTACGGCCAAAACGACCATCAAGTCATATGAAAAGCATGCAACAAACTAAGGTTTGTTCAGTGGACTTGTTACAGTCAAATATTCACATCACCTAGTTGTATTCAATGGACTATAGTCAAAGATTCTTATCATAGGATGGAGTCACATCACCTATTTTTTCCAAATAGATAACTGAAGACTTAAAAGGACACCTAAAGAACTTGATAAAAAGCCAGAAAATAACATAAGTTTTCAAGATCAACAGAGCCCAGAAATGTCATCATCATCTCCTGAAAAAAGCTCATGGGGTGCCAATATCACTCAGACAGTAAGTTGTCAACAAGAGGCAATTTTCACTTTTTTGACATACAAGTCTCTGAGTTCTTTTATAACTTTATTGCATAAATTTTATACTTGAGGGTGTTTGGGATTGCATATTATAAGTGCTTGTGTTTTTTTACTTCTATTCAGGTAGGTGCTTATTTTAAAGTTCTTTATAAGCTATATGTTAGTACAAGCTGAAATTATGCAATTCTAAACACCCTTTATAGTTGTAATAAGGCTAATGATAATCCCTTTTCATTTTGCGTGGTAACTAGTCAAACCGGCTTAGACCTCTTTTTCGCAAATGGATCACTCTAACTTACCACAGTATGCCAACAACAACTTATCTGATCCAATAATATGTCCATATAAGCTGTGTAGCCTACATGACATTCATGTCAGTAGTAACTGATTACAAGGGGCGAAAAAAAGATTGTATTCATGTGAAAAATAAGTAAAAGAAGTTCAAGAACTTACATGATAAAGAAGGTAAAAAAACAAGCAATTTCTGTTACAACTGCATTAAATTATTAATTTTGTTATGTTTTACAATGATCTTGAATTTTGTTGGTATTTTCAAGAAAAAATTCAAGATTGGTCTATGCCAGTTAACGGTAAGTCCAGAGAAGAAAACGAACCTGGCCTCTGCTAAAAAATCTATTGAATTTGCAGCCAAACAAGGTGTAGCTCTTGTTGTTTTACCTGTGAGTTAACTAATTAACTAAACCAACCCCGTTTAATATCTTTCATTTTCCGAATGATTAATGAAGACAAATACTGTTGTATCATGATAATGATCTAAAAGATGTGATGTGTCGTTGATTTTGTGATTAGGAAATGTGGAATTGCCCTTGCTCGAGTGATTACTTCAGAAAATTTGCTGAAGATTTCAAGGATAAGCATGGCTCCCCGTCATTTTCCATGTTATCCGAACTTGCTTATATCCACAGCATCACAATAGTAGGTGGATCAGTACCTGAACTCGATAATAATCGTTTATACAATACTTGCTGTGTGTTTGGCCCAAACGGGAAGTTACTAGGAAAGCATAGGAAGGTAAAAACTTCAGTGATGAGTTTAAAACGTAAAATCACCGAGCTTATATGAAAAGGTGAACTGTTACTTGCAGCTTCATCTTTTTGACATTGTAAATACTGCCCCGGGAGAGCTATGTTTCAAAGAATCGGATTCTTTTGCAGCAGGAAATAAACCGACAGTTGTAGACACAGGTATGTTTCATGTGGCTATTGTCTAGTGCAGAAGTTATTACGCTGTTCAAAGGCTGCATCTTTATCGAAGATAGTAATAGTAGTAGTTTTGAAGTCAATTATTTTGGATCGCAAAGTTGACTTTTGTTCATAGTTGCTTAAATTTAAAGTTAATATTGTTCAATATTATGAATGTAACAGATATGTGTTGGAATTTGTCATGACATTCGGTTTCCAGAGCTGGCAATGTTGTACCAAGCAAGAGGTGTATTCTTTATTCACTCAAACTCCATTTCTAATCTGATGCATTACTTGTTTTTTGATCATTTGATATCAACTTCAGGTGTTGAGTTGATATGCTACCCAAGTGCATTTAATATAACCACAGGATCAATGCTTTGGGAGCTCGAACAACAAGCAAGGCATGTACATTATAGCAAAACACCTTACACTTAATTTAGCCCCAAAAAATCGGATTGCCTTGCAAAAATGAGCATTGGTGCAATACTGCAATGTGGTAAAAAAAGATGATTTGTAACGGTTTCTCGTTTCTTTTAATATTTCAGGGCAATTGATAACCAGGTAATCACACGCTCTAGGCACGTATTATCTGCACTTAATGGAATACTAAGCCATGTTATTTTCACGTTTGCTAAAAGATCTATGTAGCAACTGCTCACCATCGCGAAACTCCAGTGGTTGCTACGAGATATGGGGCCATTCTACTCTAGTTGCTCCGGTAATATGCGTTTAACTGCTAACACACGTTTACTACTTCACCAGTCCCCATTTTAGCAACATGAGATTAGAGGGTTTTTTTTCTACTAAAAGGTGGAAGTCCTAATTTGTGTCGATAACTTATGAATGAGTCGATTACTAATTGTGTTTTTTAAAATGGATAACTTATGAATGAGTCGATTACCAATTGTGTTTTTTAAAATGGCTTAAATAAAAGCCGTTACAAAATGGAACATTGTACGAGTCCAATAGACCGAAAAGTCACTCAAAATCTACTTGTATTGTGCGTCTACTTTTAGTGCTTACAACTAAAGTAATCTATATCATTACATTCAAAAACTTCAGTACTAAACATGCCCAATGCGCATAGAATATTCAGTCCCTTGGTTCATCTGGTTTTACTTCCTATTTTTCCAGGATGGCAAAGTTGTTGGCAAACTAGAACACGAGGAAGGTGTATTGATTGCTGAGATTGACCTTTCCGCAATAAGTCATCAAAAGTGATCTGCATACATACCCTTTTACCATACTCCACATAAAACTTCATATTATCTGATAACGTTTCATACGATCCAGGCAGTGTATCCCATTACAAAAACATAGGCGACATGACATTTACAAGCTTCTTGAGGTAGAGGAGCAAACGCCATGAAAATTACAGATGTAAATACTGCGTGATGCAGAACGAAAATTATGGTCATAATGACTTTTAAGAAGTTCCATAGAAATAGTTGAGAACTCAAGATTGCTCCTGTTGTCCTAATTCAATCAAAAGAAGTTGCAATACAGCATAACTTTAGCATGTTTGAAGTAAAATAAACTGCATCGCCAATGCAAATAAACATTGTTGCGAAATAACATTCTTCCAATTCAAGCAACAGAGTGACATTAACATGAAAATAGTCTCAATCACTTAAATCTAGTCACGCTCGCTGATGGCAGTCAAGTGCTCGTCAATTTCCTCAGTGGAGAGCACATGAAAAGCTGGATTCTCCTTACGCACACTTGCCCAACAAAACCATAAAGTCCCTCATTATCATACCAACAAACTCAAAAGATATGCACACACGAGCCTTTGCGCATGCCCCTTACTAGATACAGCCCCAAACAGTCTAAAAAAGGCCCGCTCAAAACAAAACCGTGTTAGGCCTAACAGGCTCAATTCAGGCCCATCTTTTAAGGCTTTAAGACCAACCCTTTTAAGCCTGGTCTTACCGTAGGCGATATGATGCAGCCAGAAAGAGAGATAAACTATGGTATTTTATAACAATCAATATTAATACTCAGACGATTATGATCATCTAGTAAAATTTATACAACAACCTTTGATTTTCTAATGTCATTTCCCGATATATACATGTCTTCTCTTCCTTTTGCAAAATTATATTGAAGGTTCAACCACTCAAAAACACGATTACCTAAGGGTAAAAGTTAAGACTTGGCTGGTGAAGTTATAAAAAGATAATAATAAACCCGACCATTTAAAGTAGATGGCAAAAAGATGTAACGCTGTATTATTTACTGGGACACACATATCATTTGTCTTCAAGGCTAGCAATACAGCACAATAACATAAATGAACTATATAGCTAGCATATCCGCTACAAATTTAGCAGCTATATATCTCAGAACGTCCAGCTTCAGCCATAACATTCAACCTACATCAGTAAATAGGACACATTTTTTGCAGGTACCCTAAAAAGGACCATGGCACGTTTTACAGGACATAAGGAGCAGTAGGTATATGATAAAATTTCATGTAGATGATTAT
Organism: Artemisia tridentata subsp. tridentata; assembly: GCA_021014915.2. Taxonomy (NCBI): domain Eukaryota; kingdom Viridiplantae; phylum Streptophyta; class Magnoliopsida; order Asterales; family Asteraceae; genus Artemisia; species Artemisia tridentata. The sequence goes on along the minus strand of CP139502.1, from coordinate 354,622,710 downwards.
TCAAGTGCAGGGTCACTGGCAATTTGGTGGGCAGATAATGACATGCTAAAACACATGTAGAACAGATCGAAGAAGAACACACTGGATGGTCAAATTAGATATAGTAAAAGACAAGTCATTGTTAATAATGCTTTCCTTTTCACACCTTACAATTTGGTAACAAACACTAGTGTCTACAATTTTATAGCATACACGATGGTTGTATGATCATCAAAATAACATAAAACTTACTGAATTACACCAAGGTCAGCAACATCAATACACGATCACCCAGTGAGCAAGTAAATATGTATCAAAATCCTAACAACACACTAGTATTACATACAAGAATAATTCAAAGATACAAAACACAAACATCATAATTCAGCTGATATACGACTGCATAATTCAGAAGGTCCCTGCCCTCCTCAAACTCCTTTACCTGCATATTAATTTTTTTAAGACCAAGAGAATTCATAGGGTAAGACATTTTGAAAAAATTGATGAAATAAGAAATCATGTGAAAATGCATACCTTTCATTATCTAACGTCATTTCCCGATGTAAACATGTCTTCTCTTCTTCTTCTTCAAGACCAAACTCTCTGCTGCATCAGCAATTGCATTGAACCATTTCACTTTTCTTGTTGACAACATGTAAGAACCCATCACCAATCCAAGTAGAGTCCCACATCCGTATCCCAATATCACCACTTCCCACGTAAATCCACTTTCCTCCTCATGATGTTCTTCTGCTTCAAGCTGTGGTTTGTGTGCATTCTCACCGCACTTTTTGGGCAGTGGAAACCCACAGAGCCCCAAATTCCCTGCAAATGAGCTCTCTTGAAATGTGTTGAACTGTGTTCCTTCTGGAATACGCCCCACGAGATGGTTTTGTGATAGATGTAAGACTTCAAGGCCCTTGATTCCTGCAAGGCTTTGAGGGATATTACCTGTGAGTTGGTTCCAAGAAAGGTCTAATGATTCAATCTCTGATAGCTTACCAAGAGAGTTTGGCATTCGACCATTAAGGCTATTGTGGGACAAGTTTAGCACTTTCAAAGAACTCAAATTTCCGATTATTTCTGGTATCCCCCTTTCGAAATAATTGTTTGATAAATCAATAATAGTTAGGCCAACAAAAAGTCTTGGAATATCTTGATCCACCCCTTTCACCGCAACAACGAATGAGTAATAATTCGTTCTATAACCCATGGACAAATATTGTGGTGTTGTGCTGTTTTTAACAACATTCTTCATGGAATTGAAATTTTGAAAATATTTTGCAGGGAGTTGACCTACAAACCCATTATGAGATAAGTCAAGAACTCGAAGACTTGGAAAGGGAGAATCAACAGTTGCAGAGGTTTGAATGTGACCATGAAAGTTGTTTGATTTGAGGACAAGAACCTGCAAATTTGGAAGAGCTCCTAACCAACCAGGAAATGTGCCATTCAAATGGTTTTTTCCAAAATCAACTACTTTCAAGGATTGACATTTGGACAAGGAACTTGGCAACTCACCTTCTAACTGATTTCCTTTTAAAATAATCCCTTCTAAATTTCCACAATCCCAGTATATGTTTGGAATTGTTCCTTGAAATCTATTGTTCCCCATATCTATCATTTCAAGATTTGAGATGATATGTCCAAAGCATTGTGGAATCGATCCACCAAAGCTATTGTTGGACATATCCAAATACAATAGATTACTCATGTTGCAAATTGATGGAGGGAATGGCCCCCCAATCAAGTTGGACTGCAGATCCAGGGAACTTAATCCATACCATTGAAACTGTGGCAAGCCCGTTATGAAGTTATGCGAGAGATTCAAATAAAATAACCGATTGTTACCTCCTATCTCCCCTGCCCAATGAGGAATTTGGCCATGGATTTCGTTACTAGAGAGATCTAATATTTCAAGTTGTTTCATGGCTCGAAATGAATTCGGAAACACCTTTAGCTTGCAAGAGGCCAAAAGCAAGCCTCTAAAACCAGGGTTGACATAATGATTGGTATTCTTTGTGGTAACAGAGAAACCGCTGTAAGAGAGATCGAGATGTTCAAGGTTTGTGAAGCTTGATAACAATGTATCCAACTCCAATTCACCACTAAAATTATTATATGAAAGGATCAGGCGAGTGAGGTTGGTGAGTTGTCGAAATGGAAGAATTGGCCCTTAGATAAATGTATAACTTTGTAATATCGATACAATTATATATTGATTTTTGCCATGAAAAAAATAAGACCACCCAATTGTAAATACTTTCACTATTATTTGATTTACATTTAATGTTAAGTTTTTTTTTTTTTTTTTTTTTTTTTTTTTTTTTTTTTAATGCAATCACCTTAAATGAATCCGACCCGACCCAATATACAATTAGTTGACCTATTGATTTTTTTTCTATACTATCTTAAGTAATCACTTTAGTTTTTCGGTTGGATTCGCCACTGTTTACGTCCCAATTATGGGATGGTTAGGAAGTAAAGTATATGAAATGACTAATTTGTCCTTTATCTCTCCTATTAATATTGTCATTTACTTTTTGTAAAAGTTATACATATAAAGGCATATTTGTAATTTTTTATAATAGCATTACTTCTCTTTCTTTCAGGTTTTTCTACTCAAAAACACGAAGTTAGATAACATGCTTATGCCTTTCCTTCTCTCTTACTTTTCTTTACCTTTCTTTACATTTTTTAATTTAACTCGAAAAAAGAGTGTAAAGGAAAACAAGTTTTGGATAATTGGTTGAGATCAGAACTAAATCAAACCAATAGAAGAGTTAAATTTAGCCTATTTTCCAAACCTGAGCAAATCTATTGATAAAAAAATCAACATTAAATTAATTATGGTCAAACATATAGTTGCATAATTTAAGTCATATTAAATAAATAATAATATTGTTTACGTATGGTATGTAAATTGATATTAAAAGTGGATTGGGATGGTTGTGTTGTTTGGTTTGCTTTGTTGAATGGTAAAGACCTAAAGAGTTAATAAAGATAAAGAATTTCAGATAACACTTAAACAAACCATTTGAGAACCGTGTGAGGCGGTATTTGCCCAAGTGTGTGGACTTTTGAAGTTTAAATGTGATGCCTTCTATTTATACTAGCCTATAAACCCGTGATAAATCACGGGTGGCTTATAAAAATGTACAAAATAAAGCTTTAACTTGTGATCGAAATATCAACATGCAAAAAAAAATATATTATATTTTTAGTGCTTAATTCAAAAGTTTATGACGTAGCAACAACACATGAACAGGAAAAATAATTAACAAAATCTAAAAACTCAATCCATTCATAGATAACTAAACAACATAGACACAATGTAGTAGTAGTACATCATCGGCAACCCTTTTTATTCAAGACATATAAATACGTAGCATTACAACATTAAACCAAGTAATATACAAATGACTTTTTCCTCAATAGTTACATTTGATCAACTATTATGATGATTGATGAGAATGTATATGGTTGTTGCTAATTTTTCCAAATAAATACGTAGCATTACAACAATACACAATTTTATTATATGAGTCGAGCTGAGAAGATGACGAGGTTCACGAGTCCATCAAATCTGACCACTTTCCTCCCCTTGTAAGCCCTATGAATAACAATAGGCATGAAAGACAACAAAATAAATAATAAATAAACATCAAAAGTACAAAATAGTGAGATAGAAAGTTTTCAAATATAAAAGAAAATTAGGCATGGTTAAGATTCACCTGACTTTAAACTTGATATTTGAAAGCATTTATTTTTTCAGCCAATAAGTACATTTAGAAGATGGTTGTGCGAATTCCACCACATAAGATTACTAAGTTCTCGAATCGACCCGTTCAAAAGAGTTTGCCAAAAAGTATAAAGCTCTTAGACAACCGGTTTACCCATCTCCAACCTTAGCAAGTTTGAGTCCGAATAGTGGCTTCATGCAAACATCAAAACACCCAAAAATGAATAAATCCGTAAAAAAGCTTTTACACAATCACTTTCCATGTAATTTTCTTTATACACATTAAGATAACATTGAGGATTAATATATTCATGTAGACGTTCAAAATCTACATTACTAAGATATTACACATAAATATTGATAAAAAGAAAAGAAAAAAAAGTGTTGAAACTATAAGCTAAGTGTTGGATGGTTGTCAGCCCAGAGCAGGGTGAAGATAATCAATAGCCTAGCTAATTACCAATGAATGGTTACCGGATATCACTTGGAATCGTGTTATCACTTTCCAAAGTAAACTATTCGACCCTAATGCCTGGGTATCACGAATATCTACTTGGGATAAGACCAAATGTATGTTATTGAATTAGGCACCAATCAATAACCCTTCACGTATAAGTGTTATATGTTTTCTGTTGTCTCTCTCCATGCAGTTGTGTTTGATCTCACATTTATAGGCAAGATCACTCAACCCTAGTCAATGGAATTATGAGTGATTAACGGCCTATTGATCACCACATAATTAGCCTCCATAATAATAGGAATTAGTGGTTACATGACCAATTAAACGTGGTCATTAAAGCAGCTTTAACTGCCACTTGAATAGGTCAAAGCCATTACAAGTTAGTAATGATTCAGTCTCAGCTAGTTGATTCACTCGCTGATGAGCTAGTCCCTGAGGGTTGCTCCCTGAGTATGTTCACTGAGAGGTTCACTCCCTGAAGACATGAACTCTCTGATGAGACAACTCCCTGATGAGATCCTTCAGCCTGAGCTGAACTCATCAGATGATGAATACCGTTCAGTCCAGAATGTCACTCACTGACGAGTGCACTCACTGAACTTCATCAGGAACCATACTTAACCACTATCAGAGTTAGGGTGTTCAGGGACCTTACGGGCGTACACTCCGTACCTCCTGACCCATTACCAGGTGTGAACTGATCCCTCAAGTGCACTAAAATTTTCCAACAATCCTCCCCAAATTTAGTTCACTTCCTTTGCATGTAAATTAAACATTAAACAAAACAAGTGCATAAACGAAAATATCCTGAGGATTGAATTTCCATCTTAGTACATTACACGTTCAAATATTCGAGAATCAGGGTGTTCTAAGAATTGAACCCTTCAACCCATTTGAATACCTGAAGATAAAATACACACAAGTATTCAAACACTTAAACGCTCCTGACACTTTACAAGCCATGTGTCCATATCCAATTCATAAATGTTGTAAGAGCCAAAAGTCCTAAGCTCCCTGAAGCGGCAAAACTTCAACATTCACATAGGTGGTTCCTCTTTATTCATGCTCCTGCCAAGCATTTTTCCAAAGAAATTAACCATTAAGAAGTAAAAGCTTCATCCTCCTTTCTAGCAGGTTCCGAGCACAAACCTTGGGATGATTGTGAAACATGTGCTCCAGTCCACTGAATGTTCAGCTTTCCACATTGAACTCAGCCCTCAAGTTTCCTTAGGAGGGAGTTGGGTGTCTTAGCATTCAGTGACTAAGTTGGACTTAAACCCATCCCTTTAGCAGACTTTATAACCAAGTCTCTAGCTAATCCCTTCGTCAAGTGATCAGCTAAGTTTTGTTGAGATTTAACAAACTCTATAGAAACCACCCCATTCATGATAAGTTCATGAATCATGCTATGCCTGACACCTAAGTGTCTAGACTTCCCATTGTACATTTGGCTATAAGCCTTTGCCAATGTATCAGCACTATCACAACGGATAGAAATAGGTGATATAGGTTTAGGCCACAATGGAATCTCAAGAAGCAAGTTTTTCAACCATTCAGCTTCTTTACCAGCAGCTGCTAAAGCCACAAATTCAGATTCCATTGTTGAACTGGTGATACAAGTTTGCTTCTTGGATGCCCAAGAAATTGTACCTCCACCAAGTAGGAATACCCAGCCACTGGTAGACGAATTGTCTTCAGTGTTACTGATCCAACTTGCATCAGTGTATCCTTCCAACACTGAAGGATAACCAGTATATGTGAGACTATAATCCATAGTTCTCTTCAAATACTTCAGTACCCTCTGAATTGCTTGCCAATGTTAAGCACTAGGATTACTAGTATACCTGCTCAGTTTTCCTACTGCAAAAGCAATATCAGGCCTGGTACAAGTCATGGCATACATCAGGCAGCCAATCACCCTAGAATACTCAAGTTGAGATACAGCTTTGCCAGTATTAGGCATTAGCTTCTCAGTAGTATCCATAGGTGTACTCACTGGAGTACAATCAGAGTGGTTGAATTTCCTCAGTACCTTCTCAATATAATGAGATTGAGAGATAGAAATTCCCTTACTCTCATGTTTGATCCTTATACCAAGGATAACATCAGCCTCCCCCATGTCTTTCATAGAGAACCTTGATGACAAAAATTCCTTTGTCAGGTCAACTTGATTTTGGTCAGTGCCAAAGATCAGCATGTCATCAACATATAGACAAATGATGACTCCTTTACCAGATTCATCAAATTTGCTATAAACACATTTGTCAGACTGGTTAAGTAAATAACCACTAGACAAAACCACTTCATCAAATTTTTGATGCCATTGCTTAGGTGTCTGCTTCAGTCCATATAAGGACTTAATCAGTTTACACACCTTGTTTTCATTGCCAGGCATGATGAAGCCCTAAGGTTGGTTCATATAAACCTCCTAATCCAATTCACCATTTAAGAAGGCTGTCTTCACATCCATCTGATGAATAATCAGATTGTGAATTGATGCCAAAGCAATCAGCAATCTTATGGTACTGATACGAGCCACAGGGGCATAAGTATCAAATTAATCAATCCCTGACTTTTGTTTAAAGCCCTGAATGACTAGTCTAGCCTTGAACTTTTCAATAGTTCCATCTACCTTCATTTTCCTTTTGAAAATCCATTTGCATCCAAAAGGTTTGCAACCAGGTGGTAGATCAGCCAACACCCAAGTGTTGTTGCCCATGATGGAGTCCATTTCATCATTTATTGCTTCTTTCCAGAAAGCAACATCCTGAGACTTCATTGCTTCATCAAATGTCTTGGGGTCATCCTCAACATTAAAGCAATAGGAGTGTTAGTCAGAGACCTCATCCCTTGTTCCTTCAATTAAGTATAATTGAAACTCAGGTCCAAATGACTTTGGAGTCCTGATCCTTTTGCTTTTCCTGAGCTCAGGTTCAGGTTGTTGAACTACAATCTCATCAGGGACCTCACCAGAGACCCCTGAAACACCAATGTCATCACTTCCATTAGGAATCCTCTGACTTGGTCTAGGGACTGATGAGAATCTATTCTCATCAAAAAGTGCATCCTTTGATTCAATTATTGAGTTAATTGAAACATATTCATTAGGTTCAATAACATAAAACCTATATGCCTTGGAATGCTCAGCATATCCAACAAAGATGCATTCAATGCCTCTTTCACCCAAAGTTTTCATCTTTGGATCAGGGAGTCTTACGACTGCCCTACAACCCCAGACCCTGAGATAGTTCAGGTTGGGTTTCTTTTTAGTCCAGAGTTCATAAGGGGTTGTCTTGTTCCTTTTGTTGGGAACCCTATTTAATAAATAGCAAGTTGTTAACATAGCTTCACCCCAGAACCCTTGACTGACCCAGAATAGGACAACATGGAATTAACCATCTCCTTCAGCACCCGGTTTTTCCTTTCAGAGATACCATTTTGCTGAGGAGTATAGGGAGCAGTCGTTTCATGGATTATACCAACAGACTGAAAATACTGAGTATCCTTGTACTCACCTCCCCTATCAGTCCTTAATCTTTTGATCCGGGACCCAAGTTGTAATTCAACTTCAGTTTTAAATACCTTGAATTTATCTAATGCTTCATCCTTAGTATGTAACAGATAGACATAACAAAACCTAGAAGCATCGTCAATAAATGTCACGAAGTACTTTTTATTCCCCAAAGAGGGAGTGGCATGCAAATCACACAGGTCACTGTGTATTAGCTCTAAGAGCTCAGTCTCACGTTTTACACCCTGAAAAGGTTTCTTAGTTATTTTGGTCAACATGCAAGTCTTACACTTTTCAGTATCCATGTCAAATGCTGAGATTAACCCATCCTTAGACATATCTTGCATCCTTTTATAGTGTACATGGTCAAGTCTAGCATGCCAGAGGGTAGAGTCGTTCATTTTAGAGGTTGACATAACGGCTGAATGAACAACATCAGTGACAATATTAAGTCTAAACATTTGATTACACAAATAGCCAAAACCAATAAACACACCATGTTTAGACAATATAAATTTATCAGATTCAATAACTTGTTTATATCCATGATTATTCAAAACACTACTTGAAACCAAGTTCTTCCTTATATCAGGAACATGAATAACATTAAACAAAGTTACAATCTTTCCAGAACTAAAACTAAGATCCACACAACCACGACCATGCACCAGGGCTGTTGACTCATTTCCCATGTGAAGAATAGAACCATCATTCAGTGACTCATACGTCTTGAACCAGTGTCTATCTTTGCACACATGAACAGTTGCTCCAGAGTCAACCCACCACGCAACATCATCATCCTGCACATAGTTAGATTCAGATACATATGTAACATAATAAACCTGAAAAGATTTATTAAACATATTCTGACCTTTCAGTGAGTTGGTAGAACCCCCACTCCCTGAACCACTAGTGCCTGAACCATTGGCTTTACCACCAACCTTAACACCTTTGCAATCCCTTTTAATGTGACCAAATTTGCCTGAACCATTAATCCCCTTCTGGCCACGGAGGTTCACCTGCGCTGACTCCGGGCTATCCAAAAAGGGTAGTCGCCGTGGGATTAGTCGGCTCGCAATGTCGAGTCGGAAACCCATGTTTACCAAAAAAAAAAAAAAAAAAAAAAAAAAAAAAGATTTGCCACATTTCCAATAAGTAGGTGTTGCCTTCTTGCTTGGATCAGCCCTTGTGTTATCATGATGTTTACGTTTGCCCTTGTTGTCATTGTACCTGGTGGATTTGTTATGTTCCACCATATTGACAACAGATGCACCAGTAGCATTGCTACTATTTGGCTTGTCACTATCCTGCACCCTGAGGGATTCCTCAATACGCAGATGACTGCCCAACTGAACAAGAGTCAGTTCTTCCTTCTTATGTTTCAATGTATGCTTGAAATCTTTCCAAGAAGGTGGTAGTTTGTCAATGATACAAGAGACTGAAATAGCCTCATCCATGTTCATTTTATGTTGTGTAAACCTTCCAAGTATACCAAGAAGTTCATTGTATTGTTCCATAAATGGTCTTGAATCAGTCATTTTGTAATTTGTGAAATTGCTTACAAGAAACTTCTTACTTGATGCATCCTCAGCCATATATTTGGCATCCAAGGATCCCATAGTTCTTTGGAAGATTCAACATTCTGATAAATATCAAAGAGAGAATCAGACATACCATTTAGGATTAAACCTCTGCAAATGTAATCATCATTCTCCCATTTGCTCCTCTTCCTTATTTGTTCCACAGTTGCATCATCACCATCTTCAGAAATAGGAGTGCTCAGAACATACACCACACTCATGCTTGAAAGCAAGAAGTGCATCTTCTTCTGCTATCGTCTAAAATCTACCCCTTCAAACTTATCAAGCTTGGCAAAGTTTGAAGCCATGTGTTTCATAGCAGCAGCAGCCATTGATTATCACAAAATAGTTTACTTTGATTGTTGGATGGTTGTCAGCCCAGAACAGGGTGAAGATAATCAATAGCCTAGCTAATTACCAATGAATGGTTACCGGATATCACTTGGAATCGTGTTTATCACTTTCCAAAGTAAACTATTCGACCCTAATGCCTGGGTATCACGAATATCTACTTGGGATAAGACTAAATGTATGTTATTGAATTAGGCACCAATCAATAACCCTTCACGTATAAGTGTTATATGTTTTCTGTTGTCTCTCTCCATGCAGTTGTGTTTGATCTCGCATTTATAGGCAAGATCACTCAACCCTAGTCAATGGAATTATGAGTGATTAACAGCCTATTGATCACCACATAATTAGCCTTCATAATAATAGGAATTAGTGGTTACATGACCAATTAAACGTAGTCATTAAAGCAGTTTTAACTGCCACTTGAATAGGTCAAAGCCGTTACAAGTTAGTAATGATTCAGTCTCAGCTAGTTGATTCACTCGCTGATGAGCTAGTCCCTGAGGGTTGCTCCCTGAGTATGTTCACTGAGAGGTTCACTCCCTGAAGACATGAACTCTTTGATGAGACAACTCCCTGATGAGATCTTTCAGCCTGAGCTGAACTCATCAGATGATGAATACCGTTCAGTCCAGAATGTCACTCACTGACGAGTGCACTCACTGAACTTCATCAGGAACCATACTTAACCACTATCAGAGTCAGGGTGTTCAGGGACCTTATGGGCGTACACTCCGTACCTCCTGACCCATTACCAGGTGTGAACTGATCCCTCAAGTGCACTAAATTTTCCAACACTAAGAGCCATAAAGGCCTACGTGTTCTAACACCAATGTAATTTGAAGAATATATCAAGAACTTGGAAACATATACCTGCAAAGGCACCAAAATGCAATACCAATGGAATACCAAAATGGATATCTCATGGTCCTGTTCAACATATTTTCAAAATTCTACAATACAAATCAAAGTGAATATCCCATTGATGTCCACAAAAGCCTATTCAAATGTGAATTGAACTTTGCTATTCAAGTTACAGATGGAATGAAAAAAATTTTGCACGATAAATATATTAATCTAAAGAAATAGTAGCATACTCGGGGAGGACGTATTTTTCAAAGATATGAAAACGAAAACAAAATATAGTACCATGTTTGCAACAAATCTCCAATGTGTTTATCAAAGAGCCCTGAACTAAACACAACATGTCACTGTTCAATCGATGACTTCCATTGATAATATATTATTTATCAACCTCATCATTTACATCCAAATAAACTCAAATCGAGATCAAAGAAGTATATTTATATTTTTATTTCTATTAGCTTTTGTACAAATCAATTCATTGAACACTTACCGAGCATGTTAATAATGCTTCATCAAACACATGATAACTAAAGCTAAACATCAACTAACTGGATTAATCAAACCATATTACTAAAAAAATAACCTTCTGTTTGAAACTTAGGCACCCTTAATCCAAACTTCGAATCCCAGAAAACCATAATAATGTTGAATTAGTTTAAAATTACTTATAATTAATCCATTAAACATAATCCATTTTGTATAGCTTGATTTTCGGTAGTTATTGATGTCTAACAACTAAAAAAAAATAATATATAGATTGAATTATACCTTGTAGAGTTACTGCAAAGTTAAAATCCTACAGGATCGGGTTTTGAAGGCGGGTTTTAGGAAAATGGCAATTTCTTGATCGTCCTTGATTTTCGGTTGCTATTGAAGGCGGGTTTTGGGAAAGTGGCAATTTGTCTAAAAAACTTGAAGTCACAATTTCGGTTATAAATTTAAGTCAAACGTAATAGGTTGAATATAATAGATGAGGTGGCATTTATGAGGTGGCATTAGTGAGGTGACTTTATTTGCCACGTGGCTTTAATGAGTTGTCAGAAATTTCAAAAAAAGATTCGTTTATTATATATATAGATAGAGGCATGTAGGGTTTAGAGATAATCCCTTAATGGATGATCAACGGTTGTGGGGAGGTCACGCGTTGATCATTTGATGAGTAGACAAGGAGGACATGTGGCCTTCCCTCTTCGGCTCATACAAGAGAGTGCTTGCCTTCCTATAATGTTGGTTGTGTATCTCCCACTCCCCCATGTCATATTGTACATTTTAACTGTTAGTGAAAATTAGGGACATTTGCCCCATGTACATGTACTATGCGGCCTGGGAGAGGTTACTAGCTCCAATGTGGCATGGGCTTACATGGTTCTTCTCATATGTTCATTTGCGAACTTTAAGTAATGGGCTTGATCCGAGCATGTAGTTAGTGAGCTTCGGCCATTGATACTGATATGCTACCAAGTCCCCTCAGTCTGGTATTATTTCATGTATAAGTGAGATGATGTTGCACTTTGAATAACTGAGTCCCCACTGACTTGTGCCAGGCTACCATGGTTCGTATATCAATCCTTATGACTCCATACTAACTTATACTTATCTTGCAATGATGACTAGGGTAAAAGTTGAATTACCAAATATGAATGGGGTGTACGTGGTAAAGTAGCATTGAATGTTTGTGATAGCGGAAATTTGCAAAACCACAAAGTTTTACAATCCTCCTAAGCAGTGCACCTAATCGTTGTAGTGTAGTATAGGCAAGACACGGGGGATTGATCGTTCTATAGGGGAATAGTGTTGTGAAGGTCGAAGTGCATGTCAAATTAAGTCTAAACCCTAGGCAGGACAAGATGGAGAAGTGGCATATTAATGGAGTGTTGGTTTGCAGCTTTTGTAAGGTTGAATGTGATTCTCATAAGCATTTGTTTTTTCAGTGTAAGCACACCAAGGAAGTTTGGAAGGAAATGGGTACTTTGTCATTTAGACTAGGAGCACAGAATAATTTGGATGCAGTTGTGGCTAAGCTTGCATTTAATAGTAATAAGAATAGCATTGGGATAGTGGTGGACAAACTAATAGTGGCTGCTTCTGTTTACTTTGGTTGGCAATAGAGGAATTTGAGATTATTCAAAAAGGAAACTAGAAGTATGGAGGTTTTTTGCAAAATTATGAAAGACAATATTAGTCACAAGCTTATATTATGACAATCAATGTGAAAAGATTAAGAAATGCTGTGCACATTGCAAAACAGTGGGATTTAGCATGGGCTAGCAACTGCCTGGCTGATTGTTGCATAAGTTTCTTGGTCTCAGGAATATGAGTGTTTGGATTAAGGTTTATATAGCAGAGGGCTAGTATCTTGGTGGTCTCATTCTAGTCATCACTTTATTTTAGGCTTGTCTATGAGGATGGAAGCTATCGACAGGCTTAAAAATGTAGTGTCGGCTATTTTGGACTATCCATAAAGTAGTTGCTTGCTGGTTTGGTTTTAAGGATAGGTATAGGCAGAGTTGAATTAGACATCTGCAAATATGGATTTTAACCATTTCTCAATATTTCTGCATAAACTGTGCAGTTTGAGATTATTTTAGTCCATTTCAATTGAAGGCCCTGTTCCTTGACTGTTATGTCTATGCATATTCATCTGTGTAGTTACTTCATCTTTTAGAGGCCTTGTTGGTACTGTTTGATTTGCATCTTAATATATGATGTGGTATTCAGAACACTCATAAAGTAGGTTACCAATTGAGAAGGGTAAATGGGCTAGGTGAGCTTTGCATGATGATGGGAATAGAGAGGTCTGAAAGATGAACCTTCTTAGTCCCATCAACGCAAGGCTAAGGAGGTAAGGTTGGATTCTTGATGGAGGTGTGTGTTCCTATAACACCCACAAAATTTAATAAATCAGAAGACTAATCAAGCTTTCGGGTGCTACGGGGATTGATACACAACACAGGCAAAAGAAAATGGAAATACGTTATCCGTTCAAATAAAAAAAATTCAAGCCAAATATTTAGTGTTTACATTTATTTAAAAGTGCGGAAGTAAGCCTAGAAACATAAAGATATGTCCCAATTAAATTATCAGAGTCTGAAATTTATCTATAAACCGTGCCACTTGCCGAGCGCCTCCAAAAGTCAACAACAAACAGAAGAATCACACACCTGAGAAATACATGCTAAAAGTGTCAACACAAAGGTTGGTGAGTTCATAGGTTTAGTGTAGAAGTAAAAATGGAAACCCTTTTTCAAGTAAAACCTCATGACACGTATATGCTAACCTAATCCTGTTACAAGTCCCGTTCACACAAAACTTGTAACATCTTAGGTCCACATATACGTTCAAACTGAGACGTATTTATGTAATAGTCAAGTGTGGAACACAAGTTAAAATAATGTTTTGACCGTTACATTCGGTCATGAATACGCATGGATTGACTGGTACATTCGGTCATGTATGTACATAGCAGTTGAGCCAGTTCATTTGGTTATGCGGGCATAAATGATGGAATTACTTGTGTCCATGAGAAATAAGGTAACACATAATGCATTCGAGTAATCCAAATTAAGTATTTCATCCAAACAGCAAAATTTGAGTAAACCATTCACGTATCCAAATAAGCAAGCATTGAGTTTAGTTAAAAGCGAGCATGTATTCCCCCCAAAACAGTTATAAAACAAGTAAAAGTAGGGTCATGAACTCACCTCAGTCCAGCAATGCAATATCACAACAATATCAGTGGGTAGAACAGCGCAATAAACCAAACAGTAACATAGCACAACAGCTCAAGCGTAGTATAGCACAACGGCAACTGTGGCAACACGGCACAACGGACTCGGCACAATCTAATAATATAAAACTGGTCTTAACGTATATCCCAAAAAGCGTAAACGTTTCCAAAAGTTAATTATTCCCATTCCTAAGTATTATTCCAGTTTCACTTCTAAAATATTCTCGTTATATCCGTTTACTAGTGTTTGGTATCATCATTCGTGTAGTGGTGAAAAGACGCTGACTCAAGTGTACACACGCCAGAACAAGTGACGATAACAGAATTGACACGAAGAACGTGACAAAAAATTAGGGAGTGACGACGGTATTGACTCATAAGTATCACACATAACAAACACACCAAGTAGGTGAGGAATTGGTAGTCGTCGGTATATTCCCCATAATCCCATTTGATTTCTTAAAATATTCTTGTTTATATTTTAAAACAAACATTCGCCATGGCTTGTTTGTTTATACAGCGTTCCAAGTCGAACGACTTCATTACTTCCCAAATAACTTTATATAACAAAAATTGTAAATATTGTTGTTCACATTTCAATTCTGGTGTTGCAAAAATCTCAAGTTCACTCTGTTTTGCAGGGCATTTTTTAATTAAGGAAGTAGGAGATGCAAAAACGGTTAAAAAAGAGAGAAAGAAAAAGATAATAAACAATTTTGATATAGTCATTGTGTTTCACAAGTATATGAAAATGTGTTTGGTCTTTAGTTTCATTTATAGACGAATCATTGGGTTGTACAAGTCAATCAAAAGGATCCTTCAACGAAAATCATGAAAAAGAAATTAATCTTTACGTGGTCCACAATAATCTTTAAACAGCATGGTGCGTTCTCCACTTTATTTTATGATAGGAATTGGACGTAATGAAAAGAAATTGAAATTCTTGTGTGTTCTAAAGATACTTGAAAAAAGAAAGTGGAGGGGACATTATGCAATATAATATTTACGTCCCGAGGTGAACCTAGGCTTAACTAGGTGACTTTAGAAATTGAGACCTTTAAAAGTTTTGTATAGAAGAAAATTAGGACATACCTTAGAATTAGCTAGGAAAAAGAATCCATGGAAGAAACCAAGGCTGTCAAGATCGCGATCGTAGGATCGGATCGAGATCCTACCAATTTATTATATTTTATAAGAAATGATAAACGAGTCAAACTTATTATTTTGATCTGGGGAAACTAGGAAAGAATGAAGCGTGTATAACGATATATGACTTTTGCAGTTTTGCTAGCAACTTTTGGCCTAAGAGAAGTATGTGGGCTAGTAAGTCTACTAAGTGTAATTTAGAATTTTATCACATTTGGTAAACTCGTATTGTCACAAGATCACATGATCTAACGAACGAGTTTACGATCCCAGCTAAAGTGCGATCCTATGACGATACTACACGATTTTGACTGGTGTGCACGTAAGATCGTACGATCTTACCTGTAAACTCACGAGTTTGACAACTATGGAAGAAACACTTGAAAACAAAGCTCTGAGTATTGCTTTAATAGAGTTTTTGGTTGTTTATGTTTTTGGTTGAAGAAGACCCAAACCACAATCGACCCAATACTACCCATAAGCCTACCAATCCTAAACTTAAACCAAGCCCACTCCCCCATTTAAAACCCGACCCAATCCCATCCTATAACTAAACATTCGGTCAACCCCCCAATTCATTATTAGTCAAAATCCCTAAAACTAATTCACTCACACCACTTCTTCTTCCTTCCCTAAAATACCGCCCACAACCACTAACCTCCCTAATCCGCCCGTTAATCTCCACCTCACCACAACCAGACAAACACCCACATGACCTTGTCTTGGTCCCCCCCCCACTCCACCTCATCAATCCGAGGCTACAAAGAAATCAACGATCAAGATCCAAAGTTGTGAGGAGCACGTTTAATCCAAGGGTCCAAGAAGAAGCAAAGAAGCACAAGAGAGAAACACTCTCACACAACAAGCACACTCGAATTAGGGTTTTGATATTTTTTCTATATAAATAGGATAGAGCAGCCGACTCCTTTTCTTTTTTTTCTAGGTTTAGTTTAGCTATTTTAAGGTAAATTGTATTTTTTTATTTCGGTTGTAACTTTACTTTTTATTTTAATATAAGTCGAAGTTTATTGTCTAGCTTATTTACTGCTTTATTTCTGCTTATTCAATTCTTGTTACTGCGTATTTTGTATTCTTAGTTTAATGGTTCTTAGTTTAATGGTTCTTAGTTTAATCTTGTACTTAGTGCTTATGTGGTGAATGTTTTTGTTTGAGTTGGATTTGGATCGGCTTGTGGTTATTGTTTGTGTTTGTAGTTATTGTGGTGAATAGTTTAGTATTACTGCTCTTGTTGTTCTGATCTTAGGTTTTTTTTTTGAATATATATTATTAAACTGATATGGATAATTTTTTGCTTATTACTGATATGGTTAGTGTTTGCTTGTTACTGATGTGGTTAGTTTTTGTGGTTACTGAATATAATGGTATCTGAATATTGTTAGAAGTAATTTTGTTGCTGTTAAAGAAAGAAAAATCAAATAGCAGATTTTGTGTTTATCATAGTTGAGTTTAGATTTGATTTGTGTTTGTTGCTTTGTGTTTATTGTCGGGTTTAGAATTGGATTTGTGATATATCACCTTGTAGTACTCCTGTTGCTTTGAGTTATTTGCAAAAGAAAGTCAAAGAAAAAAAAATCAAATAGCAAAAAAAAAATTTTTTGACAGTCCTGGGGTTCGAACCCAGGACAGTTAGCACAAACACAAGCAATCTTACCACTGCACTCACTTGTTTTCTTTGTTAAAACTTTACAAAATTTTATTTAAAACCCTTTTATTTTTATTTTTTTCTTTATAGCTTATTGTGAGCTGTTGCTTATTTTAGGCTTATTTAAAAAAGCATTTTCACTTTTTATATTTTTCATAGCTCAAGATTAGTATTAAGTATTTTAGAAAAAAATTTCAGATTTTTAAAATTAGTTTTAGTATTTTTAGAAATTTAAAATAGTTTAAATAGTTTTTAATTTATAAAAAATTATTAAAAAGTCAAAAAAAATATTTTTCTTTTTTCCAAAATTTTCTTTTTATATTTAGAGTTTAGAAAAATTATTTTTATATTTTTAGCTTTTAAAATTTAGAAAATCACTTTTATTTACGTTTTTTTTAAAAATTCGTAACGTACGTTTTTAATTTAAATGTTCGTTTTAGATTTCGTATGCTTAGATTATTTGTACTCGTAGCTTTATTAGTTGTTTTTATTTGATATTCGATCATTCGTAGTGTAAAAATCACAATTCTCACTTATACACACTCATTCATTACACGAATCACGTTCCGGGAACACTTATTCCATTCAATCTTCGTCGGGACAAACGACTCGGGTTTTGCATATTTCCTTTGCAATTCCTTGGACTATAATTGACAAATCAAAAAGTAAAAATGGAAACCCTTTTTCAAGTAAAACCTCGTGACACGTATATGCTAACCTAATCCTGTTACAAGTCCCGTTCACACAAAACTTGTAACATCTTATTTCCTCATATACGTTCAAACTGGGACATATTTATGTAATAGTCAAGTGTGGAACACAAGTTAAAATATTTGTTTTGACCGTTACATTCGGTCATGAACACGCATGGATTGACCGGTACATTCGGTCATGTATGTACATAGCAGTTGAGCCCGTTCATTTGGTTATGCGGGCATAAATGATGGAAGCACTTGTGTCCATGAGAAATAAAGTAACACATAATGCATTCGGGTAATCCAAGTTAAGTATTTCAGCCAAGCAGCAAAATTTGAGTAAACCATTCACGTATCCAAATAAGCAAGCATTGAGTTTAGTTAAAAGCGAGCTTGTATTCCCCCCCAAAACAGTTATAAAACAAGTAAAAGTATGGTCATGAACTCACCTCAGTCCAGCAATACAATATCACAACAATATCAGCGGGTAGAACAGCGCAATAAACCAAACAGTAACATAGCACAACAACTCAAGCGTAGTATAGCACAACGGCAACTATGGCAACACGACACAACGGACTCAGCACAATCTAATAATATAAAACTGGTCTTAACGTATATCCCAAAAAGCGTAAACGTTTCCAAATGTTAATTATTCCCATTCCCAAGTATTTTACCGGTATGTGCTTATTCACATACCTTTTCTTGACCAAAACCGGACCCAAAAAGACCAAAAACTAACCAAAATGCCAAAAGATATTGTGTTTTTGTGTTTTTGATTATGCAGGGAAGGATATTGCAAAAATAGGACAAAATCAAGCAAATACCGGGAAAACGAGCACGAGATATGGAAAAGATATTTACAGCCGATGCCGGGAAGTTTTATGTCAATCAAGTCCTCAAAGCTTCACCAAATGACAAAACAAGCCCTTGGATTAAATTTAAAGTTTGGCAGAATTAGTCCTTAAGATTTCAGAATTTACACCAAAGGTCCTTATCATTTTCATTTTACACAAAGTATATTAATCCTTATAACCATTACCGGACTTATATTTCCAAATCCAATCCCAAAAACAAACTACCCTTCCACTAGCCCAAGCCCACCATCTCTTTAACACAACCCGGATCCAACACCATCTTAAAACCCACGAGTCAAGTAAAAAACCCGGTCAATGAAATCCCACTCGGTCAAACTTAGGTCAAACAAAAATAAAATAAACAAACTCACCCCCGCACCCAAATCCCTCTTTTACCCAGATTTACTGTACCATCCATGAACCCTAAAATGACCGACCCTTTTAATTACCACAATTAAGGGCATTTTCGTACATCACGAAAGGCCTGACACATCACTGACAAGGGAATGAGGATGTGGCAGAATCGTGCACTCTGATTGGTTGAAGATACGTGTTCAAATCGATCCAAGGGCTATGAATGATTGAAGGATTGATCAAGGGTTGGAAACATTTGAAAGAAGCACAAATATCCCTCGGATCAGTGACATGGCATCTCACGGGTTGGCTATAAAAGAAGCCATTCTCTTCATAGATGGAGGTTAGATAATTTAGGGTTAGGTTATTAGGTTTAGGAGTAGGATAATTTAGGCTTATTATTCTGCTATTTGTATTTTCTTTTCAGATTTCAATCCTTTCTACTCAAAATTTTAGTGTTTAATGGAAGTCAAACATTTGGTCAAAGTTTCTTTTCATTTGCTTAATAGCTTAATTCTGGTAATATCTGTCTTTTTCAGCTTAATTAATCTTATTATGTCAAGTTATATTAGTTAATTACTTTGTTTTAGTTCATTCATATTTTGTTGCTTTAAATTCCCCAATAAGTCAAATATGAGTAAACTGCTTTTTCAGCTTATTTGTAGAAGTTATTCTCAGCTTTTAAGTGATTAAATCAGGATTCAGTAGGTTGGTAATATTTCAGTTTCTCAGTTTAAAATAGGTCTCAGAAGCTTAATTCTCTATTGTGCTTTTATAAGGGCTGTTTGGATCTGAGTTGACTTATGGGTCAACTGGGTAAAAACAGGTTAAGTTATCTTGGGTTCCTGATTCATTTGCATTGGTGACAATTTAGAGTAAGTGAGTTTGGTAATAGTTCAACTGTTTTTGGTAGGCTATCAGTTAATGTGTAGGTTTGCTAGCAATTGGAATTGATAAGTGCAAAATTTAGGACATAAGCTGTCACATATAAGCTCAATTTAAGCTTAGTTTATTTAGGATAATGCTTTTGTTTTTTTTAAGTTCCTTTGAGTAGATTAAGAGTGTGTTCATAAGTTTGCTTAGTTTCATCTAATAATTAAGGTTTTGAGGTCATTTAACCTTACTGCTGCAACAAGTTTATTATGCAGACCAGTGTATACTGATGCCTTCCTCAGCTTTTTGCTTATGCTTAATCTGCTTATTCATTGGAATGTATTGTTCAAATTTTGGGTTTATTAGTAGATAGTAGTATGGAGTTTTAGGATATAACCTGGTATCTCACTTTTTAGATTAATTCAGTAGCTTAATAAGGTCTGCAATTAGTCCCCAGATCTGCTTCTAAGCCTACTACTCATTTTCAGTTTTCAACTTCATCTGTTCATGGGCTTAATTAGAGTTCAATTGAGTAGTATAAATTAGGGATTTTAGTGTTTTTATATAGCCTATAGTACTAAGATGCTTTTGCCCCCATAAGTTCCCATTAATTAGCTTATCAGAGATACTTATTTGATTTGCAATTTGGTGATTAAGCCTTTGGATTCTGTCATAAGTGGACTGCTGTGCAGTAGCTTATTTTACTTTTTCTTGAGCTTATTTGAGTTTCTGAGTTGAATTATGCTGAGATAAGTATATTGCACTAGTTCTGAGCTTTTGGTAATTTTTGGTCTTCTTTAGCTTATTTCTAGCTTATTTCCATAGTGCTTATTAGGCTGTTTAGCTTATTTAGGATTAATCAGTTCCTGAAATTATTTTTCCTAGATTTAGAATTAAATTTTAGATTTAATTAAAATTTTCCAGATTTTTCTCATTTGTTTTACTATTTTAATTCATTTAAATAGTTTAATTTAGTTTTAAATCATTAAAAATTCATAAAAAGTCTAAAAGATATTTTTCTTTTTCCCATAATTTTCTTTTGTCATATAGAATGTAGGAAAATTGCTTTCATGCCCGTAAGATTAGTAGTGCTTTAAATTCACTTTTTATTTTGCGCTCGTACGTAGTTTTTGATTTATTCGCGCATTTTTAGTTATAATTGCGTTTTAGCTTAATTGTCCTTTATGTTATCATTTCATATGCTTTATTTGTTGATTTCTAGTGTTGATTTACTTTCCGTAGTGATAATTACCGATCATTCACTTTTATCTCTTATTCACTACACGTTTCACGATCCCAAATCACAATTCCATTCGATCTTCGTCGGGACAACGAACTCGGGGTTTTCACATTATTTACCTTTTGTGATTTCTCCCTTGATCTATAATTGTTATATCAATTTTTGGCACCGCTGCCGGGGAAGGTTGAAGTGAGTTCGTGATTTCGTTTTTCGATTCGTGTTTTGAAGACCCTTCCCCGTGAAGTTATCGTTTTTTATTTGTAAATATTTTTATATAAAACCCAAAAAGATTTTTCTCTTCAAAAATTATTTTTCTTTTTCCTTTGTGATTTTCCATGTTTCTAAAATTTAAAAATCTAAAAACATTCTTCTTAATCCTCTTATCCGTTTGATTCTTTATCTCTATCCCTCTATCCGTTTAATTCTTCTTCTCCATGTCTTCATCTTACCAATATGGTTGTCAATACTGTGGGGGTCCTCCAAATGGTGGAAACTGCCCCGGTTGTAACATTATGGATTCGGGAAACGGTTTTGTCTATAACCAAAATCCCTGTTTCTATAATCAAACACCCGACTTTTTCAACCAACCCCCACAGCAACAGATGGAGACATACTTGTGTGAATTTTGTGGAGGTTGTTCTCATCTGGAATTTGATTGTCGAACGGGAAACATGCTTGTCTATGAGCAGAACCCTTATAACAATCAGGCATCATCCGGATTTGACACATCTTCATATTATACATCAAGTTCACCA
Organism: Artemisia tridentata subsp. tridentata; assembly: GCA_021014915.2. NCBI lineage: Eukaryota > Viridiplantae > Streptophyta > Magnoliopsida > Asterales > Asteraceae > Artemisia > Artemisia tridentata. Next base: position 354,600,910 of record CP139502.1, on the reverse strand, counting down.
CAACAACAATATCACTGTTGTGAGTATTGTGGAGGTCCCCATTATGGTTCTGATTGTCAAACCGAGAACATGCACTATGAGCAAATTCCTTATGACAATCATGACTCATCCGGTTTTGACCAACTTTCACAATACACAACCCCTCAGGACCTTCTTCTTCAAAGGTTGTTAAATACTAGAGCTGAACAGATAAATGCTCAAAATGAATTCAACATGTACATTCAAACTGAAATAAACAAGCTTAATGAGTTGATTCGAAGAAGACAAAATTCTCCCATTGACTTGTCATATTCAGAGGAGAGTGATGAGGAGGAAGAAGAGAATTCAGAGATCAATCTGCTTATTGAAGACCCTTCAGATACCTTTTTAATGGGGGACGAGGAAGTCGAATTCAATCCTCTTAAGGATGTTGATGACCTTGTTCCAATCCCAAGGGTATCTGAGGAACCTATCGATCTTCTTGATTCCACTGCACGAACTTTCAGTATGACTATCACTAATCCTTTGTTTAATTTTGATTCTGAATTTACTCTAATTTCAGACAATCAAATTTTTGATATTCATAACAAGGAGAGTGATGAGTCAGATACGGAGACAATAATGGACGAGGTGCAAACTTCTAGCATACAAAGTACAGCACATGTCCCACCTCCGTATATCATTCCTGAGCCCAAGCTCAAAGACATACTTCATAAGAATGAAATCATATCTCCACCAGAGTATGATTTCTATAATTTTGAGGAAGATCCTGACCCGGGGGGAGAGGTACTTGATGAACTCAAATAAGTACATTTTATTACTATCATTTATCCTATTAATTTGACTTGTTTTATTATATTATGTATGAGGATTGATACTTAATCATTTACTTTTGTAATTCTCAGTTGAAAACAAGCATTTGGTGAAACTTGGCGATTTTGGACTAATTATGGAGCAAAACATGCAAGAAGTTAAGAGTCTACAGAAATGTACAAGATCAAGACGAATCTGCTCCAGATGCGCCGCATCTCACTCATTACATACGGCGCATCACTATCAATATTTCACCAGATACGATCCAAGATACAAGAGGACATGCGCCGCATCTATAAATGGAGTTACGCCGCATCTTCTGGCGGTGTACGAATATTCCTGAATATTATAATCTTGGACCCCACGCGAAGTTAAGTCAATGCGCCGCATCTACTTACTAGATGCGCCGAATCTTACCCTCAGACGGTAACTATAAATACCCCAAGACCAGACGAATTTAAGAGAGTTTTTCAGAAGTCCGAAGTTCGACAAAGAAGACCGAAGTACAGAAACCTAGGACGAATTCAGTCGAATAGGCAGCACAAGACACACCCGAACGAAGATACAAGAGCTGTAAGAAGGTGCTGCATGTGTTTAATTCATTAAGTAGTTTTGTTTTATTGTGTTAGTAAACTTTAATTCATAAGGATTGATGGCTTGTGTAATGTGACAACGGAAAGGTTGCACTCCCTTAAAACTGCTTTCCCATCAATTAAAGTTTATATGTTGATGTCTTTGGTTACTACTTATTAGTGCATTGATAACCTCTGTGTTTATTAGTGGCCTGCGCATTTGACTGCGGAAAATAATGTGGCTCCCACGGTTGTTACTAAATTGATCACTTAGGAATAACTTTTAGACATAAGTAATCATTAAGGGTTTACTCGCCGATAAGAACAGGACCAACGAGAAAGGATTAACTACATACACTTCATATAAAGCTATCAATAAAACAAGTGACAAACTACTTAATCATAAGGACAGATCTTCTTATTGTCTCGAGTATTTATCTGTGTACGTGTGTGCTATTCGCTGATTCGTGCCTATTGGTTTATTTTATTATTTAATTGCAACTAAATCGTGCCAGTCTCTCAGGCTGACCCCCTTGCGTTAGATTAGGTTGTATAGCTAACTTAATATATTAAAATACTGATTAGAATAACGAGATAATACGTTCCACTCTTAGTGATCGACACTCTACTTACCATTATATTCATACTGACCGGGTACACTGCTCGTTAAGTGTGTGTGTTATTGATAAGTCGGCTAAATATAAATTTAAAACTTGAGTAGGCATTAATACTGCTAAACCGCAACGACACATCGCACGCATCAAGTTTTTGGCGCCGTTGCCGGGGAGTGAATTGTTATTATCTGTTAATTTGATTAGTATTTTAATTAGGTTTTTAATTTTTTATCTAACTGCTAACTGTTTTGTAAATTAGATTAATTTGCATTCATTGTATTATTTTGCATATTTTCTTGTTTTTGTGTGCTTTTATTTGTGTTTATTTTCGTTCGTGTGTTTTTATTTGTTTTTATTTTTCGTATTTTCTGCATACTGCTATCGTTGTACTGGGCTAAATCGAACGATACGGCGCATCTGATTTCTCAGATACGGCGTATTGCGTTTAATTTTTATAAAATACAACGCGTTTAATTAATTCGATACGACGCATCTTTTCCCCAAGATACGGCGTATCTGTTTTTGATAAAAAAAATTTTTAAACGTTAACGCCATACGACGCATCTGCTTTAGCAGATACGGCGTATCTATTATTTTAGTTAAAAACAGTTTTCAAATTATTAAACAGATACGGCGTATCGATTTTTATCGATACGGCGTATCTTCTGAATCAAAAATCTTATATTTTGAAACGTAACGAAAATACGGCGCATTAACTTTTGTTAATACGACGCATTTAATTTTTAATAAATATCGATTTTTGATAATTAAAATTGATACGGCGCATTCTAATTTCTAAGCGGCGTATCTATTTTCTGAATAAAGTCTGATTTAATTTTAACGATCATAAGATACGGCGTATCCAACTTTTTGGATACGGCGCATCGTCTGCAGATATCAGTAACTTTAATTTTTCGTATTCCGTTTTCGTTGTTAATTTTCTGATATATTACTTTCTCGAGCATACCCTACTGATATTTTTGTGTTGATTTCAGGAAGTGCATGACCAGGAGTTCTACGAAGAACTTGATTCAACCTTTCGAAGATCCTGAACGAGTCTTTCATTCGCTTAAAAGGCTTTTCAACACAAAAAGCTTTGATACTTCAAGTTCATTCGAGCTTGATTACTTTTCTGAAGAGAAAGAGGGGGAAGAAACAGAAACAATGGGCGAAAACACAACTATGGAGGAATACATGAACAAAACCCGTGCTGATCACACTTCAGGAGTTGCTAGACCAAAGTTTGATGATAAGTCAAAGTTTGAATTGAAGGGTCAGTTTCTCAAGGAACTAAGAGAAAATGCTTTTAGTGGATCGGAACATGAGGATGCTAATGAGCATGTTGAAAAGGTCCTCGAGATTGCGGATTTGTTTACTTCAGAAGGAGTGACTGACGATCAAATCATGCTAAGAATCTTTCCACTCTCACTTAAAGGAGCTGCTAACAAGTGGCTAAGGAATGAACCTGCTAGTTCAATCACTACATGGGAAGATTTGAAGAGCAAATTCCTGAAGAGATATTGTCCACCTGCTAAGACTGCTAAAAAGATGGAGGCTATCAACAGTTTCAAGCAAGAGCCTGATGAAACTCTTTATCAAGCTTGGGAACGATTTAAAGATTTATTGGTAAAATGTCCTCAACACTATCTAACCGCTATGCAGGAGATAATATTGTTTTATCAAGGATTGGACGTGCCTACTAGACAAATCTTGGACGCTAAGGGAGCTGTGCCTCAAATGAGTGCAGCCAATGCTAGGAAAGCAATCCAAGAAGCTGCTGATCATTCTCAAAAATGGCACGATGGGACCTCTACTAGATCTAAGAGCAGTACTAATTTTGACGGGATTGCTGCTATTCAAGCTCAATTGGATAAGATTAGTAGAGAGATGAAGAAGCGTGATGAAAGAGTGTATGCTGCCCAAGTTGGATGTGAAAAGTGCGAAGGACCTCACTACACTAAAGATTGCCCGAATAAGAATGAAAGTGAGACGTTTGAAGAAGCATATTACACCCAATTTGGACAACCATTCCGACCTTCAGGAAGATTTAGGGAAACTACCCCGGGATTCTATCAAAAGAACAACTTTAATCCCGCTTATCAAGAAAGGAGGCAGACTTTAGATGACACTCTAAAGCAAATTATGGCCGATGCTGCTAAAAGACATGAAGAGAATACTGCTATGATCAAAGAAATCCGAGCTTCAACGGATACTACTACAAGAAATCAAGGAGCTTCGATCAAAGCATTGGAACAACAAATTGGTCAAATGAGCAAAGTTCTTCAAGAAAGGGGATATGGAAGTTTACCTAGCTCAACCGAAACCAACCCAAGAGATCATGTCAAGGCCATAAGCACCACTGAAGAAGTCACTCCTTACTTGCCTAGAAGATCGATGAATGGTAATGATGGTGCAAGACCCGAATTTTTCTTTAATTCTTCAATCAGTTTAAGGAGATTACTCAAAGAAAAGACAAAGATTGAAGAAGAGATCAAGGCTACAATGAAAGAAGGGAGCTCTGCAACCGATTTAAATGCCTTGCCTCATAAAGAAAAAGACCCAGGAAGTTTTACTCTACCTTGTTCAATTAATAATATATCTTTCAATAATGTGTTAGCTGACTTAGGAGCTAGTGTTAGTGTTATGCCTCTGATGCGTGGGTTTTGCAACCTTACAACAGGTTTTACCTCTCGAGGGATCTCAAGAGGCTTACAACCCCACCAGGCAGTGTACCTGACCGATGTAGTATAGTGTAGTGGTAAGTACGGGGGATTGATCGTTCTCCACAGGGAATAGTGTTCGTTAGGTATGAAAGGCTACTCTAATTAGGTCTAAGGGTTGAGGAAGATTCTTTTTATGTTTTTATAATTTTTATGAAAGCAAGTAAAATCTCGGGTTTGAAAGAGTGGGCGGAATTAGTTGCTAGTCAACTAACCCAAATTACTACGAATGCAAATAAAATAAAATAACAAAAATGAAAAGTTTGGTGGAAACTTATATGTAGAGAAATGTGTTTACTTAGATTTCCTTACTCCCTAGCTATCTTTTACCGGTTGATTAGTGTGTATTAGTCGCGTGGATGACGGGTGTATTCCTTAATACCATTCGTGGGGTGGCGTACGTACTTCCCCAACTCTACAAGCTCCTACTTCACTCCTATGTCGAGCCGGCTAGGAAGCTCCTAACATGGGATCACTAGAATTCGCTTGTGCATTAAATACAACCATAAAAACCTTTAGTACGCATTTGGTTCATGTTTCTTAAGACGTTCAAGCAAGTTACCGAATAGGAAGTTAGCCAGTTTTCTTAAGCCTAACATAGATAAACAATCATCCAATACAACTAATAACACACTAATAACCAATAATCAATAGCTAGGTTTCATTAGATCTAAGCAAACACAAGATAAATCTAGCCTAACATGTTAAACAAAAGACAAGAACAAGATAAAATCAAACAACACATAGACATATTGAATGATTAATTGATAACTTATCTTTCAATGTAACATGGAAGATCTCAAGGCAAAAAGCCTTGAAAAAGATGCTAAAATCGTCTTAGGGTTTTCTCCCAAAATTCCACACACTAAGTTCCACACTAATGACAAAAAATTAGAAAACTATATATAGATTTTTACATCTGACGGCGTCACCTTATGGAGTGTGACGCCGTCACCTCGCCGCTTCTAGGGTTCCCGGATGACCTTCTTGACGCCGTCCCTCTTTAGCTCTTCCAAAATCCATTCTGGCTTATCAAGGCTTGACGCCGTCGAACCTTGAACGTGACGCCGTCCCCTTTTGATTTAAGCTGTGACGCCCTTGATCAGGTTAAAGCGTGACGCCGTCAGAATTCACATGCTATTTTCACTGGCTTATCATGAGTAAATTTCACGTCCACTTTTTCTCGCCAAGGCATGACGCCGTCTGGGGTTAATTGTGACGCCGTCAAAGGTAACTTTTGGCCGATTTTTGAGACTTTGCCGTTTCCTTCACTTTTATGCTCCAAAAACGTCCAAAATGCCTCCTTTTCCAGATTTCTCCTCAAAAGTACCTAAAATGACAAAAGGAACGATTTAGGGCAATATTTGATCAAATAAATACGATTTAGGGCTTAAATGACCCCTTAAAAGCGGTACACTTTTCGCTTCATCAAATACCCTTACACTTGAGATTTGCTTGTCCTCAAGCAAATGCGCTTTTATTCTAATCAAAATACAAGTTAGGGGTCATTTAATGCTAACATAAAAGTAATTACAACAAATAATCGTTCCACTTCAATCATAATAAGCACGGAGATTACAAACTAGCACCTCACAAGTAGTGTTTAGATACTCACATCTCTCAAGTGTCATCAAAATAAATCTCATAAATGAAAACGGATAATATCTCTCACTACCTGTCATAGCAAATAGATTACCATAGGCTTGGGAAAGGATCGAAAACCTCCTCCACTAGGCGTAAGCACCAAAGATAAACTATCAAAGAGGGCTTTTAAATGGGTTATAACGTTAGGTGTAGGGAAAAGGAAAACACGGTTTTGTTGGATACGGGATATTTTACTGGTGGCTAGTTAAAGATCTTGATCAATTACATGTACTATACAATGTTGCTAAGCCAAGACTAGACTCGATCTTAAGCTAATGAAAGAAAATAACAAAAACATAAAATAAACATAAAATAAAACGGGATGGTAGTCCGTATGTTTTTTTCTATTTTTCTTTTTCTCATTTTTTTTTGTATTTTTCTTGATTTTTCGATTTTTTTTTTTTTTTTTTTTTTTTTTTTTTTTTTTTTTTTGCATACACTTTTGCCCTACCATCCAAAATAATACATCATAGGGGCATTGCATTCCCCTTACACTTGAACTTTTACATAACTTTACAAATAACTATTCTAATGACTCGAATTAAGATAATTGAAAAACTTGGAGTACTTTTAAAACATTTAGCACATATGGGGGTAATAAATGATGTTCATCCCCATTACTCCATTATACTAGTACTTTACCCATGAGTCCCAATCGTCCCAAAACAATATGTACAAGGATATGACTCGACTTAGCAACCATGTAATCAACTAGATAATTAACTTGGGTTTAAACAAATGTTGTAACAATAATGCACTAAAAATGAGTGCATACAAGGTAGGCTAAGGCGATTTGGGTGTACATTTAAGTGGGGTGTAACAAATTCTTCCTTTAAGTAAAATGCTTAAAGGTCGAAACGAAAAGGTAGGCTCTGAGGGGTGTACTAGGGGTATCGTGTACTAAAAATGAGTACAACGCAAAGGGTGTGGGAGAATTACTTGACCAATGTAGCCAATGTAATTATAACAAAATCACAGGTGTAAAACAATGGGTTAATCCTAATGCCTCTTATCATGTAGTAAATCTAACTACACGAATGTAGTCTCACTTGTGGCCTCGGAATGGTCCTAACGCAAGTTCTAGAATCTAAGTGCTACCGGTACACACATCATAGCATAAATGCTTTTCCTACCAATTCTAGGGGCGAACCTCACATATTTGGGGGTGGAAAATTTTTTAGTGGTACGGTTTTTGTGCTAGTCATATAACTCCTATCCGTGAGACGCTCATTAAGATCAAAGTTTCACTCCTATATGTTGTAAAAAATTTTAAATTTGGCACTAAAATTGCCTTAACAGGTATTTATCTTAGTTTTATTACACATCTACCATTAAACAAACAAAAATCAAGCGCAATGGCATTCTCTAAAATCGTACTTTTACCCCCCCCTTACACTTAAGATGAACATTGTCCCCAATGTTCAAATAACAAGATGTAAAAGCATAAAGTAAAAGAATGAAATCAAATACTCCCCTGATTCGCTCGGTGGATAATGAAATTACACGGTTAAATCTTCCTCCAAAGAGAATGTTGAAGCTCCATGACTAATGCATCGCCATAAGCTTGATTCAAAACATTTCCTTGTCCAAAATAACCTGTTAAACCTGAGAAAACAAACACGAAAACCTGCATAACATCGGCGGGATAAAATCTATATATAAGGATATAATGCTTGTGGAATGATAACTTTGCAGATTCCTGGAGATTATAAGTTGGAGATTTTAATAAAAACTTTTTAAAAACAAAACTTTCAAAAATTTCTGAAAATTAAATCTGACGCCGTCAGGTTATAAACCCTGACGCCGTCAGAAATGACCTGACAAAAATTCTCATTTTAAGTTTCCGGAAAATTTCTGGAAAAACCTTTACCTTACTTCCTGGAAATCCTGCAAAACATCATTATGACTCGATACAAGCATTTGACTCAAACAAATACTAATATGTATGTTAATTTATTATTATTATGATTCATGTTCATTTGTGTTCTAACAAACCGATTTAGATTTCCCTTACACTTATCTTTTGCAAGATACCTTTATATGTAGTTAAGACGAGGTTAAAAACAACATAAAGCATTTTCACAAATTACTTTTGAACATGAATCAATACTAATAAAAATTAAACACACATACGGAAACAAATAAAATCAAACAAACAAATAAATAAACACACAAAGCAAATAAAGCAAATAAAGCTTGGGTTGCCTCCCAAGAAGCGCTTTTCTTTATTAACGAGTCTTGTAGCTAGACTCAAAGTCACGCTACCCTATGTAAGTAAGCTCGTCATCGAGGACGTCTTTAGGGTTAAGCTTGGATTGAAGTTTCCTATTGGTCCGCTTAGTACGATATATCTTTTCAAACTTCTCTCCATCCGGGTCATACAATGTCATCTTAATATGCCATGACCCATCTCCATCTTTGGGTGGTTTATCCCAATTCCACTTATGATCATCTTCCTCACAAATCCACTTATTCATTCCTAGGTTAATTGGCAAAACTCCTAGGAAATCAATCATCTTTCTAAAAACTAGAGAATCTTCAAATGGATCCAATTCGGTGTCCCTAGCCAAGAGTTGCTCCACCGAATGCGTTCGGTTAACAAAGTCCTCTTCTAGGTAAAATGGGCGTTGGGGTCCTATGAAGTCTCTATCAATCCAAGGTCCATATCTAGATGGTCTCCTATTTGATTCTAGCCAATGTGGTGTTGGTTCCTCACTAGTATCATAGGCATGTTTCTTAACATCATAGACTGACCAAGTATCTCCTTCTCCTACCGCTATCTTGGATTCCTTACAATCAATCATAGCACTAGCGGTCGCCAAAAATCCTCTACCTATCAACAAGGGGCATGTAGGGTCGCTAACCATATCAAGGACGTGGAAATCGGCTAAAATGGTTAGTTTTCCAATGTGCACTAACACGTCCTTAACTACTCCAACCGGGTAAGCAACACTTCCATCCGCTAAGCCTATTATCACCTCGGTTTCTTCAAGTTTTCCAAGTTTTAGAGAGGTGTAGAGAGGTAACGGAAGTAGGTTAAGGCTTGATCCAAGATCGGCTAATGTGTCATAAGCCTCCGAATTACCGATCTTACAAGGTAGAACAAATAAGCCCGGATCATCTAACTTCTTAGGTAGCTTGTTTTGAACAAAGGCGGTCCCTTTTTCGCCTAACTTGAGCTTCTTCTCATCCAACTCATCAACAACCGGACTTTCAAGGTGGAGCTCCTTGAATTCTTTGTCAAGGTTTTGAGTGGGAGGTGTTTCAACTATGTTGTTGACCAATTTGGATGTCATAACTTCTTGGTCATTTGGAACGACTTGGGTTTGTTTGAAACACGTGCTCATGGAATTGACCGAATAATATTGTGGACAAGAACTAGGGGACGAAACCGATGAAATAGCGTTGACGTTTAGTTTCGGGTTCTTGACCGTGTTGCTAGGGAGTGCTCCTATTTCTCGGTCATTGAGGGCTTTCAACAAGGTGTCAATCTTATCGGTCATCTCGCTTTGTTTTTGTTTGAAATCGGCTTCAAACTTGGCTAAACGAGCTTCTTGAGATGCCATAAATTGAGACATCAATCCTTCAAAGTTATCGGTACTACCATTGCCGGAAGGATTGTTGTTGAAAGTACGGTTCGAGTTGGAACCGCTTGATTGGAAACGATTAGGTGGGTTGGAAGAATTGGTTTGTTGCGTGTTTTGGTTTTGTTTCCACCTAAGGTTCGGGTGATTTTTCCATGAGGGGTTGTATGTATCACCGTAATGGTTTGGCTCGGGTTTGAAAGTGTACCACTTGTCTCCCGCTCCGTCGGTACGCGAGGATGCGTAGTCCACAAAAGCTTGTTCGGGGAGTTCCATGCAATCACGAGTGTCGTGGGGACCACTACATAATTCACATGAAGAAGTGATTTTGTTCACTTGGCTTGAAGGGTTAGGAGCCTCGTAGGATTTCATGAGAAACTTGACTTGGTCTTCAAGTTCTATGATCCTACGGTCGGAAGTGCTTGAATTGTTCGAAGGCAAAGATATTGCCTTGACCGTTTTATTCAAATCACGGGGATCACTCCAACTTTCGTTGTCATAAAGAGCAAGATCCTCTAGGAGAGCCCATGATTGTTCCGCACTTAGATCACGTAGCTTGCCACCGGCCGATTGGTTAATGGTTTGCCTTGTGTAGAGATTGATATGGTCATAGAAGATTTGGACTTGGAGCCAAAGTTCTATGCCATGGTGAGGGACTTTTTGGAGTAAGTCCTTGAATCGAGTCCATGCCTCGTAGAGAGTTTCGCCTTGACGTTGTTGGAACATCAAGATATCATTCCTTAGCTTGGTAGTTCTTCCCGGTGGGAAAAACTGAGCAAGGAAACGAGTGGTGAGATCATCCCAAGAGGTGATGGATCCTGCGGGTTGACGTTCTAGCCACTGGCTAGCTTGATCCCGCAGAGAGAATTGGAAGAGACGCAATCGGGTCGTCTCTCGAGTGGCAACATCAAGGTCTATAGAATCAACGATTTTGAGAAAGTCCTTGAGATGTTGATTAGGATCTTCAGAACGAAGTCCATGGAATGCGCATCCGCTTTGCACCAACCGGATGGTGTCGGATCGCAAGGGTGTGATATTGGCTCCTTGAGTGAGCTCAATGGTGTTTCGATAGCCATGGTGGCTAGGACGGGAATACTCTCCTAAGGTACGGGCTCTAGGAGGTGGTGGTTGTTGTGGTGGTAGGTTGTTGGGATTAAGGATATTACCATCTTCCATGATGTCGGATGGTATGGTTACGAACAAAGACACGAAGAAAATAGATAGACTAAAGAAAAACCTAGAAAAATAAAATAAAAATCTCACTAGAAAGGAATCTAGTGAGTAGACCTAATAGAAATAACAATTCAACCTAAACAATAACTAGTCCCCGGTAGCGGCGCCAAAAACTTGATGCGTGGGTTTTGCAACCTTACAATAGGTTTTACCTCTCGAGGGATCTCAAGAGGCTTACAACCCCACCAGGCAGTGTACCTGACCGATGTAGTATAGTGTAGTGGTAAGTACGGGGGATTGATCGTTCTCCACAGGGAATAGTGTTCGTTAGGTATGAAAGGCTACTCTAATTAGGTCTAAGGGTTGAGGAAGATTCTTTTTATGTTTTTATAATTTTTATGAAAGCAAGTAAAATCTCGGGTTTGAAAGAGTGGGCGGAATTAGTTGCTAGTCAACTAACCCAAATTACTACGAATGCAAATAAAATAAAATAACAAAAATGAAAAGTTTAGTGGAAACTTATATGTAGAGAAATGTGTTTACTTAGATTTCCTTACTCCCTAGCTATCTTTTACCGGTTGATTAGTGTGTATTAGTCGCGTGGATGACGGGTGTATTCCTTAATACCATTCGTGGGGTGGCGTACGTACTTCCCCAACTCTACAAGCTCCTACTTCACTCCTATGTCGAGCCGGCTAGGAAGCTCCTAACATGGGATCACTAGAATTCGCTTGTGCATTAAATACAACCATAAAAACCTTTAGTACGCATTTGGTTCATGTTTCTTAAGACGTTCAAGCAAGTTACCGAATAGGAAGTTAGCCAGTTTTCTTAAGCCTAACATAGATAAACAATCATCCAATACAACTAATAACACACTAATAACCAATAATCAATAGCTAGGTTTCATTAGATCTAAGCAAATACAAGATAAATCTAGCCTAACATGTTAAACAAAAGACAAGAACAAGATAAAATCAAACAACACATAGACATATTGAATGATTAATTGATAACTTATCTTTCAATGTAACATGGAAGATCTCAAGGCAAAAAGCCTTGAAAAAGATGCTAAAATCGTCTTAGGGTTTTCTCCCAAAATTCCACACACTAAGTTCCACACTAATGACAAAAAATTAGAAAACTATATATAGATTTTTACATCTGACGGCGTCACCTTATGGAGTGTGACGCCGTCACCTCGCCGCTTCTAGGGTTCCCGGATGACCTTCTTGACGCCGTCTCTCTTTAGCTCTTCCAAAATCCATTCTGGCTTATCAAGGCTTGACGCCGTCGAACCTTGAACGTGACGCCGTCCCCTTTTGATTTAAGCCGTGACGCCCTTGATCAGGTTAAAGCGTGACGCCGTCAGAATTCACATGCTATTTTCACTGGCTTATCATGAGTAAATTTCACGTCCACTTTTTCTTGCCAAGGCATGACGCCGTCTGGGGTTAATTGTGACGCCGTCAAAGGTAACTTTTGGCCGATTTTTGAGACTTTGCCGTTTCCTTCACTTTTATGCTCCAAAAACGTCCAAAATGCCTCCTTTTCCAGATTTCTCCTCAAAAGTACCTAAAATGACAAAAGGAACGATTTAGGGCAATATTTGATCAAATAAATACGATTTAGGGCTTAAATGACCCCTTAAAAGCGGTACACTTTTCGCTTCATCAGCCTCTTAAGACATTCACTACCCTAGGGCTAGGAAAATTAGCTCTGACTAAGTTACTTATTGAATTGGCTGATAAAACGGTAAAACGACCTGAGGGGATTGCTGTTAATGTGCTAGTTAAGATTGAGGAGTTTATTTTCCCTGTGGACTTTGTTATATTAGATATGCCCGAGGATATTAAGATTCCTTTAATCCTTGGTCGACCTTTCTTGTCTACTGCCCATGCTAAGATTGATGTGTTTAAAAGAAAAATCTCATTAAGGGTAGGGAATAATAAACTAGTCTATAAGTGCCAAGATCCTGTTAAAAGCATAATTAGAGGAGTCTATGTGCTAGGATTAAGAGAGCGTATGGACCTCGATCTTGAAGCTAGGCTCATGGGAGAAACATTGATTCAAAACAACTCAACTAATCCTAATCATGAGAACTTTGAGGAATTTATTGACCTTAATGTACCTACCGAACTTAGACGCGATGTTGTCAATGATTCTGATGATGAGTGGTATGATTGTGTAGTAATTAACAAACGTAGGAGAATAGTTGAGAATACAAATTTGAATAATGATGTGTTTATTGAACTACCACCCCACCTTGCTTATTTATGCTTATATGATAATAAGAATTTCCCGTCTATCATTTTGTCATCTCTGCCCGAAAGGGACAGAACTTTGTTTATACAGATATTAAAGAAGAACGGCGTGGAAATTAAGGACGAGCAAGGAATGTTCAATATTACTGAATTGGGAATGAGGGAGCGCGATGTTTCCGACTCCTTCAATGATCGATATTAAAGAGCTGAACGTGAGTCTAACTTGAAGACTCTGGAATAAAGACAAGTGCTGACCGGGAGACAACCCGGAGAAATTTTTATTATTCTGTTTTTGTGTCGAGTCAGTCAGGCCGCAGAGGATACGGCGCATCTCCATCCTGAGATGCGACGCATTCCCTGCTATGGTCATATCTTACTTTTTTCTGCATTATTTATATTTTCGACTTTTAAAACTTTTTATCAGTTTATTTTAATGCGGCGCATCCCTGGTTAAGGATGCGGCGCATCTTTTATTCTGATCCGTATTTATTCCAGGCTCGATACGGCGTATCTTCTTCCATAAGATACGGCGCATCGACTGACCTGATGATTTTCATTTTTAATTTTTAAGTTTTATTTTTCCTAACTACTAATGTATTATGCAAGTTTGAACCTTTCTTAATTTAGGTGTGTTTTAAAGCCTTGGTGGTATTATAGATTCCTGCATTTCCTGTGGATACATCTAATATGAAGCTTAAACGTTCTCATCCACAAGAAAGATGAATTTTGCTCTTATACAAATGGAGGATCATACCGAGCAAATCTCAGGGGAGTTTTCTGTTCTAATTCTTTTATTTTCCAGTTTTTAACCTTTTATACAAACAACGAGGACGTTGTTTAACTTAAGTGGGGGGATTGGAGAATTAGAACACTTAACACTTACTTGTCCTAAACTTTTCAAAATATGCTTAAAATGTGCTTAATATATCAAACTTAAAATTTTTTAGCATGTTTTTGTTTAAGGTCTAAGTTGCATAGCTGCACACATGACGTTATTTTCAAAAATTGTGATTTTTCAAAATTCACAAATCTATGAGTGTGCCGGTGACTTGTAAACTTTAGAACTTGGCTTGTATACTATTCGAGACCACCATAATGAGTATTATTGATATAATTGGAATGACTTGTCTAAATTGGTAAATTTCTAGGATTACACCCAAATAGCCTATATATGTTATGTGTTATTAACTAACTACACTGGTTAGTTAACCCCCGTATAAACCCTTTGTTTACTCTCATTTTTAGAGTAAGATACCCCTAGAAAAACACTCAGAGCCATTCCTTTCGTTTCTTACACCTTTGTTATAATGTTTCGTTACACCCTTACACCTTAGCCTACCCTGTAGATTAAAATCCGTGGTTGGTTAATTGCTATAGGCAAAGTGTGTTTCCTTACATTACCTGTGTTCGCGTGCGTAATTCATTATCTATGGTTAGGTCGGGAAATTGCACAATGCAATTGGAGTGAAAGTAAATATTGTATATCTTTGAGTTTATTTTTCGTGTGTTTACTACTTTCACTATTACCGTTATTTCTGAAGTCATGAAAAGTATGGAAAAATTATCCAGAATTATCATTATAGTGATGTGGTGAAATTTTACACATCTATGTTTATGTTTCAAGTTAAAAAAAAAAAAAAAAAAAAAAAAAAAAAAAAAAAAAAATCGAAAAAATAGAAAAAGAAAAAGAAAAATAAGAAAGTTGGAAGTTTGTTAAACCAACAATGTAAAGTTATGTAAGTGTGTTGGATCGATTATACTCTGACCAAACTAACTTGTAGCTTGTCTACGGTTTAACAGCTTTGAATAAATTCAAACCTATTAATAGTGAAACACTGATATACTTTGCTAAGTATGCGGAATCTACTTCAACAAAGCTAAGAAGAATTTAATAAACAACTTTGAATATTATTAAAACCTTGAACCTGCTTTCTTACACAGATTCACTAACAAACTCTAAACTCTAATAATCGTATATCACTAATCGACTATATCTTGTCTCTCTAAAAACACATATATCTCTAATGCCAACCTAGGGATCCTTTTATAGGCACAAGGAAAACCCTAGTCGGTTTACAATACTTGAACGACAAGTAAATTCTAATTATAACTCTAATCTAATACGAATATTCTAGAATTACACATTAGTCCTTAAACTATTTGCATGGCAGTCCTTTAACGAGCAGCAGTACTTTAATCGAACAGCAGTACTTTGACTTGAGTAGCAGTACTTTGACTTTTATAGCCCAACAATCCTCCCCTAACTTGAATTCTACTTGCTTGATTTCAAGTTTCTTTGTATGTCTTTACCTTCAATACTTTATCTTCAAGGAAAGATAGTTTCTTCAAACCTGACTCGTTATTAATTTATCATCATCAATGCAAACAGTATCTTCAATCTTCATCAGCAACAATTCTTTTCAGCATCAGATCTTTTCAGCAACTCAGCATCATATTGGCAATATGTACATCATATCTTAAAAGTTTCATACTATTCTCATCACTTCCAGGTGTGTTAACTCCTGTGAGAGGTGAATCATTGAAAACTTAATGGATTTTGATGTCTCTTTACCAAAGCCATTAACTCTGGAGTAGCCAATGTTTAGATTTATGAAAAACCATGGTACATTGATAACCATATGATTTTTAGCAAATCATCAGCTATCAACGGATTTGAGTAGTCTTTACCAAATAGCCGTTTGCTTTTGGACTAGCTAGTTCTTTTAGTACAATCACTACCATGGTGAACTAATTACCATATAATGGTTTTCCACAGCCTTTACCACAAAGCCATTATCTTGTGGGCTAGCCAACTCTTCACTAATATAGATATGGTGAGTTGAAAACCATACAATTTTTAGTAAATTGCCAACTAAAAACGGATTTGATAATCACATCAGAGCCGTACCCTCATGATGAGTCAAACTCTTTCTTGTTTATTAAACATGGTGAGTTGATTACCATTTGTTGTGTAGTACAAGTACTAACACCATGCTGTTGCTTTCAAAACCATTTGTTGCTGTTTAATCTTTGTGCTTCAAAATGTTTTTGCACTTATCAAAAATTACTAATTTTATCAAAAGACTTTACTGGTTTTATGCTGCAAGCAGTACTTTGAGAAAGTACTTTATTTTTCAAAAGATTTATATAATAATGAAACCATACCAGTAGTTATGCATTAATCTTCAAATTCAGTAGTCCACTTGATGAATAATTTTATGACCATCAATGCTACTTCATCCTCTTGTTCCACTTCCATTCCATGCTCTAGCATTCTGATCATCAGATCTCTTGTGAGTGGATATCTCTGTTCTGCTAGCATATGAATCATAGTGCCATCTTCTAACTCCAAAACATGTATCCCAACTGATCCAAAGAATCTCCATCTGTTAATCTCCCAGTTGTCTTGATTTTCCCACAAAGCACTGTCCTTAGACTCCTCTGTCTCCCAGATTGTTGTGAGATCTCCTAACAATACCAAACCTACTCCTTGTGGTGGAATATGCTCAAAATAAGTTTGCACTTGGAGATATAACTGAAGCATATCATCTCTATCAATCAGATGTAGAATATCCCATAATGAATTAAACACTCTAAAACTTCCATCTTGTCTATGAAAAATCAGATAATCTCCTTCTTTAGATTCTACAACTGAAAAAGTAGATATCTTGGACTTCTTATCAGAATCTTCTTTCAATTTTGGATTCTCAAAGTCAACAACTCTAAGATAATTTCTGAGCTCATCAACTGTGTCTGTTCTTAATTCAACAGCTTCCTTGAACTTCTTTGATGGCTGTTCATCAGTGACTCTTTTCCTCTTTGAGCTTCTTGTAGCAGCTCTTTCCTTTCTTTTATCTTCAAGCTTGTCATCTTCAAAAGAAATAATGCCTGCAAGATCTCTTTGAATAGCTTCTCTAACAGCATCATACAGATCCTTCATCTCTGTATATGTCAATCTAACTAAACCTGTGTATCCTTGACCTTTCAGATAAGCCATCATATCATTCCTTTCTCTAGCTTTACTAATTGGCCTTTTTGATTGAACATCCTTTCTTGATTCTTCAGCATCTATTTCTGCTTGTAATATTCTTGCTGCTTCCTCATTTTTGGCAACCTGAATTTGTCTTAACTGTGCCAATGTCATCTTCTTCTTCTTCTTTTCTATCAAAATCCCTTTGCCTTTATCTTTTGGATCTATCTCTTGTTCAGGTTGAGAAGAAGTATGATGTTGTTGTTCAACCTCATGAATACTAATACCTCTTTGACTTGACATTTTAAGCATGATATCAGCAATTGTTTCATCATCACTGTTAGTATGAGCTATATCATCTTCTTCCTGAGCTGGTTTAGAAGGACCTACTTCCTCTTGAACTTGAATTGAAGGACCAATATCCTCTTCAAAATCTAAGGTTCTAGGTGTAATCGTGAATTGTCTCTCAGTACCTTGTTGAGCAGTACTTTCATGAGCAGTACTTTCAACTTCAGCTCCTTCTAAGTTTATCTCCTCAGTATCACCACTTCTCACTTCAACAATAGCTTCTTCCAAATTTATTTGCTCTGTTTCATCACTCTTCCTCTCAACAGTATCTTGAGGAATATGTTCAGGTGGTGTCCTCTGAGTATCATCCATAAATCCAGCATCATCTTCATTCAAATCTTGTTTAAAACCAGCATCATCTTCATTCAAATTCTCTAAATTCCTCCCCAATTGGAATGAAGATTGCTTCTTAGACTTTTTCTTCTTAGAAATCTTTGTAGGTATCCTACCACTCTTCTTCTGAGACTTTACCCATAATCTATGGTGTTGAACCAGTGGCCAAACATACCTCTTCAATTTCTGAAACTTAGTCTTTAATTTGTCTATTCTAGCAGCTTGAGCCTCACTCTCCTTCTTCAACCTCTTTAACTCCCTTGTTAAAGCATAATTGTCCAATTCTACCTCTTCTTCTTCAAATTGTTTAGACACATTGGTGGAAGAATCATCAATAGGAGATGGTGGATTATTCATACCTTGGTCTGACTCCTCATGAGTAGGAATGTCCATAGGAGCAGTACCTTCCCTAGTAGCAGAATGTGGAGAAGCAGTATGTTGAGAAGCAGTAGGTTGAGAAATACTAACTTCTCTAGGAGACTCTTGGCTTGCTGATTCAGAATTTGCTTCTTGCTCTTGCTCTTGCTCTGCATCTCTTACAACTTGTGCAACTCCCAATATATGAGCAGTCAAAGGTGTGTTGGTTCTAGAAAACTTTGCACTTTGCTTAGAAAGAAAAGTAAACACCTTTGATGGAAGTTTGACAGTGGGTAGAAAACTTTGAGGTTTAGGAACATCCTCAAGTTGATTGTTCAAAAATAACTGAACAAACCTTGGATACATCAAAAATGGTGAACCATTACTAATATGTGTAAGCATACCATCCAGAATGAGTCTTGAAAAATTGAATCTTCGATCGGTAGCTAAACCCACTAATGCAGATGCAATATTTTGACCAAATTGATCAAAAGAAGTACTCTTGGGACTCAAACAATGAAGTAGAACGTGAATTAGGTACTTCCAATGAGAACAAAACAAAGGCTTTTGAAAAGTAAGCTTCGTCAGATCACCTTCATAACCTAAATCACTTAAAGTGTCCCAAAGCACTTGTTTTTCAAAACGAACAGCCCCCCCTTCATCATCAAACATCAACACATCCCTAATCGTGACCTCAGTAATCTTAATTGCTCGCCCAGCAACCGTAGCCCTAATCAACGAATCTTCTTCTTTCGTTGCAGTAGCCCAAAATTCTTGCATCCAGGGACCAATAACATCAGGATCAACTAAAATAGAGTAGTTGATGGAAGACCCAGTTAAGAAATCAATGATCGCATGAAAATCAAGATTATCCCTTGTCTTGTCCAAATTTGCGATCATATTATGTTTGCTAACAGTAAGGCGATTAGCCATGATGAGTTGGTAGAGAAGAATTCGCTTTGAATGTGTGTTTTGATATAAAGATTGTGGTGTAAAAGCGAATGAAGGATCTCAAATACGGTAAAAGGCGGGGAAATAAGAGTGAGTTTCTTTAAATAGGATAAAAATAAATCAAACTCTTAATAATAAAGTTACCGTTTGGATTAACTTATTATCTCCGCCGTAAGGAATTAATTAACCGTTAGCCCCACAATTTTTGACCGTTGGAACAGTACGTCCACGTAAGCAGTACGTTGAAGCAGTACGTTGCTGAAGCAGTACTTTGAGCAACAAAGCAGTACGTTCCATCTTGTTATCCACAATCAATATTCCAACTAAAACCAAGAACTTGTAAAAGGTTCATGCTTAAGTTCTAACTAATAGCTAATGTTGCCTCCCCTCAAATACAACATATAGGCTAAACTAAATTACTAAAAACCAATACTTTCATTAAGACAGAATAGAAAGTATTCTAACTAATACTAAAGCCTCCCCTCAAATGTAGCCTAGTAGTTAATCATCCCAATGCTCACAACTAAGTGGTTGAATCTTGAAACATCAAATCCCTTAGTGAGTAGATCAGCTACATTATCATCTGTGTGAACCTTAACCACATTTATAAGCCTGTGCTCATAACAATCCCGAATAAAGTGATGCCTAATCTGAATATGCTTGGTCTTGGAGTGATAAACAGGATTCTTCACAATGCAAATGGTACTCTCATTATCAATGTTGATAGGAGTATTCTTGAAATTGAATCCATAATCCAAGAGTTGATTTTGCATCCACAAAACTTGTCCACAACAGCTTGCAGCAGCAACGTATTCTGCTTCAGTAGAGGAGGTTGCAGCAATGGTTTGCTTCTTACATTGCCAGGAGACTAATCTTCTTCCAAGATATTGACATCCTCCTGAGGTTGATCTTCTATCATAGTTATCCCCTGCATAGTCACTATCTGAAAAGGCTTCCAAGTGAAAAGGTGACTCCTTAGGATACCATAATCCTAACTTTGGTTGATGCTTGAGATATCGAAAAATCCTCTTGACTGCATACATATGGGAAACCTTGGGTGTAACCTGAAATCTTGCACATAAGCAAACAGCAAACATGATGTCAGGTCTTGATGCAGTTAAGTACATAAGACAACCAATCATAGATCTGTAAAGCTTGACATCCACAGCTTGTCCATCTTCATCCTTGCCTAGAGGTTTATTCTTATCAATGGGTGTGGTGGCAGGCCTAAGATTTGGAAGGTCAAATCTTTTAAGTATGTCTGCAACATACTTTTCTTGGTTAATGAAGATTCCATCTCTTGTCTGTCTAACTTGAAGACCCAAAAAGAAGGTTAATTCTCCCATAGAACTCATTTGAAACTCCTTCTGCATAAGATCTTCAAATTCTTTCACCATAGACTTCTTTGTAGCTCCAAATATAATGTCATCCACATATACCTGGACTAACATAATGTCTTTCTTATCCCTCTTGATGAACAAAGTCTTATCAATTGCTCCTCTCCTATAACCATGTTGTAATAGAAAATTTGAGAGTCTCTCATACCAGGCTCTGGGAGCTTGATGAAGGCCATATAGTGCCTTGATCACTTTGTAGACTTTGTTTGGATGTGCAGGATCTTCAAAACCAGGAGGTTGTTTAACATAAACTTCCTCAGAAATTGTGCCATAAAGGAAAGCACTTTTCACATCCATTTGGTAGACAGGAAATCCCATGTATGATGCAAAGGCAAGAAATAACCTTATTGCCTCTATCCTTGCAACAGGAGCAAACACTTCATCATAATCCACTCCTTCTTCTTGGCGATATCCTTGTGCAACCAATCTTGCTTTATTTTTGATAACATTCCCTCTTTCATCTCTTTTGATTCTAAAAACCCATCTTGTACCAATGACTCTTTTGCCATCTGGTAAATCACATAATACCCAGACTTCTTGAAGCTTGAATTGTAAAAGCTCCTCTTGCATGGCTTCAACCCAACTTTCATCAGCTAAAGCTTGAGCTACCTTTTTGGGTTCTTCTTGAGATAGAAAGCAAGCAAACAGGCATGTTTGTTGATCCTTGTGATTCATCCTGTTTTGTTTGTAAACAAAGCTAAGTAAAGCAGTATGTTGCTTAGAAAGTCCTTTAACTTTGTTCCTTGTAACCACTCCTGAAGAGGGTGATCCAATAATGTTACTCTGAGGATGAGCTTTATGAACTCTCAATGTAGGAGTTGGTGGTACTGGAAGATCAGACTCTAAGTTAGTAAAATCAATGCCTTCATTGGAGAAAATACCTTCCGGAATAAGCTCATCATCAATTTCTTCTAATCCAGGAATGTTAGCATCAACTAAATTATCATCATCAACATTGGAATTATCAGCATTGTTCCAATTTGATTGCTCTAACACATCAGAAGTACTGTCAAAAGGATCATCAGTACTTTGATCTAAAGTACTGTGGGCAGTATCTTGAAATTTACCCTTTTGTTTTGCAGCCTCATAAGCTTTCCTTTGTTCATCTTCATAGGATTGTGCTATAGTTTCTTGAAACAGCATCCTATTAAGCTCTTCTTGTATGGCTTGATCTTCATCAGATACTGTATGAGAAGGCTGAGCAGTACTTTGTTCCTCAACAGCAACTTCAGGGTCTTTGTTAGGAACTTCTTCTGATGTAACATTGACTCCATGAACAATGTACTGTGAATCATCTTCTTTGGAATTAGCCTGATTCTCTTCTCTAACAGGAACATAATTCATAGATGGTGTGAACTTGAGATCAAGATCAAACATCCAATCAGGACCTTTACCTTTCTGAGTTTCCTTATCTTCCAAAAATTCAACATGAAGACAATCTTGTACCTTTCTGGTATTCCTGTTATAAACTCTAAATCCTTTGCTATTTGTACAATAACCCAATAAATATCCTTCATCTGACTTACCATCAAATTTACCCAGAGAGTCAATGGTATTTAAAATAGTCAGAGAGCAGCCAAAAGGTTTTAGAAAACGAATATTTGGTTTCTTTCCCATGAGTAACTCATAAGGTGTCTTCATCTGAGGTTTAGTTACTGAAACTCTATTCAACACATAGCAAGCAGTACTTATAGCTTCAGCCCAAAAGAGAATAGGTAATTTGGAATCTGCAAGCATTGTTCTAGCTGCTTCTATCAAAGTCCTGTTCTTTCTTTCTGCAACACCATTCTGCTGTGGTGTTCTAGCAATGCTAAACTCTCTCTTGATCCCTTTCTTGGCACAGAATTCATCCATATGCTTGTTCTTGAATTCTGTTCCATTGTCACATCTAATACTCTTACTTTGAGTCTTAATTGATTTTCAAGGGCTACTATCAGGTCATGGATAGCATCAAAGGTTTCATCTTTAAATCCCAAGAAAAAGACCCAACTAAATCTGCTACAATCATCTGTCACAACCAAGCAGTACTTCTTCTTGTTTAAACTCTCTACTGAAACTGGTCCAAACAGATCCATGTGTAGCAACTCTAAAGGTTCTCTAATATCTCTTTCCCCAAGCTTCTTACATGAAGCTTTATGTTGTTTACCCTTCTTGCAAGCCAAACATGAATGATCAGTCTTGAATGTTTTGGAAGGTAAACCTTTAACTAAATTTCCTTTGACCAGCTTGTTGATGTTCTTAAAGTTAACATGACCTAGTCTTCTGTGCCACAGATGTGCTTCTTCCAATGATGCCTTTGCTACTAAACATGTTGCTCTTCCAGCAGAATTGAGACTCTTTAAGTCTAAACTGTATACATCATTGGTTCTTGGTACTCTCAATGTCACCAAGTAATCATCAACAAATTTGAACTCAGGGGAGAGAATGAGACATTCTGTATCAGTAAACAGAATTGGATACTTCTTGTCACAAATTTGAGATACTGACAATAAGTTGAACTTGAGCTCCTTTACATATCTAACATTTTCAAAATCAATACATCCAGCCTTGATTGTTCCTTTGCCAGTGATTCTTCCTCCATCAGGATCATTACCAAATGCAACTCTTCCTCCATAATATGCCTTAAAGTCTGACAGGATCTCCTTGTCCCCTGTCATGCTGCCAGAGCAACCACTATCCACAATAATATGATCTTTAAGCTCCTCCTCTGGGTTGCCCTGCACATTAAAGAAAAGGGTTAGTTTCTTTTAGGAACCCAAGCCATTACTGACTTGTGTTCCCCTTGTGGAGTGACATACTTGAATTCCTTCAGTATGTAATCTCCACTGGTTTTAAAGGCATGGTCAATGATTATTTGAGTTGGTCCCATGTCCTGTGTTGCAATATCAACAACACTCCCTGTTTCACCCTTATCTGATGAAAGTACTTCTTGTTCCCCATCAGTACTTTCTTTCTTAACCCAATTTCGTTTGACCTTAGGTTTTTCTGAGCTAGGTACTCTGCTTGAGGTGTAAGACCTTTTATGTGAATTGAATCTCTTAGGTCTTCTATGTGAAAAATTGCTAGCAGTACCATGAGTGGGTGAAAACTTATCAGTCCTTTTAGAAGGTACTTCTTGAGACGTATCAGATTGTGAAGGTACTGGTGATTTGGAAAACATTCTTTTCTGGTGAGGGTACCTATAGTCTTTTGAGAAGTTACTATGGTTGATCCTATTTGATTGATTCCAAACTGGTCTAGTCTCTCTTGGCTTATGGGTGGGAGGTCTATTCTTTGGAAACTGACTTAAGTATTCTGAATGAAAGTCACAGTGCTTAATCAAGTGATCAGGACTATAACAGACATAACATAACTTTCTCTCCATATTCCCAAATCCTCTTCTATGATTAAAAGGTTTCCTGTAGTAAGCAGTATTTTGAAAAGTTTCTCTTGGAGGTACTGCTGAATGTCCAGCAGTACTTTGAAAAGTTTTTGGAGGTACTGCTTGTTTTTGAAAGGCTGTAGGAAACTTTTGATCATTACCCCTTTGAAAATCATTCTTAGGTTTCTCAGAACTAATTCTACCATTAAGCTTCTTCCTAAACTCTAGGTTGTCTACACCATAACGAGAAACATCTGTCCTAGCAGGTTGAAACTGACCAGTAGGTGGAGGAACTGAGTGATACTCCTTATCTTTCTTAAACTCAGGAGGTAATTCACTAATTGGTTCCTCATTCCTAGATGTGTTTTCTTCTGAGCTTGTAAAGTCATCATCACTAGGTGGAATCTCTTCCTTAGCACTAGGTGGAGTTTCTTCCTTATCACTAGGTGAGGTCTCATCTGAACTACTAGCTTCACCATAACCTAGTCCAGCTCTACTGTTTATGACTCTTTGTTTTTCAACAAATTGAACATGTGATAGACCAGCCTGTTTAATACTACCAAGTCTTTCTAACAAAGTATCTCTTTCCTTAGTAATCTTTTCTAATTCAGACACCTTACATCCTAACTTCCATTCACTTAATTTCAATTGGTAATCTTGTTGCTCATATTTTTCTGCCCAAGCTATTTCATTATTTTCATGTGTTAAAATTTTGGCTTCCATTGACTCTAAAGTTAATTGATAACCAGCTACCTCAGACCTAGCTGTTCTACAATTATCTCTTTCAGTCACATAATCTTTAAGCAACTTTTGATAAACATCATTACACTTAGAGCATACCTCAGAGACATTGGATGAACTTGGTGAAGTGGCTACCATAGCAATCTGAACAGGTTCATCTTCATCCTCCATGCTCCAGTCAAAGCTTCCAAGACCATCTCTTGATTCCAAAGCAGCATATCCAGGTTCCTCATCAAAAGCTGTGCCCCAATCAAACTCTTCCATTGCAACCATAGAATAGGTTATAGGTTCATCATCAAATTCAGCACTCCAGTCAATTTCTGCTAAATTTTCTTGAGCCACCAAAGCTTTTGGTTGTGATTCAGTAATAGGAACCTCCTTTCTTTCAACCTTGGGTTGTTCAATCATCCTGTTTGCCTGATATTTTGCAAACTTGCATTCCCTTGCAAAGTGTCCAAGCTTTTGACAATTGAAACATTCAATCTTAGATTTGTCAAAAGTGATACCTTGTTTAGCTTTGAAATCAATTCCCCTTCCTGTTTTGTTCATGAACTTCTTGATCCTAGCAGTGATCATAGCTACTTGCCATCTTATGTCAATCTCTTCTAAAGCATCTTCTTCAATCTGCAACAAGTCTTCTTGATAGGTAACAGGTAAAGTGGCTTGTTGTGCAAAGAAGGAACATACAATTTCATCAGAATTGGTGTTGTTAGTTGGTGATGGGTTGGGGGTAGTTGAGGTTGTGCAAACATGCTGTGAATCACCAACAGTACTTTGAGAAGGATAAGCAGTACTTTTAGTGGAAGTACTGCTTCTGTTTTCAGACGATACAAAAGCTATGTTGTGAGTTTTCTGAGAACTATGACCATTCATCTCTTGCTCATACACTTTCAGATTGTTATAGAGATCATCAAAGTCCATAGACTCCAATCCAGGTTGTCCTCTAATCATAGTAGCAACCACATGCCAGACAGATGGCAAACTCCTTAAGAACTTCAAATTTGCATCTTCAACAGATACCTCTGCTCCATATAGTTCTAGCATACTAAGTAGATTTTGGAATCTGTCATAGGCAGCATCAAGACTTTCTCTTTCACCAACAGTGAAGGTTTCAAATTGCTGCTTCAATAAGTTTCTATGCATCTTCTTTGAAGCATCATTACCTCCAAATCTTGTTTTGATCGCAGCCCATAATTGTTTTGCATCCTTAGCATCATGGAACTTCAGTAGGTGACCATCAGGAATAGCAGACAACAGTATGTTGAGAGCCTTATCTTGATTTCTCTTTGTAGCAGCTGGTAAAGGTGGTTGAGGTGGTTTGGGTTGTCCTTCAATTTGTAGAGGTTCATCAAGAACAACATTACCATTGACAATTACATCCCATAGAGCATGGTCAGTAATAGCAAGGTACTGTCTCATCTTCATGCTCCAGAGATCATATTCTCCCTTCTTGATGATAGGAATTCTAAGTGAGGTGATGGATGGGATAGGTGCAGCTTCAGTCGACATTGTTAAGGGTTTGTTGATAAATCGGTTTTAAGGGTTTCTTCTTAATCAGAGTCTCCACACAAGCTCTGATACCACTTGTTGGATCGATTATACTCTGACCAAACTAACTTGTAGCTTGTCTACGGTTTAACAGCTTTGAATAAATTCAAACCTATTAATAGTGAAACACTGATATACTTTGCTAAGTATGCGGAATCTACTTCAACAAAGCTAAGAAGAATTTAATAAACAACTTTGAATATTATTAAAACCTTGAACCTGCTTTCTTACACAGATTCACTAACAAACTCTAAACTCTAATAATCGTATATCACTAATCGACTATATCTTGTCTCTCTAAAAACACATATATCTCTAATGCCAACCTAGGGATCCTTTTATAGGCACAAGGAAAACCCTAGTCGGTTTACAATACTTGAACGACAAGTAAATTCTAATTATAACTCTAATCTAATACGAATATTCTAGAATTACACATTAGTCCTTAAACTATTTGCATGGCAGTCCTTTAACGAGCAGCAGTACTTTAATCGAACAGCAGTACTTTGACTTGAGTAGCAGTACTTTG
Organism: Artemisia tridentata subsp. tridentata; assembly: GCA_021014915.2. NCBI lineage: Eukaryota > Viridiplantae > Streptophyta > Magnoliopsida > Asterales > Asteraceae > Artemisia > Artemisia tridentata. The sequence goes on along the minus strand of CP139502.1, from coordinate 354,574,012 downwards.
ACTTTTATAGCCCAACAAAGTGGTCGATATCACCACTAGTTGTTGTACTATATCTATGGATTGAATGGGAGTTGGCAGTTATGGGAACGCCAACTAAGGTTTATTCTTTGATTAAGATCTTGTTGAGTATAATTCGTGTCTACCTAAAGCGTGTGTTTCAAGTGTTAAAACGTGAGTTATTCAATGATATGAGTCTTATTCATGGGATGGTTGGGATAGTGATTAACCACACTTAGGATTTTAATTTATTTGTTTTGTTTATTTTTCATTTTTACACCAATTTATATCCCAAATATTATCCATACCCTATTATTCTTTATCCAACCAAACCTTTGATTTATTGAGATTAGGGATTTGAGCAATCTTAAGTATCGTAGTCGTGGATTCGGCTATGTATTTATGATTTTGTCGCCCTTTTTGATATATTATTATTGGTGAAGTTTGGACCTATCTTTAGCCTATTCGAGTTAAGGATTTGAGCAATTGCAAGTATCGTGTTCGTGGATTCGATCATGTATTTATGATTTTGTCACCTTTTCTGGAATTTGAGATAGATAGAGATTAAGAATAATTAACCCTTAAACCTAAAAACCCTTTTTACCGCTTTAGACTTGTTATTCCTTGGCTTTAGTGGGGGAGATGTGTATACTTGCCAAGCTTATGATAGAATATTCGTCGCGACTGGACAGTTAAACGATTAGATTTGCTTTTATCAAATTATTTCATTTTACTTCTAATTCGTTAAGTGTTTAGTTGTGTGATTATGACAAAAATGAATACATGCTTAAATATAAAAATAAATCCTAATATCTTTTAGGATACATTTTCATAAGATTAATTCTAAGGTTTACTTGGGGACAAGTAAAGTTCAAGTGGGGGGATATTTGATGAACTCAAATAAGTACATTTTATTACTATCATTTATCCTATTAATTTGACTTGTTTTATTATATTATGTATGAGGATTGATACTTAATCGTTTACTTTTGTAATTCTCAGTTGAAAACAAGCATTTGGTGAAACTTGGCGATTTTGGACTAATTATGGAGCAAAACATGCAAGAAGTTAAGAGTCTACAGAAATGTACAAGATCAAGACGAATCTGCTCCAGATGGGCCGCATCTCACTCATTACATACGGCGCATCACTATCAATATTTCACCAGATACGATCCAAGATACAAGAGGACATGCGCCGCATCTATAAATGGAGTTACGCCGCATCTTCTGGCGGTGTACGAATATTCCTGAATATTATAATCTTGGACCCCACGCGAAGTTAAGTCAATGCGCCGCATCTACTTACTAGATGCGCCGCATCTTACCCTCAGACGGTAACTATAAATACCCCAAGACCAGACGAATTTAAGAGAGTTTTTCAGAAGTCCGAAGTTCGACAAAGAAGACCGAAGTACAGAAACCTAGGACGAATTCAGTCGAATAGGCAGCACAAGACACACCCGAACGAAGATACAAGAGCTGTAAGAAGGTGCTGCATGTGTTTAATTCATTAAGTAGTTTTGTTTTATTGTGTTAGTAAACTTTAATTCATAAGGATTGATGGCTTGTGTAATGTGACAACGGAAAGGTTGCACTCCCTTAAAACTGCTTTCCCATCAATTAAAGTTTATATGTTGATGTCTTTGGTTACTACTTATTAGTGCATTGATAACCTCTGTGTTTATTAGTGGCCTGCGCATTTGACTGCGGAAAATAATGTGGCTCCCACGGTTGTTACTAAATTGATCACTTAGGAATAACTTTTAGACATAAGTAATCATTAAGGGTTTACTCGCCGATAAGAACAGGACCAACGAGAAAGGATTAACTACATACACTTCATATAAAGCTATCAATAAAACAAGTGACAAACTACTTAATCATAAGGACAGATATTCTTATTGTCTCGAGTATTTATCTGTGTACGTATGTGCTATTTGCTGATTCGTGCCTATTGGTTTATTTTATTATTTAATTGCAACTAAATCGTGCCAGTCTCTCAGGCTGACCCCCTTGCGTTAGATTAGGTTGTATAGCTAACTTAATATATTAAAATACTGATTAGAATAACGAGATAATACGTTCCACTCTTAGTGATCGACACTCTACTTACCATTATATTCATACTGACCGGGTACACTGCTCGTTAAGTGTGTGTGTTATTGATAAGTCGGCTAAATATAAATTTAAAACTTGAGTAGGCATTAATACTGCTAAACCGCAACGACACATCGCACGCATCAGTACTCTATCATGAGAGTTTACTTGTCGATGATATCCTCCCGACCCTCCCGCCCGAGGTCTTTGTTGATTATAACCATAAGAGCTTCAATGTTGATATTCAAGATCAGAAAAATGGTAATTTTGAGGATGAAGAATGGATCTTCATTGTGATAAAGATCCTTCTCCCTTTCTTCACCTACCCGGTGACTTCTCCTAACCTTCACTCCTTTGGGAGTGAAGATACCATCTTTGACCCCGGCATCTCTCCTTCTTTTCAGCCGTGGGTATCTCATCGGAGTGGAACTTTCATATGCTTCAATGTTTATTCAAACATCTTGAATGAAAGTCCGATGGAGATTATCTTTTCCACATGCTCCCCCAAGGACAATTAAATTCGGGGCGAGTCTAAGCTTTCCGACTCGATACTAAACAAGCGCTTCGTGGGAGGCACCCCATGCTTATCCTTCTATTTCTTATCTATTTTCTAATAAAGTGACGTGAGGAGGGCTTCCTCTTCCATTTGTTGTGTTCGGTGTTGTTTGTGTATGTCCAGGTTTGCCCGATTGATGAAGACTCTCATGCTCGTGGTTTGCTTCTCTCCACTCGAGTTTCATCATTCGTTTCTTATCCGATATCCTAAATCTTATCGTTTAACGTTTATCTTTGGCATAATTAATAAACGGCCTTAGGTTTATGTAGGAGAACCCTTACCTTTAAGACATTGAGGACAATGTCTCATTTTAGTCTGGGGGGGGGGTAATCTTTCGATTTGATTTGTGCCTTGCATTTTTTGCCGTTTACTCATGCAACCCCGTTTTTCCTCCAAAATCAAAAAATTGAAAAAAATCCAAAAAAGTGGGAGAAATTTAAAAAATTTTGTGCAAAAATATAATAAGTTTTGACATTTTTGTGGACTTTCCGATGGTGAGAGTAGGAATAAAATTCTGACTTGATCGGGCGTGTTGAGCCCTAGCTTGTCCCCTTAATCATTTATAATCTATAAGCTCGTGCTATTCTTTTACACAAGGAGCTATAAAATGCGAATTCTTTTTAAGAGTTTGCAAGTTCCCATATCGACTTTATATATGCATGGCTTGATTATAAGGCTAAGCATTCGCGGATCTTATTATTTAAGATTTTAAATTTGCGAAGAACGAGAAATGATAGAGTTGATTATAAGTTAGATTGCTAAACGTGGAGTAGTTGTATCTCTTTAGAGCTCATCGAAGTTACTTGTGGCTTTTTGTTCCCATAAGCTTGTTTCACTCAAAAATAGTAATCTAGGAATAATTAAAGGTATTTTGGTTTTGGCGATAATTAGTTTTTATTTCTTCCTTAGAGAATTCTTGCTTATGAAAGTTGGGTACACATCAAGGTACGGTCAGTGTTACGGTGTAATAGACTATTCCATCTTGCCGGCTCGCAACCGATGTTGGGATTGTTATAAAAGCCGTAGGACTTGGGGTTTGGCAACACAAATAATTAATGAATATGATAATGTATAATAATAATCCAAAACCATAAAAGGTTTTCTACATCTTGCCGGTTCGCAGCCGATGTTGTAGACTTCTAATAAAGGCAGAGGAAAAATTCCAAGGTCGTAATAGACTATCACATCTTGCCGGCTCGCAACCGATGTTGTGATTGTTATAAAGGGCCAAGGATTAAATACGTTAATGTGCTTAATAATGTTAAAAATGCCAAACTTCGACTCCGGGGATATCCTAATAAAAGCTTCTGTCTCTGGACTCGTAGATGAGTTGTTTCGGTCGTATATAAAAGGGATACCCTCAAAATCGTGTTAAATCAGAGACCTTGATGTGGACCTCATTTTTGTATGCAACGGTTTTCGAGGGAAGGTTTGGAAACTACTTAGCATCTAAACTAGGTATCTTTATCGGACTAAAAATTATCGAAATGAGAATATTCATTTCTCACCAAAAATAAAATAAATAGTGGAAAATAGGAATTTGGGAACAAGAGGTAAATACACAATTAACTTTCATGAGTAGTGTCGGCAATCTAACTTGTAAATAACAATGATTTCATTTTTAAGCTTAGTTTGGGGACTCGTGAAAAGTCAGGGACGACGAATTTTATCCGTATGGTCACTTCTTTATGAGTCGTGTTTCCTACTCGAAGACCCTAAAAGTTATCGTGAGATAACGATTGTCAACAAAAGCCGTCACATGAATATTGAGAAAAATAAAAAAATAGAATAAAAGGAAAATCGGGAAGTTTTTAGAACTTAAGATTTCTTGATCTCTTTTGAAAATTTTGCTACTTTTCAAAGTTAGTAAAAAGAGATTGGAAATTTTCGGTTTCAAAAACGTGTTTTTATAACATTGCGTGAGGACACGTCAATAGCTTAGTCTGGGGGATTTTGGTATGTGTTTATTCACATACCTTTTCTTGACCAAAACCGGACCCAAAAAGAACAAAAACTAACCAAAATGCCAAAAGATATTGTGTTTTTGTGTTTTTGATTATGCAGGGAAGGATATTGCAAAAATAGGACAAAATCAAGCAAATACCGGGAAAACGAGCACGAGATATGGAAAAGATATTTACAGCCGATGCCGGGAAGTTTTATGTCAATCAAGTCCTCAAAGCTTCACCAAATGACAAAACAAGCCCTTGGATTAAATTTAAAGTTTGGCATAATTAGTCCTTAAGATTTCAGAATTTACACCAATGGTCCTTATCATTTTCATTTTACACAAAGTATATTAATCCTTATAACCATTACCGGACTTATATTTCCAAATCCAATCCCAAAAACAAACTACCCTTCCACTAGCCCAAGCCCACCATCTCTTTAACACAACCCGGATCCAACACCATCTTAAAACAAACGAGTCAAGTCAAAAACCCGGTCAATGAAATCCCACTCGGTCAAACTTAGGTCAAACAAAAATAAAATAAACAAACTCACCCCCGCATCCAAATCCCTCTTTTACCCAGATTTACTGTACCATCCATGAACCCTAAAATGACCGGCCCTTTTAATTACCACAATTAAGGGCATTTTCGTACATCACGAAAGGCCTGACACATCACTGACAAGGGAATGAGGATGTGGCAGAATCGTGCACTCTGATTGGTTGAAGATACGTGTTCAAATCGATCCAAGGGCTATGAATGATTGAAGGATTGATCAAGGGTTGGAAACATTTGAAAGAAGCACAAATATCCCTCGGATCAGTGACATGGCATCTCACGGGTTGGCTATAAAAGAAGCCCTTCTCTTCACAGATGGAGGTTAGATAATTTAGGGTTAGGTTATTAGGTTTAGGAGTTGGATAATTTAGGCTTATTATTCTGCTATTTGTATTTTCTTTTCAGATTTCAATCCTTTGTACTCAAAATTTTAGTGTTTAATGGAAATCAAACATTTGGTCAAAGTTTAAATGTGATGCCTTCTATTTATATAGAGGCATGCAGGGTTTAGAGATAATCCCTTAATGGATGATCAACGGTTGTGGGGAGGTCAAGCATTGATCATTTGATGAGTAGACAAGGAGGACATGTGGCCTTCCCTCATTGGCTCATACAAGAGAGTGTTTGCCTTCCTATAATGTTGGTTTTGTGTCTCCCACTGCCCCATGTCATATTTTACATTTTAACTGTTAGTGAAAATTGGGGACATTTGTCCCATGTACATGTACTGTACGGCCTAGGAGAGGTTACTAAGTCCAATGTGGCATGGACTTTCATAGTTCTTATCATATGTTCACTTGCGAACTTTAAGTAATGGGCTTGATCCGAGCGTTTAGTTAGTGAGCTTCGGCAATTGATACTGATACGCAACCAAGTCCCCTCAGTCTGGTATTATTTCATGTATAAGTGAGATGATGTTGGACTTTGAATAACCGAGTCCCCACTCACTTGTGCCAGGCTACCAGGGTTCGTATATCAATCCTTATGACTCCATACTAACTTATACTTATCTTGCAATGATGACTAGGGTAAAAGTTGAATTCCCTAATATGAATGGGGTGTACGTGGTAAGGTAGCATTGAATGTTTGTGATAGCCGAAATTTGCAAAACCACAAAGTTTTACAATCCTCCTAAGCAGTGCACCTAATCGTTGTAGTGTAGTATAGGCAAGACACGGGGGATTGATCGTTCTATAGGGGAATAGTGTTGTGAAGGTCGAAGTGTATGTCAAATTAAGGTGGTGTTTGTTTATTAAGAGGGTCTCAATCTGAATCTGAACCGCAAGTCTGAATCTGAATCTGATGCGTAAATGTCTGAATTTGAACGCATCTGAACGGGAAAAAAAAAACTCATGTTTGAACGGGATTTTTTTTTTTTTTTGGTTATTTTGTGTCAACAAGAGGCATTCAGACGCGTTAAGACACCCCTCTCAAGTCTTGACCATTAAGATCTAACTGCATCTGAAAGCGTCTGAACGAAGAAAAAAAAAACAAACCGTCTGAACGCCAAAATGTCTGACCGATTCAAACATTTGGCTTGTTCAGAGGCTTTAAGAGGACAAAAAAAAAAAAAAAAAAAAAAAAAAAAAAAAAAAAAACAAACGCAGCCTAAGTCTAAACCCTAGGCAGGGCAAGATGGAGAAGTGGCTATAAGGGAGTGTTGGTTTGCAGCTTTTGTAAGGTTGAATGTGATTCTCATAAGCATTGTTTTTTCAGTGTAAGTACACCAAGGAGGTTTGGAAGGAAATGGGTACTTTATCATTTAGACTAGGAGCACATAATAATTTGGATGCAGTTGTGGCTGAGCTTGCATTTAATAGCAATAAGAATAGCATTGGATAGTTGGTAGACAAACTAATAGTGGCTGCTTCGATTACTTGGTTGGCAAGAGAGGAATTTGAGATATTCAAAAATGAAACTAGAGTATGGAGGTGTTGTGCAGAATTATGAAAGACAATATTAGTCACAAGCTTATATTATGACATAATCAATGGAAAAGATAAGAATGTTGTGCCATTCTAAAAAGTATTTAGCAGGCTTAACAACTGCCATGTAGATGATTGTTGCATAAGTTTCTTGGTCCTCAGGAATATGGGTGTTTGGATTAAGGTTTATATAGCAGAGGGCTAGTATCTTGGTGGTCTCATTCTAGTCATCACTTTATTTTAGGCTTGTCTATGAGGATGGAAGCTATCGGCTGGATTAAAAATGTAGTGTCGGCTATTTTGGAATATCCATAAAGGAGTTGCTTGCTGGTTTGGTTTTAAGGATAGGTATAAGCAGGAATTAGATATCTGCAAATATGGTTTTTAACCATTTCTCAATATTTATGCATAAACTGTGCAGTTTGAGATTATTTTAGTCCATCCAATTGAAGGCCCTGTACCTTGACTGTTATGTCTATGCATATTCATCTTTGTAGTTGCTTCATCTTTTAGAGGCCTTGTTGGTACTGTTTGATTGGCATCTTCATATATGATGTGGTATTCAGAACACTCATAAAGTAGGTTAGCAATTGAGAAGGGTAAATGGGCTAGGTGAGCTTTGCATGATGATGGGAATAGAGAGGTCTGAAAGATGAACCTTCTTAGTCCCATCAATGCAAGGCTAAGGAGGTAAGGTTGGATTCTTGATGGAGGTGTGTGTTCCTGTAACACCCTCAAAATTTGGTACATCGGAAGACTAATCAAGCTTTCAGGGTGCTACGGGGATTGGTACACAACACAGGCATAAGAAAACGGAAATACGTTATCCGTTCAAATAAAAACATTTCAAGCCAAATATTTATTGTTTACATTTATTTAAAAAGTGCGGAAGTAAGCCCAGAAACATAAAGATAGGTCCCAATTAAATTATTAGAGTCTGAAATTTATCCATAAACCGTGCCACTTGCCGAGCGCCTCCAAAAGTCAACAACAACCATAAGAATCACACACCTGAGAAATACATGCTAAAAGTGTCAACACAAAGGTTGGTGAGTTCATAGGTTTAGTGTAAAAGTAAAAATGGAAACCCTTTTTCAAGTAAAACCTCATGACACGTATATGCTAACCTAATCCTGTTACAAGTCCCGTTCACACAAAACTTGTAACATCTTATTTCCACATATACGTTCAAACTGGGACATATTTATGTAATAGTCAAGTGTGGAACACAAGTTAAAATATTTGTTTTGACCGTTACATTCGGTCATGAACACGCATGGATTGACCGGTACATTCGGTCATGTATGTACATAGCAGTTGAGCCCGTTCATTTGGTTATGCGGGCATAAATGATGGAAGCACTTGTGTCCATGAGAAATAAAGTAACACATAATGCATTCGGGTAATCCAAGTTAAGTATTTCAGCCAAGCATCAAAATTTGAGTAAACCATTCACGTATCCAAATAAGCAAGCATTGAGTTTAGTTAAAAGCGAGCTTGTATTCCCCCCCAAAACAGTTATAAAACAAGTAAAAGTATGGTCATGAACTCACCTCAGTCCAGCAATTAGGGGTGTCATTCGGGCCGACCCGACCCGAACCCGAGCCGACCCGACCCGAACCCAACCCGAGTCAATTCGGGTCAACCCGAATTGACCCGAGTTCTAAACAAGGTCGGGTTCGGGTATGTTTTTTTAGCCTCGACCCGACCCGAACCCGACCCGAACCCGATTGACCCGAGAAAACTAACAATTTACAAGGCAAAAAACTCGGGTTGACCCCAAACCCGAGCTGACCCGACCCGAATTGACCCGACCCGAGTTGACCTGAACCCGAATTGACCCGAGTTCAAACAGGGTCGGGTTCGGGTATGTTTTTTTGAGCCTTGACCCGACCCGACCCGACCCGAGTTGACCCGAACCCGACCGGGTCAACCCGAATGACACCCCTACCAGCAATACAATATCACAACAATATCAGTGGGTAGAACAGCGCAATAAACCAAACAGTAACATAGCACAACAACTCAAGCGTAGTATAGCACAACGACAACTATGGCAACACGGCACAACGGACTCGGCACAATCTAATAATATAAAACTGGTCTTAACGTATATCCCAAAAAGCGTAAACGTTTCCAAATGTTAATTATTCCCATTCCCAAGTATTTTACTGGTATGTGCTTATTCACATACCTTTTCTTGACCAAAACCGGACCCAAAAAGACCAAAAACTAACCAAAATGCCAAAAGATATTGTGTTTTTGTGTTTTTGATTATGCAGGGAAGGATATTGCAAAAATAGGACAAAATCAAGCAAATACCGGGAAAACGAGCACGAGATATGGAAAAGATATTTACAGCCGATGCCGGGAAGTTTTATGTCAATCAAGTCCTCAAAGCTTCACCAAATGACAAAACAAGCCCTTGGATTAAATTTAAAGTTTGGCAGAATTAGTCCTTAAGATTTCAGAATTTACACCAAAGGTCCTTATCATTTTCATTTTACACAAAGTATATTAATCCTTATAACCATTACCGGACTTATATTTCCAAATCCAATCCCAAAAACAAACTACCCTTCCACTAGCCCAAGCCCACCATCTCTTTAACACAACCCGGATCCAACACCATCTTAAAACCCACGAGTCAAGTCAAAAACCCGGTCAATGAAATCCCACTCGGTCAAACTTAGGTCAAACAAAAATAAAATAAACAAACTCACCCCCGCACCCAAATCCCTCTTTTACCCAGATTTACTGTACCATCCATGAACCCTAAAATGACCGACCCTTTTAATTACCACAATTAAGGGCATTTCCGTACATCACGAAAGGCCTGACACATCACTGACAAGGGAATGAGGATGTTGACCGGAACTCAATCAGAAGCTGCAGCATACGAGTTTACAACTCTTACCTGTATTCCTGGAATTATTCACTACAATGGTACTAAAATTCAACACTGTTAACCTGTATTCCTGGAATTATTCACTACAGGTTCTTTATAATAAGTTGAAAACGGAAAATACGAAGATTTGGTCCAAGTTTTCTTTTAAATGATAGTTGGAAGTTACTCTATAAAGGTGACACAATGGTCTACTAGATCCATCTTTGCTAATGTACATCATTCTTTTCAACTCAGGTTATTGCAGTCTCAAAGTCTTCAGACATTGTGTTGATGGTTCTTGATGCGTCAAAAGTAAGTCCTCTGACTGTGACATGAAACTTTGTTTAGCCATCTCTCTTGGTTAAGCTATGATCTGGGTCATCTGGTAACTATATATAATACTATCTGATTTTGAAATACAAGTGATGTGATTACCTATTGTCCCAATGAATTTAGGTGGTGTTTGGTTTGATGGCAGGGGTTTGATAGTGTTTAGGTATGTTTGGTTTAAGGGCTCAAGTTTGAGGGAATGGGTCTGATACCTATATAGCAGAAAATCCTCCTTACCTGTCTAAAGGGTTGGGTTTAGAAATTTAACACTTAATTTCATTCCATCATGCTATCAAATCTATACTCATAGTGCTACCTGACTCGTTATTATTCCATCGTCCTTTCTCTCATTGGAGAACTCTAGAATGTTGATGAAAAGGAAATATATGAAGAAGTGAAGAGGAAGAAAAGAAAATAAAAATAAAAATGGAAGAATAAATATCTTGTGATATAATACTGTAAAGAATAAGGTCAAAGACATTTTGTTGAAATCTGTCCAACTCTTATGATTTTTAACAAAATTTTCAGAGTGAAGGGCATCGACAGATATTGACAAAGGAGCTGGAAGCTGTTGGCTTGCGCTTAAACAAGAAACCACCACAGGTAATCTTTTAGACCATTGATCCGTTCGTTCTTATTTTATTTTCATTTTTTTATGCCACTTATGAGCATCTGATAGTTAATCTCCATCATTTTTATTTGACTTGTTGAATCTGTAATGGCAGATATACTTCAAAAAGAAAAAAACTGGGGGTATTTCTTTTAACACTACCGTGCAATTGACTCATATTGATGAAAAGCTTTGCTACCAAATTCTACATGAATACAAGATTCACAATGCAGAGGTAATCTTAAGTCTTAGCTCAGCGTATAGTCTGTATATATAACTTAAGGCACATTTATTATGTTATCCTATTTCCGTATTTTCTTTCTTTGCAGTTGTTATTTCGTGAGGATGCCACTGTGGATGATCTGATTGATGTTATTGAGGGAAATCGTAAGTACATGAAGTGCATATATGTCTACAACAAGATAGATGTTGTTGGTATTGACGATGTTGACAAATTGGCACGGCAACCGAACTCAATTGTCATTAGTTGCAACTTGAAGGTTCTTTCCTTTTCAATTGCCATTAGTGTAAATCTAACTTTATCATCCCCTTTTGCATGAAAATTGCACCAAAATCTGACTTTTAATCCGATTCTTTTGACAGCTGAATTTGGATAGATTGCTTGCAAAGATGTGGGAAGCGATGGGGCTAGTCCGGGTTTACACAAAACCACAAGGCCAACAACCTGATTTTGGTGACCCTGTGGTTCTTTCGACTGTATGTCAATTGCCACTGTGTGTTGCGTGTAGTGTTTTATTTTATAGCATTTGTTATCATTGATAGTTGTTTCTTTCCGATTTCAGGATAGAGGTGGGTGCTCTGTAGAGGACTTCTGTAACCAGATACACAGAAGCTTGGTGAAGGAAGTCAAATATGTGTTGGTATGGGGCTCAAGTGCAAGGCATTCCCCCCAGCATTGTGGCCTTAGTCATGTTCTTCAGGACGAGGATGTTGTTCAGATCGTCAAGAAAAAGGTATGATTGCAACACTGCAATGATCAACACTAGAGGTTGCAAAGTGGGCTGCCGGGTTGGTTTGTTTACGACCTGTTTTGCATGAAATAGTTTCTGCCCAATTTTATTAAGAATAAATACTTGAATGGTGCCAAATACGATCAATAAAGTTATATTATTAAAATAAATAATCTAATTGAAAATAAAATAAAAAAATAGGTTCTATTCATTGAAAATACACTTTGATGCCTTTTTACCTATTTGACTCGTTTCCCTTTTAGCTACATTTTGTGTACATTTTTTACCCTTTCATAAGTAAATGCGGAAAGATCACTCGACACCCTTGCCACATGCATGCTAACACCAATGGGGGTGGTGAAGGGGATGACTTTGCTGAGGTTTCATGCCTCAGCAGGGGAAAAAATAAAGTTTTAGAGCCATTAACATGCATATAACATCAACTATAGCAATTTTTGAAGTTACTTTTTACTACTATTGTGGTTGAAACAATTTATATGTTTGATGATTTTGCACCCAACAGGAGAAGGAAGGTGAAGGAAGAGGTCGGTTTAAGACGCATACAACTGGCCCTGATCGAATAGCTGATAGAGTTAAGAAGGCTCCTTTGAAGAATTAGAGTCAAGTGGCCACGTCTAGTTGGCGGTTAGGTGGCTTCACGGTTTTTCTAGTTATTGGAAGCTGGTATTATGCAGATGAAAAATATTAAATTTTGAGAGCATTTTCATGTTACCAGATGTTTATTTACTACATGGAAGCTTAAAATTGTTTTTGTATTGTTTGAATTGAGCATAGCTAATGTATTACTCGATGACTGTGTTGTGATGTAGAATGGAGGAAACTATGTTGGTATTTGGATGTCGTTCTTGTTTTTATAAAGTTTTTACCTGTGATCTTTATGACAGTGTAATGATTCTTGCTTTGTGTCGGTATTCGTAATCTTAGTTAATTGACTTGTAAGCGATGGGGTGAGACGAGGACAATGAAGGGGAATTGAGAAATGAGAAATGAAGTCAGAACAAAAATCTGTCGTCGCTCAAGAATGGGGCTTCATCTGGTGAAGTTAGATGTACTAACATGAGAATGATTTGGTAACAAGTTAAAATGGGTCACATTTAGAGTTAGGGGCAAAATGGGTTGGTGGGATCGGCTTAGATCTAAAAGATCTAAAAGATGTGATATGTCGTTGATTTTGTGATTAGGAAATGTGGAATTGCCCTTGCTCGAGCGATTACTTCAGAAAATTTGCTGAAGATTTCAAGGATAAGCATGGCTCCCCGTCATTTTCCATGTTATCCGAACTTGCTTATATCCACAGCATCACAATAGTAGGTGGATCAGTACCTGAACTCGATAATAATCGTTTATACAATAGTAGTAGTTTTGAAGTCAATTATTTTGGATCGCAAAGTTGACTTTCGTTCATAGTTGCTTAAATTTAAAGTTAATATTGTTCAATATTATGAATGTAACAGATATGTGTCGTATTGGGATTGGAATTTGTCATGACATTCGGTTTCCGGAGCTGGCAATGTTGTACCAAGCAAGAGGTGTATTCTTTATTCACTCAAACTCCATTTCTAATCTGATGCATTACTTGTTTTTTGATCATTTGATATCAACTTCAGGTGTTGAGTTGATATGCTACCCAAGTGCATTTAATATAACCACAGGGTCAATGCTTTGGGAGCTCGAACAACAAGCAAGGCATGTACATCATAGCAAATCACCTTACACTTGATTTAGCCCCAAAAAATGAGCATTGGTGCAGTACGGCAATGTGGTAAAAAAGATGATTTGTAACGGTTTCTCGTTTCTTTTAATATTTCAGGGCAATTGATAACCAGGTAATCACACGCTCTAGGCACGTATTATCTGCACTTAATGGAATACTAAGCCATGTTATTTTCACGTTTGCTCAAAGATCTATATAGCAACATGCTCACCATCGCGAAACTCCAGTGGTTCCTACGAGATATGGGGCCATTCTACTCTAGTTGCTCCGGTAATATGCATTTAACTTTAAACACTCGTTTTCTAGTCTCCATTTTAGCAAATATGAGATTAGAGGCCTTCTTTAAAATGGCAAAAAATAATGTATAAACAGTTACAAATGGAAAACTTCTTCATATATACAAGTCCAATAATTGAGATGCTTAAAGTCTACTTGTAATGCATGCAATTTCGATCATCTGTATCATTTATTCAGAACTTATATCATTGTTGAGATGTTATTGTTTTTGTAATTATTTATATAAGAATCTTTAATCTTTAAAACAAACCAAAATATCAGTTTCAACCCAGTTTGACCCAACCTATATTGACCTGTTACCCGACCCATCCATCATTGCGCATACAATAGTAATTCCTTGGTTCTTATCATTTTATTGCCTATTTTCCAGGGTGGTG